>CM076578.1:1376606148-1377228648 GCA_034641835.2 Pinus albicaulis | reverse complement strand
TGAGTTGATCATACTCTAATTAAGTATGTCTCTCCCCAATCACATGTTGTTTCTTGATTTAAAAATATACATGTGTCACTGGCTAAAAGTACTATTGCTAGTTTGGATCAACAACATAAATGATCAATCATGTATGGCGGAAATGGGGCATCTCACTGTATTATTGCAGGAACTTAGTAGTTTGATAGGAAGAGTCTTGTGAATGATGGTATGGAAAAGCCATATGAACAAAATAAAGATGGTTAACTATTATAGTGAGAAATGGCAAAGGAGACAACAAAGTTAAATAAGTGATGTAGAGTGTAATGGCAACAAAAGTGGTCATGCAATGTGTGTACACTCTCATGAGAATTTCTTAAGGAAGAAAGATAGGAAGAATACCTTTTTTATTATAGCTAAAGAAATTTTCAAAGATAAGGAAAATGATTATTCTCTTGGTCAGAGCTCTTTCTTATTTGAATGAGTTTAGGAATTGTTGATAGTGCAAAGAAGATACCTCCCATGAAATTATTATTTCAAACAAGTTGATTTGGTTTAAATAGTAAGTCCTACCTAATAGAGGCTCCTTACAAATTATTCCCCTCTGATTGAAGAAATATAAGTAAGTTGCTGGAATTGTGAACCTATGTGCAATTGCTTTCAATTTCATACAATAAAACCATGGAAAATAAGTTCACACACTGTAAAAATGAAATAGATACATTACCATTTTTCACTGCAGTGGAGGAAGGGGCTGCAGGTATTTTGAAGCTTTATGGAGTTTCTTGCATTTCGCGGGTGGTTCTTTAAGGCAGGAAGGCGCGTATGTGATGATGAGTTTGGGGTGGCTGATTATGGAGGAAGTGTATAACTAATGGGGTTTTAGTTGATTATGGAGGTGGAAAGTAATTTTTAGTGATTACATGTGAGGTTATTTGTAGTAGTTAATGCCACAAAATTTGAAAAGTAGCAGTCATCCAAACCTTTGTGGTCGTTTACAATACCTATTAAAACCATAATTTACTTATTTGACCAATATCACACCATATAAATAGGTATTCAAACATTACTAAGTAACCAGGATGATTTCTGAAAGCAATATAATTCATTTAGTTCCATGACATAGCATTAAGAGTTTTTGAATAAAAGCTTTGATTTCCATAATAATATACTTTCAGCTTCTTATATACTCTTTTACTGTGTTTATTGACCTTTCTAAGTTTAAGAACTTATAATGGCTGGGGTTTCTATTAGGTGACAAGATCTCAGTGCAAGGAAACATCCTGTATTCACAGTGGAGGTGAAACTATTTGGTAATAACAAAAGGGAAAAGCTTCCCATTTTAAAGCCATTAGAGGATTAAAGTTAAGATAAGATGAGGAAAATAAAGATTAGTAAAATTCTTTTGATCATAATCCACGCTACGTGGAACATGGTCAGTAGCATTTGAACCCAGCAATGTATGATTGTCCATCGGAACTATGTAGAGAGATGGATCTGGACATTTTCGTATAAATAGATGTGAAAAGGCTCAACCATTAGGATATGACTAGTTTGACTTTGAATAAATATTATTCCTTCTTTATTTATTTAACTAATTTATTTATTTATTATTATTATTATTATTTATTTATAAAATGTTTTAATATATTTATTAACTAATTAATCAATTAATTATTAATTATTAATTAATTATTTTAATCAATAAGTATTGATAATATGTATATATTATTATTTCTTTTTATTATTAATTTAATTAATTTATTATTTAATAATAATTATTATTATTAATTAATAATTATAAATAATTTTTATTTACATATATTTAGCTATTTATAAGGAGTCCGGGGTTCCGGAAAAAAGAAATTATAACAAAAACCTCAAAGAATCATACAACAGTCAAAAAAAATAAATAATAATAATAATAATAATAAAAAGTAAAAAAATAAATAAAATAAAAATAAATATATACGAAATAAATAAATAAATAAGTAATAAATAAAAATAAGCGAATAAAACAAATAAAATCAGAAAATATGAGTGGGAATCCAGCTGTGATATTAACGATAATATGAGATTAATGAGTCTTTCCAATTTCAATGACTCTCTTTGATGTTGAAATTAAATGGGCCGGTCACAATGACCTTAGCATCTGTAGCGTGTAGTTAGTCTTTTACTGGCATGCTTCGCTAGGGGCGGACGGCGGTCTTCTGTATTTGATATAGGCACTGCTCACGGAGATCTGATTATCGACTGCAGGCCAGGTCACAATGTGAGTCCCACGGGGAACAAGGAATGATGTAGACACTTTTCCCATCTGCAGGGTCAATCGGATCTTTAACCGGTTTAGAGAACTGAAAATGTGTGTTAAGGGCTTGATAATAAGGACACCTTTATGCTTTTAAGGATCCTAGAAATCTTCGCGGTGGTGTGCAGCCCAGATGACGGAGAGGTTAGGCTAACGGACCATTTCCTAAAATATTTTTATTTACCTTCAAAGGACCTGCTTTTTCCATGCAAAGAGGAAAGCTTTAAAGCCTTGTATTCATATTCTACATTTTTACAAAGGGCAGGCATTTTCAATGATGAGTCTTTTTTTTCCCCTAAGGTGGGCTCATAGAGGTCTCCAATACCCTAGTGGCTAAGATTAACAAGACGCCTGAGTGCATTGGGGAAATAGTGGGAGCTAACAGAGAATGTTGATGTAGTTTTCCTTTGAAAAAAATTGATGGAAGAAAGAACATCGTCTTTCTAGAGAGATAGAACATCGAGGAGATGAATGTTACCCTCCACCTCATGTTCCATGGTGAATTTTATGGAGTGAGATTACCATTCAACTAAGATAGAAGGAAAAATAGATCTAACTTTTCTTTTATGGGCCGGATAATACATGTATCATCTGAGCTGCCACAACTTTGGCTGGAAAAGGCAGAAGAGCCCTGAGTTAATTCATCACCTTGCTTGTATTCAACTATGGAAAGGAGAACCGCGCACTTCCTGTGTTTCTCATAGAATTTACCTTTAAGCAGAGAAATGGGGGTTAAACGATGTACTAAATGGGTGTGTCTGGATCGTGTCTGAGATTAATGACATCAATATGGCACTATTGGTGGCGTCTGTACAGTGTAAAGTGAAACAACATCAAGCGATAAGTCTGTCAGCTCTATGAGTCCAAATCATAACGTCTTCAAATCTGAAAGGAGGAGGAATCCTTAACAAAGGTTACGCTACGTCCTACGAGGGAGCTTAAGTTTAAGGACTAAATGCTTAAGCAGAAAATGATAGGGTATAGTAGTGATATAATGGGTTGGAGAACTGTCCTTGTTAGTTTTTGGAGAATGTGATTCTTTGAGTGAGGGGACTTGCTTTCAATCAACCCTTCTTGAGACTCACCATGCTACTAGATTTAATATTGTCGTGACTACTCTTGAATGCAGCACCAGGAAGTTTTTGTAATTTCTTGGCTCCCTCCTTCTCTAAATAAATACCAAATTTTCTTCTGTAGTCTATCATGTTAAGGATGACGAGCTACACCACCTTTATCGGCCTTAAGAACAACAACACTCTTATTATTATTGAGATTTTAGAAAACCCTCTGGATTGTTCTGCCCACAGGTTCCCTCATGGGGGTTTGAGCACTCCCTCGAGACGGCGCACGGTCTTGCCTGTGTGTCATGTGGGGAATAAAGCAGTCTAGTATAAATTCTATATATAAAATAATATGTGGACGGGGATTTTCCACAGAATAGGCAAAATTAGACGCTTTCTCTAAAAGTTTACATAAACATAGGGAATTGAAAGAGAGGCCCAGATAGATTAAACTTTAATTGATTAATTAGTTGAATAAATATATTAAACATTTTATTAATTAATTTATAATAATAATAAATAAATAAATAAATAAAAAATTAATTAATAAATAAATAATGAATAATTAACATTTCAAAGTCAAACCCCAACACGTTCATCGCATTTAGTTGAGCCTTTTCTACATATTATCTTAATGGGATTGATCTCTCACATAGTCTAACAATTGAACCACACCCGGTTGGTTCAAAAACGATGAAACCATGTACATTGCATGTGATTATTCTTTGAAAAGATACACTAATTTATATGATGGATCTGAACCCAGTTAAAATAGTTACCTCGGTAGGGCCTTGGAAACAAATATTCATGAATACGAGCAGAAGATTGCAGTGTCTAAAAAATTTGAATCGGATCTTACCTTTCTAAAAATATATAGAGATGCTTCTATTATTTCCTTCTTTTTTGCTAGGTCAAATGTCAGCTTAATTTTCTAGGAACATAATATTTTAGAGGCTAGCTAGCATATAAATTTCATTCTGGATCTCAGGGGTTAGAAGAAGTCTTGATCTACTGCTCCAAGAAAATTTCCTTTATCTTGGCATTTGAAATTTTCCAATTCGATTGTCGAGGCTTATGGACTTTAATCTATGCAGGGTTGGCTCTCAAATCTATTCAATGGGAAGCTCTTGGAAGAGCGTATCTTAAAATTCCAAAAAGATTTTGATGAAGGTCTTCCTGAAAGCTCGAAGGGCCGCCTATTGCGTCGACGGGCGGACTAATGCCAGCAAATGTCGGTGCTCGATCGTGGATTGTGGATTCTCTTCTCCTTGGTTGGGAAAATAGGTGTTCCTCTTGTGTTGCTTTTCTGTCTTTGTTCTTGCAAAGGTGGCTATAGGCACCTGAGCCTCCAGAATAAATTTTATCACTAAAGTGTTGGCTCTTGAGAACTCTGAAAGGCCTCTTAACATAAATGAAATCTTCATTACTATTCCCATTTTATAAAGTTCTTTTGATTTTCAGAAAGGCTATTTGAGAAACCATCATTTTTTCTTATTATAAAACAGAAAATACAATAACCATGCTCCCACTACCATAAAATCCCCTTGTTTCTGTACTCTTCCTTTTCATTTACTTCATAAAAACCCCCCCTTTTCCATATGTTAAAAACTCACTTTTTAACTTTCTTGAAACCCATCAAATTCCTTTGAAAAACCCAAAACCCGCACTAAGTTAACCAAAACAAAGTGTCTTTCAATAATATGAAAAATGGGTAGATTAAAAAACCGATCGCGCAATCGCGATGGAAAATACAATGGGTTGTTCGAACCCGGGCCCAAGTTGATTGGGGTGGCCTTTGATGCTAAGCCCTGTTTTTCTTTTCCTTTGCGTTCCCGCCCTTATCCAGAGGCCCGCGATAAGGTGCTATCCTTTCTCATTTTGCATCTCTTACGATCTTTCAACCTTTGTTTATATTAAAAATTGCTCTATAAAAGGTTTCCATGATTCCGTTCCCAACTAATCTCACCAGATTGATCGTAGTCGATCCAGTAATAGCTAATCGCATCGGGAGTTTTCCATTACTTGCTTTATTACTCCCACCGATTAGCCATCTCCCCAATTCATTCTCCACATTTCGTCGATCCCTCGGAATCTTGTCCCTTTCTGTGCATCTTCTTTCATGGTGCATTTATTTTATTGCTTGGGTCTAGCACAGTCCCAGATTGATATGCGCCGTTGATCTCCTCTCCGCGTTCTACAGCAGTCCGAAGGTCCTCATTAAATCCAAGATCCCCGATCTCCCCGCTTCCGCGTCCCCCGTTCTCCTGGCATTGATGGTAACGGATCAGCGACCATCCTTCATGCATGGATTTTTCCATCGCATGCGTTAGTCACCAGTTGATGTCATTCCTCCGATTGTCCGCGTTGATCGTCCTGCGGATCCAACGACCGCCTGTGTCCGCCTCCACCTCGGTCACACATTACATGGAACATATCTACACCCTTTTCCTCCCCTCACCGCCGGGTCACGTTCCCCGATTAGATCTAGACCATCCCGTATGAATCCAACAGCTATGGTTGTTTCCCGCCTTCTCGCCAGTTCTTGAAAACTTGGGATTTCTTAAATTGCACTACATTGTTTGCAGGTATTTAATGGTTTTCCATTGTATAGTGAAGAAGGGCGAGAGTTGGAAAAGGCGTTTCTTACTTTCGAATAGTAAAAAGAATACCATTCACATGCACGAATTCAATGATTTATAAATGTTTCATGAGAAAAATTTGATAGCAAAACGGCATGTGAGCTCTACACATTGACAGAATTACTGTTTTGTCGAGCCTTGCCAGTTGAAGTATAAGTTTTGAAGAACGGACGCAACGGATGAAGATTAAAAATTAGATGCGGGAATTACGGCTAAGGAAGATTAATAAAACTAATTACGGAGTAAAACACGATCAACGGAAAATCATAAGTGTTTCTTAGAAGCACCGCTAAATATGGCGAATTGATTCCTTAGCTACCATAAAAGCCACATTGCCTCAACCATTCAACGGGCGGGGGTGTGAAGAAAAGTGAGATGTCGCCTCCCGGCGTGGCAGAGGAGTTGCACCTGCCGAAGTGTGGAAATATCCACAGTTACCTCTGCCAGACGAACACGAACTCAGAATAAATGAAAGCTCACGCCAGCTTAATCATAATTGTAAAATGTCAGGCATCACTGCTTAACTTTACTCCATCGAAGCCTCTCAAAAGGGCGAGAAGTCTTCCTCTTGTATTAATTATCCCTTAGATATTTTGTTAGATATCTCCTCATCTTCCTATAAATACTTTTGTAGGAGATGAGGAAACTATTCAGTTAGTTGTTTGATTACAAGTTACTTTCTTGAAACTCTGCAAATAAATATACAAGTTTATTGAAGTTGAAGAACAAATTAAAGTCTTGGATGTACGATGATGTCAGTACATATGCGATTCTGAGAAGGCTCTATCATCGGATCCATGAGATTGTTGTTGATTGATATTGAGAGCTAATTTGTATCTTTTCCCTTTTTTGTTATGTTCCATAACTTCTTACTATAGTAGGTTGAAATTTTTAGGCTAATAAATGACTCTGGAAGCACATAGACACAGTATATTACTATTTTATGTGCTGTACTGCTTAGTATTTTAGAGTCTTTAATCTCTCTCTTTAGTCTTCATGTATTTCATAATAGCTCAATAGATTGGTTTCAACAGTTTGTAGTTCTCTTTGTATGCTTATCACTTGAGAAAAGCTGTTATTGAAGTCTCCCTTTAGTATGTTGTTTTGAGATTTAATCAAAGGAGTCAGTTTGATCTTGCCTTTGCCATTGCTTGACAGTTCTAACTTTGAAGGTCTTTATAGTTGTAAGCATAGATGTTATTTAGGTGTTCCTCTTCTATGGCTAACGTTATCGATCCAGAATCTTTCATGTTTCTAAATCCTTTAAAATAAAATCTTTAGGGAAATAGGGTGTTCCCAGATCTTATATGCATTTTTAAAGTTGTCTTGAAGTCATTATTTGCTTAAAGAATGTTTGTAGGTATGGTTATGTATCAAATATCTCTTTATTGTTAAGTTATGTTCTTGAAGTTTCGCATTGAGAATTAAGCACCTCACTTGATAATTAATGTTCACTTCATTCAAAACAAAAAGGATCCACGTGACAGATTCGTTGCCATGGTATCCCATCCCTTGAGGAGTTTGTCAAGACACTTATCTTGACTCCATTGCCAATGAACCAAATATTTCCTCTTTACGTCTATCTTTCCTAGACCTTTCATGTTCTACGGTATCAACTCAATCCAACCAAACAAACATCTTGCACTGTCAACAGTCTAAAATCATACTCCTTTGATAAACCTTTGCAAGCAAATATTTGAAGATCCCTCTGAGCAGGAGGACTAGATCCTGGAACTCTAAGATTGGTTACGATGTTGCCTTGTCTTTTGAGTTTTTGAGCTAAACAAAACACGGGACACCAACCTCCTCCTTCTCGGTCCAAACCTTCTATTTCTAATCTGCTCCTTTGATCTGTCGTCTTATGAAGGATTAGTAGGGATCCTCGAAGCTCATCTGGCTCTAGCCACATCTGTTCCTTGTGACCTTCAATGTTGATGTATCCGGAGATAAAGCATGGGAGAGCGACTTACATCTCTGTCATGCGGAATCCTTAAATGGTTACAATGACTAGATGAAGAGCAGATTGAGCTCAAGGTTGAGGATTCCCAGTGTCAGGGCCAATGACAATCTTACATTTGCTATCGGATTAGACGAGATCCAAGTTATCAACGATGATTATTTTCTTTCCATGGTCTTCTTCTCACAAGAAAGTCGGTTGGGGATTCAGGTGACCCAGGGTGGACAAATAGTTGTTCACAATTGTGTCCATTGAATCCAGTGCCCTCCAACCCAAGATTCTTACGGTGCCTTTCTTCCTATGGAGTTCGATTCGCCTTCTGATTGGAACTTTTTATTCTTCACAGATCTTAGCATTTCTTCTTTTTATTGTCCAGCCAATTATAAAATTTAGATAGTAATATATTGATGCTGATGGGATTTTGAATTGTGAAATAATAATGGCCTTTAATGACTTATACCATTAATAAAATGTTTATTAATAGAAAAGATTATGACAAGATAAAGATAAAGATCTTAATAAGAAGATAAGTATAATATTGCAATAACATTATTAAGATATTAATATTGAATAATAAAAATAGTAATTTTAACGAACATAATTATATAACAAAAATAACTATTCTATTCATAGAATAGTATTATTAATAATTTTGAATATAAAAGTAACAGCGATAAAAAATAGTAATACATTAATAGTTGCAGAATATTAACTTTAGTAACATATTAATGAGGTTATTTAATCTCTCGACTGTTGACCCCTATGTTTATAACCTTTAGAAAGGCTTCATTTTCCTTAGCCCCTGGAAAATCCCTCCTCAATCTTATTTGTGACATAAATTTGGCATTAAAGTTGGCTGAGTTCCTCCAAGGTGTCAGCTGAGCAGTACCAGGTCATCTGAGAAAATATAAACTAAAACCAACTAAGCAAGCCCCAAATTTGAGGCTTTAAAATCATAATAATAATAGGGACTGTAACATTCCCAACGACAAAGGTGGTGTAGCTGTCATTCTTAATAAGGGAGGATTAGGAAAAAAATATTGAATTCTTTAGAGAATAGGCGGAGCTACAAAAACTTGCTAAAAATCTACAAAAGGTCAAGGTAGTTGTGATATTATTAATCTAGTAACATAGTGAGCTCTAAGTAGAGAGTTGATTAGAAAGCAACCCCTGCTCAAGAATCTGGTCTTAAAAAATCGATAGGATGAGCAACTCCCCATCCAACCCCATTGTTATACCATTGGCAATCAGAACCTCTATTACTTAGTGTTAGCCATACTTCTAAGCTAAGGTCATACATGGTCATACAGGTAAGGATTCCTCCTCTTTTCATTAAGGATTTGGGCAGTAATTAGATCTTGATACAGTAAACTTCTTAAGCTTTGATGTTGTTTCTTTTACCTGTGTCCATCAGTGAGGCTATTTAATTAATAACAATGCACATCATTTAAGTCAGTCCAGCCATTTAATATGACTTTGCTTAACCTCCCTTTCTTGGTTGGCCATTCTATGTTTTCAAGCCATGGTGTTGCCATGCTGTTCTCCCCTTTCCACTGATACATTTAAATCTGTTTGTGAGCACAGATCTATAATTTTTCATAAACTCTTTCAAAATGTAGAATTGTGGAAAAAGTTTGTAGATGATACATGTATTGTAAACTCATGTGAAGAAAAGTTAAATCTATTTTCTATTCTTATTCAATAATTAAATCTATATGTAGTCTCTCTGAACATAATTGACATGTATTCATATATAGGTATTCTTATCTCTAGAATGGATGATGGTTATTTCCCATCCGTTTTTGAGAAAATATCTGAGAACAATATCTTTAATAACATCTGTTTCATTTGTTCAAAAATTAGCAATCTTACTTTATAGCCACTGAGGCATTGAGAATCTGCGATGGTCTCTGCCAGAGAAGAACAATATGACCCGATATCTTTTATGCATCATTCTGATGTCTCCCCAAGGCCTTAAAGCTTTCCTTGAGAAAGATTATGGTGCAAAAATAAAAAACTTCATTAAAGATAGTACGGCAGTGTCAACCACTAGTTCATTCAAAGTTACCCGCTGATAGAATTGCTAGGTCCTTAAAAAGCATAAGGTCTCTTCTTATTTCAAACCCCTTATCCTGATTAACGTTCTCTAAAATGGATTAGAATCCGATTGATCCCAGGGATGGAAAGGTGTCTGTCTTTCCCATGACTACTATTTGGACTCTTACATTAATTGGTACATTGTTATTAATCAAGATCTATGAAACATCACCTTATTGTCTCAAACATAGAAGATCTCACTGTCATAAGTTGAAACATGAAAAGACTAACATCATGTTTGCATACTAAATTTTCAGGTCATTGCCAGGATCAGCCATTTTCCATCATCGTAAGTTGAGGGTCATTAGTGAAGAGACAATTAATCAATAGGGTAATGGGTTAGGATATTAAGTAGCAGATATGGATTATTTTTCTCATTAATAAGTTTATTTATTATTTAGTTATTTTATTTATTGATTATTATTTTATTTTAATTTTAATAATCTTTTATTTTACTTTTATTTATTTTTTCTTTCTATATAAATAATAATATTAATATTAATATTATTATTTTAAACTGGTATGATTACTGATAGTTGTGGTTATAATTGCTTTATATGAACCATAATATTATAATAATTCATCTTAAATAAAATTACTTCTAAATTATTAATTAATAATAATAATTGATTATTAAATAATTAATCAGTTAAATTAATAAGAAAGATTTATATATATACATATTATCACACTATTGATTAAATAACTTACCATCAATCAATAATTAATTAATTAGTTGAATAAATATTAAACATTTTATATTAAATAATAATAATAATAATATTAACATAAAAAAAATTAGCTAATGATAAATATAATGAATAATTGCTTGTTCAAAGTCAAACTAGCCCAGATTATCCTATTTAGCTAGTTGACCATTTCTACATACTATTTATACTTAATATTCCGAATCTGATCTAATCTTTGATGATGAACTGCGTTCTAGTTCTATAACCATTAAAATGTATTCATACCACTGTGATTTATTACCATCAATTTTATAATTTATATGATGGATCACAAAACGTGATTTAAATAGCAAATAAGATATTTTAGTAAATAATTTTCATAAGACATGCTTTTACGCTGGATCAAATACTAGCTAATGCTACTGTTGGCATTATATAAAACATGTCTCCAAGACTTTATTCCAGTGAATAAATGACGTAGCACATCAATCTGTGGTTTTATGCTTCATTCTTCCATATGTAAAGGATAGACGTGTTTGCCTTTCATGTAGTAGGGATGAAGTCATCTAAAAATGGAGTGGTTCTGAGGCAATACTTGCATGTCATTAAAAGAATGGTGACCCTATTATGACCCTCTCGAGGAAAAAGAGATATAAACTAAATAAGATGTAAACTCATACAACTTTGTGAATTTTTAAAGAAGAGGAGAAGCATATGTTCTTATTGGGGACACTCTAGAGAAGTTCATTAAAATGAATGAAAGAAAAAATCTTAGACCACCATTGTCCAACTAAGTTGTGTGAAGATGGAATTAACAAGTTTTGGGTGTACTGATATTCCTTTAGGTGAATAAATTGATGTACTCATGGCCATGTTTAAATTGGTGGCCATTGGGACTTCCAGAATATTTTGGGTGAAAGGAAGGAGACTAATATGAATGAATCCCTCTAGAGATTATTAGGAGCATGGATAAAAATATTTTTTGAGCCTATGCTAGGAGTTGGGAAAATATACCTACAACTATATAAATTCATTGCAAGGAAAATGATAGGCATGCTCAAAGTATAGAGTGAAGGGGTGAAAATAGTGTTTGGGTACTAAATATTTCTGGAAAGATGATCAACTTGTATAGGGGTGCTAGGTGATTAATAATTAAACAATAAAAATATAGAGGTAAATGGTCATAAGTCTCTCAATTGCATTTGTCTCATGGGTTGGTAGTAGATAGCCTGCACACAGTGTCCCTTATAATAAATAGACCTTCTGGAAAAATTAGAGAGAGAAACCTGTGTGTATGACTTTAATTTGACATACACAATTACTTATATATATATATATATATATATATATATATATATATATATATATATATATATATATATATATATAGAGATAGAGAGGGTATTCTCAGGATATAGGGAAGCCTGAAGATGTCTTTTTTTTTTTGAATATTAAGTTTGATGGAATTTCTTACAGTTGGAGGTGGCAATGAGTAGGGTCTGAATATATACACTATCCTTTAATATATAAAAAAATCTCTTTGTAGTGAAAGTGTCCTTGATATGAGGTGGCCTAAAAAGTAAACGCCTCATTATGTTAAAATCACCCATGAATAAGAGTCTTGTCTTTTGGTAAACAAAAATCAAGAAAGGTTAAATCAAGGAAGATGCTTAGTCAGAGAGCCTCTGGTTGGGGACCCTGTGGGCTTTATGTGAAGTGTGTCAAACCATTGAATATGCTTGGCTGCAGATGCATTTCACCAAGCGTATGTGACCAATGGGCCAGACCATGTGACGTGTTCCTTGGGCCTCTGCGACAGGGCCAGAGCCAGGACCCAGCCTTTGTGCATTTCCCTGGCCATGGTTCCTTGAAGCCATCAGCGACCCCAGCTCAGGCCAGCCCGTGTAAATGTGTTCCTTGGGCGGTCTCACATGTGAGCAAGATGAAGCAAGTTAACCCGACCCCTGAGCAGTTTCCTTAGGCATGCATCCCCAGGCTGTTTGTGACAGTGAGGCATTATTCTGCAGCAGTTGGGGAGGTTTACTAGAGGTTTAGTGGGTTAAATGGGTTAGGGTTTGGGGTAAATATTCAGGGTTAGAGTTGAATAGTAGTTTCATTAATGTCTAGTTTGTACATTAAGTTGCTTATTCATTCCGATCTCAATGTAACTAGGTACAGCAAAATAGTGTGTATTTGTACATGTCTTCTTTGTTTATTAATTTATAGTATATGCTTCATTGCTTTGACCTTCTTGAGGGAAAATGTCTGTTAATCTAAATAAATCTGTGTGTTCAATCTGGGTTGAACTCCTTCTGGAGGTGGTAAATACACAATTTAAGTCTGAGGCAGCCATGGGTAAGTGTTAATAACTGAGGAATGCCTCATGACTGCCAGGAAAATCTTGGGGTTTGAGTGTCCCCATTCATGAGAAATTTGGCTCCTGTCTGCACTCACCTAACAAATGTCTGAAAACCCTTGTTTATTACACAAAAAAAAATCCTAATGTTTGTTGTCCCATGAGGAGGCAACCCGGATTTTAAGAAATGAATCCTAATTTAGCATTTTTAACAATCAAATCACCCTCATGACCCAACACAACTTTGACAGATTCTTGGGCACCCAAGCATGGTTCTACCGCTTATTGATGTTCCAGTAGACCCATACAACCATGCCCATGGGCGGCCTCACATATTGCAGGCCTGATGAGGACCAAAACTCAGGCTGGTAGTACAAACATGTTTATGGGCGGCCTCACGTGTGACCAGGCCACCCAACTCAGGCTTCCTTCAGATCGTTTCTGTAGGCAGCCTCACGGCTCACAATGAACTGCAGTGATACAGTTGAACAGCCGAATGATGCCACAAGGGGCTCGATATGGTGGATGTTGCGCAGGAATGCCGCAAGCGCAGGCGATTACCGACTGGCGAAAGACGATGCGTTTCTGAACAAAACAACGTGACTTCGGCAACCGTTGATTGCCACATCACCTTATCCATGACAGCAGCGCTGGCCGACGGTGCCACAGGAAAAATGACCAACTGGGCTGCTAAATGCACAAGGCACTGGTAGGTCACAACAGAAGCGTGAAGAAAAATGATGAACTTTCGATGAGCAAATAACCGTCGCCCGGTTGGGGCATTACCGTCTACGACATGGCCTTTGACCGAGCGATGCCACAATGGAACAAATAGCAAATGGAGCGCCCAGGCACGCGGCACTGGGTGGTCACAACAACAACTCATCTGGGCACCTAAGATAAACGGCGGCCGAAGCGCTCTGGTGGAGACCTCCCCTGGCGTGACCGCTGACGAATGATACCACCAGGAGAAAATGGCAAAGCTGCTCACCAAACGCCACAGGCACCGTTTGTCACAACAGAAAAACTAATGCAGGTCCCCTGCGACAACGACGGCAAAGGCGGCGCGATGGGCGACCTCACATACAGTGCGACGCGGGCGGCGAAACCGGCGTTACCACAAGGAAGAAAATGGAAAAATAAGACACCGAGCATTACAATGCCGGAGTAGTCCCAACATACTGACGATATGGGTGCCCTCTAAACGGTAAGAACTTGAAACGCGCCCGTCAGGCGAGAAGCTCATGGCGCATTTTGGCGTATCTGCTGATAAACTTGATACCATAAAGGATCCGGCGGAAAAGCAGACGCTTAGTATGTGCACAAGGCACACGAGGCGGTCAAAACAGCAAAGCGTCTGGCCTCTATTGAAATGGCCCGACCCGGATACGCTCGTTGGGTAGCTCCTGGCCTTTGGCAAACATTTGAGAACAAGCGACAGATAGACCCGCACAAGACACGGGCACTGGGTGGTCACAACCGGAAAAAGCGTGCAGCGGCCACTAAGCGAAATGGACGAGCGAGCGTGCCGGTCGGCGACCTCTGCCAATGGCGACCACGGTGTGCCGACCAATGGTACAAAGGATAAATGGAAAACGAGCTGCCGTGCGCAGAGGCACACAGCCAGGTCATAACTAGAAAATGATACGACGCCCTCGAACAAAATGGCGGCCACCATGAACGCGCACAGGTTGGGCAGCCTCACACGCCACGACACGGTGCACCTGACCACGACGATGCAAAGAGGAGAGAAGAGAAAAACGGAAAGAAGCAGTAGCCCAGACACTACCTGAAGCACCGGCGGTCACAACTTAGAAAAAATGATAAGGCGCCCTCAGGCAATGGCCACTATGGAAATACTGATGGGAGAGGTGAATCATGTTCCTTTTAAATTAGAGATAGTTAATCTTAATTATTATTAAGTGTTTACAATGATAGTAGCAAACAGAAGAACACAAATGCACACAATTTTAAGGTGAAACCCCTTTGGGACAAAACCACCCTGTTCTTACTAATAATTCTTTAATATTCATTCCAATTGAAAAGTAAAAAGCTCCAACTTCCTAGAATCTAAGCATTCTTCTCCAACTCCATGGATGGGCATTTCTCCCTTTCCAAGGTCACAATGCAGTCACTTTGAGCAGGTGCTACTTTCAATGAGCTCTGACTCACTAGCACCACCTCCCACCCTACAGAAGAATTAAAGAAAGAATGAGAACTCAGTACTGGGGAAAATGGTCCCTTTACAATGATGAATGGGATATGAAGAAAAATATATGAATAGCAACAACTTTGACACAACCACCCTAATGATGATCCTGAGCCTCCCAGCAACTGCCTCTTCAGCCCTTGGCAAATAGACACTAGTACAATTTTACAATGATGTATTTACAATGACTTAGTACAATGATACCTTTACAATGAGTGTATAGTCTTTGCCAACAATTTCATGGAATGAACTTATTTGCTTTTATATGTGTTAGGTCCACGTGATTGTAATGATTCCAGCAGCCAAATGATAGTGTTTGCTGTCAATAAATGCTGGGGCCCAAGGGACCTAGCCTTCTAGCCTAGGACAGCTGAGAGAGAGACTCTCTCATTTGGCTGTGAGATCATCTGTGTTTGCTTATTGTATTCGATTTTGAGTTGAATTATGAAGTAGGGTTTTGGTTTTGGATTTAGGTTGTGAGATGGAAGCGTCGAGAACATAGAATGGGTGAAAAGATAACAGATGTTGAAATTCAGGGTGAAAAAGAATTGAAAAGATTTCAGATGGTGATATAAGTTGTTGAAGGGCCAATTGAGTTAAATTAAAATGGATCTTTGGGAAAAATGGAGTAAGATGGACATCAAGTTTGTATACAACAAAGGATTTCAGCACAAATAGTTTAATAGCTAACATAAACATGGTAGGAAAACCATAATCCTTAAATGTAACTTTAAGCTAATGTGCATATGAAAATAACCAAAACAAGCCATGCCATGAGATATATAACTCTCTAACACAAATGGATATTAGACTTTGGGGAAATATGTTTAAGATAGAAAACGTAGATACTATTGAACACCTAATAGGTACTTTAAAGCTGTTGGGCACTTTGAAAACAAAGATTATAGTCTTGACCCAAGGCAGATGGAACAGACCTCTTTGGTTAAACAGTGACAATCTAATGAGTCTGAAGTTTCTTGGGGTGAACTGTGACTGTGTGCATACAGGCCAGAAGAACATCCATAATCATGCTGCTTATAAATACATGATGAAACAATCAGAAAATAATATTCTTCTGATTAACTAAAGAACGATAAGATTCTTTCGTGGGCTCAGATGAAGAAGAAACATAGAACTATGAAGAACAGGAAATTTAAAGTTTTCTCAGGACGTATCTCATTTTCTCTCTGCTCTAACAACAACAGAACATGATTCTGGAATGAAAACTAGGAAACAAAAACAGATACTGAGATACTATACATTCACCAATTAACGAATCTACGCCCAACAATCTCTTTCATCATCAAGAACGTCAAATGTCAAAAGCTTGTAGGACAGTATTTCTTCCAGAAAACTTACTCACAGTACTATATGTTAGCCTTTATTCATCAATTGAGCTCTTTTGCAACCATTGAAAATAATGGAATATATATGAGGCCAGTGAGGAAAACATCTTGAACCCAACTTGTGATCATTGACTCTCAAAATATACCAGATTTACCATCATCCCGAACTGCAAAGCCAAGCACAAAATATAAATAAAATATCTAAATAACAAAAAGGGAAATATATGATTTTCTTGCTTATCATGTACAAAATAGCTAAGTACATGAGAAAAATTAACACAGGTTCAATTTACAAAATACCGAAAATGTCAGCTGAAAGTCTCAAGGCACAAGGGCAACATGGAGACCTTAGGATCTTTCAGAAATAAAATGCCAGTGATGGCCTCAGTTCAAATCATCTAGAATCATATAATTTGTGGAACAGCTTTAATTTTAAAATTATACTGAAAGACTTTCAAATGCTAAACCAGTAGAAAAAACCTAAAAATGAGCTTCTTTGATATGTAGGCAGAATGTCAGAAAAAATGGTGTTTTTTGTATCTTTGGGAACAAAAAACTTCAAATGCTCTGAAGATTTTGGGTAGGTATTTCGTTATGAATCCGGCCATTACCACTCTCGGAACGAAGTTAACCAAAACCAAAGTAGGCGGTGTATGATTTTTATCAGTTAAGGCACATCGCTAAAAAAAAAACAGACAATATTAAATTCAACTCAGTTTTGTTGAAAAGTCCCTCAAGGCTTTTAGAAACCATGTCCCAAAGGGTCCAGGCCAAAATTCCAAACTGAAGGTGTCTTTATCCTTTTCTACTAACAGGCGCCCTCTTTAGCGGATTTGTTTCTAACTTGGTTTCTTCTTTGTTGTTTAGCATTAAGCTTGGTGAAGAAATCATACCTTACCTGGAAAATAACTAACATACAGAGAGTGTCCTTCATGCTCTGTATTTTTTGTTTATGTACCCTCATCACCCAACACTTGAAAGGCTGTCATGCATTATCCTTGATATTATGAAGAATAATATTCCTCATGAATATTCATCACTTTCTTCTTCTTGGTTGATATCGCTCAGTTTTATGTTTAATAAAACAGAATCACTTCTTTTGAGCACATATGTTTGGTAAAAAGCATGGCTCCGTTATCTATTTATTGGTTTTAAAAAAAATTTTTTGTATTGTTTTTAGCCTGAACTCTTCTCAAACATTTGCCTTTTAAATAGTATTTATTAAAAATGCAGACAACATACTAGTGATAAAAACGCACTTTTAAAACAAAGTTATTTGTTTATTAACTCTTCACAAGTGCAAACACCCTAATTGAGTTTTGCAAATATCTCACCTCTGTTTTATAGGTTAGTAGAATAACATCATTTTACTGTTTCATATAGGAAAACAATTCATGATCAAACTTCCAACTTATAATAATGTTTCTGTATATCCCCTTTGAGTTTTGAACAAGATTTTCTTTTCTAATTTCTTTCAGTTATCTTTGTCTTTAGAGGTATTAGTTCTTAGTCGTACTAAACACACCTTATCCTATTGAGTGTGATCTTCCGGCCTCTGATTACCTAACATACAGTTCATTAAAACATCCATATATAACCATCATTTGTCTCTTCATTATATAAAGCTTCTCCTATTAACTCTAAAATTTGTATTAGAGTAAGGAAAAATACTAAAAAAAAATTTTCAGGGCCCTCGTTTGAAGAAATTGAAGTGAGTTTCTGAAACTTGTTCAAACAAAATTGACATGACGTTTAATTAAAAATAACGTTTGTTGAAGATGGTAAGCCGTTTGTTAAAGTGTTGAGGTATTTTTAGCTTGATGGTGATTATCCCTTCAGTCTCCGAGCACCACTACAATATGTGATGCCAATGTTCATAACCACTTTTGTTTTAGCCCGCAGACGCGCGCGAACTTTGAATAAAAAACTCCCGGTGCTGGCAAATTTTACCGCTGATTTGGGTGAAACGACCGGAAATCATCCTTGCATTTGCAAATGCGTGCTGGGCTTTGCCCAGCAGCAATCTTAATGCTCATACATATATGAAAGAAAAATCAGCGTTTCATCATCAATGGCCCCCGGAAAGAGTTTGTTTAATATTTTTTTACGCATTAAAGCAGGCCATTGCCTTTACCAGTTTGCTCATTTAAAACAACGTAAAGACTTTATCCGGAACAATTCTTTGACAAAATCTTGTGATGGCTGCGAAAATGGCTGTAGTGATGGATCAGTTGTGATAAACGGCCTTTGCAAAGCGTAAGCCACGTATCCGCCTTTAACGTTCGCCATTAAAGAAAATCTCCCCATCGCCTGTTAACGAACTTTTTTAAAAGAAAAAACGCGCTCAAAGATAAAATATCGATGTGGACCATCTTTGCAAATATTTCTCTTTGATTATGATTGAAAAGTCTGGTTGCATTGCCTGGTTTCTCATCTGCTTATCAAAAGACGCCTGCAAAAGCCTTCCTGATCAATTAAGCGCAGATTTTTATGTTTTCATGAGCGACCTGTTTGTCAGCCGGGTGGCATTGTCATTGCGCAGGGTATTCATTCCCGGTTGGCTGCCATAACCTTCTTCACCGGTGTGTATTGTTTATTGCAAAGTCCCCTTGAGAAAACAAACGGGTCGCCTTCTTGTCTGTTTGATGAGTTTTGAAAAATATCTTCAACAAACAGGCAAACTGGCCTGGGTATCCAGCCACTCGCTCTTGAGCTGATGTTTTGACCTGCCTAGCTCCCCCCTCATAATGAATGGAGTTTACTAATTTTATTTTGTTTGAGGCTTGATAAATGAATTTATTTATATTGATGGGAGAGATCTTTGAAGCCTCTTCAATGAAATTACACTTATTAGTGAGTTTGTTCATTTTGGCTCCAGGTAATTTGAAGGAATCTACAGATATAGAGCAAAGTGAGCGCCCTGGGTATTCTGGTGCCACTACTTCTTATATTTTTCTTCTATACCAATACCCTCCGTAAACCTTCGGGTTACGCCTTTTGCCTTCAAACATAGCCATTTCATGACCCTACTTTAGAGGAAAGAGGCCATTATGTTGCCAAACGATACTGCTTATGTAAAATGAAGAGTTTTCAGCAATGATGGTAATATCCATGTCATCAGGAGGGTTTCAAGTCTTTCAATCCTCACGCTCCTTCTGGAGAAGTTCTGTCATACCATTCATTCCAACTTTCAAAACAGGTATCTTTCTTTCACCCTGTTCGCCAAAAACAGGCTGGCAATAAATAATAATATGCCTGAAAGGCGTCTCTCAAAACTTGTCCTGATGCCTTTTCAATGCTGGCATCTTTAGATAGTGAGCGCTGGCGATGTCATTATTACCGTCCTGTTCTCCCGGGTATTTGTTGCGAACCCATTGAGAAAAATCTGATGCCGGTGCTGCATCCAGGCTCAAAACCAACAACAGGGGGTATTTGTCTTCTCATGTTTAAGTTTAAATAATGTCTTCTGTATTTGCCAATACGCCGCCAGCAACACGGTAAAACCTTCAGAAACGCCGTACATCTATAAGCCATGAAACAGCCTGCTGAAATATGTATTGTTGAACTTCGAAGAGCGTGGTAAACGCGGAAGCAAAAGATATAACAAACTTTATTCACAGGCCGGAAAGGTCTTCTAAGTTCTGATGATAATAGAAGATAAATTCTTTGCTTCAAGGATGGTTTTCGAATACTAAGCGCCTTTATAACGGGAACTTGATATTAATTTATTCTCTTTTGGGCTGATGGGCAAGCCAGTATGGGTTGAGGCTAGACAGAGGCTTGAGCAATGGGGTTTATCTGTCGCCAGTTGATTGAAAAGGTTAAGGAGGAAAAAATATTTGTGGGTGTTTTCAGTGGCAAATTTGATAATTGCGAGATGGTGCTAAACTTGCTTTAACAAAAATAGTCATCATCGCCAGGTGAAAAATACTGATGATAACTAGTGAAAGCCATTTAAAGGAGAGGCGGCTCGCTTTTGAGTGTTAATTTCAGATCTCCAGTTCTTTGAAAGATAATGCCTTCTCCGTGGCGTAAATTTCTTTCTTCACCAGTGCTATTACGAAATTCAGCGGCCTGTGCGCGTGTCGATATTTCTCCCCTACCCACTATGTTTTACTAACATTTCCTTCTGCCTGGTGCTGGACTGCTTAATGGCAACATAAATATTTTTTGAGAAAATGACACTATCTAGTTACCTTATATCAGCGGAAGTTTGGTCGTGCGGTGAACTCCTTTGTTTCTCTACTATGCTGATCCCGCTGTCAGGTCAAAAAGTGACAACCGGTTATTATGTCAACAGCAAGTGTTTTTGACTAAATGGGGTCAAACAGGTTGGTGTATTTATTATGCATATGGCACTTTCAAAGAACTGTTTTACCTGTTATTTTTGCGCAAAATGAAATCTGAAAAAACAGGCTGGATACAATTTTATTTTTCATTACCGCTCTCACAGTTACTATTTGAGCCATGTGAACGAGTATCTTTCCTAATCTCTCTTTGTTAAGTCAAACACAATCTTCGGCCATCTTTACTCTCAATAACATCAACAAATAATTTAACCATGTTCAGGTTATGATTATTGAATAAAAAACGAACAGAACTTTCATTTCATTGACATTGAGCTACATACTTTACAGAAGCAAGCTTTTTAGGTATGGGGTTGTACCATTACTTCGCTTGCCTCTTTCTGTACCTCTTTTGTATTTTCTGCTTTTCTTTTCTTCATTAATGCTGGGCAGAAAATTATACCAAGATTGACTTATTTTCCTGCCTATCTGTCTATCATAATCTAGCTATACCTAGCATTCATTCTGTTTGGTGAACTCTTGTTCCAACCTGCTTGTCCAAATGAATGATTCAGTTGATCTTGATTCAGCCTCTTCGATGATATTGAAGAAATGAGAAAATGCCGCTACCTCATGGCACCTGGATAGTAGGTACTCAATTTTCTACTAAGCTCTGCAACTTATTGCTTGGCATGTTTTACTCTCTTTAAAGGCTTGTAAGAAAACGACCAAAGGATCTTTAAATAATAGTAGCCTAAGAGAGTTTGAAAAATAATTTCATTGGGATTGTCCCTCCTTCTTGACTAACAGGATTCTTTTGAAAAAGTTCTTTCTCTCTTCTGATTATAGGTTGTGCTTGATGATGCGTCAGTATGCCTGAGCAAAAGTGTGGTGTCACCCTGATTTAGTGAGGATGATTCTTGTTTGGCGAGCCCGTGCCTCCTAATGATAGGGACTATGCCTTTTGGGTCTTCTTGAGAAGACATTTTGATATCGGCATCAATGTTATGCTTTTGGTATGAGAAAAGCATGGTGATAATTAACAGTGAAACTGTATACAAATCTTCTTGCTACAAAGAGTTTGAATATTGAAGGTATATTCATAGGATTTCTGCTGGTTTCTTCCTTTGTTGAAAGGAGTGTTCTTCTCTTTTTAGGGTGAATTATGATTTCTCTCTTCTTGTATGAGTATCACAGATAGTCTCTTTGAGGTATTCAACCTCAACATGTTTGTTCTATTGTTTCTTTTATAAACAATTTCTTTAGCAGATAAAGCGGTAATGGATAACAGCAGTCCTATTATCTTGATTAAATGAAGGTATTTACATTTCTTTAGTTGAGCAACAATTCTTTCCATTTTTACTTTGATTAAATCTTGTGGTTGAATATTCTCTTGTATTTCTAAGGAAAATAGATAGTTATTATTTTGTTTAACCTTTTCAAAACTCTTGTGGATCTCTCTTATCTTTTATTATTGATTTATAGAGATAACTCTTCTGCATTAATACCTTGATGGTTCGATTTAGGTAAGAAAATTATATGGATCTATCTAAATAATCCTCAAATTAATCTCTAAATTTCATCCAGCTATTACAAGGTATTTATATGAAGTCTTAGAATTGATCTATAATTTTAAATAATGAGGGAATGGACAATGCCTATCATGATGTACACCATCTTTTGTTGAGAAATCCTTCAAGAAAACAAAGTCACAGTTCAGGCAGCCATGCCATTTCTCTTCTTTTCTTCTCATCCCTTTTCCTGACATTTTCATGAGAGACAGTCCTCCTTCCCATTCAACCTTCCTTCTTGTGTACTCAGAAAATTCAGCAGGGGATGTGTATGATGATTCATCAAAATTTCATTTCAAAAATCCAGGTAGGTTTTCTATCATTTACATCTTCCAGGCATTTTGTGTGAAATCAGGATGTATTCTCACTTCTCATGAGAGCATATCTCCTTTGTATTATATATATCTTGTCAGCTGAATGAGATCTTCATGTCTTACTAAATGGGTCTAAATTTCTCTGCAGGTGGGTCTTTTGGTCTAATGTCTGAAAGTTGTTGAGTCTTAGTCTGGAGATTTGGCTTTGATATTTTGTCAGCATGATTGAGATTTTATTATTTTGTTCCTGAGATTTTATAAGGACAGATGGGGTAATAATTTCTTGGAGGCTGGTGGAGTCACTGGAATTGAGATTTTCAATTTGTTTGCAGAGAATGTGTGTATTGAGGTCTACAATGCTAATAAAGACAATCTGGGATTTTTTTGCAAAGTTTCCAATTTTCTATGTGTAGCCTTGAGTTTTAAAATTTTTCTGTCAAGCTGAGACATCATTTACTGAGTGGTGAAAGGAGACGTTCTACTCCTTTGAACAAAACCTAAACTTTCTGTTGTTTGTTGATTTCTGAAGATCACAAGGAATCAGAAGGATGTTTTGACTCAAAAGTCCCACCTTAAATCTTTATTCATCTTGGTAAGGTGGGATGGTGGTCAGGATGGTATTCTAAGTTTTATGGTGGTAAATTATAAGAAGGCTAGTGAGAGTGTGGGGTGGATTTTGGTTGTTTGAGGGGATATTGGTGTGGTCTGCCACCCAGGCACTAACAAAAGCCAATAAAGAGGTTTTAGGTTTTTTGAGGTTCTTCTGTAGTCCTAAGGTTTGTAAAAATTGTCTCTGGTGGAGTCATCATTTTTACAGGATGGCAGAACAACGATTCACTCTTGCTGAGTTTGGTAATCATCTTGAGAGACACAAGGACCCTGAGGATGTTTTTGACCTCAAGGTCCCCTTTGTGATGTATATGTTGGTGTGGCATTGAGGGTGCTTTCAATGAATAATGTGTCAAGTTGAAAGTAAATAGTAAGGCCTATTGAAGTGGTAGTTTATAGATGGATTTTATGGTTGTTTGAAATTATGTGTGTGGTCCCTGCAAGTCTATGACCAAAAACAATAAAGAAATTTTTATGGATTTTATAATTATTACATATTGATGTCAAGTTTGTAAGTGTCTCTGGTTGAGTCATCATTTCTGGGATGAGACAACAGGGTCTCTATATTTAATTTTAGTGGAATTTGAGAGGTTCCTAGAGATACTTGGATGTTTGGCCTCAAGATTCACAGTGATGCTTGTCTCCTTCAGTTATGAGTTTAGTGGTTACAAAGCCAAATGACAGAACTGTGGCTGTCAAAACTGAGTCTTTGCAGGGCCTAAGGACCTAGCAGCTACGGACTAGAGGGCTCTCTCTATTGCAGGGATATCTATGTGTTGCTTATTGTCAATTTGAGATTTGAAGCTAGATTATGAAGTAGTTTTTTGGTTGTTTTTGATTCAGGGATGAGCACAGTCACGACCACATGGAATAGGTGAAAAGATGTCGGATCCGTGGGCTATGTGGTTGAAAAGGTCGAAAGCTTTCGGATGGTGATACGAGGTTGTTTGAAGGAAATTTGATTCGAGAAAAAATGGATCTTTGGGCAAAGCTGAGTCAAGATGGACATAAAGTTTGTGAATAACAGTTAAACACAATCAGTTTAATAGCTAACATAAACATGGTAGGAGAAACCATTAATCATGAAATGTAACTTTAAGCACAATTAATACTTAAAATAAACATTTAAACCATCCATGAATATATAACTCTCTCTAACTTTAAAGAGTAGCTATGAGACTTTAAGGAAATACATTTGACAGATACAAAAACTCAAATCACTATGTAGAATTCTCAACACGGTACTTCCAATCTATTGGGCACTTTGAAAACAAGATTGCCATGATGTGAAGAAACTGAGATGAAACAGACCTCACTTGGTTTCAACAAATGACAATCTATTGGTCAAAGAAAGTTTTCATAGATGGAGCATATGGCTAACCATAAATAGTAGGAATACATGATAATAGCATGTAAAACCATGAATGAAACAATCAAACAATATTCTTAAGTTATTAAGAGAGAAATCAAATTCTTTATTGGTAAGAATGAAGAAAACATGGAAAATATGAAGGAGCAGAGATTTAGAGTGCCTCAAGGCATATCAAATTTATTCCTCACAATCCTATCTAACCAGAACGCTGGATTCATCGATGGCAGAAACAACTAAGGAGATAGAGACATATACATAGACCCACAAGTCATGGAATCCAACAACAATCCTCACTGTCATCTAGAAATCCAAGGAAAACTATCAAAAGCATGAAGACATTATTTCTTCAAAGCTTATATGACTGCTGTTGCTTCTATTCATCAATTTTAGCCTCTTTTCTGACAAAGCCCTTTGCAGATATATATGACCCCAAGTGAGGAAAACATCTGATTCAACTTCTTGATCTCATTGGCCTATCTAAATATGATTTTGTCTTGAGCTTTGCAAAGCCCAAGACACAAAATATCTAATAAATATATAGAAATGCTAAAAGGAAATATATTAGAGTTTTTCTACTTAACTTATCATATACAAAAAATAACTAAACACTTACATGAAGAAAAGATACTTTTGAAGGTTCAGTTTTTAAAATACTCAAATGCAGCAATGAAAGCCCCAGCTTACCGACAACATTTGGAAATGGAAAATGTCAATGAGGCCCTGTGATGGGTGGTCTAGAGGAAGATCAGTCCTGCTGAGACAACTTGGGTATACATTTAAAAAAATTATGCCACAAGAATTTGTAAATCCTCAACTTGATGAAAAAAGCAAAAAATGGTGTACTGTATGAACAGATATCGAGAAAAGGTAGTGTTTTGTATACGGGGACAAAACAACTTAAAATGCTATGAAAATTCTGAATAAAGATGCTAAATTTAATTCATCCAATGGTACCACTCTCAAGGATTGAGGATGCTCCAAACTAAATGGCGGTGCCATGGATTTTATGCAATTAGGCCCAAAAATGTCAAAAAAAAAGATCGTGTCAAAATTCACTCATTTGGTGAGAAAGTCCCTCAAGGCTTTTAGAAACTGTCTAGAAGCTTGGGTATTGACCTAGAAAGTCTTTCTCCTTTTTCTCACAGACGCCCTCTTTGAAGCGGGTTTTGAGCTTTTGTAGTTTTCTTCTTTGTTGTTTTGTTCTGGCTTGGTGAAGAAGTCATAGCCTGCTGGAGGAGCAGCTGCTTGTACTTTGGAGAGTGTCCTTCATACTCTATGTTTTTGTGTTTTATTGCCCTCATCATTGTTTAGCAGAACATCATGATTCACATCATTAGTGTCTCTTTGAAAGATGTTATGTTTCTTAGACCTCATCCTTTTCTTCTTCCTTAGTTGATAAACAAGTTCCTTGTTTAAATAAAACAAGATCACTTTTTAGGCACTATGTTTGAGCAAAGAAGCCTTTGAGTAGATCTATTTGTGGTTTTAAGAAAAGTTTCTTTGTTTTTGGCACAGACTCTTCCCTCGACATTTCCCTTTTGAAATCCATGCATTATTAAATTTGAACAAACACCTTTAAAAACATTAAAAACTTTTCCAAGTGAGGTGTTGTTTATTCCATGATCTTCTAAAAGACATATAAAACATGGCAGTTGCAGATATATATACACATCTTTACCTTCTGGATATTGGTAGAAAGCCTCATTTGCTATTTCTGCTCTGAGAGAAAACAATTCACCAATGATCAAGCTTCCACCTTATGATAGTGTTTCTTTCTCCCTTTGATTAGGGTAAGTCTTATTTTGTTTCTTGTGGGTTATCCTTGTGTTTGTAGTATTCGGGTTCTTGAGTAAGTAAACACATGGCTATTTTGGTGTATGGATGTTTGCAGTACTCTGGGTCCCCATAACCTTTGAATTTCTGACCATTTTCTACTTTATAACATCATTTGTCTCTTGGAAACATGCTTGCAGCATATATCTTAAAGCTCAAATTTGTATTAGGTAAGGAAAATACGTAAAAATGTTTAAGGGCCTTTCATTTGAAGAGTTGGTGAGTTTAGAGCTTGTTGGAAGCGCAAGGAGTGAGCGGCACGTTTGTTAGAAAGAACGTCGTGTAGTGGAGAATGTGGGTTGTCCTTCGGGTAGTGACAGCAGCCTGCAGGGCGTGCCTGGTACCTACAGCGTCACCAATGCTATAGCCCTTTGTATTCACTGCTTAAGGCATACCATCCTTTTCCAGTGTACTGCAGAAGACGCTTTGAGCCTAGAAACCTACGAATTTTGCTTGGGGAATTTCACCCAAAAACGTGCGATGTTCTGCTTCAGGAGATATAACTTGCATTTTGAAATCTGCATGTGGGCTTTCCAACGGTCAATAACTCATACTTTATATGAAGAAAAATAAACGTTTATTATATTACTTCCAGGGTTTGTGTGTTTGAAGACTTTTGTTTTGTTAAAACCTTGTTGTTGCCTTCTGATTTCTCTGTTTTAAAACAACGTAAAGACTTCTCTTGAACAATTCCTTTGAAAGATACTACTTGATTGACTTTTGAGAGAGAGCAACATAGTGATGGTTCTCATTGAAGTAAAGGAGAAACATTTTAGAAACTTCTGAAACCTTCTTCCTTTTCATAATTTCTTATTAAGGAAATCTTGCATACTTCTTCATGACCTTTTTAAAAGAAAAACCTTGCTCAAAGATAAATAAATGATCTTAGATGTTATCTGCATGATATTTCTCTTTTATTTATTAGGTGAAAACTTAGTTGCATTTGCACAGGTTTACCATGTCTATTTCCATGAAAAGGAACTCCTTTAAAAGCCCTTCCTACAATCAAATGCAACAATGAGATTTACACCATGCTTTCATGAAGAAAAAGGCCTTTGTTTGTGGCAGTGGCATTGTTCATTTGCTTTGCAGTCATTTGTTCCCAATTCCAAAACCTTTCCATATCCTTCCACACACAGGTGTCTACTGTGTGTTTGTTGCAAAGTGCCCTTGAGAAAACAAACAATTATGCTATTTGATGGGTTTTTGAAAAGATCTTCATGAGCAGAGGAAGAGCAAACCTTCTTTGAGTATCCATCATAACCACTCTTGGGCTTATGTTTGATGGCTCCCCTCATAAACCTTGAATGAATTTCACTAATTTCAACTCTACTTTTAAAGGAAAACAATAGCTGAATTTCATGCTGTTGATCGAGAGGATCTTTGGAAACTCTGTGAAATTACACATACCTCGACGGGGAGTTTGGCTACATTTGGCTCCAGACTTCACTTTTAGAGAATGTGATGAGAACAAGTCAGACTTATTATTATGGCTTCTCCTTTCCCTCTTTCTGCTTTGTTGGCTATCCATAGCATTCGATTGCTTTCCCCTTTTGCTTCAAACCATGCCTTCTATTTCTTGGCCCTCTGCAGCATTAGGAAGGTAACTTCTGTAATATAAAATTTTTCTTGTAAAATGAAGGAGCTTAATAATGATGCGGCCATTTTCTCATGTATGGAGAAGTTTTCTCAGTCCCTGACCCTCTGCTCATGTATGGAAGGAGGTTTTCTCAGTCTGTGTGTTCTATTGACTTTACAAATAGTGTTATCTTTCCTTTCACTTTGCCTATTCATACTTAAGCAAATGAAAATGACAAAATTACAATATGCCATGAAGGGAATCTCTCTAAGACATGTAATTCTTCTTTCCAATCTTTGTGCATCTTTCGATATTCAGGCTTTTCTAGTCGATATATGTTATTCACTAATCACTAACCTTCGTTGTGTTTGCGGGAGCTTATTGAAAATATACATTTACATTCACCATCCCGAACTCAAAAATACATGAGGAGCATCTTGTCTTCTCATGTTGAGTTAAATAATGTCACAGCAACACTAGTATACTTCTACTCTTTGATAAAGACATTGAAACACTTTTACATCTATCTAATGTCGACTTGACCTTGACATATGTATGTAGACTTCAAGGCTTGTTAGTGAGGTGAGCTTAAAGGTGTAACCAAACTTTATTTGCAGAATAGGAATCTTCAGGAGGCAGTTAGTAATAGATAGAGTTCTTTTGGATTTAGGATAGTTTGCCAAGGGAAAATCGCCTAAAGCGCCACTACCTAACCCAGGGGAACAGACCGTTGATTATTCTCTTTGGTAATCACAAGGACAATAGTATGGTGATGCTAGATGAGGTTTGACAATGAGTTTGTAGTGTAGGAAGACACAATAATTGAAAAAAGTTAGGAGGAAATTTTTATGTGGGTGTTTTCCGGTGGCAAATTTGACAAATTTGAAGATGTTACTAGAAAATTAGCTTTAACAAATATTCATCATCAACGGGTAGAAAAATAATGATAGTTAACATTATGCACCTTGGTTGATGCTCTTTTCATGCTACCCTTTTCTGCACCTTGCTTTTCTTTTCTTCCCTGAAAGTACAAGTCCTTTTACAAAGAACTCATACAACACAGTCAGCTTTTTCTTTGCCTTCAGGAGCTTGATATTGAATCTGGTGTATATATTTATTTGGGTCCTCATCATCTAATTGTTTGATCTGCACCAGTAGTCCTGGGTTTTCTTTCCAATGCCATAGGTCGGCTGAGTGGATTCTTCAAGAAGAGTTAACACCCAATCTCTCACATTACCTCATTATGGTTAACACAATGGAGAGCGCTAACCTGTTGCTACATTATATGTTTCTTTGTTGGCTCGAAAATTGATAGAGTGGAAACTATAGTTGCTGATATCTTGTCACTTTTTACGAAATTCCAATCCGATACAGAGAGATAGTTATGATACAATTTACCCAGATATTCTTTGAGATGAATTTGGGGAGCACAAAAAACAGGCTTTAGGATCATCTGAAAATATTGCACATAAGTCTGGAAATGTTTCTGGAGATCTTCCTTGATTTTGGCTTCACCTCCCTTAAAAATTTTGGCTTCTAAACCTTCGTAGGAAAAAGTTAAATGAAAATACCATGATGACTTGTTTCGGATGGCGGAAATCCTTACATAAAGAATGGGGATACAATTTATATATGAAAGTAACTAGGTTGAGAGAACTTCAACAAATGATGAGCATTAAGGAGAGGGATTTTGGAGCCAAAAAAAATTAATTATGGCTTTTCAATGATGACCTACAACCCCATGGGGTTTTTAGCCCACTAACTAAGGATTTCAACTTCTAAAACGTAGATATCTCTCAAACAAATGAAAAATTACATGGCGTGCCATATATCAACAAAAACATCTAGGCATTAGAAACATCAAAAAATTATTATTAGGGATATATTAATTTGGTAGGTAAAAATTCCCATTATTATTAGGGTTTAGCCCCAGTGCGCTTGGGATTGACATCGATGACATGTGATCTGTAAGGGCATTTAACCCGATATCGTTGAGTGACCTCACACGGTGTGACATGGCACCAGTCAAACGATGCCTCAGGAGAAAAATTGAAAATGGGCCACGAACGGTAGTCACTTTCAGGTGAGGTCACGGCTTAGCAAACTAATACGGGCGCCTCAGAAGCAGAAAGCGACTTTGATCAAATGCAGCCCAGTGTCTGACCACCATGGTGCCTGGTATTCTCCCCTTCGTGCTACAGAAAGCATCGTCGCTGACATGCAAGGACTGGGCGGTCACCGATGCAGCGTCGTCCGTGCCCTCAGATGAGCCCAGGCCCGGCCAATTCGCCGGAGTCGGGTGACCTCACATGGTGCAACATGACGCGCCCGGCGAATGCGTTTCCTTGAGCGACCTCACACGGCACAGCAGACGACTCGGGGACGGCTGAACGATCGGATGATGCTCAGCGAGAGCGCGAGCAGCCACACAGATGTGCCAGCCAGGGCGATCCTAGCAAGTAAAGGCGATGCGACACCAGATGAGCATCGCAGCCAGCAGCGCTTGGTTGAGAGCCCTCACATTGCACGACGCAGCACCTAATCGGGCAGTGTCCGGGTCCGATATGGCTGCCGCGGGCCGCCCCGGCACTGGACGGTCAGCAAAGGTGATGGTCGCCAGCCATGAAATGACTGGCGACTCGGCCAGCGAGTCGGGCACCCTCCTACCAGGCGTGACACGGCGCACCGACGGAACAATGCCATAGGGAAGAAACAACAAACGAGGCCACACGTGAACGTGCATAAGGCACACAGGCGGTCCATGACTTAACAAAGCGTGCGGGCACCTCGGCCAAATGCTTGGGTCCAAATCGCGTCGGGTGACCTCACACGACGTGCAGCAGTCACATGGGAGAAAATAGCCAAACGGGCCACGAGTGCCTGGCTCCCCGGGATAGTCCTAGCTGCTCCCGCCGTCCGCGCCCTTTAGCAGGGCAGCGGGGCTCCAGTGTGGAGTGGGCTCTCCTGGGCGTGCGATGAATGATGCCTGAGGAGAAAACAAGCAGGCACCAGAACATGCACGAGGCACCCCGGTGGTCACAGCTTATTGTGCAAGCAGAGCCTCCAGACAAGCGGCCAAGCCGAATGCGCCGGTCGAGCGACCTCACACGACGCAACACGGCGCGACACGAATGATGCCTGAGGAAGAAAATGGAAGAGTAGGCCACAGGAACATGCCTGAGGTACTCGGGCAAGTACAGCTTCTGGCCAATCTGGGGTACCTCAATGAAATGGCTAGGCCCAAGCGTGCCCGGTGGACGACCTCACATGGCACCTGCAGTGCGCTTCCGACCGAACAATACCACGAGGGAGCAAACGGAAAATGGGCCACTCGAACATTACACAAGGGAACCTGAGTGGTCACTGACTTAGCAAAACTAATACGGGCGCCCTCGAACGACACGGCCGACCAGGCAGCTCGGTCGGACGATCTCACACGGTGTGACTAAATGATGCCACAAGGGAAAATGGCAGCAGAGCACCGAACGTGCAGAACTTGGTGATCTGTAGGAAAAATGATACGGGGCGCCCTCGAACGAAATGATGCGACTGAGCCTGACCGCTTGATCGGGTGACCTCACACGGTCACGGCCTGGCGCACTGAGCAGATGATGCCACGCAAGCTGACCGTACCAAATGAACAACACCGCGTTGTAAAGGCACCCGGAGAGATCTGTGCCCTTGCGTGTGGGCGCCTGATGGGAAATGGCCTGACCTGACCCCGGCGCGCACGGTGGCTCAACACGATAGAGCAGGCGTGCTTAACCAAATGATGCCACAAGGAAAATATCAAGCAAGGCCGCAGGCATTACGATCACCACGGTGATGCAACATCGCCCAGTACGAGCTGCTCGGCAGCAGCCAGACGGAGATGCACCCGGTCGGGTGACCTCACACGTGACATGGCACGCTGGCCGACGATGCCACAAGGGAGATGGATGTTTGCTGCAGTAACATCTTTAGATATAAAGAATGATGAGGATAGATCTTTTAGGGACTTCAATAGAATGGAAAAACGAAACTAGTCTTCTTGACTTCAATAATAAACACTAAATAAATAAAGATCGATGCCCTGCCAAACATATCAGGAATGTCGCAATAGCGACCGCAAAAACTCTAAGTGTCGCAAGGCTGATGCCTTATCCAAACATCTCAATAGCGACTCTGTCCGCTGGCAAGGTGACACTTTCCATCGTCCGTCACAATTCCGACGCTTTGCTCCAAACATGTAATGGCGACGCCAGCTCTAGTGTCGCAAGGCCCGACACTTTCCTCTAATCCTTCACAATTCCAACGCATTTGTCCAAACGTTGCAAGACCAAAACTTACCTCTAAGTGTCCATCCATGACACTTGTCTCCAAGCATTAGGTATAAAAAAATGATTGTGGAAATTTGAGGCCAGTAAAATTTGGGAAATTTCCGACATTTGGTCAAAAGTGTTGGAGCTAAAGTGTCATAATTTCCATAAATACTGTACTAATGTAGACCTACTCTCATATGTGTGTTCTTCATTACACCAACCACAAATTTCATACCGGAGATTTATTTCCTTGAAAGAACTCAACTCTTCTATCTCATTTAGCCTTCTTCTTCATAAAAGATGAAGCTTCCTTACGACTACGGGAACTATGAAAGTAGCTCCCGCTATACTCTTTGCTTTAGCTTTCTTTCCTTTGATCTGCACAAAGCCCAACTCATTCCGAAATTTCGTGTTCTTGGTTTGATCTTCTTCCTTATCTACAACTTTCTTTAATAAGTCCACTTGGGGTATCTTTTAGGCTTACCATGACTGAAAATCTCCTTAGTGTATACAATCTCTCCATGTGAAATAAATTCGAACTATCGATCTTGGTCTAGCTTGATTCCCATTAAGCTTATCCTTCTTCACACATGTTGTTCAGGTACCTATCAACATATATCAAACTCCTCCTCCAAAGTGTGATCTGTATGTGAAGTTATGAAGATTATAAATTTTACAGTGATTAACTTATGGTTTGTTGTCTCTTTGTTTTATTATTAAACAAATAAACGCACATAAAAAATACGGTTTCGGTAAACAAGTGAAAATATCACCATAACAACAAACACACGGTATTAATCGATGAAGGAGTTCACCCCTCTTGGGCTACACCTTCTGGTCAATTTCCAATGGTTGGGTGTCCTTCATTATGCTTTAAATATGGCATTTCCATACTGATGGTGCTCTGATGGTTGTAATGATAGTTCCAATATGGATTTAGAGCACTCAAAAAACCCCTTCTAGCCTTTTTATGTCAAAAGGATAAAAGTGAATAACCTGACTCTCTCTAGTTGTGTCTATTTGTCCCCAAATCCGCCCTACTGCAAAAAGCACCCCTACAAATTTTCCCCAAAAAATTATTAGCAATTGTTCAATTCCATCTTTGCTCGTGCTGGGGTGGCCTCTTGTCCACGCGGTGACCCCATCTTGATCAAAAGCCACAACCAGTGGCATGAACCTAACATTTGTTTAACGCCTGGGTACAGCACAGACTATTAGGCACAGAGTTCTGGGTAAATGCTTGTGGTTCGTGTCGAGTTTGGATGAGTTGGTTGGTATAAATAGTTTCATAAAACATAACATGTACATACACAAAACCTTTCAATGATAATTAAGTGATGGTTCTCGTGGGCGTGGCCAGAAGGTTTGGAATGGGTTAACGTTGGTGGTTAGGCGCATGTGAACACTGCCTATGATAAAAAAATTAGCATATAATTAACTCCTTGAAAATATACACCTTGTATTTGGTTATATAACATATTTTATATAGTATGAAACTATCTTTGAGATTATAATTTTGTGCCACTTTGGTTTATGTAATGTTTAACCACATGGTTTGTTAAAAAATGTGGGTCGGGGTTAGCCCCTAACCACAGTGCTGTGATGGAGATAGGGGTTAACTGATCAGCTTTCATTGACTTTATAACATAACATTTAAATAATTTTTGCCTTCTGTCCTCTTCATTCATATTATTTGACGCGTTAGTTGAGTGTCGGTCTGCTGATTGGAGATTCAATATTTAATTTCTAGTTGAGTGTTTTAAGCCAATACCAAAGTTTTGTTGACCACAGTTCACGTGGCTTCTGGTTGGCCCACGTGGTGTTCCTAGTTGGTCGACCAACCTTGACCAAAACACAAGTCTGAAAACCAATCTAAATGCGATAGTAGCACAACGCAGAGGCTGAAAAGTCATGTAACCTGCACGGTGGGAATTCGAGTCTAGTCTGGACTCTTGATTGGGGAAGCCTTGTACATCCAAAAACAATTTTTTTTTGACCCTGAAATGAATATATACTTATTAAGGCATAAAGGTTGTGGTTTTTGTGCAAAACAAGTTGCGCGATTCAAACAATGAAAGGATTTCAACATTTTAGGAGGTTATTCCATTATGATGTTTTGAATTTTGAGAAAAATTGAGTCCATCGGATCATTCCTCCCAACGGAATATTTTGGACACTCAGCTCTTTAATAAATAGGTAAATAGATGAGGGCTTAGCTCCCTCACCCTTCGTCCTCAATCCAATGAAATTTCGCCATCCGACATTTGAGCTTGAAAAGCGGAAACATTCATTACTTTTAAAGCATCTTGAATCACAAATCAACCAACGGAAGCCAACGATATTTTATACAGTAACTGTGACATTATAGGTACTCAAACAACTAGATCTATATGGATACTTCATTGACGGGACAGCAAAACCCAACGAAAAATGATCACACATGTTATTCAGCATTCTTCGGCAAAACCATAGCTTGTAACGTTACCATAGAAATACCTCCGCGTATGTATGCACTTATCAGGGCTTAACCGCATATAGATCTCAACATACTTGGAATATATACGTGACTCTAGAACCGAAAACTACATGTATATATGCCCTCCATGTGTCGAACACCAGCTGATTTGCAACTAATTTATGGTAGCAAATGCTAGAACTTCCGCTACATACTCGGATAATAACCTTCAACGCAACAAACATGCGCCGGACCATAGATATAAACAACTCATAGAAAACGGATCGTAGCAGCCACATGTTTAAGTCTAACAATCTGATCCATCATTGTATTCATATGCGCATCATTATTTCAGATCTACCAATCAACTATAGCCCATACCATGAAAATATACTTCAGTTAATTCTTCATTCATTACCCTTACTCATGCACACTTAGCACTTTTATCACCTCGTTATAGTTAGAGCCTTAGCGATACCGTGAGCCAAAAACATAAGCGTCGTGGTAATCATGGATAGGATCAAATAGTTGTTACTACACTCAATATTGTGAGCTATACCATGGTAAGGAACGGTATTAATAAATTAGTGCGCTGACATGTACATTGCTTCTTCTTACCTTGGTGTGTATCATGACATGTATTCTTACATATTTCTTTAAAAAATTCTTTATCAAACTTTGTTTCTAGCACACTGGCTTATGTCCCATCATTTCATTTTGTTGCATAATTCTATCACTTCTACATTGATACGAACTCATTCAGAGCCTGTGGCACATTACCGGCCCTGATGAGGTTTCACATCAAGGACAATACACTTGTAATGTATTCCAACAATGTCCCCTTTTGGACTTGATGGAAACAATGTTGGTGTTTGATCACCGCAACATGTCGATACCTAATTAGACACATCAATATAAGCATTATTCAAACTACCATGATGCTATGAAATCAAGGAAAGGCTGACAGTCTTTGAAACAATGTTCCTCTTTCCTGGTAAATATATACGAACTCTATAGATGTTTGATCCCTTTCTGCGACCAGCATACACAACATGTTGAATCTTAAATATTTTCAATAGAAGTACATGACTTTATAACTCAACTAGGTATGACCTTTCCTATAGGGACTCTGTAACACATCAATCACCCAACAAAGTGGAGTTATCTTTGACTCAACCACCATGGTGGATTACATATTTGACACAACCCCCCAACCAAGTGGGATTACATATTTGAAATGACATAAAATTCATACATGATTGAATATGACTTCGATACTGCATCATAGCTCAACATGGCGTTGCACAATTGTAGATACGAATTTTATATGAACCAAAACACCTCAATAGTGAGATATCATTAAACATAATTCAACAGTCATAATGCCAACAATATGATATACCTGCAAACTAAATCTCCCCTAAAGTTGCTACATTCATTTATTCAACAACTCATTCATAAACATATTCATAACTGAATAATTATAATGTGAAAATAATAACTCAATAACATACCATTAAGTGTCCATCATATGAGACAGAAAATCAAATCTATAATAATAGTGTAATAACATAATGGCAGTTTTTCATTATGGAATATACCCACTATTTTCTTCAGGAGAAAAGCCATATACGATTTTAATAAAGGGCCGCATACATATACGAGATTTGGATTTCATGCAGCCACATACGGAAAGTGAAATAATGAAAATTCCCGGCTTCAACTCTACCAGCATGGGTTGCTTTGTCTTTAATATACATAGATTACATGGAAATATAAACAATAGAATTTTAAATATTATTTGGAATATCCATATATTTCTCCACAGCTTGATGATACATTAGTGATCTAGATAATGTATCTCTCACCTCACTCTTGTAGTCACTAGAAGTAATATTTAGAAACATATGACTCCAATAGGTCTGTATTCCCTACATTTTTTACCATTGTTTCTAGGATTTCTCAACATTTATGAAAATATCATCTGTGCTGTGTTGTCAATTATCATGTCTCCTAATGTTTTGTTGAACATACTTAACCTTTACAATCGGTGGCATTATGCCCAAGGTTACAAGAGAAACAACATCCATGAAACCATCTACTTTCTTTAGCAAGTCTGGAGATTCTTCAATGAAAAGGATTATTCTCTTCTAGGCTATATATGAAATTTTCATCGGATTCATTAATACTAAATGCAATAAGTACTTCCGGATCTTGATCAGACTCTTCCTCTTCTCAAATGATAAACCATCACTACCTTCATACGTATAATAACTATCTCCTACTTTTCGTGTTCTCTTTTTCTTAATTTTATTTATACACTGCATGTGGCATAATGACCAACTCTACCACAAGTAAAAACGAAGAGAGCTTACCTTTGAACCTTCCGATTCACGGTTGGAGTTTCTTCACAAATTGCCCCATCTTCTTGATGTATAGCTTGATTCCTTGAGAACTTCCTTTTATTTTCCTTTTTATGTAACAATGAGCTCTCTGGTATCTAAAGGACCTCAACTTTTCTCATTTCAAGGTTATTCTCAATCTGATTTTACCTTGATGAGATCTAAGATATTCTTTTCTTCAATGACAAACACTTTTGACTCAGATTTTGATTAGAGATCTCAATATTTAATCTACTAAGGTTGAGTCTTTTATTTCTTCACCCATATTTCTCATGATTACAACCCTCATCTACTCTTGGAAAGTAACTTGAAATGCTTTCCTAATGATATTGCATTCTAAGTGTTTCATATTGAATTCTAAGACTTTAAATTTTAGCTCTTTTACCTTGTTATCGCCTTCACTAGCTGGATGATCTTGTCTCATATTTCCTTTGTTGAATGTAACATAAATTTGACCAAAATATGGTTACATAAACTTCCCAATAAAGAATTAAATTTTTCATTGAGTTTATATCTCTTGTACTCACTGTATCTTCGGGAATGTATTAGATGTGATAACCTCCACTACAAGAAAAAGCACATTGGTGAGGTCATGCTTGTGACGGACCTTTAGGGGTCATCATCAATATCACATATGATGTCGGTCATTAAAAAACCGTCGCTGTAAAGTATGTATATAGCGTGATGGTCCTTTATGAGATCCCGTCACCAAGGAATTTTCAATGACACTTTTGGTGAAGGTTATTAAAGGCCCATCACTAATTCTCTCTCTTTGGTGACACTTTTAGTGACGAAATTTTAATGACCCTCATGATGCTCTTTTTATTTGTGTACTTTTGGTGATGGTCAAAAAATGTCTGTCATCATTGATCATAAAAACCGTCAGCAAGTGTATATAGTGATGAATACCTTTGTAGTCCATCTTGAAAATTTCTACTTTTGGTGAGGGTCGTTAGAGAGGCCGCCCACTAATTCTCTCTTTAGTGACCTTCTGTGTGTTAATGACCCTCTTTGATGCTCTTTTTGTGCTTTTGGTGACGATAAAAATGTAGTCATCATTGATCATTCAGTGAGTTTTGATGACATTATATTACTGTTAATATATTTTTGTCAGATAACAATTTTAATACCATTATTGTGGATAATTTTTTATAGCATGTCAAAGACCCATAGTGGTTGATTGATAATTTTTTAAGAAGTAATAAGCATGTATCATTTCCCTCAAGTAATGACTAGTCAAATAGAGATTTCCTATGAGTCAACACATGATTCATATCTATTAGGATTTATTATCTGTAAATTCATTCAGACAAAGTTCTAGCTATTGTGTAGGAAATATATTATTTAATACATAAATGAGAGCTACGACAATTCTATTAATGAGAAAGACCTAACAATCCTCAACAATCTGCAAGGCACACCTTAGTCATCCTTTTCTTGTTCTTATTTTGTCTTAGAACATATTTGTACCTAGAACATCTTGTGATGACACTTACGCTGACACATGGTAACTGTGCTAGAACAACAACTGGAACTCTCCTAGCATGTGTTGGCATCTTACCTGATCCCTAGCATGCCTTGGAACACCTTGGTTGGTCATTGACATACATTAGCACTTGGCGGAATAATGTGCATAGCATGTATTTAGGACCTATTATTAGTGTGCCTAGCATGCCCCTTTTCAAAAGATAAGTGCTCCTAACTTATTAGCCCTCTTATTTAGTTCTTCCTTTTGTTGCCTTGACACATAAGTGACATGCACCACAGCACCTAAATCTCATCCTTGGCACCTACCATGTATTGGCATATTTTGGCACTATTAATTGGCACATGATATAATTAGCACACCCTGGAACTCCCAAGCACATTTTGGGAATTCTTAACATTCCTATATTCCCTAGAATGCCTTACCAATGCTTAGCATACCTTGTCACTCCCTCCTTGGCATGACAACTAACACTGACCATTAACACTAGTCTCTGGCAGTACACGTTCCTCGTATTCATTAACTTCCATGAATTTTTACCTAAGTCTCCCTTAATGTTTTTTCCTAATACTCCTTAACACTCATCAACATGCATTATCACTCTCTAGCACACCTTAGTACTCTTCAACATTCCCTTCCACTTCATAACATGCATAACACTAGTCCCTGACACATATTGGCACTTGGCACGTGTTGGCGCTTGGAAAGTCTTAGCATGTATGGAATATGTTGAGATGTCTTGGTATTATTTAGCATGGTTTAATATTAAATTTATTTTTGATGATCGATTGTTGGGAAGTAGATGAGAAGAAACAAAGGAATACTTGGCACTTAGAATGCACTAAGACTTTGCACTTGGCACCTATTGTCTCCTAGTGTTAGTGTTCCTAGCATGCCCCTCTTGGAAAAGGTAAATTGATGACTTATTAACCCTCTTATATGTTCATTTCCTTGTAGTTTAACTTTTTTCTCCCTTTTGTTGTCTTGGCAGTCCCTGACACGCATTGACACACCTTTGCACATCTTGGCATGCCTTATCAAATGGCACATCTTAGCATGTTTGACATGTATTCCCACTATCTGAACATTAAGGGGGTGAAGAGAGATGTATTCCTAAAGTAGGTCGAGTATGAGGGCCGAGTAAGGGTTGCTAAAGGGAGGTCATGATCATCCTCCAAGAGCAAGATCATCATGTGAGGGTTCAGAAGAATGTTGCATACCTTAATGGTCAGTTTGCGCTAGGAAGTAGGATGGCATATTGTTGGGTATCTTCTAGAAGATCAAGCATAAGAGAGGTTTCTCATGAGAATCTGGGCATGTGATTTCAATGGTGTCTTTGTGTGAAGGCCGCATCAAATTTTGAAATGTTGAAATTTGCAACAAGAAACAGTGAGATTGGAAACCAGAAAGGAAAAAAAAATTCACCCACACTGGTGAGGAATTTTGATACACCAGGAGTGAGGAATGTGGGGTGTCTAATTTATTTTTACCTTAAATAAATTGGACAATAAATTGTAATTTCATCTCATAACAACTTGTGTCAGTTAATTAAGTCATGATGACCAAGTTAGCTCAAGAAATTTGAGTTGACGGTCTAATATGAGGCATCTAGAGGGATTCTAATATTTTTGGGGTCCAGTTGAATTTGATGCATTAGTGGGGTGCAAGTGTAATTAACTCAATTAAATGAGTTAAAATCAGTTTAACTAGTTCTAACTGAGTGATGAGCTAGTGAGAGGTCGAGTGAATTAAATTAGATTTAATTCACAATGAGTGATCAATCAGATAACTGATAATTCACTATTAATAGTTGCATGCATGTCAGTTTCGAGGAATACCCAGTTGAGACAGAGGTTAAAGGGAACATAACTATTAGTTGTATTCAGAGAAAATTTCCCATGTGCAATTATAAAGTCATTGGGATGCCATGATGGATTGCGCAATCAAGGAAGACTGATTTTCCTAATTAATAAGGATTTAATTCCCTAGGAATTGCATGAGCAAGGCAGGCTGAAGTAAGGATGAGAATTGGCTAAGTACTAGACTGAGTTTGCCTAGATCAATGGGAGACAATTGACAGAGTGTTGGAGAATCTCATGAGAGATTAAGCATTGTATTGTTTCATGATTCCTTGACTTAATACACAATAGAGATAGAGGGGTTTTGATTAGTTTCTTTCCCCAAATACATCATGTTGTTGTGCGATTGATAATTTATTTCTCTTACTTATATGTGATTGTGCAATTGATTTTTGTTTCCGTAAATTGTTGGAAGGATTCAGTATCTTTTTTTAGAAGATTACAGGATCAGATTGAATCTTGTTGGTTAGATTTTCTACATGGTATCAGAGCAGGAACTTTTTGGGCGATGAGTTTGTAGAGAATATCTGAATATTTTGGTGTAAATTTTTCGAAAAAAAATAGAATATTTGGATTCCTTGCAAAAATATACCCAAATGGAAAAAAAATCGGTCAAATCAGAGCTCAGATGAGGGAGATATCATCGATTTAAAATCAACTCTTTTTTAGAAAATTTTTGTAACTTTGGGACAATTACACTTTGCGCGAGTCAAAAACCTATGTGCACTTGAGGTACTAGATGCATGCAAAGCTTTGAGGACAAAGGCATAAGTTAGAGACTTGGTGGTTTAGAGGGAGCATAAATTACCTCTCAACATGCATCCTCATGAGAAGCAGTCTCAGAAGGTTGTGGAGTAGCTGCCACAATTGGAGAAGCAGAGAGGAGACCGAGTGGAAGCGTCCACTCAAGTAGAGACCTCCATGAGGGGGAAATTTCAAGCCAGATGGGAAGAGGGAGCAACCATACCTCGAGGTGTACGGTGGGGTTATGTGTAGACATAATCCCAAGATAAGAAATTTGGGCAAGGTCCATTGAGATGGTGTGTCTCATGGATCGAACCTGGCTACGAGGAGCCCACGGTACAGCAGTAGTAGGAAGGATCAATTAGATTGATGTAGTCAGATGTGAGCAAGACAAAAATTAGAGTGACAGATGTCAAATACTGGAGCACAAATAGAGTTAGCAACAGTTCAAAGGGCATGGATGCAGATGTCAGCAGCAGTGTAGAGAATCCAGTACTAGACAGGTGTAGTAGCTAGCAGCAATCAGAAGACTCTGATGACAGATGAATTATACTGATTCATTTGTTCAGAGGCTATTCAGTTTCAGGATTTTCAGGTGCAAACAACACTAGAGAAGTGTAGCATGCAGAACATTCCAAAGGTACCGAATGTGGATAGATTGAATTCCTTTCTTTTTGAGAGGAAGTGTTGAAATTTGCAACAAGAAACAGTGAAATTGGCGACTAGAAAGGACAAAAAAAAAATCACGCACACTAGTGAAAAATTTTGATGTACCAGGAGTGAGGAATGTGAGGCGTCAGATTTGTTTTTCCCTTAAATAAATTCGACAATAAATTGTAATTTCGTCTCATAATAACTTGTGTCAATTAACTAAGTCATGATGATTGAGTTAGCTAAAGAAATTCGATTTAAGGTGATCGAGGTGGATATTGGTGGCCACCCGCCTATTCCATTTGGGCCCTCGCCATTGTCTCTTTCATTTTTTCAGTTTCCTTAATTATAGCACAATTTACTATTTTTGTCTGTTTTTTGGGTCCTGAACTTTAGAAGCCGTTTTGAGGCCCAAAATGATGATTTTTGGGCATGAAATTTTTAGTGATTTCATTGAAAAAACCTTTAGTAGTTGTATTCCTCGGAGAGATCTTTCTAACAAGGTATCATGTGCGTCAAACGAAGATCATATGACCAAGTTACAACCCCGAGAAGTTGGCTACCCAACTAACCCCAACGGGGCCCATAAAATCTTGGTTTTACATCTCCTCAGGATGGGGTTTTGGTTGTTTATGGTTTTATCTTATTTTAAATAATAAAAAGACCCTTGATCCTTATTGTAACACAGTTTAAAGGAGCATAAATATCAATTTTATTTATAGAAAATTTCCCATGTGCAATTATAAAGTCATTGGGATGCCATGATGGCTTGCGCAATCAAGGAAGGTTGATTTTCCTAATTAATATGGAGATAATTCCATAGGAATTGTGTGATCAAGGCAGGCTGAAGGAAGGCTGAGAATTGGCTAAGTACTAGACCGATTTTTCCTAGATCAGCAGGAGACAATTGGCAGAGTGTTGGAGAATCTCAAGAGAGATTAAGCATTGTGTTGTTTCATGATTCCTTGAATTAATAAAAAATAGAGATAGAGGGTTTTGAGCAGTTGCTTCCCCAAATACATCTTCTGTTGTGTGATTTATAACTTTTTTATCTTACTTATATGTGATTGTGTGATTTTTTTTTGTTTACACAAATTGTAGGAAGGATTCAGTATATTGTTTTAGTACATGATTACAAGATCAAATTGAATCCCGTTGGTTAGATTTTCTACATGAAATAGAAGAGAGGGTTGATACCATCCCTCCTTGTGGTGGTTAGTAGGCCGCAAGGTCTGTGATAAAGACCAACATAAATGGAGGAGGGCTTGCATTGTAATTTAGAGCCATAACAGAAGTCGATGCAGGCGTAATATTGACTGAGTTAACTCTAGTTTGAGGGTCAACATTGAGATCTGAAGTTCATGTCAAGATTCAGTCAAAGAAATGCCCAAAATCTATGGATCCATATGATCTAGGTCGAGTTTCTTATGGAGGCAAGAGTCGTGTTTCTTCTATGTGTGGATAGGGTTTGTTCTACAACAATTAGAAGTACATAAATATAATTCCCTAGTTAGGACAGTTTCCTAGCATGTTTAGCTCATAAGGTATGACCTTAAGAGTCTAAAAAATTTGCGTAGAAGAAGATGGGTTGTGACCCTTAGAGCGAGGTTTATTTCTACAATAAAGACTGCAGATCTGGAAGATGGTTTGCAGATTCAGTATGTGTGGAGACAACATATCCAAAGGAGGGTGGAACCTGAGCAGAAGATTGAGCATGCAGAAGAAATGTGCCATATGAAGAATGGATTGACATGTAGAGGATTTGATTTTGGTGGAATTTCCATAAATTTTTAGACAAAGATCTGAAGAAACCTATAAAAAATTAGTAAATGGACTGTTAGTGGTTGATTTGTGACTCTAGTTCAGTCATCTACAGGTTGTTCGAAGTATGATAAGAGGAGTAGTTCATATTTTTTCATAGATTGGACAAAAAAGATATAATTTTCGATACACAAGAACAATGATCTTGAGAGGACTCAAACCATTTTTAGGTGGCAGATTTGAAGATCCCTAGATGAAGAAAATATTGTGGGCCCTAGATCAGTAAAAAGAATTGACTGTGGTTGGGCAGATTGATGGTAGGCCAAGTACAGTTGGAGGGTTGTTAGGTTACTGTCAAAGAAGAGCCCTGATTCTTATTTTGGTGAATGACAACAAATATGGTATAAGGGAAGGTGTATAGGGCCTAAGGATGTGCAGACTTTGAAGGACTAAAGTAACAGTCAAGTGGGCCAACCGACTAGCCCTAGTTCACTATATTGTAGAAGATTGATTCAATGAGAAGAAGGGAAACCTCCATAGCCTTGGACTTCTCATCTTGGAGCTGTAGTATGGCAAAAGTGGGCATACCAAAGAGTTGTTCACAAATGGAATTGTGAACAACTTGTTACCACTCAAACTAGTAGTGGATCTAAAAGGGGTTCCTAAGAGGGCAACTACCAGGACAAGGGAAACGATGGAGGCTTAGCCCATTGTCACCACAGCTAAGGCTCCTTGCTCTTCATAGAATTTCACCGATGGGTGGAGTCCCAGTAGTTTAGGAAGTCACTTGTAGAGTATAGGTCAATGAATAGGTGGGAAGTGACCCTCAAAACCCTTTCCCTAAGATAAAATAAAGAGTGGGAATTGCTTTCCTTTTAAGCAAGGGAATTATCTTCTAGGGAGAGAGGAGGGGGATTGAAGGGTTGAGGGAGAATAATAAGACTTATGAAGGAAGTTCTTAATCCCTAAAATCCTTTGGGACTTGGATTCCCAAATGGTCCTTGATGAAAAGGCCTTTGATAGCAAATGGGACCACATGGGGCCAAGTGGACCCAGCCCAGGTTCAGGGATGGAATTTAGCAACCAATGATGTTCTTATCCTGTACAAGGTGATGGGAAAGGATCAGACAAGTGTTTTTACTTCGATAGGTCAAATTGATCCTACTAGGTTCTATCCTTGGGAACACCTAGGCAAAACTTGATCCTAGAGCTAGGGCTTGAGGTATCCGGAGATTCCATTATCGGAATTGGCCCAAGTTCTGAGGAAAGTGAGGGCACCCAGCAACGCAGCTGCCTCTAGGAGATAGATTTTTTCCTCTAGCTATATTCCTGGGAAATTGTTGCCCTAGGTGACCTAATGGGGCTAGACCTAGGGAATGTGAAAATTTCTTAATTTAAGAAACCCTATTGCAGTATCTTGATTTACTTTTCCTACTTGAATTAAGTTACAAGTTAATTTCTGAAATATTCAATAACTTAGCGAATTAAATAGTAAATACAACTTGCAACCTACACATATAGATCAAATACTGAATAACATGCTCATAGACAAAGTGACACACAATTTTTCTGGACAAATATCCCCAGAAAAAACCCAATGTGGGAAAATCGGTGCAGCTAGCTCTGGAGGGTTTCCATTATTATGCCGAATCTAAGTACAACAATGTTGGGCACCAAAATTGGTTCACCCAACAAAGAAATAAAAACGGCAGTAATACGCTACTCTGAATCCCTTTATGTCAACCAAACTAGCCTGCGTCGGCCTCTGTGCTACTCATTAAGGGCCTGCGTCACACCTGAAGGGCTTACACTGCCCCTGCGCTGCCCTGACTGGGCCTGCATCAGCCCTACCTGGCTCCTGCTGCCTCTGGCTGCCCCTACTGGGCTCTGGTTGGATTGTGTGGCTCCTCCTGCCCCTGTTGCTCTAGCTGGCTGGAATTCTTAAGCAGAAAAAACACATGTAAGAAAGAAGGCACTGGCCAAAGGAAACGCATAACAGTCAGAAAAATTGAAGAAATGAAATGAAAATAGATCAATTTCCAAAAACAACTTAAATATCTCAATGGGACTAGAGAGTAAAATCTTTGACAATAGCAATAATTTCTTATAGAATCAACTAAGAGAACATATGAGAATAATTCATGAGTTTAAAATGTTTTATAATTGTTGGCACAGGAAAACTATAGAATTGTTAGAGTAAATCTCTGCAGGTACCATTAGTTGGTGATCATCGATAATCATTTCATTTCATCAAATACCCTGATGAATGGGCCTTACAAGTTATTTGCGTAGACAGACCCCATAGAAGCTATGTGATGGAAAAATATTCACACTATATTGAAGAAAAAACCTACCAAATAAGGATGACATTTCAAATGGGGCAAGAAACAATAGAGAGATAGACATCGAAAAAGTTAAAATGCTAGGTAAACAAGAAAGAAACTAGGTAGCATGGTAGAAAGCACAACAAGGAAAATTATAAAAATGGAAAACCCTACAAATTAGCACCCATCCAAACATCACCACAATTTTTTCTTTAACTCTAAATTTCCAAATTCATCAAATTATATCCTGTATTCAAACCTGATCCTCTATGTTAGCCATTCTGAAGATAAGGCTGAGAACTTACTACAGAACCATCACCTAAATGTAGTGATCTTATTCTGTGACCAGAAAACCTACTTTCATGAAGAAATGGAAAGGTAAACACTATCTGCCGAGATTTTCCATACAGCCTAGGTGGAGCAACCACATTTACATCAATAGTTTTTTCTCTTCAAATTTGTAACTTAGAAGAGCTTTGTCTGACCACCTCTGGGTTGCTCCTAGAGTCACCCAGGCAAGCCCTCTCAACATCATCCTCTTTTTTAGTACCTAATTAGTAATTTAATTAACCATAACAGTTTCCTGATCATGCAGTTATTTAAAATATATTGCCAATAAGCATAAAGCTTTCATGTTAAACAATCAAGTCAAAAGAATTTAGACTATGATGCAAAAAATACAAAGAAACCTCACCAACACTCAAAGGAAAAACAAATTCAAACCTCTACAAAGTATAAATAGATATCCGATAAACTTCATTCCACAAAAAAAATGTGCTTAACTAAAGAAAATTCTAATTACTGTGCTTTCAAGAAAAAGCTTTCAAGGGCAGTGATGTTATAAACATACCCCTACACCTTGTGAACAATCAATGTGTATAAATAGACCATCATAAGGCTCATTTTAAACATCATCATTATCATTTTATAAATCATTTTTATTAAATCAACAAGAAGAAAGCAACAATTGCATTCAGTTCCACTGAAGCAAAGTATATGGCAGTTTCATATACTTATTATGAAGCTATCTAGATTTGCAACTTGATTGTAAAGTCAACCAATGAGTTGTTTAAGCCCAATATTGTCTCTTCTGAGAATCAAAGTTACATCAAGATCTACGAAAATCCAATGTGTCATGACCATTTCAAACACATTGATATTCAATACAATTTCCTAAGATTCCAAGTTCATTAGGGAGTTAGTAGTGTTGGACCACATTTTGACAAAGTTACATATGGTTAATATTTTGACAAAGCTCCTAACAAAGGGGACGTTTGACAAGTTGGGGGAGAATCTTGGGTTACTGGAAAAAAAATTTCTCAAGAGTGTTAGATTACCTAGTTGGTCTGAGTTGGTCTCACCTCAGCCTTGAGAAGTTGAGCAACACGAGGATTGTAGAGCTAGATTGTGGTACACCAGTCAAAGATTCTTAAATATAGCTAGAAGCTTATAATTACACCTTTGAGGATAGACGAATTAGTTGTTGGGTCACACCCACCAGGTATGGTACACTAGTTGAGGAGATTAACACCATCATCTTAGGTGAATTCATGAGTGCACACTTATGGAATGAGGCACCTTCAGGAGAGGAGTTATATCTACTATGATAATGCACTACTCTAAAAGAAAAACCTTGCATACAAGGCAAAGTTATGAGGGATTTGCTCATGCTCAAGGGAGATGCACCACTAACGCTATCATTAGCGCGTTTTCTAACAACATTGTCTCTTAACTTATAAATGAAAAGGATGGGCACAATAGTTATACATTTGTAGAAATAGATAATAAGAGTGAGTATTGTTAGCTTGTAGGTTGTAGTAGGAGCTTTTGTGAGATGACAACTTGTTGTGACATTCTTCTATTTGAGTAATAAAGGCTTCTATGCAACTGTTGTTGGAGCCTGCTCTTTTTATCCTGAAATCTCAGGTTGCAAATTTGTGTACAGTGGGCCTAATATATTTGTTGTTTTAATCCATTGTACATGCTGTGTTTTCACTCTTGAATTTACATCCTTTAATTTCTGCTCGAACAAAAATGAAATTTTTATAGGCAGATACTAAAGTTCAGTCTTACTGTTAGGATTTTTTAATTCTCTGAGGGTATTCTCTTGTTTTCAATAGTATTTGCATATTTCTGCATCACAGCTCATCTCTTCCATTTCATTCTACTATAATACAAAAATCATTTCTAGTATATTTTAGTTTATATCTGCTTTTTACTTAATTGATCTTTTATTTTATTTTATAGGAGCAGTACTTAGCAATCTAAATTCACACTCCCTTTGTATTCACACTGTTGTATATGTGTGGTTGTTGGAAATGGTTAGGTTGGGTACTTGTTTTTTGCATATCATGCATTAAAAATCCACTGCCTCCTCATAAAATCCTCTCCTCGTATAATCAACCACCATTACAGATGTTTACACCAAATTTGGTTTAGACATTTAGTAGGTAGGTAGGGTGCCCCTATCTCCCATCTCCATATAGAGTAATTTGGTCACATATTCTTTCTTCTATGATACTGGTTCCTCTCTCTTAAGTCCTATCTCTTGTCCTTCTTCTCTCTCTCTCTCTCTCTATCTCTCTCTCTCTACCCTCCAATCCTCTCACTATATCCCTCCCTCTATCCTTATTTATGCCCCCCTTCCATCTTTGTGTCACTATCTCCCTCTCTTACCCTTCTCTACCTCTTTCACTCCTCTCCCTCTCTCTCTCTCTCTCCATTCCTTCTCTCCCCTCTCCTTCAATTTATCTCCATCTCTCCCTTGTGACTCCCCTTGTCTCGCCACCTCTATCAATATATGTCTTTATTATTCCTTCTCATATATATCTAGAGTTAATATATATCATGACATATTGGGACCTACAATTGGGTTAATTATGCCTTGTTGGCAAGGTTAAAATGGTTAATCTTCGATAGACAAAATGTAGATCAAATATTTAATCAAAAATAGGGAACCATACCCTATATTCTAGGCTATGCCTATCAGTCGCTTGGCCTCTTCTTGCTCTCACATGAATGTAGTCTTGCTTGACTGGTACAGAAGAAGGTTTCGCATTATCAACTATTTGTTTGGGAGAAATTTTAGTTGTTTCAACACTGCTACATTCTTCAAGCTTATCCTTAAACCATCTTAGTCTTTTGTACTATCTTCAACTTTGTAGTGCTTTCCATTCCTCTTAGTCACTTATGTTTCCTTGGTCTGTTAAGGGACAAGGTCGAAAACATTAGGATGTTTTTGAAATAAAAAAGGGTATTTCCAGGACACAGTCAGGTGGAGCAAGAGTATAAGAGCCAAATTTCTCATGAATGTGGGACACTCGAACTTAATTTTTTCTGGAGTAGTCATGAGGTGTAGTCTGGTTATTAAGACTTCATCAGATGGCCATTATCCAGACTTAAATTGTGTGACAACACTGTGGCTGAGTTTGAAACTGGAGATTGAACATACATTTGGTTTGATTGCAATAGACATTTTCATCAATAAATATAAAGCAATGGCTAACAAATACTATAAATTAATAAACAAATAAGACATGGCAACAAGCAACAATACTTACAAAATTGTTACATTTAGACGCAAAGAATAAGCAACTATTGTGCACAAACAGAGAGCAATGAAACTATCATCTTAACCCCTAACCCCTTAAACACTAATTCCCAACCCCTAACCCATTTAACCCCCTAAGCCTCTAAACCCCTAACCCATTTAACCCCTAAACCATAAACCTCTAAACCCTTAACCCTTAACCCCTAACCCATTTAACCCCCTAAACCCCTAGTAAGCCCCTAACCCATTTAACCCCCTAAAACCTAAACCTATAAACCCTTAACCCCTAACCCTTTAAACCCTTAAACCCTAATTCCCGACCCCTAACCCATCTAACCCCCTAAAACCTAACCCCATTAGCCCTTAAATTCTAACCCCCTAAAACCTAACCCCATTAGCCCTTAAATTATAACCCCATTAGCCCTTAAATTCTAACCCCTTAAATCCTTAACTGCTAAATCCCCTAACCCATTTAACCCCCTAAACCATAAACCTATAACCCCTTAACCCCTAACCCATTTAACCCCCTAAACCATAAACCTCTAGATGCATAATATTAACCCCTTAACCTCTAAATGCATAATATTCCCTTAACCCTTAACCCATTTAACAACTAACTCATTATTCCTCATTACTGAGATCACCGAGCATCATCATAGCATTGAGCACCATAACTAAGATAACCGAGCATAGTCATTGAATTGAGTATCATAACATAGCACTGATTCTGTAGTAGATCTGTTTGAAACCGAGGCACTGTTTTGCTGCAACATCATATCATGGAAGTTACCCGATTCATAGCATAAATGGTTACCAAAATTCTGTAATATGTTCGAGACCTTAACCTCCAACACTGAACCTGTGATCATGATCCGAACTGTATCTGTGCCCTGAAACTTCAGAGATTTCCAAACTTCTGTGGTAGAACTGAAAATTATACCCTTGTATATATAGTTGTTTGCCATATATATTGAGCCGACATGACAATGTGAAGTGTTATGTCTTGATTTGAGCCGACTTGAAGTCTGATTGAAGCCAACTTAAGGATGCAACTTTGATGAATTGTATCACTTGACATGAGGTTTGTATTTGAAGTAGATTTTGAGGATGATGACCTTGAAGAAGATGACTTGATAGAGAATCCTTTTGACAACCTAATGTTACATGATTTAAAAGCCCAAAAATTGGATCAATTTAAATTTGTAACAACTAACCTAGACGTCCACAATTGGGACCTTAATCTAAATATGACCCAAGCATGAAACCCATGCTTTAATAAGTCGAATAATAATAAGTTATTTTGACAAATACATTAATAATGAAGACCGAACCTAGTTACATTCTTCAACATTATGACTCCTAGAGCCTCATCCTTTTTCCTGTTGATCATGAAAAACTTTTATTAGTTATCCCTTGGATAAGAACCATCATTTTCGTAAAGTCCTATAACTCTTCACTCTTCAACAATTTTCCCATATATTGTGCCAAAATTCCATAATTGTGTCCATTAAAATTTATAAGATCTAGCTTGAAACTCATAATTTGATCCACTAATTTGATCCTAGATTAGTTTGTAATTAGAAACCTTGAACCAATCCACTCAACAAATCTGACTTTTTAAGAGCATCTACAACTTGCATGAGACTTGTAGGCAACATGCTACATCTCAAACCATTTTCTTTAATACCATGTTGGAGAATCGAGGGATTTTTTATATTAGAAAACTCGTATTCTAAAATAGAGGTGGTGTCTAAATTCATTTTTATCACACCTAAGAACAACTAAACATAGTTCAACATACTAAGGACTGTAAGAAACAAAATTATTTCCATACACAACACATATAATCTATTGTTCACCATATAATAAATACACCCATAAGACCTTTTTTTGTAGCACCAAGATGCAACCAACACATTCCATACTTTTCTTAAGATAAAATTGATAATAACATAAGAATGATTTGAATGCAAACTAAATGGAAATGAGTCATGGTAGAATGGATGAATTCAAAAGGTTGAGTTGGAAATTCAAAAGATAATGCAAACCCTACATAAAGAATAAACACATCACAAGTAATATTGACCTTAGACAATGACGATAAAAACTCCTCTTAACCACCCAAGCTAAACCTAATTGACATCCTAATTTCTTTTTTATCCTTTTCTAATGCTTCATATATATGAAATTGAAATTAATATTTTTATTTTCTATTTATAGAATCTATACCTCGAGCTCCGTTTAAATTTGGATAGCGTGGGTTGCCTTTAAAATAGATAAATTGAATTGACATTAAGCATAACCATATTGAAACCTCATCGAGAACATGTTTTGGCATTAAAGAATTAAATTTGGTGATAGTGTGGGTTTTCTTTAAAATAGATAAATTGAATTGACATCAAGCATAACCATATTGAAACCTCGTCAAGAACATGTTTTGGCAATAAAGAATTGAATTTGGTCATATAATAAGATTTAGAATTGTTTCTGATTGACTAAAAGCTTATTTTCCTTGTACACAAGGAAATAAGTTAACTAAGCAATAAAAAAAATATCTTGCAATAGTGAAAGTCCACCCCTTAATGGCCTGCGAATGAATAATTTCAAATAATTTAATTTTACTTAAATAAAATTAATGAATTAGCTCTCACTCTATTTTGATTATAGAATAAAATAAAATAAAAATTACTAAAAAATGACCTTTTTCAAATAACTTTCCATAAAATATGGCGATACAATATTAATAAAAAATATACACTTGAAATAGCATAGTCCCTTCCATAGAATGAGAGGCAAAGGCTAAGATTGTTTTAACAAAAATCCAACACTAACATTTACCATTTCTCGCCAGAGATAGCAAGGGTTTCCTCCCTGCCCGCATCTACATTTTCCCTGAAGACGAAAACATGGTTCCTCATTCTTCATGCTTTGTTTCTAAGCTCTAATCTTGCTCAAGCTTTCCCGATACAGGTTGTTCAATTTTACAAACATGTTGTGATAAAGGTGCTTGTAGTTCATGAATGAATAGTTTTTTCATTGTTTATGTTAGTTTCATCATATGTTTTAACATAAAAGAAAGAACCCCAGAGGTTTAAAACCGTAACCCTAGAATCAACTTCCTAGTGGTGCAACTTTTGCATAAAATATCTGTTTGGGGAACACAATTAGTCCATCTGAAAGAACTATATTTAGGATTACAAATTTTGGTTAACCCTAGGGAATGACATAAAAACCTTTGGACCCATAAATGGGAAAAAAACATCATTTAGGGCCTACAAATGACCGTAGAAGTTCAAGACCAAAAAAACCACAGAAAAACTGATAAGAAGATAAAGAACCATTGAGTTAGTGGAAGATGTGGGTGGCCACCAAATATCCACCTGGATTAGATTGCCACATAAGTTTAGGGTGGGAGATAAGGTATGGTTGCATTTGTATAAAGAATACCTCTTAAGATCCCATTGGAAGTTCCCCTCAACTCTCCATTATGATATAGGCCTTACACCAACACAAAGGTTGTGGGTGAAGATGCTTCTAAATAAAAATTTACCTTTTCTTTTGATTGAACCTTATACTTAATGTGGAGCTACTTCAACCATATTTTCCACCTCTCATAGGCACCTCATGTTCCTACTTTGGCGCACATGTCTCACTAGGAGCCATATTCAACAAAACTTTCCCCACTTGACGAAGGAACTTGACACAAAATGGACCACTTATTCATAAGGGGGGACAATTGATTCAATAGAATACTAGTGACCACCCACTTGTTACATTGATTCAACATTATTCCACGTCTTGGTAGTTATATTATAATGTTTTAGGTCTCAAACTTCTCGTGCCTTTTTTGGGCATTTCCCTTGCATTTTTGGAATTTGTCATAGGCTAAAGACACATAGTATGGATTGTATTGGTCCAACAAATTTCCTAAATGGAGTTTTCATGCAAACATTGTAGCCCCACGAAGTTGATATATCAATTAGTCTCTTTGGGCCCACATTATTTTTGGCACGCCATTTCCTAGGGCTAGGGTTTTGGATTTTAGAGTTTTTGGATCTTAGGACATCATACTTTATGTTCAAAGGTAGTTTTGACATCTTGTAATGTTTTATTTTGATTAAGAGTAGTTGAAAAATCTCTCTTCATAAATAAGCTACCTCCATTCCGCTTAGTGTGTATCACTTTGCAATTTATAGTTATTTTCTATTTCATCCATCAATAGAATTTGGATTTTGTTATACTACTCTACTCTTTGCAATATATTTTCTATGTTTCCATTTATGTTTTTTCATAATAAAATCCCCTTCAAACCTCAGGTCTATCTATGGATTTTTTTTTAGTAGAAGCTTCTACCTTTGGATGACCATGGGTCCTAATATTTGAATATTGGAGCAAATTACTTTTTTTATGGTTAAGAACATGTGCTTCCTCATAAGATGTCATAGGTTCAAATTTAAAGGGGTAGAGTATGTACACCTTTGTAGAGTTTAGCGGACTCAAGTCCTTTGTCCTACAAACAATAAGATCACAATAAAATTTCTACAAACAATGAGATCACAATAAGGTAAGATCACAATAAGAGTCCTACAAACAATTAAGGTCTCAATAAGGTCTTAAAAATATATTATTACTACTATATTACAAATAGTAGCTCTATTTACCCTAGATTAACCTCAATAACTATTTTTTTAATGAGAAAAAAAATATGCTTAAAAAATATAAAGTAATGCTCTAACATTTTTAAGTAATAAAATTTTACAACTTCTTGTATTTATTTTTAATATGACAAAACATATGTCAAAAAATTATAACATTTGAACTTTGTCGGGTGTGTTAACCATTTGAACTTTGGTGGCTTATCAATTGGAGGGAAAGCTAAGGCATGAGAACGGGGTTACTGGAGATTTAAGGGTTCAGCAGTTTTGGCCATTAAACATTTTTGCGAAAACAAAGCTTTTAGAGATTCTGTGCAGTGATGGTTTCCGGGGACCTTTAAACAGGAAAAAAGGAGGGATTTTAGGCCGTCGTAAGTGTGAATTTAGGCATTCTGCTGCGCTTCATCGTGTTCTCAACTATCTCCATTTACTGAAATGCGGACTTGTTCATCTGAGATTTTGGGGATAGTGATATTATTTTGACTGGTGTTTTGTTTTGATCTTCTGTTATATTTTGGAACTTAGATTACCATGTTAGATTTTGAAAGGTCCTTCAAACTGGGGCTGGCATGCCAAAAGCAGTAATGTCACATGACCAGCCGGTGAGGTGCTTCAGATTGTGGTTGGAATTCTAGTACCCATTATTTTTTTTTCTGAATTTTATCCAGAAGTTGTAATATGCTTGCAGGAACCAGGGCTGTATTACGTATGGCAAGAACCATAACTGAAGTTTTAGAGTGTGCTTCTAAGTTTTTTATTATGTAATGCTTCGCATGTAGGTTCTCTACTCGACATGGAAGGACGATGGCACTACTATTTTATCTGTTGGTTGTGATAAACAAGCTAAAATGTGGCCATTGCTAACTAGGGGCCAGCCAGTGACGGTGGCTATGCATGATGCACCTATTAAGGAAATTGCATGGATTCCAGCAATGAACTTGCTTACAACTGGAAGCTGTGACAAGACACTTAAGTATGTATATGATGGTTTTCTTTGATTCCGTCTCTCTTTGCTTATTTATGTTATGAGGTTTCTTGTAAATGTTAGTGGAGTTGTGAGTTTATGAATTTTAAACCCACTTGAGCACAGTGCCAAAAAATTAATATCTTTTAGGCTTTGAGTGAAATAGAAACTTTTCATCTTGCCATTTTTTTTATAAAATTATATGAGATAAAGGGAAAAAAATTGTTAGATTAACCCAGGTCCTAGATTAACTACTCAACATTCTTTTCTTACTGCCATAGCCTCGTACCTATGCAAACCTTGTTAGAAACAGAGACACCTTCCTTTTAATTTGGATCAGCATTGTATTCTGAAAATCTTCATATAAATTGTGTTGTCCCTGGTGATAAATTTTAATGCCTGGATCTCCTCCTTGCAGCTATCTATCACTCTCTCCTTTTATTCTATGCACTGCTCCATAGGTACAGGACCAAAGGTTGACTGGAACATCGGCAACTTGAAGTTATTTAAGACTGCATCAACCTCTCCTCCAAACTTGAAGAAAAATTTGAAAGCTTCCTCAGCCTTTTCCTCTAAGGCTCTAGCCCTGTCGAGACATTTACAAGCTTCAAAAAAACAGATTATTTTCTCCAAGTCATGGAGCTGAGGAATGTCTACCCCCTCATCATGATACTGTATTTTCCATTGAATGATGTCATCTAGCATATTTATAATATTCTCCAATTCTTCCTTGATAGGCACCATCCTCTTTATATAATCATCAAACTTAGGAGTTTTATCTTTGATGCCCTGAATGCTCCTGTAGAATTATTTCTGAACTGTACTCAGTTCCTCTTGGATCTCAAGTGATTTCCCTTTGAACTCTTTAACTGAGTCTAGTTCACCTTGCTGCTGGAATTCTAGCTCTATAATTCTTTGCTTAGCAGCACTAAGTTCCAACTGAGCAACATAGACCTTTCTCTTCAGCATGGCAACATTATCACCTATTGCTTGGGCCATGGTAATACTGGCACCTGCACTCATCTATGGATCAGCTGTTGTTTCATGAATGAGAACCTCCTCAGTGACAATCGCTCTCCCAACCTTATCATTTTGGAAACTCTCTTTCTGACTTTGTTCTTCTTGTATTCATAATTGAATGTTTTCAATACTACTACTGGGTCAGCCATGGTCATGGGGAAAATTTTCTCCTTCTCCATTTCTTCAATCCTACATGGTTCAACTGGAGACTGAGGAGTGGGGTTTATCTTCGGAGATGATGGAATGCCAAGGTGTTGAATCCTTTTATCTTTCCACATAGCTTATTCCTTCTTCTTTTGGAGTTCCTCATCTATTTTCCTCTGAAGATCTTCATCTCTTTTCCTTTGTTTTTCCTACTACTTGATTCTTTGTTCATTTTCCAAAGCCAGTTGTTTCACCATGTCATCTTTTTCTGCTTTCCTTCTTGGTTCTTCTGCCTCCTTCACTGCTTGGTCTTCTTCAATCCTCCTCTTGAGTCTGTCTGCTTCTTTCTCCAATGCTTCCTTCATCTCCTTCACCTGTTCCAACACCCTCTGGAGCTTTTCAACTTCTTCCTGGAGGTTGAAAATAGGTGAAGCATGGGTCTGTTCGGCCTTCTTCCGAGGTCCTTGATTTAGATTTTCTTTAACCTCAATGGATAAATAATTATCTTGAATATTTCCTCATTAGTATCCCTCTCATGAGTATAAGACCACATCTGGTTGACAACAGTGACAGTGACTAATAACCAAATCTTCAGGATCATGTTTCCTGAATCTTATCTCTCCAAAATGATATGATTCAATTTCACTGGCCTCTTTCATGGCTTGGTTGGTGCGATCAAATACATAGTATCTGATCCTGATAGGAAACTTAGGCCATATTGACCACTTTTCCCTCTTAAGAGTACTTGTCACTCGATGAGAAAATGTCTGATATAATATTTCCAACAGAACCACTATGTCTGGAGCATATAAAGGTAGTAGATGAGGAGCACTCGATGCACCATCTCCATTACACCATTACACCATACACCATGGGGCTCACAAGAGGAGAGATGAAAAAAAAACAATACACCATCAATCTACTCGCAGAAGAGATGAAAACAATGCACCATCAATCTCCTCTTAGGAGAGATTAACATAGTACACCATCAATCTCCTATGAAGAGATATGAAAATAGTACACCATCAATCTCCTCTTAGGGAGAGATGAAATTAGTACACAATTAATCTCTTCTTAGGGAGAAATGAAATTTGTACACCGTCAATATCCTCTCAAGGAGAGATGAAATTTGTACCTCATGATTGCAAGCTTTAGAACCAAATTCCCTGACCACATAGGTCTTATGGTAACCCGATGATGCTATCAAACCAATGCTCCCTCTCAAATGGATCCTTAGCCATTCTAGGCTTCTTACATAATCTTCAACCTACTCAAAAGAAGAAAGGTAGCCATGGCGGATTTCAATACTTCTTTTATTAGTAACATCTAGCTATTCGTCCAGCTTTAACCAAAGCTTTGAACAAAAACAAACACCAACAACCTATAAATGCTATTTCTTTGCTCAACAACATATTCTTGCAACTTTTTCTTCATCAAGGAAGAAGCCATGGGCTCATAATCCATCATGCCACATTCTCAACAAGTATTTTATCAGGCTCATGTAACACTTTCAATCAACTCCCTCTTACACTAAAGAGGTTCTCATCCTTTGTGAGAAATATATCATCAACATAGAGAGAATTTCACAAATTCGTCTTCAGTAGATCAACTTATTCCTTTAGGACTTCACCCTCATCAAAACGAAAAGTAGTACGTGGTGAGCCCTTGGGGGGAGGTGGGGTGAGAATGGGGGGGTTTTCAGCACAGAGAGAGAAAGAAAGAAGAGCATGGTCAGCTAAGGGGATGGGGGAAACAAAAAAGTGACTAATGAAGGGGAGGAGGTTCTGGCTAGAGAGGACATAACCAACAACGCTTGCTCCTCCTCCATGAGGCTTACATGTGAAAACGCGGGAGGCCATTAAGAATCCACAGCTCCTAAAATTCGTCCAAGTATAAAAGATGTCGACCATAGGCAGTAAGGGGCCCCAACGCATCATCAGACATCCTGTGAAATCCCACTAACTCTTGATCAATCTCTTGGATGTAGTACACGTCCTAAAACCGATTGTGAAGAGGGATCTAGAGGGATCTAGTGTGGGAGTTGAAGTCACCTAGAAGAATAACCTCCCCAACTATTGAATACTGGGCTATGTCGACATACAAATCGACAAAGGGGTCCCTGTTAGGTCCATTATGAAAGGCATATTATGAAGAAGTAGGAGGGAAGTAACAAACTACAATGTAAATGTCCTTGGGGAGAGGAGAGACCCCTCAAACCCATAGTATTAAAAACCGGAACCGGTGACTGGATCGGTGGACCTAATGAACCAGTAACCGGACCGATGGACCTAATGAATCGGTAACTGAACTGGAACCAGTCTAATCAATACTGGTCAGGTCTAAATGAACAATTTAAAAAAAAATACATTAAATAATTATTTTTTAATTAAAAAAAAAACTATTTTTAAGATTTGCAACCATGATTCCAAGCCAATAGAGACAAAATATGCAAAGTTTGCTCATTTATATACCATGTAAAGGTGAATATATCAAAATGGCATTATGGCACCGAGTGAAATACATATCATCGAAAAAATACATAAGCAATGAGGCTCCAAATGACCCATAAAGTCCAAAAACAATGCCACAAGCTATGAGCATTGAGGCCATTGACCTACATAGTACATTGACAATCTACTACAAATCTACATATATGATATTACTAAATTCTAATTAATGATCAACGTTATCACTTGAAAGTTGAAACTTCTAATCATGATCAAAGTTCAAACTCAGTTGGTTGAACTTGAGTCTCCCAACTCTCGATTGCCAAACTTTGCAACTGCTCCAGTCACAAACTTCTCTATTGGTTCAGTGACTTGAGTCTGAAACTTCTTAAGGTATTCTACACTAATATTCCCTATTACTTCATTTGGTGCTCCACATGGCTTTACATGGCCTCCTATCCCAGCCAAGTTTTTCTTGAGCCTATAAATACCCCCTCCTGCAATAGATTTTTGGCAATATTTGCAAATCATTTTGCCATCAATCATATCACAATGAGCCCATGCAGTATCCTTGCCTTTTAGAGGCATGATGGCTACTACTTAGCTCAAGCAGAAAGCCTTAAACTCTATGTTGTTCCAATACTCCAGCAAAAACTCAACTCTCCAAGCTCTCAATCAAACACACAAAATCTCCAAATGAGATGGTGTGAGACAAATGAGAGGTTGCCCCTGCTTATAAAGGATTGGAGAGGGTCTCCAAGATAGCTCCAACTCCAACTCCAAGCCTCAAAGATCACTGCTCCAACAAACACTCAACACTCTCCAAGCTCTCCTTCAAACTCACAAACTACAAATGAGATGGTGTGAGACAAAGGAGAGGCTACCCTTGCTTACAAAGGATTGGGGAGGGTGTTTTTGGAGGGAAAACCCCCCCCCCCACTTCCCTCCAAATCAGCCCTAAACATCCTTGTTGGTCGTCCGTGGGTCCCTAAAGCAACTTAGGTGCTGACCAGTCGGTTAAGGACGGCACCGGCCGGTTAGCACCGGTTAACCATATTTTCAGGCTATATGTAGTTGCTGACCAGGTTTTTCAACCAGTTTGGACTGGCCAATGGTTTGACTGGTTTCCAGTTTGAACCGACCGGTTTTTAACACTATGCTCGAACCCGAACCCACATTAACCTCGCAAACTCATCCATAACCACTGAAGAAATCTTGCTCTGAAAGGAATCTCTGATGAAGCAAGCAACTCCCCCAAAACCTTTGATACCACCAGAACCCCTCGTCTCCTACCTAAAAGTTGAGAACTTATGGTAACCTGTAATGTCTGGGAGAGGTCGAAGATGGCTCTCATGCGTCTCTATGATGAATAAGATATTCGACAGTCAAAGAGAATCATATAATAGACATGGCGATGCCCAAAATGACCCATTCCCATTCCAACAATTGACGGAAATGGATGCCCCTTGTTGCCTCCCCCAACGAGCCAGTCATTTGGAGGACCCAGAATGGGGCTTCCATCCAGGTGGAAAAGTGTCCTGAATCACTACTTCGAGGTTCCCGATAACTGCCCATTTCCCTACCTGACGTGCTGCTGTAACCAACTCCCTAGAGAGTTTGAGCTCAGCAACCTGTGTTTTAGTGAGATCTTCATCAAGGAAGATCTTAATAGGAAGTGAGAATAGATTTCTCTTAGTTGTAAGAGCCCGAAGGCGATCAACCGCTGACCTGAACTGGAGAAAGAGAGTGGAATCATACCCAAGCCAAGCTCTATCAATGGTCACGTCCTAAAGATCTAGTTTTTCATTGAGGAACAGGGTCCCAACCACCATAAGGTCTGAGGATGTGAGAGGCAAAGGAAGTCCTCTCACTTTGAGGTTCAATTCTCGCACTTGTCTAGTGTGTTCTTCCATGAGTTTAGATTGTACCACCTCATCAACTGTGGCTACAGGGGGAGCGAGGGGGGTATCCCTCCCTCTAGAAACTGTTGGGTGTGGAGCCTAATTATCTTGTTTACTTTGTATCACAGCATTGGACCCCCGTACCTGAAAAAAGGGGCGGCAACGCACTTGAGAGTGGTATCTTCAGTGGGGAGTCCGGAAATCAACACGGAGCCCCCCCACAGGCGAGATTCGGGGCAAGCGCCCCAATCGCCATATGTAAAATTGCCTTGTAAAAGTATAGTAATTTCTAGTCAATCTAGGCCGTTCATTAGGCAAATGATCTGACGGTAGAAGTTATGTTTAGATTAGGGTTTTTTGCCCTAGAAGGAAACCCCCTTGTATATATGAGGGCATTTTATTGCGGCTGTGTATTATGTGTGTATTCTCGGAGCGAGAAACAAAGAGGGAGACTGTGAGAGAGAACAAATGATATTACAGCGGATCTGCTGTAGGTTTTGTCTCTTCATTTTTGTTGGATAATAGAAAGGAAGGACTGGTTGTTCGGGGTGGATGTAGCCCAAACTGGGTGAACCGCGTATATCTGTGTCTCTCTGGTTTTATGTGTTTTGTGTGCTTGTATTTTCTGCATATTTTATGTGTTGCATTGCTCCATAATATACAATTTTCTAACAGAAACCTGTGCCCATGAGCTGATGTGTGTTTCTATTTCTTGTTTAAAGGCCGCTTGCTGAGCTTTGATCTCCTCCTATTTGTTTTTCAAATCGATAAGTTCAGTGTGTAGATTGTCATTAGAGGGGTGGTGGTGAACTGCTTGCTCCTTGTTGTCCCTCAACAACTGCTTCAGTGAACCATTCTTGCCTTCCATTACAACTACTCTATTCCTAAGTTCATCGACCTCTCTTATTATTGCTTGGTTAGAGGATTCAAGGGTTTCCAATCTCCTAAATAGTTCCCGAATATCTCTGTTGTAGCGTCGAAATCCATAATCGAGCAAGGGTGACGGTTCCGACAAGATTTGAAAGAAGTCTTCGACACCTATGTCTATGTCGGTAGGAAGTCCTGACGACATCGTCACCTGTGGTTGATCCTGAGAAAGAAGCATGGAATCTTCTGGGAGCTGCTGTTGTGAATTATTGTGGAAGCCCAATTGTAGGCACCCCAAAATTTTTCAACTTCTCTGTGCTAAACTTGGCTGCAAGTGAATCAAGATGTGGCCTGCATGAGAAATCATTGAATAGGAAGGAAGGCCAAATCCGTTATCTAGTACTACTTTTGTAGAGAAGAAAATGCAGCAAATAATACGATCTTATCGGGAGCTATAAGCGTCCATATTCGCCGCAATGCAGATATCAAAGTGACGGCCTGAATTTCATCTTCGATAGCGTCTCCTACTTTCCACTAGATTCCACCTGGTAAAAATGGGCATCAATTCACCTTTCAAAATATCTACTTTAATGGCTTGTTCTCGCCATAATGTTGTGTGCAATGGGGCCTCAAACAAACAAAGGAACACTCAAACAACTTCAAGATTTGGGTTGATTTCTGAAAGTACTGATGTTTTCCACATGTTTATAAAACAGGGAGAGTTGACAACACACCATGTTGTACAAGTTCAGAAATCATGTACAAATCCAAAACAAGCACTGCCTTTCTTCACATGGGCAACTCATAAACCAAAATTCCTACACCACACAGAAGCGTACAATTCTATGCTAGAAATCCTCATCCTGCTCATATGCCATAGGTGAAGGTGAACCACTCATCCTATGCATATCTCATCACTCGTAGGGGAAGGTGAACCACTCACCATACACACATGTGTCCGCAATCGTAGGGGAAGGTGAACCCCTCACCCTACACACATGTCAACCACCATGGGGTATCACAGGGGAAGGTGAATCAGTCACCCTATGGTTACTCATGACTCAATACGTACCCCAAGCCCCCAGAAGCTCCCAGAGCTCAATCTTCAATCAAGGATCACTTCATGTAGGCAATAGTGCCAGACTGCTTTCTGAAAACCAAGACTAGTTCTTGATGATTGTATTGATGACTGGTACGTCAATAGGAGCCTCATTTCTCCACCCAACAGCATATAGATGTATATATGAAGGCACACAACTTACTAACAAGCTTCAACAGACATACTGACTTACAACTCGACATTCGAGCAACAGATATCTTAGCAGCACTGAGCAATCCTTGGACTTCTGCATTTTAGGATTCCAAATCTTGGTAAAGAAAATACTTAACTGCTCTTACTCCCTCTTATTCAGGGAGACCATAATCCTAAGCTTGTCTTCCCATATATGATTCTAAAATATTTCATATGATTATACTTTCCCCCAAAGTATCCATCTGGCAATTTGCTCAGCATGAAATCCATTTAAATTTCAAGATAATTTATTAATGCAATCGAGCATGGTATGATTCTGGAAGTGCACTTCGAAAAACAGAAATGTCTTTTGCTATACTTGCGGGGAGGGATAAGACATACCTTTACTCAAAATATAATCATTGGTATCTTATTTATTTTCTGTAAATCCCGAAGGTAGCTTTAAAAGAGCTTCATCATCAGTAACCAACAATTCATGAGAGGATCATATCATGGACATATCCTTGTAGTAAATCAGGGAATCTTCCAATCTTACTCCAAAGTCTAGGCTTTTTCTTTTATTTCAATCTGGCTGATATGTATTATTTATGTTGTCTTTAACACAATGATTTAATTAATTATCCGGGCTATACTATAGTTGTACCAACATCTGAGTACTGTATTGAATATAAGGATTTAGTATAATATTTTCATATTGTTAATCTTATATAGTAAAACATCCTTGGACTTGTCACCATCAGACATATTTTATTATGAAGATTCTCAGCAAGACATATTTTAAATGAGGCATGGTATGCTGATTTAAACTATAGTATACACCTCATCTCGTGAAGGGTCTCGGTGAGCTTATTCATACATACCCTTATTTTAGTTATCATACCTTAACCTATAACCATAACTTCAACATATTGTATTTCTTTCGATTCAGTCAAACTATGAACAATCTCAGCAGAATAGATTTCGATCTCCTATATCATTTCGATAAAATATCCTTAGTATATCTCAAAATATCCTCAGATGTCATACTGTAACTTAGGATGACACATATTACGATAATTAAATCACCTGTAGATTTAGTAATATGTAGAGTAGCTCTTGGACTACTTAGATCAAGATCATCAACCAATTGATGTAGTCCTTTTAAATCTCATCATCTGACAACCTACCTTAGCCAAGAATAATATAAGTTACCTCTTTATTGCAATCCTAGTTAGAAAGCCTTAGAACGGTGCCATAACATGTCTTCTTAGATTCGTCAGAGATATTATTTGGATACGAGTCTCAGCTCAACTTGGATAGGTGACACAACACTCATTAACAGAGATCTTAACAAAGAACTATACCTGATAATAGAAGAGGGTCTGGAAAATTTCTAATACCCTCTTCAAGGACATCTTCACTGAGACACATAAATCCTTTCTTTGCTAAGGCTTGATCAAACCAAGGCACCAGCTCCCTCTTGGTCAGATGATCCTTCTCACTGAATAAGATATGGAATTATACAAAGGATCTCGGTCTCTATATCTCAGGTCTGCACTGTATAAAAAATTATAGGTTTATACCAACTCAGCTCCATGTGCAATATGTTGTAATAGGATTGTTCTCATTGTATGATTTCACATAGGAATGAATCCTATGAGAATCTTTCAACGCATGCTCTCGGCCTTATTACCAATCAACACATTCAGGACCTTTTCTTTAAGGAGCAGTAATAAGATCAGCCTATATAGGTTGGTTTCTTTAGAGGATAGGGATAGGATACATATATGAAACCAGCTCGTAGCTGCTTAAATTTTCTACCACATAAATGTATTAGCAGTGGCTTCTTCTTCTAACGGTTCTTCATGAATGAGCACTTCAAGAGTGCTATAGCCCTTGTCCAAGACGCCAAATTCAAAAGGAGCTGCATTTTCTTTTACTGATAGATCAAAAACTTTCAAAAGGTTACAATTCTACTATTCCTGTTATGTCCTTCTTGCTTTAGAATATTTCTCGAGATAGGACTTTGATTTGCTCAAAAAAATACTCACTGATCAGGGCCTTCAGTTATTCCGGAAGTAGCTTTGTATAGTCTCAGGAAATCACGCTCGTTAAACACTTCAGAGAGGATGATCTGTGGTCCTTGGTAGCTTCATCACTTTCTGATTTCGAGGCTTTTCATTTCTATTATTGAAATTACCTCAGATAATTTTCATAGGACCCCACAATATAGGGCACAGTTCTTCAAGAGATAGGAACAACATACATATAAATATCTTCATAGGATCAGCATCACTTTGTTTCTGAAATGATATCTCAACCAAACCTTAAATGTAAGAGATAAAACTTTGAAATGAAGGGCCGAAAAAGTAATCAAACCTTTGTTCTAAGGAAGACTGAGTGATGTTTAAATCATCATCAGCAGATCCATTTCAAGAGTACAGAACACTGGTTGAAATGGTGCTTCAACTACAACTGGTTGGAGAGGATTTGTTGCTAACTTCTATTGTCCTATGAAAAAATGTCATGGCTAGCATTCTCTGACAAATCTGCGCACATTTGTCAATATAGTTGGCCAATCGTAGCCACCCCTAAGGATCTTATGTACAATTTTCTTTGCTATGTGATGTTCTCTCTCAAAACTAGATGGATCTCATTGGTCAAGCTTGTTTCTTCATTCAGGCTAACAGATCCAAAACAAAACCATTGTGATTTATCCATCCAAAAACTTGCTCTATGAAGCAGTATCTTGAATCTTTTAACCTCAAGGCCCTTTTCTTGTGCTCGAGAAGGTGTTTGGGTCTAGTCACATTCTTAAGGTAGTAGATGATCTCTGTATGCCAGTTGATGTAATTGCATTAACCAAGTTGATTCCAAGAGCTTCTTCATTGCCCTTGGTCAAAAGCTTTGTTAATCTATGACCCTTACTGTTTTTGTGGGTCTTATCTCTAAATCATATTCTCTAATCTTAGCAACCCACTTACCCCTTGATCCAAAGCAAACATGTTGTGACAAGATATCCTTCACTGTTGGATGAGGAACAAATGCTATAATCTTTGAAAACCCAATGTAGGTTCTAAAATGCTTTAGTGATTTTACCAAAGCATAGGCCTGCTTCTCCATGATGGCATAGTTCAATTTTGCATCCCTTAGCATTTTACTCACAAACACAATTGGCAGTCCATTTCCCTGTTAATTATTTTGAAGCAAAACTCCTGCAATAGCATAATTAGAAGCAAAAGAAAAAACAAGAAAATCTTTTTCAAAGTTAGGGCTCATCAAAACTAGAGAATTGACTATAACATCTTTGACATTATGGAATGTTGTATGGCTTGCATCATCCCATATAAAAACTGCATATTTCTTTATCAAATATTTAAGGGGTTTTGTGATCTTTGCTACATTCGGAATGAATCTTCAGATGAAGTTTACTTTGCCAAATAAAAACTGCAACTCTTTCTAATTTCTTGTCATGTAGTTTAACATCCTTGTATATTTTGATCAAAGACCCAATCTTCTCATTCTCTTTCGAAGTGATTACTTTTCCAATCTTGATCAAGATTGGATTTGTCTCTATCCCTACATTGGTATCTTCATACTCATTTGTTTGTATTTTCTCAATTCTACCTGTAAACGCATTGTCTCTGTTGAAGCTTGCTCAAGATTGGATTTGTCTCTGTCCCTTCATTGGTATCTTCATGCTCATTTGGTTTTATTGTCTCAATTCTACCTGTAAACATGTTATCTCTGTTGAAGCTTGCTTCCAAAGGAACCATACCTGAAGGGATTTTTTTGGTTGGTCATTGTTCTATTGAATCATCTTCACTCATGTCAATCTCATACATTTCAAATTATTTTGTGTTGTCGAGGAACCCAACTATTTCTGCATCACCTTCAAAAACTTACCAATGCTTTATTTTTTTTGGAATTGAAGGTGTGTAAATCGTCTTAATTCGGCCACCTTGGTCTAGCTTTAGACAAGGTTGAATAAGGTGGTTGAAACTACTAAAGCATCGGCTTTTTCAGTCATGGCCTTGGGCACCACTTCTAATCCCAAGATATCAAATTGCTCTATGGCAATTGGTACTGCTTGTCCATATCTTTTCAACCTTTCATTTTTCCAAGCATGCAACCCTTTCACTTGGCATACAATGAGGTCAAAACCACCTATTACTTCTAAAATTTTATTTCCTAGATCTCTAGATGTAGTTATACCAAGAAAAAGTGCCTCATACTTGGCAATGTTTTTAGTAGCTTCGATTTCCAATCTATAGCTAAATAAATCAATACCTTATCAAGAGAGGTTAGGATTATCCTTGCCCCATTACCTTGTTTTGAAATTTCAAAATCGAAGTTCATCTTCCAAATTCTTCCCACGTTTTTCCTTGGTCCTAGCTCTGCTGCAAGTACAATGTATGATCCCATGCTTTCCTCCCAACAAGTGAAATAGTTCTCAAGTTTCCTTGGGCTTCAACATGGTTTTCACTGAAAGGTTATTTGTACAATATAATTGTCTCAACAAAAGGATTTAGGATGGTAGTATATGAGAAATTCATTTGTATGTGTCCATATTTGATGCCCATTTGCGTGACAACAACATTCCCTTGTTGCATGAATGTCCAACACTACTATGTTTATAATGATGAAGACATTAGGGTAAGCTGTTGGATGGACTTGGAGGTTCTTGATCAAACCCACTGAAGGAATCTCTCGGGAATCAAATTCACATACATTTTGATAGGTTCTTGAAGTCTTCAAATCCATTTTCTTTGGAACTTCAAGTGCCATTACATTCATGGCGTCCTCATAGTCTAGCTTACAGTTGTGAAAAATTTAAACTATTACCACCAATGAAATGAAGAAGGGCTCATGAAAAGGGTTCATATTTGATCTTCAATAGGTTGACGCGAGGATAATATGAGGATCCTCTTTCCCATATAATTTCGATCTTTGAGATTTTGTAACTTCAAATCATAATGTGTATCCAATTTGTTTCTTGCATGTTGGAAACTTCACAATTTCAACCAAAGGCATTGAAACGTTCACAATTGTTGTCTAGCATGAAATACCATAATCTGAAATTTTCAAATTTGATGTTTCTGTACATGTTTAGAAGTGTGTCAAGAGGGATACTTCTAAGCTTGAATCTCAAATACAAGCAAGGAAGTCTGCTGAAGTAGAAAACACAAGTTTGGAGATGACATCGAATCACTTAATATCCATTCCAAACATTATTTGCAAGAAGGAATTAATGGAAGCCTCTCCAGAAAATTTTGAACTTGAATTTGGAAGCCAAGCCATGATGGCAGGTAAAATGGCAAAGGTAGATTCAAGGACAATCTTTAGAAGTAGTCCAGACATTATTAATGTGGGGGAGTTAACGGTCACATTGCCAAACATTTCCACTGTAGCCTCTACAGAAAACTTTAAGGTGGATATTTTGGAACCTGAATCAGGATGTCAAGCAAGGATGGGAGGTGAAATGGAAAAGGTGTATTTAGGGACTTCATTTAAATGCTCGAAGGTGATTGCATATGAAGAAATCAGTAAAAGTGGTGAATTTCCAAGGGAAATTAATGACATATTCCCTCTAAACAGACAAACATGGAGAGTAGAAACAAAAGTTGCTGAACAATTAAATGAAACATTAAACTTGAAGGAACTTGCAATTATAAAATGGGAGATAGTACTTAAGAACCCCATTTTGGAGCTTGAGTCTGAAAGACAAGCAAAGAATGCTACAAAAACAGAAAAATATGGTTCCAAGAGGACATTAAATCACATAAGATCTATTCCAGACATTCGCTATAGGAGGGTTTTAATGGCCATTCAAGTCATATCACTGAATGTTTTTTCTGAAGCCTATGCAAAAAAAATTAAGACAGATATTGTGGAATCTGAATGTGAAATTCAAGAAAGTATTGTAAGAGAAATGGCAAAGTCGGATATAGAGATATTTTTTACAAGAAGTCCAGACTTCTTTTACAAACAGGAATTAATGGCCATTCAAGTCATATTGCCAAAAATTTCTTTTGAAACAGCTGTAGAAATTATTAAGGGACATATATTGGAACTTCAATCTATAAGACAAGTGAGGATGGCAGGTGAAATGGGAAAGGCGTACCCAGATATTTCATTTAAGTACTTGAAGATGGTTGTAGATAAAGAAATCAATCGAAGTGGTGAAATTGCAAGGGAAAAGAAAGAGGCCCTCCATCAAATCTCAGAGACTTGGAGGGTAGAAACAAATATTGCAAAACAATTAGATGGAGCTTTAAGCTTGAAACAATCAGATGAATGAATTAAGAGAAAACATAAATGACTGAAGGAGGCTATCTTGGAGCTTGAAAGTGAAAGGCAAGCAAGAAAGGCAGCTCAAACAGAAAAAGCATGTTTCGAGACAACGCTAAATCACTTGAAGGTGATTTTAAATAGAGAACTAAAGAAAAGTGATGAATTCAAGAGGCAAAGAGATGAGGTTCTTTGTCAACTGGCAGAAGCTTGCAGAGAAAAAGAAAACATTGCCAAGAAATTGGATGAAGTATCTAGGGAAAGGAATGATGCACTCAATCAAAATGAAGAAACTTGGAAAGAAAATAGAAGGGTTGCAATACAATTAGCTGAGGTTTTGAGATTGAATGAAATTGTAGTTAGGAAGAAGGATGCAAGACTTTTGGAGGCTCTGTCAGAACTTGAATTTGAAAATATCAAGCAATTACACGTTCGTGTATTGCAAGATATTTTCTTGCACATATGCAGCCCACTTTAAAATTTCATGAATATATTTGAAGGCTTCATTCACTGTGCTACGATTTTGTGCCTTCATTTGCCATATAAACAACTTATGGCTACTAAGAGATGCATAGAGATCCTTGAATTTCATTGCCACATAATAGTAAGCTTGATGGTCTAGTGACTAATTGTTGTGGTGTGCTTCCACTGGACTGAAATCTTTAAACTACTCACATACAGTAAGTGGCACTCTGTTAATTTTATCCTCAAAAATTTCATATTTATTTAGTAATAGAATGAATGGTGTATCTCTGAAACATGAATTCTCCACAACATTCTCAAAAGTTATTTACTGAAGGTCATCTTATTTCTCAACCCACTTTTGGTCATATTCACTTATAGCAACACAGAATATTACAGCTCGTACATTCTCAAATATTTCCAGCCACTTACAGCCTTCATTTAATCCTTTATTATTTACTCTAATAAGCTGATACTTCAAAGTTGGAGTTGGATAGTCAAAGTTTTCATTATAAGGTTCTGACATTGGTCTGCGACCATCAGTTGAAAATTCTATAAATGCTAACCCATTACTTTGAGTCACTCCATCATATAAAATGTGAGATTTTGACGAATTGTATGCATTACTTGATACCTCAATAGCCTGTTCCTAGAAGTGACCAGCAACATCAGGGAGGACATGCAGCTCATTTCTTCTTGCATACGTAGCTTGAATTGTAGGGTCCCTCCACATTTCATCAACTATTGGGGCATACTCACGTGTTGCAACTGGGAAAAAACCATCTAAATCCCCCATTGCCATAATTTCCAGAAGCCATTTGGAAAAATGTTTCAATTTTGGATTGAGAGAGTAAGTACATTGAGCAACTTTTTTATCATCACTTTCATCTGAGGTAGAAACTTGTTCATGTACACTGGAACCATCCATATCTGCTAATATTTCCTCCTCAAAATGCTCACGCCCCTCAAGCAATTTGCAAAGGTATTTATATAAGTTGCTCTGTATCATCAGTTCGATGTTTTGCAGCTCATCCTGTGAAAAATTCTCACCCTTGTAGAGAAATGTTTCCTGCTTGAAAATTGTACTAGCACCAAAGCCTTCATATCGAAGTAACAAGAGCTTTTGAATCTTCTTATACTTCAAGAATTCTTGGACAGAACTGCTGGAATGATTATCTGTATTTTCCCTCGAGCCCTCATAGTTACTCTAAGGGGTAGGTAACTATAGTAAAGAGCATATCAACCTTGTTGAGAAATTAGGGTGTTTAATTCAATTTCTCTTTCATGATAATTAATTTTGAACTTGTTATGCTTCTTTTACTTAGATCTTATCTTTGTTAGATTATTATGTCTTTCATCAAGTCAATTATCAAAACACAAGAGACACAAAGTTTAGGCTCTTCAAGCCAGGGCCAAAACCTCTCCCTCTTGGAGAGGAAAACCCAAAACAAATTCTTCTTATAGATCTTCCATTGACGAGTACAATAACCATGAAATAGACCCTTGACACCATTATGCCTCCAAGACCCTTGTAACTCCTCTTCTCGGATTCTCTAGCTGATCTCTTCTTTCTACACTGCACTGCACCTTTACTAGGGAAGCTTGGTCCCTAGTCTAGCAGCCCCAAACTGCGTGCTTCTTCTTGGCTTCCTTTGATCTTATCCTTAGCTTCCTAAAGTCTTCTTCCTGGCCTTCTTGCAACATCCTTTGGAAATCTTTGAAACTCAAGACCGAGCCTTTCTTCATGATGTTATAGCCTTCCTCTTTATTGTGATTATCTTTAGCCTCCCTGAGATATGTGAGATAAACCTGCAGACCAAAATAAAGATATGATAAGAATTTCTTCCTTTGATAGCACGCCTCCTTTCTTGAACTAATCATAGATCCTTTCATCGTTATATTACCTTCTTCACGCATTGTTCTACGCACTAGAAGAGAGACTTATATTTTGCTTTGACAAACTTCTGTCTGAAATGTGTGAGGTGGTATAGACCCAGAACAAAGGTAAGTATACCTCTTCTTTTCTTCCCAGACTAGCCTCCTATTCTCACATCAATGTAGACCCAAACTTTTCTCTTCTATCACAGACATGATCCAAAATTTTTTACACCATAATGAGGCTGCATCATCCTTTATATAGTGTATGGCTTTAGCTTGTAGGCCGACATGAGGTTTGTGTGTAAGCCGACTTCATCAAGGAGAATATTCACCTTCTTTAACTAAAGCCAGTCACTATCTTTGTCTTCTTCATTACATAAATTCATAATTACAAGTCATTATGAAGAACAAACTTAGTTACACGTTCCAACATTCCCTCTTAACTAGGGAGGTATTCATAATGGTACATAGTCACTCTCAATCTAAAGAATCTCATAAGAAAAATTCGATTGGTAATCCATCTATTATAACATCTTATTAACCAACTTTATCACAGTGCAAGGCCTTGATTAACAACTCCATCTCTTCACGAGACCATGAACTACAATTCTGGTGAGACCAATGATTATAGACATCTTCATCATTGTCTCCAAGGTACATACTCCACCCACGTGTTCACCGAGTATGACATCATAGGACTATTCTTTTAGGGATAGCTAATCCTCAAAGAATACCCGTCCTTTCACGACTACTCTTACCTTGGATACCCTAATACATCCCCAAAAGAGTATCAGATGCCAAAGGATTATCCAATCCCACATTATGTCTTTCAGGTGAAGACCAAAATGATACATCTATCTCTCCCTCTTAATTAGGGAGGACATACCCATTCCTATCAAGGAATTTTCTCAAGCTCCCTCTTATCCAAGGACTTGTCAAGGCTCCCTCTTAGCCAGCGACTTGTCCAGGCTCCTAGGGACTTGCTTCCAAGTTTCTACCAGGTAATAAACATATTACCATCCCCCCTCTTAATCAGGGACCTATAGCAGTAATGATGAAAACACCGAGCTGCTCATGAAGAACTACTTTCTTTGATGTCATGAATTTCTTCGTTGTTGAGGAGTCTTCATCTTTGGGATATCTTCATTAGGGCTCAAATCACCCATCACTTTTGATTTTTGTCCGAAATTGATCCATCTATTTTTCATATGGTCTACCTTCATATCATGTTGCTTTCCTTCGAACCATACTTCTTCCAAGGATCTTACATCCTACAATATGGTTATCAACTTGTGGAAGACATATACTTCCCTTTGGCTGCTCTGAATCAGCTCATCAGATATTATTCAATTATAAATATGAATACTTAAATCAAAATTTACCTTAGTGATGATCTTTCACCATGACATCCTTCTTGTAGGCATCAACATCCTTTTTTATCTCCTAAAGATATGTATTTTCAAGGGTCTCTATATTTTCCATACTTCTGTTAGAGTCCACATATATTCCCTTGAGATCTCCTAGTCAAGACTTCTTAGCTTTCTTGGATTTTGATTGCTTCTTTCCATGGTTGTACTTCCCATGATATTCCTTTTTCTTTCTCCACGGTTTTATTTCATTCCCAAGAACTTCCATTGCACAGTTGCAAACCTGTATAAGATAAATAAGTCCTATTCTCCTACTGGTTCTTCAATTGGCTTCTCCAAGGTTTCTCCTAAACCATTTTCTGCCCAGGATGGTCAGTCTTATCAGGTTCTCCCAGCTTCTACCATACATATTGGTTATAATTTTGGCCTTTGGAAATTGAGCATGATTCGATGCTCATTCTGTTGTGGGTACACTTTCTTCTCCAAGACTATTTGCCAGGTGCTTCTTCTGTGTTTCTCTTCACGCAACTTCTAAATTTTAAATTTCTAACCATTGAATAGATTTTATCTTAATTATGAACTGGAAAACCCCAGGGTTGAAGCTTAACTCCATGCTTAATAACCACCCATGGCTTAATAATTCCACACTAGTCACTTACAAATTCCGAACATCACAATCTATCTACTTACAATTTCACTTATAACAGCCCCAATGCCTTGAGATGCTATCTTTTACTCTTAAAATGTGGGAAAAGAAGATTATAACTTAACGGGGAGGTAGCACCTTCATTAAGAACTGATTATTTTATTAAACCTATCATTAAGGAGTGGAAATATGGAACCTTAAAAATTTTGCTTTAGATGTTTCTTCCCACGTCAGTCTTGTTGTCGATTGTGAACTTCATCCATGCTTTTTGTTGAAGTTTTATCATATTTTATCTCTTTATGATCATGTTTTATCCATGTCGGTTGACATCAGAACAATTTTTGGCATGCAAGTAAACTTTGACAAAGCAACCCCTGAGTCATCTTGAAGTCAAAGTCTCTCTGCATATACATCAAAAAATGTTACGACATGCTAGTGAAAAGTTGGAAACTACTAATTAACTATTGTCTGTTTTCTTTTCGTTTCTTTTTTTATCACGAGAATCGATAATTAACTACTGTCATTTTTCTTTCTAATTCTTTCTCTCTTTCTTTCCTTTTCCTCTTCAATATTAGGAGAATTTCTTCCTTTTTTTTTGTTTAATTCAATATTAGGAGAATTTCTTCCTTTTTTTTTTGTTTAATTCAATATTAGGAGAATTTCTTTCTTTTTCCTTTATTTTTTATTTTTTGGGTATTAGGAGAATTCCTAAACTTACTGCCTGTCTCTGAGGAGGCCCAGGTTCATGTCTGAGGGATTGATGCTATACTCCTGAACCTAATGCATTATCCAACTGCCCACAGACACACTAGGTGTGTTAACTGAGTTTCAAACCTAGGTGGGGCCTCAATATTGCTCAACAAAAACTTTCTTCCTTGGACTAATCTGGGGGAGGTCCAGGATCAACCTTTGTGGCTGCCTTATAACACCAAGAGTATATCCAGCAACTTGTAAGCCAGATATACTAGATATTATGATTTAGCAAGAGCCTTATAACACCAAGAGTATATCCAACAACCTGTAAGCCAGATATAGTAGATCTTATGATTTAGCAAGATCGGAAACTCTAGGAAATGGGGAGTCTACTCCTTGAGGGGAGATCATAATAGGCCATATACTCAATGGGATTTGAACTGCGGTCTCATTAGTTTCACCCAGTGAGGCCATATACTCAATGGGATTTGAACCACGGTCTCGTTAGTTTCACCCAGTGAAACTTACCGTTAAATCACATATCACTGTATAATTAACTATTCTTTATTACTTGAATCATTTCTAAAACTTTAAAGTCCCTAGCTGATTGGATTGCTCTAACACTGAGCTGCTTTCCCTTTCATGAGGTGGGTTCACTGAGTTCGAACCTGGGCAGGGCCTCAATATTGGTCAGCAAACACTTTCCAATGCAAGTCATCCACCGTTTGGCCTAGCACAATAGGCTAATTAACAATTGTATGTTACTTGAAACATTTCCAAAACTTTTAAGTCCTTGGTTGGTTGGATTACTCAAACACTAAGCCACTTGGCCCATGCAAACACTTTCCAATGCAGTTCGTCCACCATTTGGTCTAGCACAATAGGCTAATTAACAATGTTTGTTACTTGAAACATTTCTGAAACTTTTAAGTCCTTGGCTGGTGGGATTGCTCTAACACTAAGCCACTTGCCCCTTCATGAGGGACGCCCTTAAGGGTTCAACATAGATGTGTGTATTCCTATTTCCAATACCCTCGTCAGGCCACACTTTGGCTAAGGTCCATTGGCTTACCTGAAGCAAAACTAGCTCTATCCCCGTCTTGAAAATTATACATACTAAGATTTACCTCAGATTTTCCCTTGGCTAGTGTGCTGCTGTACTACTGAGCTACATGCCCCTTCATTGTGGGCATCATTAATGGTTTGACCTAGATGTACGGATTGCTATCTCCAACAAAGAAAACACCTAATTTGGAAGTAAAGCATCAAAACTGAATGAAAGAGAATGTATAATGAACAAAGTTTTTATGCCAACATTCTACCATATTCCAAAGTTGTCATGTTTGAATTCTAAGTCATTTATATAGATTTTAATCATTTCTTTACGTTTAATTGAGTATAATTGCAACCCAATTCGTTTCATATTTAATCATCCCTAAATTAGGTGTGCTCATGCTCCTAAATCATGAATTTTGGACCTGTGTGTGGAAGTGCTCGTTGCTCTGTTTCCAAAGGTTTTGAAAGTGGTCATTTCAAAAGTCATCCCCGTTTCCAAATGTTGTCCTTTCCCTGTTTCAGGCAACTAAGACTTCAAAATCTTGTGCTCTTTAGTTGAATCGAAAATTTTATTTGCATATTAAAGACTGGGAATCCAAAAGGAAAAACTGGTTCCATTTAAAGATATGTGCAACCTAAATTATCCAAATTCTTTTTATTACACTCCATCCATCTATTTCTTTGTAGCATTCCTAGTCCTTTAGTATTGAATTATAACTCTATAAAATCAAGATGGCCATCCATATTCAAAGGCTTCTGCTTTTCTTTGCATTATCTTCTAATAAGGATTTTTATTTCCAAGTACTTCAACTACCAAAGGTAGTACATGCGAGTAGAGAAGTAATTCAACTACCGGTTATTCTCCTATATAGTACATGCTTTGATATATTATATCAAAAGTCTTACCAATAAAATAACATTGGTTGTTGTATGTGGACATATTTGTTCAGGATGGTCCATTACATAATCAAGATGAGGATTTGGATCATGCAATTGCACTTTCTCTTTCTGAAGAACTAACCAAGCCAGATGGTATATGATGGCAATTTTATTTGTTTATAGTTACTTTTAGTTTAATTTTCATTTATCTCAATGCTTTTCATATATTCAACTAAACTTTTGTTGCTTAACAAGACTTTGTCATATCCATGTTTTAGTGAAACTGTTTATGGTTTGATACTCTCATACAACCTTTATCAAGTTACATGCACCCTCATTAGAAAAAACAAGAGAATTGTGCTTGCCATGACTATCTTTCTTTGTCATTGTTTACTTAAGAAAGTCTTTTAGCTAAGAAACTAGTTTCAAGGTTATGGCATAACTTGTCATATAAATTGAACAGAAGTTATATCCAAAATGTTAACTTGTAAACTACTTAGTTGGTTTTAGGCTTTCCATTTAAAATCTACTTTAGTTTGAACTTTGAACAAGTTGTCCCATAGACTTGAATATTAAGAGATTTTGGTGTAAGGATTAAAAAATAGCCCATAAGGCCTCTCGGTTATTCATTTATTTTATCTGAATATAATATTTACTATTAAATTAGAACCACTCGGCACAAATACGTCATAGATCAAGATCATACTTTGTAGAGTGTCATAGAATAAAAATAGGAGCAAGGACACTGAATTCTTTCAGTTTTCCTGGTTCTTATTCCTTTGGTGTATCTTTGCACCTTTAGGGGCAATTGCTAGTTTAAAGTCTAATTCTTTAAAGGGTGCTAGCTCAATGAAAGAGCACCTTCTTTACAAGCAGGAGATTGGTGGTTCGATTCCATCGTGCCCTGATATTCATATATAGGGAATGACAAAGATCAGTTTTTGGTGACGGATACTCTTTGACCATCACCAATGAGCTTATGGTGACATTTTTCGACCCTCACCAAAATATGAAATGGTGAAAATCAACGAACGCCACCATATATATGCATCAATAGTGACGACCATTAAAGGTTCGTTACCATAAATCATTGTTGTTGATATGAAATGGTGAGGGTAACTGTTTTTCATTATAGTCATTATTCGTGATGGACCTTGATGTCACCAATGAGTTTATGGTGACAGTCAATGAACGTCACCGTATATATGCACCAATAGTGACGGCCATGAAAGGTCCATCACAAAAAATCGTTGTTATTCAATGAAATGGTGACGGTCACTATTTGTCATTATAATCAATATTCGTGACGGACCTTGAATGTCACCACAACACATACTTTCGGTGACGCCACCTTTGGTGATGTTCAGTTTTTTGGTGATGAAGGCTATTTTCTGTCACCATTGCTCATATGAAATGGTGACGGTCACTATCCGTCACTATAAATCATTATTGGTGACGGACCTTGAATGTCACCACAACACCTATACTTTCGGCGACGCCACCTTTGGTGACGTTCAGTTTTTTGGTGACGGAAGCTGTTGTCTGTCACCATTGCTCATATGAAATGGTGACGGTCACTATCCATCACTATAAATCATTATTGGTGACAGACCTTGAATGTCACCACAACACCTATACTTTTGGCGATGCCACCTTTGGTGACGTTCAGTTTTTGGTGACGAAGGCTCTTTTGACCCTCACCAATGAGCTTATGGTGACCATTTTCGCCCTTCACCAATGTGTTTTTTCTTGTAGTGAGTTGAATGTTCCAATTTTCCCAGATGGCCTTCTCATTTGCAAGAGTGGGAAAATCTTCTGAATGCCAAGATTGTAGCACCAAGGTTTCCTTGAGATTAAGACAGAAATTTCTCCAGATGATGTCTGAAGGAGTGCTTTCATCTTTGAAGATGCGCTTGTTTCGTTCTTTCCATATTTTCCAGAGGAGAAGGTTGGGGATAATTCTCCATAATTGGTTAAGTAATTTACTTTTATATGGATTTTGGTGCCAGTTGCGAATGGAGTTGATTATGTCTTCTGAGATTCTGCATCTTTTTTGGCATCGAAAAATTGCTTTCTTTCATAATTGGTTAGCAAAAGTACAAGAGTCAAGGAGGTGTTGGAGAGTTTCCTCCTGTATATTGCAATTGGGATAGATGGAAGGACTGTGAAAGTTATGTTTCCTGAGATTGTCCCAAGTGAGGATTCTTCGGTGACCCAAAAGCCAGAGGAATAAGGAGACTTTGGGCCATATACCGGTCATCCAGATTCTGCTCCATAGAGGATCCGGGCGCATTGGATCATTACACATTATTTTATATGCCTCTCTGGTAGTGAAGGACCCTTTTGGGGTGTATCCCCATCTTATTATATCCTTGATGTCAGCTAATATTATTTGTCAATTCTGAAGCTTAGTGTTTATGGCTTCCTTTGTTTGCTCATCTGCATTCCTGATCAGCCTGTCGATCTGCTTCCACTGTTTGTACCCCTGTTATATACTAGGTGTCCATTGTTGCTGGACTATTTCCATTTGTTGCTCCTCCCAGTCCTGAATAGGAGGTGGCCTGTATATACCGATGAGCTTTGGTAGTTGATGCCAGGAGTCTGTCCAGAACCGAGCAGTGTTGTCGTTCCTAATTTCCCAGAATCTGTGTTGGTGGATCAACAGGAAGTGTTGTCTGGCAGCGTTCTAGATTAGTGAGCCCTTATCTGTAGGAGTGAATCTGATTAGTTCTTCCGGTGGTCTATGATTGGCGTACTTTGCTGTCCAAATGACAGCCCATGGCTTATTGGGAGCAGAGAGCCATTGCCACCATATTTTTGCACCCATGATGGCATTGCTGTGATGAGGATCTCACAAACCTATTCCCCCTATTTCTTTGGGCTTGCATACTATCGACCATTTTACCAAGGCCCATTTGTGATTAGTTCCAATTGAACCCCAGAGAAAGTGGCGCTGTAGAGCTTTAATTTTTTTGAGGACCCATTTTAGCACTGCCAAGATTGAGAAGAGATAAAGAAGCATTGTCTGTAGCACAGCTTTGATTAGAACCAATCTGCTAGTTATATTCATAGTTTGATAAGTTCATAAAGAAAGACGAGTTTCGAGTTTCTCTAGGAGAGCTTTCCAAGAGGCGTGTTTGATGGCTGAGTCAATTAAGGGAGCGCCAAGGTATTTGGAAGGTAGGGAGGCTATGGAGAAGCCAAGAATGCGGGTAATAGCATGTTGAGTCACTGGAGGGGTGTGAAAAAAGAAGATCTGCGACTTAACCGTGTTTATGCTTGCCCCCGAGGCTTCAGAGAAATCATCCAGGAGGGATTTGAATCTGAAGGCTTCTTTCACTGAAGGGTGCCCAAACAACATGTTGTCATCAAAAAACTGTTGGTGGGTAATGGCTAGAGAATTGTGAATGGAGAGGCCTCTGAGCTACTGGGAGAGAAGGGCTTGTTTGAGATGGAGACCAAGACCTTCCGCCATTAAAACAAAGAGGAAGGGTGATAGGGGATCCCCTTGTATAATACCTCTAGAGGGGCTGAAAGGTCGAGAGGGAATTCCATTTATAAGGATAGAAAAGAAGGTTGAGGAAATCAAACTCATTATCCATCGGACCCATGTTGGGGAAAAGCCAAAGGCTGTTAACATTTTTTGAATATAGGTCCAGCTTCATTTATCAAATTATTTAGAAAGATCAATCTTGAGAATCATACCTGCCTGTTTGGAGTGCTTGAGGGAGTGTATGATTTCATGAGTGAGGATAATGTCGTCTAGAATTTTCCTTCCTTCCACATATCCTGATTGTTCAGGTGAGATGAGCAAGGGTAGAAGCGGCTTCAGCCTAGTAGCTATGACTTTGGATATGACCTTATAAATGACATTGCATAATGCTATTGGGAGGAATTTGTCCGGCGTACTAGTGTTCTCTTCTTTTGGAATAAGGGCAATGAAGGTTGAGTTCAGAGAGGGAAGAAGCCAATGGAGAGTATGCAATTCCTCCACCACCATCCATACCTCCTCTTTGATAAGATCCCAGAAATTGTGGAAGAAGGTGGTTGTAAAGCCATCCAGACCAGGATCTTTGCCTTCCTTGAGCTGCTTCATTGCCAAGTCAACCTCCTGAGGAAAAACTGGCCTTAGAAGAAGTTGGTTGTGTTCCTCTGTGATTATTTTCGGCACATTTTGTGTGATTCTTTCTATAGCTGGCCGTCTATCGATTCGGGGCTCTTGGTGGACCGCCTGGAAATGATTGATGAACTCCTCCTCAATATCTGCATGGCTTTCCACTCTTTCCCCCTCTTGATTTTGAATAAAAGAGATGGTATTGTGCATCCTCCTCTGTATTGTGGTTTTGTGAAAGAATTTGGTGTTTCTTTCTCCCTCTTTCAGCCATCTGATTCGAGATTTCTGCTTCCAGAGAATTTCTTCCTGCTTCCTTCTTTCCTCCAATTGATTTTGAATCTACTTTTATTGTTCCATCGTCCCTTCCGTGTGGCCTTCTGTGATGATCTATTGTTGGAGATCCCTCATTTCTTTGTTTAGATCCTGTTGTGCCTAGAAGATATTGCCAAAGGTGTCTTGATTCCAGCGCTTGATTTGGGATCTCAGGAATTTGAGTTTCTGTTGAAACTGAAACATTTTTTATCGCTCTGGCGAAGAGAAGTTCATCCAGGTGGATCTGATGAGGTCATTCAAGGCGGGGTGGGTGAGCCAGAAAGCTTCGAAGTGGAAAGGACGTCGAGTGGAGTTGCCCGGTCTTTGCCACTAGAGAGAGATAGGCCAATGATCTGAGCCAGAAAATGGGAGAATTGAGGCGGACATGTCTCCTCCACGATGTACTGCATTGTCTGATATGAGAAATATATTTAATTTGGAAGTGATTTGTTGCCGCCTTGCCCTGCGGTTGCTCCATGTATGAATTCCATTACAAAATTGCAGATCTATTAGCATATTGTTTTGGATGAAATCTTTAAAGTGGCCACTCTCGTGTTCCAGTTTGGCTCGGCCTCCTTGCTTTTCCTCCAGCTTGGTTATCATGTTGAAGTCGCCTCCAATGATCCATAGAGGATGGAGTCTGCTGGAGTTGAGCACTTCTATTGAATCTATAAGCGCGGTCTTACTGCCTGCTTCTTGAGGGAGGTAGACATTAGTAAGATGACCATGAATGTTGGTGCCTATTATGTGAAAAGTAGCTTGAATAATATGGTGTGAGGCATGGAAGTATGAGAGCGTTATAGCCTTCATGTTCCAAGCCATTTCCAACCCTCCATAGGCTCCCGAAGCGTCCACAGCCACCGAGTGGCTTCCTGGCCAGGCTCTTGAGAGGATGTTTCGAAGAGTGGTACTATTACACTTTGTTTCCTGCATGAAGAAGATCTGAGGTTGATACTGCTTTATCATGTTTCTTATCATTATGAGTTTCCCGGGGCTGTTGAGCCCTCTTAGATTCCATGAAGTGAGCTTCATGATTCACTATTTGGGAGTGGCTTGTAGTACTTTTTCAACTTGGCGTATCTGCCTGATTCAACTAGGATTTTGCCTATTGTGATAGTTCTTTGTAGATCTGTATTTCTTCCACGTTTCTTGGAATCGTTAGGAAAGTGGTTGCCATCCCATTGACTACTCGGTTGTATTCCCAATTGATACTGCTTGTAGGCCCTAGAGATGATGACTTCCAGGGTGTCTAGCCGATGCTCGTGAATCTTGTCAAATTCCTTCCTCCTGCAGGCTTGCTCAAGCTCAAAGATGTCAAGTCCTCCCAAGTCAATGCTTTATGGTTCTTCATCCATATTTTGCACTTGACTGCTTTCTTCTGAGGTATTGAAAGAGTGCAGGGTCTGGCTGGGGATGTAGTTAATGTCCATTACATTTGGTTTCCAATATGGATCTTTCAAATACTCATCTGGAGTCCTGGGTTTTTCACCCAAGATCGGAGGATTGGGGGTAGAGCCTAACGACGGGGGAGGAGAGGTCGATTTGACCAATGGGGGGATTTGCTAGCTGGCCTGAGGGGAGCCTTTAGTAGCTTTAGCTAGAACCTCAAAGATATTTCTCATGGAGGGAATGGAGGCGGCATCTTGAAGGGGATTTTTCCCAGATGTAGATTTTTTATGCGATCTTTTCCTATTTGTGACCTTGGTAAAAACTTCTTGAGCAGACTTATCAGAGGGATCAGAGGTTTGGGGCTTTGCATTTAGAGGGAAATCCAGGAAAATATGCCCATGGACATGACACTTACGATAGCGAAAGGGTACATGTTCAAAATCTAAGGGCTGGATACATTCAAAATCATCATGATAGAGACTTACCGAATCTGGGAGGGCTTTGTCCAGGCGCATGTAAACACATATACGGGCATATGAGGTATATCTGTGCAACTTCATTTCTTCAGCAATTTTAATGAACTCCCCCAGCCCCTTGCCAATGTATCTCAATGATTCTTCATCCCAGTATTCCAACGGGAGCGAGTACAACCGGATCCATACTGGTGCCCAACTGAAATTATCTGGGTTAAATCTCTCTGCCCAGCCCCGTAGGTACAAGCCAGCTGAGTTGAAGAAGTAGGGACCTTCATCCAGAACCCTATTGTGGTCCTCGATGAGATGAAGATTGTAGTGAAAAACCCCTTTGGTCCAAGCTTCAGGGTGACATGTCCCTTGGGCTTCCGTTTGGCAGAAATCCATCCTTACAGAGCTTTTTCAGGTAGCCAGAATCCAATGAATTTTCCAACGAGTGCATGGTCCTTCATGTACTAGATTTGACCATTGATCATATGGCTGGGAAGTTCTATTTTGGGCCTTTCAGTAGCGATAGTTTTGCAGGTTGTTGAAGTCACTGTGGGCATTTCTTTTTTCCCTTCCTCTTATTCTTGTACTTCAATGCGCTTGTTTGACTTTTCTATAGAGACGTTTGTCGTATCTTGCATCGAGGTGTCTCTAGTTTTTGAGTTTGTTTGTTCTGGAACATAGTTCTTTGTCGGTTTCTTCGCTTTTTTTCCTTCATCGACTAATGGGGAAGGCTTTGAAGCCCACCCCCCGGGGGGTCTGCCATTGCAGAGAATCCTATGCCAGCAAACAACTTTCTTAAAGGTAAATTCGAATGGTTAACAGAGGCCAGGAAGGGTCACTCTGCGCCGTTGTAGAGGTGAGCAGGAACCCTAGGTTGTAGAGCCCGTGATTTCCACACTATAACTCTCATATATTAATATGAATAATGTTATAAGATGTGTCAACTTTTGATGAATAATGGATTTTAAAAATTCGCAATAATTGCACTATCACAGGTCGATGTCTCTAAAAAATACAAAATGAACACCAGTGTGTGTCAGTTACTGTACAACTGTGAGTTTGTATGATACAACACACCGGTCCATTTCTACGACCTATGGGCACTACACAAATACCAATACCAATTATAAATCTCGGTGTGTTTGTGCGATACTGCGCACCGATGCATTTATGTAAGACTACGCAATGGTGCATTTGTACGACCTATGGGCACCACACAAATACCAATACAAATTAGAACAATCGGTACGTCTGTATGATACTGCGCACCAGTACGTTTCTGTAAGACTACGTACTAGTGCATTGATACGACCTATGGGCAACGCAAAAATCCCAATACCAATTAGAACGACCTCATGTGTTGTATCACCTACAGTGCGCCCGGTGTGGTTTTAGACCTTTATGACCCGATGCATGCACCTTCGACCGCCCCAGGCTGACCATCTGGATGACACGTACCGGTGCATTGACACCTTAGTAGCGGACTTATGAAAAAAGCATCTGTAATAACCTCTGGCCACCCAGTTTTTTTAGTTTTGTTGAAATTCTGTTAAAAGCTCCACCAAAACCTCTATTACCAAAAATGGATGTTGTAGAAAATGTTTTTTTGAAAATTTTGGCCAATTTTATAACACTAAAAACCTCCTTTATAACCTCCACTAGAGGGTATTTTCCTTGTATTGATGCAAAGATGAGGGATTAAATCTTTGACCTCCAGGTTCTACTGCATAGAAAAAACGAGGCAACCACTAAAAATTTGATCATTGAAGCTAAGAGCAAGTGGATTTCTCACTTGGAGGATGAGGTCGAGGCACTCTGTAGCATGATAGAAGACCTCCAGCTACAGGTGGATAACCCAAGCACCCCTCTAGAAGAAAAGAGCCTGGGATTTGACTTAAATTTCTCTACAGATCTTAATGGCTAAATTACATGTGTAATGTTTGATTTCTATGACATTCTCCTTCTATTACATTTTTTTTTCAATCTATACTAGTAGACCAATTAAATTATTGTATTTTTCTGTAGTAAATAGTGACAATTGGGCATGGCTATCTAAAACAGTTGAATTTATAGCCCATTCATATAACTTAATTGTAAATCCCCCAAATATTTTACCGCGCCCATACGTGGATTTAATATAAAGATACTCACTATTATTAAAAAATAGAATAAACTTTGATTAAGAAGTATTATTCAAAAAAAAAAATCTAATGTATATATAGATATGAAAGAAAAATCTATAATTAAACAAGATATTATAAAAAAAGAAAAAGAAAAAGTAAAATAAATAAATTAAAACCATAAGAAAATAATAAATCAAAGACTGTCTTAAGTATTAAATAAAATAAAAACATATAAAATTATATAAAACTATCTTTAAAAGATATAACATAGATATAACATATGATTTAAAAAATAAATGATAAAAAATAAATACATAATCTAAAAAATAAAATAAAAATAATAAGAATTGAGCATTAGAATATTCCACATATATATATATATATATATATATATATATTATATTATATTATGAGATAATAATTATTTATAGAATTATAAATAATAAACATATAAATTAGGAAACAAAAACAAGAAACATAAATAAGAATTGACAAAGGAAATAAACAAAAAATGGAACAAATAGGGAAAACAACCAAAAAAATGAAGAACTCTAAGAAGAAAGGATAGGGATCCAACAACTACTAACTTTCCAACCATCGTATCTATTCAGAGTACCTGGCTTTCTCTCAATCTCTATGGCCTCCCTAAAATTTTGATGATGGAAAAGATCAATCCTTGTAATGACCGAGGTATCTTCAATACATATGTGGTGTTTCTTCTTCTCAACATGTTCTACCAACACTTAGGAGAAAGTCCTCGCATATTCAATGTCGGTTGCATGTTCAAGAACCCTTTTATTTATGGAGTGGCCAATTTCTCTAATGTATGGGGTCCCACAGGAACATAAGATTACATAAATACCTTTCATATTTTTAGGGTCCACCATGCCTTTGATTTATCTTAGGGAGATCCAAATGTTGTTTAGGGGCATAAAGGTGGAAGGAACCTTATGTTTCCTATGGATCCGAGCAATCTTGTTAGTGGTCCCCTAGATAAAGGGAAGATGCACCCCAGAAATCAAATCCCTGGGTTCTTTGTTTATCCTTGGACCTTTGGTTGCTTTAAGGAAATCCTTGAGACCTTGGTTCCTACTATGGCCAATATTTTTTAATATTTTAGGGAGAAGTATTTTCTCATCATGAAGGTGACATTAGAAACTCTCAAAGCATGAGTAGCTAACGTGTTGATAAATCCCAACTTTTGAGTAGGATAATGATTGGATTTAGCATGAAGATATTGTTAAGTGTAAGGCTTCTTACAAAAGACCTAGTGTGAGAAAGAACTCAACATCCTTCTTAGAGATAAGAACTTCAAGGAAATACATACTACCCTTGACTTGTTGTTCCAGTGTAAACTTGATGGAGCTAGTTTGATTGTTAATATGCTAAAAAAATGGATCGAACTTCTCCCACCTATGATTCCAATGATGAAGGTATCATCCACATCTATATTGAAGAAGCCCAGATCATTGAAAGGATTGAACAGTTCCATCACTGAAAATTTAGGGAGGCCATAGAGATTGAGAGAAGGCCAAGTACTCTTAATAGAGACGATGACTGGAAAATTAGAGTTGTTGGATCCCCGCCCTTTCTTCTCAGGGCTCTTTATTTTTTTGGTTGCTTTCCCATTTTTCTTTCGTTCTTTGTTGGTTTCTTTTTCAATTCTGATTTAGATTTCTCTTTTCCTTTTTTTGTGAAAGCTCCTAATTTTCATGCTTATTATTTCTAATTCTATAAATAATTATTAACTTATAGTGGTTTCTATATATATATATATATATATATATATAATACTTAAGAATCCTTAATTTATTATTTTCTTGTATTTGTTTTTCTTGTTATATATATATATATATATATATATATATATATATATATATATATATATATATAATTATTATTTTAATGAAAAGATATTATTTTTTATCATTATTATATTTAAATTATATATATATAATAATTTTCAATAAAATGTTATTATTTTTTACTATTATTATATTTAAATAAAATATATTTATATTATATTTATTTAGATATGTTAATTAAGATTTATTTGTTATTTTTATGATATAATTTATTATTTCCGGATTATAATATTTATATATATATATATATATATATATATATATATATATATATATATATATATATATATATATATATATATATATATATATATATATATATATTATTTTATTTTATTTTTACTGTACAATCTTAATTAGAAATTAGGAAAGTCTTTCCCTTATATTAGATTTTATTTTTTTATTTTTATTCTTTTTTATTTGAATTGCTTTATTATTCTTAACTAATTTATTAATTAATAAGTTTTTGAACATTATTTGGAAATAATTTTTGATTAATAATTAATTTATCATTATTTATGCTATTATCATTATAATCTAATCATTGGGAATTAATTCTCTCTACATTTTTATATTATCTATTATCATGCTATAATAAGATTTTCCATTTTAGTCCCGGTGATGAACCACAATGAGTGGTTTGAAGCGTGTTGACACAATAATTTGAATGTGATTTTTTTACTAATTTTTTTTCAAAATATAAAATATGGATCACAAAAGTCTAAATACAGAAACAAGATAGTGCAATTACACCATGGTGTCCATTTTTTTAGAAATTTTGTCATTCTATTAGAACTGATCAATTTATAGGGTTTCCCTTTTATACCTCTAAGATCCATATCCTTCCATTTGGGTTGCTATCATGGGATTATCCTGTATATACTCCCCCCCATATTCAGCGTATCACTATGATATTTCACTATACATTTTATGGAACCTCCATTTACAATCATTACTTGAAATTCAGGTGTTGGACATAAAAATAGTTAAGAAGTTTTTCCAATTGTAAGCGATGAAGTTATGGGGACTTCCTGAATCAATCAACATTATTTCCTTTTTCTTATATATATATATATATATATATATATATATTTATTTAGAATTTTTGGTGTACTGATGCTTACCAATACCTTACAAGATATTGTTGGAGTGGCCTCTTGTAGCTCTAGATTTCGTGGCAATTACAATTCTTAAGCTTTGTCATATTCACAATTTATGTAAGATAAATTCTTCTCACCACATTTTTTCCCATTATTGTACGTGTTGGCATAGTTGAAACAAAGTCCCTTTGGTCTTCTTTCATCCATTTTTAAAGTGTCAACCTTATCAATTTATGAGAGGGAGCATGATGTTCTCTATAGTTATTAGTGACCAATTTTCTAGTAGCAACATTTTTACTTTTGACTTTCCTTTCTATACTTTGGTTCAAAGAAACATACCTCATTTTGGATAGTTTCCTTTAAAGTTACTAAAAATGGGTCTAACAAATTATCCTCTGAAATGTTCTTTACCTTGAGACTCAACTTTTGGAATAGTTAAATTTTCTATGTGTTGGGTATGTATTATATTCCTTACACAATTAGCTCCACGCATTGTATGTTGTGTTAGGTGCAATGGTGCAAAAGCATCCCTATGATGGGGTTCAGGGGAAATTCCCTTGGAAATAATTTTAGGCAATTTTTTGCATTCATTAAATTGGAAATTTTTAGCGCATGGTTTTTGCTAAAGGAAATTTTGTGGTGCATGGTGGTTTTTCCCATGGTTTTGTAGTTTTTTTTGAGGAAGTATGGTTGTATTATAATCAAAGAAAATGGGTTGGTATTTTATGATGTTGCGATATATATATTGTATTTTAATCATGTATAGAAAATATGTATTGAAAAAATATTGTTGGTTGTCCTCATTTTGGGTTTCCAGGATAAAATAGTTGTGTTAATGTGTGTGTTTTCCATTACATATTTTTTGTTTTAATTAAGAATTTGTTTGCAATAATTAATTGTATAAGTTTAAAACCTACATTTGGTATTAGAGAAATTTGGGCTTCAATATGACACATTTTTGGTTAAGGGGTTTGGTTTGGGCCTGTGGTAGACCCTATTACAGTGGGAGATCTGCAAAAGTGATTCTTGTGGTGAAATGGAAATGGTGACTAGCTCAATGATTGATAAATTTAATGGGTATAATTTTGATTTGTGGAAGCTCAAAATGGAAGATTTGTTGGTGGAGAGAGATCAACGAATTTCCATGGATCTGGGTACTACACCAATAGGGATGTTAATAGAATACTTGACCGATTTGGATCAAACTGAAAAGAGAACAATTCGATTGCATCTCTCAGATTGTGTACTACTTATTGTTTCATGGGAAGGTCTAGTGAAAGAGTTGTGGGACAAGTTAGGGGCTTTATATCAATGTAAGTCCTTGGTGAAAAAATGGTTTATGTCAAATAAGCTATATAACTCGAGGATGAAGGATGGAGACTTAGTGATAAAGCATCTAAATGCCTTCAATACTATGGTAAGTCAATTATTATATGTTGATATTAATATTTTAGTGGAAGATAAGTGCATCAATTTTTATGTTCTCTTCTAAAGTCATGGGACAATATGGTTGTTTCCATAGGTAATAATGCAACTGCTTTAAATTTTGATGAAAATACCTCATCCTTGTTATCAAACTCGATGATATGGAAAAACATGGAAATTCAAAATGAAGATACATTTTATATAAGAGGATGCTCCCATAGTAGAAATAGAAATAAGCCCACAAGTGGGAGATATAAATAAAAGGGATATATTAAGTCTCTAGGAGGGTTTACAAAGGTATGTTGGAGATGTGGAAAAGAAGGGAATTACAAGAAAGAGTGTAGATATAAAATTCCTACGGAAGGGAAGGGATATGAAGATGCTCCTTCTACGAAAGTAAAAACCTCCTCAGATGGAGGGGGTGTTTACTTCTTCAAGTAAACATGTAGATCATAAAGCATGGTTGGTCGACTTACATGAATCCTTTCATATGACTCCTTAAAAGGAGTGGTTTTACGAGTATGAAATATTTGATGGTAGTGATTTTTTCATAGGATATGACTGGAAAACCATAATCATAAGATGATGATAAGTTAATTTGAACCTTGGGGTGGAAGGATTAGAACACTCTCTAGTGTGTTTTTCTCATCCTAGGATTAGCCAAAAAATTGATTTATGTAAGCAAAATGAGTAGTTTATTGTAGTAGCAACATGTTTTCTTTATTTTTCTATATTAAAAAAAAGGGTGGAAAAGATACAAATAAAGAAAAATCATGTTTTGTATGTTGTATATAGATATTTTGCAAATGAGGCAAAAGAAAAGGAAAAAGCAATGGAGAATTTTTTTTTTAAATAAAGAATAACTTGTGAAGGAAATATATTTATATTTTTTTATATAACTATGTCGCAAGTCAAATAAATAGTGATCTCACTAGAATATATAAAAGTATGTTTTACAAGTAAAAAACCAAAGGTTGAATGGAGTGCATGATGGGTAATGCATCTAGTGACGCGTTTACACTAGGGCCCATCCAACAACATGACTATCCCTTTCCCCCATCAGAGTTTAACGGAAGTGGGGTACTCAATGAGTTTTTTTTATTGAAACCACTATCGAGAGAGATCAATAGAAAAGAACAAATGAGCGAACTCCCCACCATTACTTTCAAAACTAGAAGGGGGCCGGGGGGGGTGGCGGGTGCTTGAAACCAGAGGAAGGTTTCAATATGCATGTGATTAATATTTTGATCAACTACAAGAGAGTGTGGCCAATCACTAGCTAGTGCTACTTTAGACTCCACATCACCGATGGTGGATATTGACGTGGACATTCACATCAGTTCCACGTTGGAATGACATCACCCAAATAGAAACAATTAAAAGAAAGGAATGCACCAAATTACAAAGATAAAAAGGGGTTTTTTTGGTTTAAAGGGGAAAGAATGAGTATTTTCATGAAATCTAGAGGAAAGGACGTCTTTCCATCTTAGATTTTGAACCCATGCAGTTTCATTCAAGCCTTCCACATCAGCTTCATTCACACAGTAATTGTCGAGTAACCCTTTTTCTTCCTCTGTGATTAATATTTTCTTAGTGTTTTGAAATGGCCAAAATTAAGGGGTCTTTGTCCAAAGAAGTCCAAAATTTTGATAAAATTCCCTTAGTAGATAGAGAATGAGATATTCATGATACCGAGTGCCCTTTGGTTTTTTTCCCCATCTTGTATCAAGCCATACACCATGCTAACTAGTTAAATGATTTATTTTGCATTGTCCAGTCAGGGTTGTGTTCCATCATTGTGCTGTGTGTTTACAATTTTCTTGAATTTGTTCGATGGCTTGGTTTTGCATATGTTCCCTAGAAACACTCCATATTTTTCAAACAAGGATACAATGTCATCCAAGACACCCCATAATTAATACTAAATCCATTTTGATTTCCAAAAACTGAAAATATTTATAAATTCACTTATGAAACTTTAGCACAAAATTATAAATCCCTGTCTCAAAATGACAAGGAAAACTTGCTAAGAGTTATATTTCCTTCTAGGGCCTCAGTTCACCAAAAAGCTATCAATTATCCTTTGTCGATCATTCTTTAAATTTCCCAACAAGCCCTATTAGAAATTTCATGTATTCTTGGAGAAGATGATGTTGAAATTGTGAATGAAATAATTTTGGGGTTTCTTAGTTTAATGATACAATCTAGGGTTACTATGGATATTCCAACTTATCTTTCAGATTCCACCAATTTTTAATTTTTGAACTTTTAAGACACCAAATATTCTAGATATCCCTCTTGCTTTGTGCATATGATTTTATACTCACATGTGACAAAAATTTTCATATAGACTTAAATATCCTAAATGCACAAAAACAACCATATGTTGTCTATTTGACTAATATTATCATAAGAAAAGGTATGAATCAAGGTTTTTCTTAGAATCTCTACTCTTTCATGTGCATTGTCTTCACTTTTTTGAATAATCAACCTCCACTTAGGATGATTCCCTCTTGATATTAAATAATACCTGAATATCAACCCAAATACAATAGATGGAGATTGGTTTGTATTTGAGAATTACATTGATATCATATTGTATGGTGTTGAAATCCCTCCATATTAGCTACTACTTTTCTTACCTTTCAAAATACTTTCACCGGATTTCATTAGATATAGTCTTCATGTGGATCAAATTCCTTTTAACTACATGCATCAAGAACTTATCTTTAAACTTAAGAACACAATGGGGCCTTTTCTTGTTAATTCCAAATAATCCTTCTAAATAGTAGAGTATATGTTAGAAGCTATGAACATCACCCAAGGGAAAGTGTGGCACTATGATCCACATCGCATTATTTAATAAAAGAGAGTTCAAATTGGTTCGCCACCTTATGTGCATTATAACCAACCAGATCTTGATAAGTTGGAAAATATGGGGTTATGGATTGATGATTAAATATTTGAGGAGCAAGGTATTAGGGGTGACAAAGGATCAACATAGTATTGTTGTAGAAACTCCTATGCTAAAAGAGAAGAGTTTAAAATGAGACAGATCCGAGAAGCCTGACATTGATATGATTTATAAACCTGAAGGGAAAGGTCCAAAATTTAAGAAGAAGGGGAAATCAACATTCCATATATATAATAAAGATAACCACATTACAAAAACCTCATTTTACAATGCAACTATAAAATATGGAATGGCCTACTTCCTCATCAAGTGAAATAGTAGGGAGGTCCATTGAAACTATTCCACAATGAGTGGAAGTTTTACAGAGGGAGTACCAAAAATTAAAAGAAAAGAGTAAAAAGGAAAAAAAAAAGGTTTAAGAACTTAGTATTTGTCAAAATCAACCTAGGAATACCAAAGCAGGTTACTTTCAACAATGGATGTGGAGAGAAGTAAACTAAGGCTATCTCTTATTCATTATATTGTTCAATCTATTCAAGTTGGTCCAATTTCAAAGTGGTGAATCTATAAATTAATCTAAAATATATCCATCTCCTTGATAAAATTGATTTCCACAAGCAAAGTGGTTAACTTCTTTATCACAATCTAACCAAAATTTCCTTGAATATGTCAAAAGAAGAAAAATTTCTCTAGAAGGTTACTAACCAATTCAAGCAAGAGAAGGTCAACTATAGAGTTAAAAAAATGTAGCTTGAAGATTATACATAGTTTATCATAAAATTAGGAGTTGATCCTATAAACAAGGGTGTTATCAAGACCCTTATACACAGAACAAGGAGACAAAAACACAGGTCTTGAAAAGGAAGTTGAAGATGCTAGTATCAAAACATCTCTAGACATCAAAACTCCTACAAGTGGAGAAAGAGAGAAAAATTATTATCATTTCTTATGGAAAGGAACAATTAAATATCTCATTACAAAAAATTGTTCAAGACTTGGATCCAACTTTGAAGAATCATGTATGCATAGTATTATCATATACTCCCTCAAATAATCAGACTCCTTGGGATCCTTATGAGCAGTTGGCTAAAGAACTTTCATACCTTAAGCCTACCAGGGTTGAATTAAGTAATGCAAAAAAATTTATCGTGTTTCAAAAAAAATGAGATATCAACAATGAAGAATGAATTAGCTCATAAAGGATAACTTTCAAAGGTGGAAAAAGAAAGCATAAATAGAATGTCAAAAAGAGAGACAAACAAGACTAAATGAGATGGATAAATTGAAGACCAAGATGAGAGGAGAGGGTCCCCTAGTGGAGGCCAAATGGTTAATCTGGGATGAAATTATACAAGACATCAAAATAATTTGGGGACACATTGACATTATTGCATAACAGAAAGCCTTGCTCAAAATTGAGCCTATTATAAAAAATTTAAAAGTGAACTGGGTAATAAGCATCGAAAATCCAATTAGATTATAAAATATTTAGATGATAGGAATGGGAATGAATTAAGGTCTTTAGAGATAGCATATAGAACTCATACTATTGCATAGATTAGGAATATTATAAATAATAATTCACTCAGAAGTTAGGCCTTGAGTCAGTGTAAGGATATTAAAAAAAAATATCTATGTTTCATAACAAGTTTGATAAAATGGTAAGAGTTAGGCTTCATTTTTTTGGGACCAAAAAGGAAACTTACTCCCTAAGGAAGAATTTTAAATTCTTTGGTGAGTCCAAAAAACAAAGCCAACAAAGTCCCTGGGCTATATGGTTCTCTAAAAGGTCAAGCCATCTTCAATTATCTACATAGTGAATTTCAGCTTTTGTGGTTAGTAAAAACCTTATTTTTGGCCAATCCAAATTATGAAAAGTACACAAATTAAAATATAGCTTATGAGTTTATGGTGGTTCATCCATATCCAAATAAAGCATAATGGAAGAAGTGCATGAAAATGATATGATAATGTGTAAATGCAGCTCTTTGGATGGAACCTGGACTGAGGAACTAAGACATCATAGCTTTGAAGACTTATTTTATTTTGATTAATTTTCTTAAGAATTATCATATTCTGATTTATGAGAAATTTTGTATATAATTATTTTTAAAACACTCATTAAATGTTAGTTAAGCAATAGTTAGTTTGACAGTTAGGTTTTTTTTGTCAGTTACACTAAGTAGTTGAAAACACATTTTGAATTGGAAATAAAAGAAATATCGAATGATGAAAAAAGGGTTTGGATATTTTGGATATTCAATATTAGTGTATTGCATTTTCCTTCCTCAAAGACCAATTAATGCAAAATCAATTTGACTCCACTTCTAAGTTGAGTCTCAGTTTGTTGTGTTTTTTTCCTTACATGTTTACTTTTTCAAAGATGTTTTCCTCTACTCAGAATAATGTATGTACCAATAGGTTTTCTTAAATAAAATTTCCTATTTACCTATGTTACATTATGTTGTAAACGATGCCTATGGTTGAATTAATCACCTTAATAAGCACTCCATTATTTTCAAGAAACTCATTATAATTTCTTTGTTTTGAGTTTCACTCACTATTTCTTTCCTAGGGCTGGAAACTTGAATTCAACTTGATTAAGTGATTAAAATCATGTTTCTAACTCTGCTTCTTTCCATTATAGTTATTTTCATGGTCTGTAACCCCCAGAATTGGCCAATCTGATCAAGGTTATAAGTCTGAGTATAAGTCTGCATTGCACCAAGTAGTAGCTCATCTCCAAGAAGTTTTTCAAAATTTAATAAGGTTTTGATAAATGTCCTACACCATGATTTCCTTCAGCCAAATATTTGCTCCAGGGTTACAACACAGTGTTTGAAAAAAACCCTACAGGATGGTTTGAGGAGCAATGTATTGCTGAGAGGATTTCAGATTGGAACTCTGTATAAGTTGTTGGGAAGCATTGTTGGTGATGGGTGCAATAATTTCATTGTTCTTGAGAGTGGATCAGAAGGAAAAACTCCTACAACTTCTATCGAAAAGACTATGTTGTGGCATCAAAGACTAGAATATATTTTAGAGAAGAACCTTTGGGCACTACACAATAACGGTATAGTAGAATCCATATCTAATTTCTCTCTGGATTTTGATTTCTGTGAGCATTGTTTATATGGGAAGTAGAACTAGGTAAGATTCCCCTTTGGTTCCATGAGGTCAAAGGAAATATTATAGCTGGTGAAAAATGGTGTTTGGACTCGTGTCAATTCCATCAGTGTGTAAATCCATGTAATATGTTCATTTATAGATTAATTCTCAAGTAATACATGGACTTATTTCTTCAAAAAAAAATGAAGTCTTTGACAAGTTCAAAGAGTTTAAGTATCTTGTGGAAAATAAAACAGAGAATAAAATTAAGGTGTTGTGGACACATATTTGTGGAGAATTATGTAGGAATTAATTCAAAAAAATTGATAAGAAATATAATATATCAAGTTAGAAGACTACCCCATACACACCTCAGTATAATGGAGTTGTAGAAAGGATGAACAGAACACTGGTGGAGAATCCTAAGATAAAATATATACCTCTCCATGATAAAATTGAATGCAAATGGGTTTTTAAAAGGAAGTTGAATGCAGAAGTCATAGTGTAGAAATAAAAAGCTCAGTTAGTAGCAAAGGGTTCTTCCTAGGGAGAGGGAATTGACTTTGGTGATATATTTTCTTATATTTCCAAGTTAAATTCCATTAGATATCTTTTATTTGTTGCTGTTTCTTTTTATATTGAAGTAGAATAGATGGATGTGGAGACACACTCCTACATAGTTATCTAGAAGAAAAAATCTACATGAAGAAACCACAAGGATTTGTTTTGAAAGGAAATAAAGAACTAGTATGTAGGTTGAAAAAGTCCTTGTATGGGTTAAAACAATCACCAAGGATGTGATATCAAAAATTTGATACTTATATACTGAGACTTAGCTTCACAAGGAGAAAAGAAGTTCACTGCATATATTCAAATTAGTTGGCTATTATGTTATTTATTTGGTCTTGTATGTGGATGATATGTTACTAATTATAAATGATAGGGAAATCATCCAAGAAGTGAAAAATCATTTGTCCTGTAATTTTGATATGAATGATATTGGTGTTTCAAATTTTATCTTGGGAATGTAAATTAAAAGGGATTGGGAAGACAAGAAACTTTAGTTAAGTCAAAGGAAGTATGTAGAGACAATATTGTAATATGTAGGTATGTAAATTGGTAAAGGTGCCTATTCTTGTAGGTGTAAAGTTCTTTGTAGATTATTGTCCCAAGACATAGGAAGATGAAGAGGACATGTCTTTTGTTATGTATGCTAGAATGGTTAGAATCTTGATGTTTGCAACGGTTCATAATAGATCATACATTGAATATGTAGTAGGAGTATTGAGCAGGTATATGTTAAATCTAAGGAGAGAGAATTGGATAATAAGTAACAAGTTTTTCAGGTATTTACATGGCACTATTGGATATGGATTTTGCTACCAAGGAAGACCAGGATTGGACATACATGGGTGGGTCGATGCAAATAGGGTTGGAGATTTGGATCACAAAAGATGTATAGGTGGGTATGTGTTTAACCAATTTGGAGGAGAAAACAGTTTGATGATAAATTTAAAGTAAATTTGTAGTGGCACTCTCAACTAAAAACGTTGAATACATGACAACAAATTATGAAAATAATGAAGAAATATAGTTATAATGATTTTTTTTCAGGTATTGGGTTGGTACAAGAAGTTATAGATAGGTTGTGATAGTAAGAGTGCAATATCCCTATAAAAGAACCTTATTTATCATTCCAAGACAACGCATATTGATGTTCAGTATCACTTGGTGGAGATATGATTGAAGACAAGAAGGTTTTGTTGGAAAAAGTGAACACTTTCAAGAATGGAGTAGATTCATTAACAAAATCTGAGAGCATTGAGAAGTTCTCATGATGTAGAGAAACAATGTGTATTATTGCCTTATATTGTTTATCATGTACTCATATGACCCCTTATGTGCAAATAAAACAACAAGTGGGTGAATGTTGGGTATGTTTTATATTCTTTGCATGAATAGCTCCACATGTTATACGTTGTTCCAAGTGTATTAACAAGGAAGAAGCCCATGACCCCCATGCGTGGGGGTTTGGAGGAAACACCCCTAAAAAAAAAATGGGATATTTTTTATTTACATTTTCGTAGTTTTCAACACATAGCTTTTGCTAAAAGTGATTTTTTGACATATGGTGGTTTTTCCTATGGTTTTATAGTTTCAGTTAAGGAACTATGGTTGTATTGTAACCAAGGTTAAATGGATTGGTGGTTGATTGATGCCGCAGGATATATATTGTATTGTACTATTGTACAAAAAAAATATTGGAAAAAAATTGTTGGTTTTCTCGTATAAAATCTATGTTTAATGTTTTTGTTTTCCATTATATTTTTTCTATTTTAATTAATAATTTGTTTTCCTTAATTAATTGTATAGGGTTAAAACCTATAGCATGTGATTTGAATTTTTTTTTTAGCATTTACCAACTGACCTAACAATGAATTTCTCTTAATATCCCCAAAATGTGTTGCCAATTCCTCTATAAAAATGGACCAAGATACAATAGAAACATTTTTCCTTTAACAAAGCCATTGATACCATACAAATTGATCTTGTTCTAAATACACGGATTCCATATTTACCTTTCGTATAGTTTCTACTTGGTGTAGATAAAAGTATTGTTCCATCTGAAATATCCATGTTATAGGATTGTTACCATCAAAATTCCTCATATCCATCTTCATAATATATTAGTTCCTTGGTGCTAACTTGAATCCTTGACGATGTGGATACTATGTTGAAATTTATGATTATGTTTCTATGAATCGATATTTGTGCTCTTTATTTGTGATAAGATTGTTTCATATTTGATCGAGTCTCAACAACATTATTCTCCTTATTTTCATGATTTCCTTGGAGATTTTGTAATAGAATGTTTTTTATTTCATCTTTATTTTCATTCGTGGATTTTTTTATATTTCTTCATTAATTTCATTTATCATTTTTCCATTTCATCCATCATATTTCATTCCATATTTCAAACAAATCCTTTCACATGAGACAATTCAACCCTCATAGTATCACATATTTGTTTAAATTGATTTTCCAACTTGGATAATTAGTACTCAAAATATTTTTGTTTCTTCATGATTCATTAATGAGCCTTCAAGAGGTTTAGTTGTTGTAGTAGATTTTTGATCTTTAGTTTCAGCCATAATAGTACTCCTCTTTATCATAACTTTCAATCAACGAAAGAGAATGTATCTTCTAATAAAAAGTGTTGTTACTTGTAAGTTCATACTTTTAAAACCTTAATTTGCAGACTCTTTGGATGGTTGGCCTTTTTATTGATATATCTTTGAGATTTGAGCTCTTTTGAATCTAGAATTTTGGCTTGAAATACTCTAATATGTCTTCTTTGTATTTCTACACGTCTAACCAGAATTTAATGTGCCAAGTGAAATTTATGACAAATTTCCCAAAAAAAATTGATCTCTTCCAAAATGTGAACTTGTAAGACAAGCCACATGTCCATTTTTGCAAATATTATTCTAAATTTTTTACTTGAGGTACCTTGGCATGTCTCCTAAAAAATATGAAAATATGAAAGATCATGTGTTTAAAGTTGATTTTAGGATAATTCACAAGCCCTAATTTCCATAGGGTATACCTATGAAACTACAGAAAATTTGAATCTAAAACTTTTAGTAGACTTCCCTTCAAATGACTTCATATTCAACTCAATATTTCACAGTCTAAACCCTCCTAGTGAAAAACATTATACCTAAAATTCTGAAATAACTTATTTGAAATGGATTTCAGTATCATTCACAGACCCTACTTCCACAAAGCATATATTTGAAAGTACAATAATCAATAATTTAATTTGTTACCATAGGTGCCATGTGATGTCTTCTCTCTCCACTTAAAATTCCATAGTCTATAATATCCCCCAAAAAAAAAAATAGTGAAAATTCCATGGTGACTTATTTGATGTAACAAAACCTTAGGATCATAACTTTGATACTAAATGTTATGAACCCAACACCTTAAAATGATAAGAAACCAATAATTATTGTCCACTTTGAGAGGAAAACCTCCTTTTACAAGAATGATATATAAGTCAAGATTTGATCATCCTAAGAATAGGTCTCCTTAGTGTTTAAGCCCTAGTTATTGAGTTATTTAATTTTAATTGTCATATTGTTATGTCAACTAAAACCTTTTATAATAATTGAAATGAAATAACTCAATATTTAGGGCTTAATGATGGGTTTTGGGGATAATGTTCGGCTTGTATAGTTACTCATACCTTTTCCATAATTTTAGCATAGGATTGTTTAATTTGTTCCTTTTTTAACAAGAGCATGCATGCATACAAGAAAATAAGAGATGTTGTCAATTGGGTTTAGCTTAGGTCGATGGGATAAAGGTTGTTATTGTAACATCCATTTTTATGTCCCTAGATTTTATAAAATGTAATTAAGAATGATAATATTGAATGACCAACATGGATATATTTCCAGAATCTATTTGATGTAAATATTATTTTTATTTGATATATATTGTTAAAATTGGAGAAGAGGACATCGAACACGGATCCCAATTCTTAGGAGGGAAAATTTACTAAGGTAAATCTACAAGGGGGACTTGGGAATTTTTTATCTACCTAAATTAATTGATCAAATCTATGATGTGGCAGCTGAACTACCAAACTGCCAACCATTATTAGAAGAATGGGGGAGGTGGTACCAAACTTCTTTAGATTATGAGCTCTCTAAAGACTTTTAGTTGGCCACAAATCTGAAGGAGGGACCCACATTTTCATGTGAGATGGAATCCGTTAGGGTAAGGAGACAAAAAGGGAAAATCAGGGGGGAAAAGACATACTAAGATAAGGAATAAGAGAGAAAATGCACTAGAAAACACAAGAGAAGGGAATAAAACCACATGGGAGTGAGGCCAATGAATCTGAATAGATAGGGGATAAAATGGTTCTGAGTCATATCCATCCTATGTGGAAGTGTCTTCTTAATTGTGTTGGACAAGGAATTGGTGAGGAAGCCTTCAACCTCATAAAAAGACCTAGAGGAAATTGAGAAAAATAGAAGCATTGAGTGACTACTAACTCAATGAAAGGATTCATTTTGTGTTGTACAAGCCCATAATGGCCATACTTTATTTTTTTAACAGGCCCTCTCTCAACAATTGAAGCACAAAATCCTAAATCTTGTATGTGAAGGAGAGTGGCCTTCATGTTCTCCACCCTGTTTTGAATCTTGTGGAACCCTAAGTGAAGCTTTCCATTAAGGAATTTGAACATGGCTTAGGGATGACCAACTAAAAGGAAATTATAGTTTGGTCGTGCCTAATGTTTACTAGAGAGTGGCTCTTCCTTCCTCAATTTCTAGCAAATTTAAGTGACTCGGATAAGTATATATATTCCCTTTCTAATGAAATGATAGGCTAGTCAATGTTTCACGATTCATATCTATCATATATTAGTATGTATACTTGAAATAATAAGCTAAAAGTTGTTATGAAAGTCTGCTAATTCTGTTTGAAAAGAAGAGTTGGAACGATGTTTGATTATGTTGGGGTTTTAGAAATATTTACTTGAATTAAATGTTTCCTATGAGTAATGTTGTGAGTTGGAGTTTATATGTTTGTTGGATCTTTGTAGATCTTTATATATTCGATAATGTGACTTAAATTTACCAAGATAGTGGTGAGATAGAATAGCTATGACTATATACATAAGATGACTTTGTCCCTTTTAAAATATGTCAAGATACTAGTCTCCCTGTTTGCAAGTTTTGGAAGTGTAAAGTGAGAAATTCCCATCCTGACAAAGTGAGAAGAGGATCATTCAGCTGAGAGAAGTTTTGGATTTGGAAAATGACCATCTCTTTGTCTTTCTTGGTGAAATTTCCTATTTGAAGGTAGTGGTTTGGATGCATTTAAAGTCTATTGACTATTTCTAAGTCTTTAGAAGTTTTTTAGGCAAGTCCTTTCCTTGTTAGAGTTAGTTTCAGGCCCTTGAAGTAAGCTTGTGAAGTATTTTAGATTTTTTTATAAATTTGGGGATGGAAGTCCTTAGCCTCATCCCCTAGTCACATGGTGCAACAAGAGGTATTTCCAAGAGGCTATACAAAAGGGGGCTATTAGGCATTTACATGTCATCTATTAAGCTTTGGGAGTATTAAAAATTTGGGTTTTTTCATGTTTATTTTAGGAAATTCGTGGCAAAATTTTTATAATTTTGGGGATCATAGTCCTTGGTTTTATCCTTTACTCACATGGCCTAATAGGAAGCATAAATAGGAGATTAGTTAGAGGGGCTTAAACCCTGGAAGGATTGCCTATTAAGCTCGTGAGTATTGGGACCTGTGAGGGATATATCAAATAACTATCACTAGCACATCCTTGATATTGATAGAACCTAATTACTCTGTTGACTAACAGAGATTGAAGGTTTAGGATTCCTCATGTGATGGGATTAGGACTTCAACCATTGAAGGTTATCCATTGAGATAAATGAAAATCAAGAGGGTGATACCTTTGTACTGCGATTTCCCTCTTGATACTAACAAGCCCCAAAATACCTATTAATTGTTGAAGACGTGTTTCCTATTTAATGACTATGGTGTATCAACCTATTGGATATGAGGGTGTTGGGAGTTTGGGACTCTAATATTGGAATTTTCTCTTGATATTAGAAAAACCCAAAAGGTCCTAACGTTGCATGCTAGCATCGAAAGTCCTTTTGTGGCATGTTGGCATGATGGGTGTTGTTGTGGCAAAGTGATGTGCCATGATGATGTGGCACAAAGGTGAGTATTTGAAGATTAAGCATGTTATGTGGCATGACGATGTGATAGGATGATGTGGATTAGAGTGTGCAACAATATTGAGGTGGTAGTTAGGTGGCAGCCAAGATAAGAGTGACGTGAACTTCATGATATTGGTTTATTGGCTATTGGGTGTTAAGATGATGGGTATTGGAGATCATGGAATGAATGTGTATGCTCTAGATACTAACAGATCCTCGCAGTTTTGTTAGCTATTGTGGAAAGGTTCAATATTATAATACATGCTATCATCCTCTGGGGTTTAGAGCTTTCAACTCATCATGTATTGGGAGACAAGGATATCGTCTATTAAGGCTTCCTCCCAACTCCAATAGACCTCAATAAGGTTTTGACATGGACTGGGAAGGCTGATGTAGTACCTAACATGGCATGTACAATGGAAACACATCGATGATGTTGTAGCAAAATTCTGCTAAGCCAAAATCCTAAGAATTCCGGCTTGCTAACTCCAATAAAAAACCAAAATTAAAGGCATGTCACGGTTACAATAGTCACCTTGATGGAAGGGAATTTCATTGGTAAGACCGGGGAAGTATTTACTACCATTTCGAATGGTATTCTTAACATTTGTGTAACTATCACATACCCTTTTCAAAAGCTGCAAAGGCTTATGCAGATTTTAAAACTAGGAATATGATCAACAATATGAGAAGAACTGCATAGATAGATACAACAACTCCCATGTCATATCAAAAGATTACCTCTTGAAATTACAATTGGTTACCATGGTAATCCAATTGATAGCTTTTTAAGAATCAACTGTCCTATGTGCTTCATAATGAAACATGTTATTGGGCCAAGGACTTGCGAAACTTACAATTATCAGCCCTAAAGATGAACAACTTACAATTATCAGCTCTAAAGATGAACATATGTATACGGTTTCTAAAGCAATGGAGGTGAGCAAGGGGGTGGAAACAAAAAGCCGTTGATTGAAATTTGATAAGATATAAAGAAAAACCCAAAGAAGATATAACGAAAAAGCCGAAGGCCATTTCTTTCAAATGGAATTTGCCATTGCACAGCCGGTAGATGCGTTGTCCAAAACACTTCATTTGTCGAGGGAATATCTGAATCATGTCGATGATTATTTTATTTTATTAAATTTTGGCAGCTTTGAGATCTCCGTTAAAGAAGTTGCGGGTCTCTTGGATCTTGTATGGTTTTCGAGGGATGGAGACGACTGCCGTTGCAGAAGTTGTCTTCAACGGAGTGGACATTAATAGTGTTTATGGTAAAGAATGTGAATATTCTCATGTCGGGCTGTTTAAGAGTATAGAATACTCTCGAGATATAGTGGAAACAAAAAGATTCTAAATATGGAAAAAAAAAAGAGCAAACAAAAACAGGATGGACAGAAACAAATCTGCATGAGCTGACCCTTATTTCTATTGACAATGTTCTGGAGGGCGATAAGCTCCGACAACTTTTGCCACTGGATTTCGAGCCAACAAGTAAATGTGGTCTACTCAATTTTTATAATCCGGATTATATCACTACAATGGCACTAACCAGATCAACTTTCGCCACTGGATTTCGAGCCAACAAGTAAATGTGGTGTACTCATATTTATAATCCGGATTACCTTTGTGTAAGGGAATCCGGATTATATCACTACAATGGCACTAACCAGATCAATATAAGCCGCCAAAAACGAGTTAAGCTACTCTAAAAACATAGTTGAAATCAAAGACCTATTAATAGAATTTATTGCAGGACTGTTTGAGGAAAAGACAGAAGGATGTAAATATTCTTGGTTAGATTGTTTGACAATATTGCATCAATTCCAGAAGTATTGAAGTTGCACACATCGATAATAAAAGATATGATGATGAAAAGAGAAAAAGAACTTGAAGGGAAACAGCTACTTCCAGAAATGAGACAAACCTGACTGCTTCTTCTCCTATATATATATATATATATATATATATATATATATATATATATATATATATTGTAAGGGATTAATTTCTGCTGCAAATTGTGCAATTGAAGGGAGTTTTTGTCATTCCTGATGTGCAGATCAATTATTATGATTGTAACCAGAAGCATACCCGGTTTGAGAAAAGCTTTCAAATTGATGGACCTACCTTTTTGTTAGAAACCCATAAGGCTATAATGTTTTGTGTTGAGGATACGTGCATATGGTGTGCTGCAAATGTAAGACTATTTATTTCAAACGCTGGCCGCACAGCCATGGCTCTTCAGTTTCCTGAGGTCACCAAGGCCCACCGCCTTACCTCATCAAACATCTAAGAGTCACCACCGCCTGCAGAAATGAAAGGGCAAAACCGCCTCACAAAACAATATTTTAATTGTTGTAATCCACAGGAGTTTTTGTATAAACACAGATGCTTAGCGGGAGGCATATGAAGTCACTCTCCGCTTTGTATTTTTGTATGTAATTTAGCAGTTGTAGCTTTGGTTTATACTCTTCTTGCTGTGTCTGTTTCTCTCATCTGGTATCAGAGACAGTTAGTGAGCTAGAAAGAATTTATTATGTGAGAATCCATATCTGTGTCTAGTCGAATAGAGTTACAGAGCTGCTGGTCCAATAGAGGCTGCTACAGTGTGTAGCCAGCGGGATTGAGGGAGTTCGTAAATTTCTCTTAGAACCGCATTTACTGTCTTCCAGTGAAAGACAGCCATTCGCTGAAGGTCCTTTGCCACAGAGTGTGTTGATGTTCGAGCTGAGGTATGAGATCATGGCAGTTGCTTAAAGCACTTATGGTAAACAGTTGCCTTAATTTCTAAAGGCGTTGATGTTTACACTGAGTGTCAGTCTTAATTTCTTGCAGCCTTCAATTAACATTTGATTTTCCTTGAATTAATGGTTTTAATCTCAAACTTGCTATTGGCATTCTCCACTTCATCAAAAATCAGCAGAAATGGTCAAAGTTTCCTTGGGAATTTTATTAATACAGGTGTAAATCTTAGCTTATTGAATTGAGAATTATGCTTATGAACATGGGTTGCTTATGATTATGCTTATGGGTTGTTTATTAAATTGAAAATTATGTACATGTTTGGACTATAAAAGTTTATTTAAGGATTATTGAATTTATTTATTTATTTTGTTGGGAGATTAGTGTTTTCTTTTAAGGAGATATTAATAAAGTGAAAAATTGTTTCATTTGAAGATTTCAGTTATTTGTGAAAAAATGCTTCAAATACCAATACTTAGTCAATTTTCTATTTCAAGTGAGAAAATTTATGATTCTCTGTTTATTCAAATGAGAATATTGTTGCTTTTTCATAATCTTTGGGGATTTGTTACTGATGGGTATCCAAAGTCTACTAATGAGGCAGTAGAGATGGCTTTTACAAATGTCGAATGAGTGTTGTTGAGAGAGAACATAAAGAAGGAAAATAAAGCTCTTGGCTTTATTCAACATGGTTTAGATCACATGATACTTTCAAAAGTCTTAAATGCGAAGAAGTTGTGGGACACCCTTGAATCTTGTTATCAAGGTGTAGTGAAAGTAAAGAATGTCAAGTTGCAAATTTGAGAAGAGATTTCGAAAACCTAAAAATGAAAGACAATGAAACTGTGGATGTTTTTATGACTCAAGTCATGAGTGTTGTTAATCAATTGATATAGTATGGAGAAGATCTCTCAAACAAGAGAGTGATCGAGAAATTCCTTCGAAGTTTTCCAAAGAAATTTGAAGCAATGGTTGTATCCATAGAAGAGTTCGAGGTCACAAGTCAAATGCAAATTGAAGAGTTGATTGGTTTATTGATTGCACATGAATCCACGATGTCAAGATATGATGATAGCACGTTGGAGAATGTCTTCAAAACTTAGCTGCAATTTAATAGAGGAAGAGGGAGAGGAAGATCGAGTAATAGATGAAGAAGCAACAAAGTAGCTGATCAAAGACATCCGCGAGATAATTATGATCATGAAGAGAAATCTCCCCAACATCCTCCTAATTTAAGGGGGAGTAAAAATAAAACCTAGCATCGAGGAAACCAAAGGTATGATATGTCTAAAGTTCAATGTTATTATTGCAAAATATATGGCCATTTTGCTACTAAATGTTTGAAGACGCAGGCAGATATTGGTAAGCAATCTACACAAATATCAGAAGAATTTGAAGATAATTAGAAGTTAGTGTTTTTGAATTGTAACAACTCAAGGATGTTAAGATAATATTTTGTTTTTAGATAGTGGTTGCAGTAATTACATGATGGGAAACAAAGATTTGTTTGTAAATCTAGACATCGGTATTCAGTCTGAAGTCAAGCTTCGTAATGATAATAAGGTATGCGTTAAAGGCAAATGAGTGATTGGTGTTTATACTAGAAATGGTGAGAGGAGAACAATTGATGATGTGTATTATGCACTTGAAATGAAAGTTGTTGAACATTGGATAACTCGTAGAGAAAAAGTATAGAGTGTTCTTCAAGAATAATGTGTGTACTATCATTGACAAATATTCAAGAAAGTAATTGAAACCAAGACTAGAAATGACAAAGAATGGGATGTTTCCTCTTATAATGAGGAACGAATTGTCTCCCTCCTTGAATGCTTATAAAAAAAATAATTTCAATGAATTGTGGCTATGCAATTTAAGTTATGGTAATTTATATTTTGGTGGTCTAGATTTGCTATAGAAGAAACAAATGGTGAAAGGGTTACCCAGTATTCAACAATGAACAAGCTCATGTGAAATTTTTATACATGCAAAGCATCATAGACATAAATTTGTATCTGGAGTTTCGTATAGGGCCAAAGATCCATTGGAGATTGTTCACACATATTTGTGTGGACCAATGCAAACATCTTATTTGGATGGTAATGTTTACTTTTCAATTTTTTATTGATGACTACAGTAAAAAAATATGGGTTTATCTTCTGAAACATAAATCTAAAGCATTTTATGTATTTAAAAAATTTAAAGCTATGGTTGAAAAGGAAAGTGGAAAGAAAATCAAAATTTTGAGATCAAATAGAGGTGTTGAATATATGCTAACTGATGTCATTGAGTTTTCTCAATCGCATGGAATCAAGAGGAAATTTACTGCACGTTATACTCCACACCAAAATGGAATAGTTGAAAGGAAAACTCAAACTATTATGGGTATGGCTCAAAGTATGTTGAAGGAAAAGCATCTATCAAATGAATATTGGGGAGAAGCAGTAGATTATGTTTTTTATATCCTTAACAGAAGTTTGACTAAGAGCATGAAGGATCAAATTCCCAAAGAAGCCTGAAATGGTAAGAGTTGTCATTTATCTCATTTAAGAATTTTTGGTTGCGTTGCTTATGCACATGTTTATGAAGAATTGAGAAAGAAGTTAGATTATAGAAGTGAGAAATGTATCTTTATTAGATATAGTGAAGAATCTAAAGCATATAGACTCTATAATCCCATCACCAAGAAATATATTATCAGTAGAGATGTTTAATTCAAGGAAGAAGAAGCTTGAGGTGGAAGCATAGATAAATCTGTTGCAGAGGACGTTGTATTATGTCATGGAGATGATAATGAATATGATCAAGAAGTACAAGGTCGATAGTTGATTCCATATACACCTGTTTCAAGCACTTCAACAAACCAATCACCAAGAGTTCATCCATTACAATTCAGAACACCGAGAAATCAAGAACACGGTGAACCATCAGGTTATGGTGGACAACAAGTAATGGGATCAAAGGTGATTAATGAATATAATCCTAAAATAACTACATTAAAGAATAGAATTAAAGGTCTAAATACTTTAAGTTTAAAGGAATTGTATGAGCAAAATGATGAAATATATCAAGTTTCAAATTTTGCATTACTTGCATATGATCCAATAAAGTTTCATGCAAGTTGTGAAAGAAAACATTTGGATAAAAGCCATGGATGAAGAAATTGATGCTCATAGAAAGAAATAATACTTGGGAACTTGTAGATTTTCCTTAAGGTAAAGATATTATAGGTGTTAAATGGATTTACAATACTAAAGTGAATGTTGGAGGTAAAATTGAAAAGCATGAATCAAGACTTGTAGCTCAGGGGTTCAGTCAAAAATATAGTATTGATTATAATGAAACTTTTGCACCTGTAGCTAGACTTGACACAGTAGGAATGGTATTAGATATTGCTGCACAAAATAAATGGAAAATAGATGAGATGGATTTTAAGTTTGCATTTTTAAATGGTTTTTTGGAAGAATAGGTTTATGTGAAACAACCTCGTGGATATTAAATTGATTTTCAAGAAGATAAAGTTTACAAATTAAAGAAAGAATTGTATGGATTGAAACAAGCACCCCGAGTATGGTATAGTAGAATTGATTAATATCTCAATAATAATGGATTCATTAGGAGTCCAAGTGAGCCAACTTTGTATAAAAAAATTAAACGAGGGAGGTAAAATTTTGACTGAGTTCTTGTATGTTGATGATTTCATTTTCACTTTAGATATCTCAATAGCTGATTTTAGGACAAGCATGAAAATTGAATTTGATATGACTGATTTAGGCCTATTGAAATATTTTCTTGGTATTGAAGTAACTCAATCTGAAGATGTTATTTTCATTTGTCAATCTAAGTATGCAAAGGATATATTGAAAAGGTTCAAGATAGAAAATTGTAAGCCAGTTGTAACCCCAATTGCGATTGGTACAAAGCTTAGTAAGAATTATCAAGGTTCAGATATTGAACCAACCTTGTATAATAAATTGGTTGGAAGTCTTATGTATTTGACTGCAACAAGGCTTGATATAATGTTTGTTGTAATTTTAATTTCCAGATTCATGGAGTCTCTCAAGAGTACCCATTGGCTAGTTGGAAAAATGATTTTAAGATATGTTGTTGGAAGAAGAAACTATGGTATCCTCTATACATCTGATTCTGATTTTAACTAGATATACTAGTAGTGACTTTGCAGGTAATCTTGATGAGAGGAAGAGCACATCTGGGTATGTGTTTACTATTTTAGTTTTGGTTCAGGTGCAGTTTCATGGGCATAAGTGAAGCAATATATTGTGACTTTATCATCAGCTGAAGTAGAGTATGTTGCACCGACAACAACATGTCAAACAGTGTGGATGAGAAGACTTTTCACTGAGTTTTTGCATGAGTTGTAAAAAACCAACTCAGATTTTCTATGATAATATATATGCTAACACATTATCAAGAAATCACGTTTTCCATAAGAAGAGTAAACATAATGATACAAGGTATCATTTCATTCGAGAATTAATAAGCAATAATGAAATATGTATGGAGTTTCGCAGATTAGAAGACTAGTTTGCATACATATTTACAAAACCCTTGGAAAAAGAATTGTTTGAAATTCACAGGGAAAACATAGGAGTATGTATAATGTAACGACATGTTGATGTAATAGCAAACCTTTTTGTTTTTTATTTTTATTTTTTGGTGAAATAATTAAGTAGGATAATGTAAGATTAATTATTTCAAACATAGGTCGTCTTCCACTGTCACCGCACTTCCATGGCTCTTTAGTTTTCGGAGGTCACCACTGCCCACCGCCTGCAGAAATGAAAGGGCAACACCGCCTCACAAAACAATATTTTAATTGTTATAACAGACTTGAGTTTTTGTATAAAAACATATCTTTAGCCGGAAGCATATGAACTCACTGTTGTATTTTGTATTTTTGCATGTAATTTAGCAGTTGTAGTTGCGGTTTATATTCTTGTTTATGTCTTTGATTCTTTCAGAAAAGGCATCAGAATTTTGTGGCCGAAAAAGTGAATACTTTATTCTATGATCCAAAACTCTATCAATTTGTTGTTAATGCAAATAAAATCATATTTTGGGTGGAGAGAATGCTTGTTATTGCAAATTTATCATCAGATAATTTATGGAAATGTAAGATTGACCTCGAACAAGATGTATTAGTTGAATCTTCAAGTGAAAAAATTTGATGTCTAACTACATATCTAATCATCCGCGTGTTGTCCCATTATCAAATACATACAAAATGAAATGAAATGATATTTTAACATCTACGAGACTAAAAATAGTCTATAGGACTAATTCTATGTCACTATCAATAAATAGATCAATGGGACTTGACCAAATTGACTCATTGTTTGAACTAGATGTTGGTGTATTTATGATGTTGGTGTATTTATTATGATGGCAATGTTGACAATCCCTTTAAAGTTTGAAAACACGGGACAAGCATATATGGAGTACATATGGACATAAACCCAAGGTTATACCTCTTAGGCCAAATGAAATGATAGAATATACTGCCCCAAATCGATAGAATATAGGACCCTTAGGCCAAATGATGTTTAAAAAGAAATGGGTCGTCGCAATTTTATATTTCAAAACCACTAGGACATAGATCGGTGCTTTAGATTTAATGGGGCATCCTTCTCCCATCATTATCGAAACTGCAGAGGGGGTTGCACATAGTTGTTTTGGTTCCTTCAAAACCAGTGGTGTTTTCTAATTTGTGCATGCCTACTAGGACTTCCACAACCTCCATTTCATTCCAAATATTTTTTTCCATATATGTATTTTTTTTTGGTCACGAGATTTATATGTAATTAAATTTTGTAAAGTGACGAGATTTCATGTATTATATATATATCATTCATCATTGTAATTTTTATTATTATAAATTCTCGTAAATATAAATAGTTTTAAAACTGTGTTAAAAGTCAGTTCTGTAATTGATCGAGAATAGTTAATCTTGGGAAGAAATAAAATACCAATAGAAATTTTATCAATAAAATACTAGTTTGATTCCAACTTTGGGGCGAATTGCGGCATGTATCAACTCTTGTTTTCTGATGTTCTTAGTATTTATCGTGCTTTTTTTTTTGTTTTTCTATTGGAATGACGTATATGGCAGAAGGTTTTGTTGGAATGACGTGTGTAGCAAAAGGTTCATATTTCAAGTTACATATTTACCTAAGTTATAGTTACTCACCAATGGTACTTGTAGTTTGAAGTCAAGCACGTTAATGGGTGCTCCATCATTACATAAATTTATTCATATTTTTTTGTCCTCTTCATCATTTCTTTCTATGGGGTTAAGGATGAGATTCTTAAGTGCCTAAGTTATTAAATTTTTTTCTTCTCATTTTTCCTTTAACCATCGCTTGAATTTAAAGATTTGCAACCATCATTAACCTAGCTTCTGGTTTGGAATGATGGATTTATGAACTATAATATTCATTGCATCCCTCATGGTACAAAGGTTGATGTGTCCCTTGAAGGGAATATATTTTTAAATGGGAAATACTTTGTGTGCTAAACTCATATTTTGATCAATTTTATATTATTGGAAATATCCTAATGAATCATAAGATGATGGTAATCTCAAAAATGATTTAGAGAGGGTTGAAGGATGATGGAATTTTACAAACCCATTTTCGTGAATTAAAATTTAAGGTCAAGTTTGGATACCTTGTATTCTTAATTAGGCATTAAGAGGTTTGTTATGTTACAATGTGGTATTCAAGCTAAGGTTCAACACTTGAACTTGATGGGATCAAGATGGAAAGAATGAGTTTATTGATGTTAAGGTTAAAGGACTATTGTAAAATTAGTTGAATGAGATCATTATTTGATTTATCTAACCCATATTTCAATGTGATGTGCAACAATAACAGAACATCAATCTCAGGCCAAAATAATTGTCACCAATGAAAATAAATGTTGACATGTTATTATTTCCTTACACCAATAACTGTGTATTGTTTAACACATAAGAAAACTTTTTGGTACTAGAAAATAAAGTAAATGTTCAATGTAATTGTACAGTACAACTTAGATAGGATTTCACACAATAGAGAGGATCTATCAAATGAGAGAAAAGTGGTAGAGACCCCTACTAATTGGAGGGAGACTCTTGGAAGTTTGAGATATGAGCTCAGGATTTATAAGGTAGAAAATGAAAGGACTATTAAATCCCAAGAAAGCTAGGAGGAAGTAATTGCAATTATGTTGCAAAGCATATTAGATTTACAAAGGAAAAATGAAACATGAACCAACTACAAGTAATATGGACAAGTATAAATCCAAATATGTTTCTAGTCCATCTGAAATTCAAAAATATGAACCAACAACCAGTAAGGCAAAAGGAACTAGGTCAAGAAAGAGGCGTAGGAATTCCAAAGGTGATACAACTAGTGAGGAATACTTAATAGACACCTATGAAAATGGAATTGATAGTTCAAACAAACTATCTAGCATATCAACTAGATCAAGGATGCTTAAGAAGTTATACGATAGAGTTATAGAGACGATGATATATGTTTATTGGAAATATTTTTTCGTTGATGTCAAAGATAAGGGGAGACAACATATGTACAAGATAAATATTGGAAAATGAAGATTGTTGGAAATATTTTTTTGATGCATTTTGTTAGCCACCTATGAATTTTTTGTCAAGCAAACAGGTGGCTAAATTGTTGTTGAGCCTTCAAGGAATGCATATCCTCCGAAAACACATCATCCTTGAAGCCACTGTGTGTTCATTGTCTTTAAAAAGAACCTCACTGTTGTTCCCACTTGCTAAGCCTCACTGCTTGTGGAAAATTGTGCCCAGAAAGTCCCCCATTTTCCCTTGTACCTCTGCAAAGTTCCCCATTATTAACCTTTTTCCCACTCTTAAAATTTCCCCTTTTGATTCCCAAAATCCCTCCAAAATCCCCTAAACCATCTATTTCGTCCTTAGAACCAAGTGAAAATCCTTCATTTGATTTTAAATCCCTCTTTTACCTCTACCGAAAGCCTCCTTTTAGTCTTAAACGCTATTCCTAAGGCTAGAAAACCCATTTTCCTCTATTAACAGGCTATCCCCCTTAGGCCCAGCCCCAAAAACCACTTCCCCACATGACTCGGGCGCTAAGACCAAGCGCTAGCCCGTGAGGCGCTTATCCCATCGGAGGATTGGAGCGGAACACTTTATTCCTGTGTTAGAACAAAAACTCCGACGCGATGACATTTTGTTCTATGAGTCTCAGGAGTGGTATCCACCGTCGATCTTATTAAGATCTGATGGCCAGCGCAAAATCCTTTGCACGCCCTACAATAGCCCTTTGTGAAACACCGACGATAATCTCCACCGTTGACTCCCATTCCAATCCAACGGTCACCGCACAGTCACCCGATCGCTAATCGCAAATCATAAACGGTGTCACCCTCCTCCCTTTCCAATTGCAGGTTCCCCGATGTGATCCTGGCCGTTGAATCCACAAGAACCAACGGCCAGGATCCGCCCTCACTCCGCCATATGTCTCCCGATTGGGCGCCCCCGATCTAATCGCAGCCGTCAATTCACTCTTAATCTGACGGCCCTCGCATTCTCGCTCCGATCACGATCGAAATTTTCAAATGGAGCTACCTTTCGTTCCTCCCGATTGCGATCCTCCGACGTGATCTCCGTCGTCGATCTCACATAAGGTCCAACGGTCATAAACCAATCGCACCATCACTCATCAGAGTTTGACCCCCTCATCGCTCCCCCTCCAATTAGATCGCAGCCATCGATCTCCTCCTAAGATCTAACAGTCCTGATTGAATCGCCCTCCACCTATGACCGGGTCCCACCATATCAAACCCATTTCATGTGTTTTCTGCGCATTTTCTGTGTATTTTGTTTAAAGGCCCAAACCTTGGGTTTACATTAGAACATCGTATCATCCCGCCAAACATTAAAATTTTAATGTTTTACATTAAAATTTTCATTTCGCCCAACTTCCACATGCATTTTCCCCACTGTTTCACTGCGTGTTCCCGCCACATTTCAGTGCATCCATAGCATTCGCTCCTGTTGCACTGCCATCATCACAAGCATTCCACCACAGCCATCCTCCCCCATGCATGGGTTTTCTTAACTAATTTGTGGGCTTTTGCAGGTTACAGGTGATGAGAACCGTCGTTGCTCGCAGTCACTGTTACAGTGACACAGAGTGCAGAGGAGATTATTTCCTGAGCATTGATATTGCAAAACAAGTGTTCAGGAAGGTTTCTACAGGAAAATTTTCATTAAAGGTGCAAAGTTCAACTGTGCGAAACCTTTCCAGCGCCATCAAAGCTTAGTTTTCACTAACGGAGGCAGTCATGAAGTGGCAAAGAATATCAATACAGAGTTAAGGAGTTCTAATGCACATTATTGAAGATGTCAAGCCTTAATTCAGTGTTTTAAAGCAAAGTACCAGATTGAAGACCCCATGAATCACACAGAAGGCCTAATGCGCGGAAAATAATATCATCAGGGTTTCACATCAACAAAATTCTACCCCCGAGAAAGGACACAGTACTCATACTGTGTTAGGTCTACATTTTGTCCAAGAGAAGGTTTCCACCCTGACAATAGTCCTAATGCTACCAGAGCATTTGTTACGTGGCATGGCAGTCTTTAAATTCATTTATCTACCTTGTTTATTCACCAGGTTACTATGAGTACTGCAGCGAAGTCACATCAAGAACATACTTGGAGTAAATTTCAACCTATCGAAGACCACTCTTTCATCCAAAGAGTACTGAAGATTAATGCTCAGATATTAAAACAGAATGGGTTTCGACCCACTTCTTCTACTCTATTTTTAATGATCATTTAGTGTTTCATCTACCCCCTCAGCCTCTCTTTCAGCTATAAAACTCATGAAGAAACTCATTGTAAGGGTTGTTGATCGGATATCTGTGAACTGCAAGCATTTTCTCTTGAGATTTAGTTCTCTGTGTAATGTTGCAAGATAGACTGAGGAAGATGTTTTCAGGTTGAATATCAAGCTGTTGGCAATGTTGTACATGACTGGTGTTTCTCTTTAATATGACAAGCATATTTCTTTGGATCCTGATTTAAAGCAGCGATGATGTTTTTCTTACTTTGTCTCTGTTTTCCTTTGTAATTCATCACATTTCGTTTCTCTGGTATGCATCAGAAATATGGTTTAGGATACACCCTTGCACAGTACCCTAAGCTTCTGCTCTCCCTACCTTCAATGTTTTATGCTATATGTGTTATCTGAGCGCTGATTTAAGTTAATTTAACTAGTGTAGTGGCTGTAATTTACTGCTAGCTCATGTATGAATTAATGAATCTATTCTTAGATGTTCTTGTTGGGCTTTAATTGAATGAATTGAGATGTTGGGAGTTTAGAGCACTGTCTCTGTCTCACTAGGGTCTCTTTCAATCAATTGAACCTTTCTAAGTTCCCTTAAGTTGGATGTCGAAGCATTGAAAGTTCAAAGTCTTTCTCTGATCTCAGGTTTTCACCTTTGTTTTTTAATCTTTAATGTTCCCTTTGTCTGAAGAGTTTACCCTTTAGGAGTTGGGTCACAGGTGTCTAATGGCATGTCCTTTCCCTGGACCTGATTCCTAAGCGGTCATCTTGGAGGTTTCCTTGCCTTTCACTTTCTTTCTCACCATTTCATATCACACTATCATCTTTAAGATCCAATGCTTTAGATGACTAGCCCAACTGAAATCTTGCATATTGAATAGCAAGTAAACCCTTTCCTAACTCCATTGCCCAATGGTCTCAAGTATTCCCTGAAATCATTCCTCCTTTGCTTAAAATCCTCTTTATTCAGCCTTGTCTCATAGTGAACCCTTCCTTCCTGTTTCCCAACAACCAAAAAAAAATCAAACAAACAAACCCGTGCCTATAACTAGCCTAAAACCTAAAAACAGAGCTTCAAAGAGATAAGCCTTTGCATATATAGAGAGATCCCTCTCTGGACCTAGGAGGGCTAGATCGTAGGGTCTAAAAGTGGTTTTGATGTTGTCTCATCTTTTGGTATTACCAAACTTTCCAAAACATGGGAACCCCAACATAATGGCGACTCCACTGGGGAGGCTTTGAGTAAAACACACATTTAAACACCTCTAAGACTCAAAGAAGACCATAGTAGCCTAGTTTGGTGGTTAATCACTGTGGTGGACAGTATACTTTCTTGAGACATTCTAAACCTTCCCCCTGGCGACTCCATCGCTCCTTAATGACTAAGACTCCACTAGTGATCAGTAGGCCTGCTAATTATCTTGGTTTACATAAGACTCCACTGGGAGACCCGCCCTCATAACAACATCAGCCATAATAGAAGTAATAAGTAGGATTAAGTTTATCTGTTTGAAGACAACATTCTGGCTTCAAGAATCATTCACATAAGAGCTTATCCTAACCCAAACCCACCTGAAATAGTTGACAACCCCGAGAGCATTCTCAGGAAATCTCCTACACCTAAAATACCAACTATTTCCATTCATACCCATAGAGCTAACTCCACATCAGAAGACTTTACAGCTCTATCAGACCCTCTTTTTGACCTGGACTCTCAAAACAGTTTACCTAGAACTAGGTCACTCGGTGCTATAGACCATCCAGACCTTGAGCTTCCCGGTTCACCATCTTGCAATGGTCAACACATTTGGGATAGAGAGGCTCCCCCATCTGCACCTCCAGATATTCATTTCATTCAAAACTTGGGGCTCTGTCATCCTAAATCGGCTCAACAAACCTTTGCTGGTCCTAGTATCCCTGTCATCTACATATCAGTTGCTCAAGCTAATCCTTTACCTCCTCAAAATACCACCATGGCAGCCTGGTATGCACCTCTGGTGTCACCACAACCCTTAGTGCCTCTACCGAACTATTATCAATCAAAAATCCCTCACTTCACTGCAAAAGAGTCTACCACAACTCAGCACCATGTAGATAGGATGGAAGATTCTTTTGATTATATGTAGATATATGATGAGACAGTCAAGATGAGAATCTTTTCCCAGAGTTTAGGAGGTGATGTGAAGAAATGGTTTAAAGGCCTACCTCCTAATAGCATCCAGGATCTTCCCTCCTTATATCAGACCTTCATAAACAAATGGGAAGTCAAGACCAACCCTCTCCAAATCTTCGCAGAATATAAGAATCTTAAAAGAAATGTAGGAGAGAGTGTCTATGACTAATCTACAAGGTTCAACAACATTTATAATGCTCTTCTCCCACACATGAAACCTCCCCAAGGTATGGCTCTAGTGAAATACCCTGAAGGCTCTGATGTTGATATGGCCTACTAGCTTAGGGAGAGAGATTACAATACACTGGAAGATATGAAAAAGGGAGAAGTGAGTGTAGAGGCTAACCTGATTGAGAAGAAAGCCAGAATGAGGGCTAAGAAAAGGGTAACAGATAGAGATTACACCATAGCTTCCACATCTGACCCCAATTATGACCGTTTGTCTAAAAATGTGGAAAAGCTACAGCAAATGATGGAAAAAATGGTGTCTCAGTTAGTAATCAAAACATATACAAAAACCATAACCAAAACTTTAGGAGAAACAATACCATTCCCAACAGACAAAGAGACTCAAATCAACAATTTATTCCCCCATTTCAAGAGAACTTTCTTGATGAAGATGAGGGAATCATAGAAGACTCTGAGGGAACCACGATAAATATGTTTGAAGTCAAAAATTCAATCCACAACTGTTCCATAGAAGAATATCAGCCCTCACCCTCAGATTTGGATGAGGAAAGATTAGAATCTAAGGATTACAGGCTAGGATTTGAAAATACCATCATGCAGATCAGAGAACAATATGAGCTCAGAAGCAAAAAGAGCTTAGACAACTCCAAACCAAAAGCTTCTGAGGTTACCATTAAGAAAAGGTCTGAGAAAACCCCTAAAGCAACTGCTGAAAATAGCAAATCAGCAACTGAAATTTCTGGGAAGAACAAAGGGAAGGATAGCCAAAATACTGATAAGCAAAGTCAGCCAACCAACAGCACTAGCACTGCAGCTAGTGTTCCTGATAGAACTACCACAAACACTGTACATAGTGAGAATCAACATACTGATTCTGCCACTAAAGCAGTGGCTAACAAAACAGAGTTGAGTGTCACAAAGAGTCAACCGCTCTTCAATTTGGAGAGTGAGATTGCTAAAATTAAAATCTCTGTCCCATTCTCTGAGCTGGCCACTCAAGATGTATATAAAGGCCAAATTTTGAAAGCATTAAACCTAGGTGAAAACAGTGACACTGTCATTCTGAGTGATGATCAAATAGCCCTTCTGTTTGTCCCTAAGATAGAAGGGAAGTTTCAGGAAGGGGTAGTGCCTCCTTTTTACATCAGTCTCAACGTCCATGACAAGATCCCTCACAACGCGATGCATGACTCTGGGGCATCACACAACCTAATGCCTAAGGTATTTATGGAGAGGTTAGGCCTAGAGATAACCCGTCCTTATAAAGATTTATATTCATTCGACTCTAGCAGAGTAAAATGCCTCGGCCTGATCAAAGACTTATGTGTGAACTTGACCCAGATTCCGACCAAATGTATGGTTATGGATGTTGTAGTGGCAGATGTGCCACCTAATTAAATATGGTATGTTACTATCGAGGTCATTGGGAGCCAAGATGCAAGGTACCATGCAGATGGATGGGGCATATGCTACAATCCCTGTCTTTAGCCAACTTAGGAGACTGTATAGAGAGGCACAAATGAAATTCTTGGTCAGTAGCCCTGAAAAGCCTGAAAATTCACCTTTGTACTCTGTACACACAGATCTGGATTCCTTTATCCTCTCCAATGATGAACCCTTAAAGGAGCCAGAATTAGACAACAGAAACGCAAACCATGAGACAGAGCCTATAGACTTGAACATAATGGCCACTCTGGACTTGGAAGAAAATGAAGAAGAATCCTCTAGACAGTGCATTGAATCTGAAACTCAGAATGAGCCAGAAACATAATGCAAATAGCTGGCTAGTCACCCCTTTGAAACTCATACACCACGCGAAGAACGAAATCCTTCACGCCATAACACAGGCCCCCCATTGTAGCATAACAATGAAACCAGCGCTAGGAAAGAAACCGATGATGAGCCTGAGAATGAACCCTTATCGAAAAGGAATTTCGATGGATCTTGTACTAGAAATACTGCAGGGGCGGGAGTGTGGTTACATAACACTGAGAGTGACTATGCCGAGAGTCATGCCTTTAATCTGAACTTCAAGTGTACAAACAATATTGCGAAATATGAGGCTCTCGTCCTAGGCTTGAATCTGTTGAAAAAATAACGAGCCCGTAGGATAGCTATGCATGGAGACTCTGAGTTGATTATCAAACAAGTGAACGGATAATACATAGCGAAACACCCTAGGTTGAGAGCGTACAGGAATGACACTATGGATTTATTGAAAACCTTTGTGGAGTATCAGCTAGTGTTTTTTCCTAGGAGCCAGAACATAATTGCAAACAGATTAGCCTGCATAGCTAGTTCATATCATAAGCCTCCCAGTGACAAAAAAATCATCATTCAAACAAAATACAAACCTGCAATGCCCGACAACGAGAAATATTGGCAGTTCTTTGAAGGCAATAAGCATATTGAGGATTTCCTGATGGGCAGGAACGAGTTTGAATTCTCGTAGCTGCCTAAGTGAGGAACCTCCCGACGAAGAAAGATCACCTCGTAGCATAGAAATAAACACTTTAACTGAACAGATTGGAAATACAATAGAACAATATAAAAACGCAGATAAATAGGAAATAGAGGTGCTACAGGAAAAATATAAGAACATACCCCGAGGTCTGGCACCTTTAGAGGATATCTTTGATTTTGATGATGTAGCAAAAAAACCCACCATAGAACACTCAGACTCTGACGTTGAGGAATGCAATATAGGCACTGAAGACAAGCCTAAGATGATAAAATTGGCTAAGTTCTTACCCGCAGACATGAAAAAGAAATACGTTGACTTATTTAAAGAATTCATTGATGTGTTTTCCTGGAGCTACGATGACTTAAAGGCCTACGACACAAACATTATACAGCACAAAATACCTTTGAAAGAGGACCAAAAACCCTTCAGACAGAAACTTCGCAGGATTAACCCAAAACAATTGCCTGTAGTAGAAAAGGAAATAAAGAAGATGTATGAGGCAGGAATAATAGTTCCTGTGAGGTTCTCTGATTAGGTCTTAAATGTTGTAGCTGTGAGAAAAAGGACAGGTGAGATCAGACTGTGCATAGATTTCAGGAACCTTAACAGAGCCTCACTTAAAGACAATTACCCCTTACCAAAGATAAAACATATCCTACAGAGGGTAGTAGGCTCAAAAAGGATCTCCCTGTTAGATGGTTTTTCAGGTTACAAGCAAGTTTTAGTACTCCCAAAAGACCAACTCAAGATCACTTTCACCACTCCATGGGGCACCTTTATGTATGTAAAAATGCCTTTCGGACTGATAAACGCTGGTGCGACCTTCCAACGAGAAATGGAAATTGCCTTTTTAGATGAAATAGGGCACTTCATTTTCATCTACCTGGATGACATAACAGTCTACTCCAAGACTGATGAGTAGCACCTGAAACATCTGAGGAGAGTTTTTGAAAAATGTGGAAGGTTTGGTCTGTCATTAAATCCCAAAAAGACAATATTCGGGTTGCAAGAAGGCAAGCTTCTCGGCCACATTATATCAGAGAAGGGAATTAAGATAGACCCGCAAAGAGTTGAGGGAATACTTCAGATCACACACCCGTGAAACATTAAAGAGTCACAGTCCTTTATAGGGAAAATTAACTTCCTAAGGAGGTTTATTCCCAACCTAGCTGAACACCTCAGGAATATGACTAACATGCTGAAGAAAGGTGTAGGAGTTAAGTGGACTGTAGAGGCTAAAAAATATTTCGAATCAGTTAAACTTGCACTCACCCAGGCTCCTGTCCTAATAAGCCCAGATTTTTCAAAGGATTTTATGATATTTTCTTTTGCCTCCAAGCATACAGTGGTTGCAGTTCTCCTGCAGAAAAATCCCAAGGGAATGCAACAACCTATTGCTTTATTCATCAAAGCTCTGAGAGATGCACCCTTGAAATATAACATAATGGAAAAACAGGCCTATGCCTTGGTCAAGGCCTTGAAAGACTTTAGGGTGTATATTCTGCATTCTCACACCACAGCCTATGTGCCAAACATAATGGTTAAAGACATTCTGTCCCAAGACCCGGATGGGAAAAGGGGCAAATGGATTGCCATGATTTTAGAGTATGACTTGGAAATAAAACCCACAAAACTTATCAAAGGTCAAGGCTTAGCTCAATTAATGGCTGAATCAAATTTGCAAGCCCTTGACATTAACATGGTAGATGCCTTGGATGAACAGGAAGGTTGCCCGATCCTACTGTTGAAGAACAATTTCAAAATTCTCCTTGGTATTCTGATATCCTTCATGTGCTCACAAACCTCAATGCCCCTCCTGATTTATCAAAGACTAAGGCCATATTCCTAAAGCTAAAAGCCAAAAACTATTGCATACCGAATGAGTGTTTATACTGGAAAAATAAAAATGGCCTATTGCTTAAATGTTTGCTAGAAACTGAAGCAGAGAGGATTAAACAGGAGTTCCATGCAGGAGAGTGTGGAGGCCACTTGAACTGGAAAGCCACTGCTAACAAAATACTCAAAGCTAGCTATTATTGGCCTACACTTTTCAATCACATCCATCAAATGATAGTTTCCTGCCATAAGTGCCAGATTTTTGAAGGAAAAAGAAAGCTCCTCCCTTTACCACTACAGCCCATTACTGTTGAGGCCCCCTTCCAACAATGGGGCCTAGATTTCATAGGAGAAATACACCCTGATTCTTCTGCACAACACAAGTGGATCCTTACAGCCACGGACTACATCACAAAGTGGATAGAGGCCATACCTTCTAGGAATGCCACAGATTCTATTATCATTAAGTTCTTAGAAGACCACATCCTCTCTCGGTTTGGCTGCCCAGGAAAAATAATCACTAATAACGCTGCTACTTTTGGATCCAAGAAAGTGATTGATTTTTTTCACAGGTATCAGATAGCACTCAGTCATTCAACTGCTTATTACCCCCAAGGTAATGGGTTAGCTGAATCATCAAACAAGAGCTTGGTGATCATTATCAAGAAGCTGCTTGAAGGAAACAAGAATTCATGGCATAACAAGTTAGTGCATGCTTTGTGGGCTGACAGGCTAACAACAAAGAAATCCATTGGAATGTCACCATATCAGCTTGTTTATGGGACAGAGGCAGTGTTTCCTACCAGCCTTGGGGTACCAGTGATTAAACTTGTCCAAGAGATTCAGACAGAAGAAGATAGTATGGTAAGGAGGATAAGTCAAACAATTCATCTCCAAAAAACAAGAGAAGAGGTCTATAACAGAGCTCTAAAAGTTCAGGAAAATATAAAGAAGTTATTTGATAAAAGAAAAAAGGCTTGTGACTTCAAAATTGGAGATAAAATTCTGAAGTGGGACTCTAGGAGAGAGGACAAAGGAAAGCATGGAAAATTTAACAGTTTGTGGCTGGGTCCTTACATCATACAGGCCACTGTGGGTCCAAATGCCTTTTTTCTGCAAGATCTAGATGGTAAAGAGCTGTTTGGGGGTCATGTCAATGGTAAGATGCTTAAACACTACTACTGATGATTTCCAATTTCCAATTTTCACTTCCATTGTGAATACCATTGCTGTGTTTTGTTTTCAAAGAAAAAGAGAAAATGTTTCAAAAAAGAGAGAAAGAGAGGTTCAGACATGCTCAAAACATGAACCTCCGAAGTGCAAATATTGGCTCTAACACGATCAAAATATGAGCCAAAGGAAGCGAAGACAGCTGGTTCTAACATGCCTAAAACCTGAACCAGTAAGGAAGAAAGAAGAATCAGCTCTAACAAGCCCAAAACCAGAGCTGAAATGAAGAAGAAAGTGACTCTAACAAGCGCAAAACTTGAGTCACAAAGGAAAGAAGGATGCTTCAAAGTTTCAGATTTCAAGCCTTCAAGATTGTGTTTTCAAAATTTCTGCAATTTCAGTCCATGTGCAACTGTCTTTATGCCTTGGATCCACAGCAAACTAGACTGTCTAATCCTAGTTTGACTGTTTTAAATTTATGTTGTAGAATGTAGAGAAGAAATATGCTAGATAATTTAATCCTAGCAAATGTTATATTAGGTAGAGAAACATGTGAGGCCAATAGTTTAATCTGGTCTCATGGAGTGATAAGGGTAGAATTATATTAGTGTGTTTTCTGTTTTCAATAAAATGATGAAGAAGGTCTGCCAATTCAAATGCACCTCGAAGAAAAAATGTTAGAATTGTAGTTTGGGTAGGTAGATTGGTTGGGGAATATCTTCTACCGATTAATATCCATCATGTTTGTAACAGCTGAATCAAAGAAGAAAGATGGCTCAAGGATCAGGCATCTGGCCTACTCCAAAGATTTATTTTCTGAATTCTTGACTCCTTCAACAAGAAGCCATCCCCATGTGGAGCCACTATTAGCCACCTATGAAATTTTTGTCAAGCAAACAGGTGGCTAAATTGTTGTTGAGCCTTCAAGGAATGCAATATCTCCTCCGAAAAAACATCATCCTTGAAGCCCCTATGTGTTCATTGTCTTTAAAAAGATCCTCACTGCTGTTCCCACTCGCTAAGCCTCACTGCTTGTAGAAAATTGTGCCCAGAAATTCCCCCATTTGCCCTTGTACCTCTGCAAAGTTCCCCATTATTAACCTTTTTCCCACTCTTAAAATTTCCCCTTTTGATTCCCAAAATCCCCTAAACCATCCATTTCGTCCTTAGAACCAAGTGAAAATCCTTCATTTGATTTTAACTCCCTCTTTTACCTCTACCGAAAGCCTCCTTTTAGCCGTAAACGCTGTTCCTAAGGCTAAAATTCCCATTTTTCTCTATTAACAGGCTAGCCCCCTTAATCCAAGCCCCAAAAACCACTTCCCCACATGACCCGGGCTCTAAGACCAAGCGCTAGCCCGTGAGGCGCTTATCGCATCAGAGGATTGGAGCGGAATGCTTTATTCCTATGTTAGAACAAAAACTCCGATGCGATGATGTTTTGTTCTATGAGTCTCGGGAGTGGTCTCCACCATCGATCTTATTAAGATCCGATGGCTTGCGCAAAATCCCTCGTGTGCCCTACAGCAGCCCTTTGTGACATGCCGACGATAATCTCCACCGTTGACTCCCATTCCGATCCGACGGTCACCGCACAGTCGCCCGATCGCTAATCGCAAATCATAAACAGTGTCACCCTCCGCCCTTTCTGATTGTAGGTTCCCCGATGCGATCCTGGCCGTTGAATCCACAAGAGCCAACAACCAGGATCTACCCTCATTCCGCCATATGTCTCCCAATTGGGCGCCCCCGATCTAATCGCAGTCATCGATTCACTCTTAATCTGACGACCCTCGCATTCTCGCTCTGATCGCGATCGAAATTTTCAAATGGAGCCACCTTTCGTTCCTCCCAATTGCGATCCTCCGACGTGATCTCCGTCGTCGATCTCACATAAGGTCCAACGGTCATAAACCAATCGCACCATCGCTCATCAGATTTTGACCCCCCCATCACTCCCCCTCCGATTAGATCGCAGCCATCAATCTCCTCCTAAGATTCGACAGTCCTGATTGAATCGCCCTCCACCTATGACTGGGTCCCACCATATCAAACCCATTTCATGTGTTTTCCACACATTTTCTGTGTATTTCATTTAAAGGCCCAAACCTTGGGTTTACATTAGAACATCGTATCATCCCGCCAAACATTAAAATTTTAATGTTTTACATTAAAGTTTTCATTTCGCCCAACTTCCACATGCATTTTCCCCACTGTTTCACTACGTGTTCCCGCCGCATTTCAGTGCATGCATAGCATTCGCTCCTGTTGCACTGCCATCATCACAAGCATTCCACCACAGCCATCCTCCCCCATGCATGGATTTTCTTAACTAATTTGTGGGCTTTTGCAGGTTACAGGCGGTGAGAACCGCCGTTGCTCACAGTCACTATTACAGTGACACAGAGCACAGAGGAGATTATTTCCTGAGCACTGATATTGCAAAACAAGTGTTTGGGAAGGTTTCTACAGGAAAATTTTCATTAAAGGTGCAGATTTCAAATGTGCGAAACCTTTCCAACGCCATCAAAGCTCAGTTTTCACTAACGGAGGCAGTCATGAAGCAGCAAAGAGTATCAATACAAAGTTAAGGAGTTCTAATGCACACTATTGAAGATGCCAAGCCTTAATTCATTGTTTTAAAGGCAAAGTACCAGATTGAAGACCCCATGAATCACACAGAAGGCCTAATGCGGGGAAAATAATATCATCAGGGTTTCACATCAGCAGAAGTCTACCCCCGAGAAAGGACACAGTACTCATACTGTGTTAGGTCTACATTGTGTCCAAGAGAAGGTTTCCACCCTGACAATAGTCCTAATGCTACCAGAGCATTTGCTACGTGGTATGGCAGTATTTGAAGTCATTTATCTACCTTTTTTTATTCACCAGGGTACTATGAGTACTGCAGCGAATTCACATCAAGAACATTCCTGGAGTAAATTGCAGCATGTCGAAGACCACTCTTTCATCCAAAGAGTACTGAAGATTAATGCTCAAATATTAAAACAGAATGGGTTTCCAGACCCACTTCTTCTACTCTATTTTTAATGATCATTTAGTGTTTCATCTACCCCCTTGGCCTCTCTTTCAGCTATAAAACTCATGAAGAAACTCATTGTAAGGGTTGTTGATCGGATATCTGTGAACTGCAAGCATTTTCTCTTGAGATTTAGTTCTCTGTGTAATGTTGTAAGATAGACCGAGGAAGATTTTTTCATGTTGAATATCAAGTTGTTGGAAATGTTTTACATGACTGGTGTTGCTCTTTAATATGACAAGCACATTTCTTTGGATCCTGATTTAAAGCAGCGGTGACATTTTTCTTACTTTGTCTCTGTTTTCCTTTGTAATTCATCACATTTCGTTTCTCTGGTACGCATCAAAAATCTGGTTTAGGATATACCCTTGCACGGTACCCTAAGCTTCTGCTCTCCCTACCTTTTATTTTTTCTGCTGTATGTGTTATCTGAGCGCCGATTTAAGTTAATTTAACCGGTGTAGTGGATGTAATTTTCTGCTAGCTGATGTATGAATTAATGAATCTGTTCTTAGATGTTCTTGTTGGGATTTAATTGAATGAATTCTGATGATGGGAGTTTAGAACATTTTCTCTGTCTCACTAGCGTCTCTTTCAATCAATTGAACCTTTCTAAGTTCCCTTAAGTTGGATGCCGAAGCATTGAAAGTTCAAAGTCTTTCTCTGATCTTAGGTTTTCACCTTTGTTTTTTAATCTTTAATGTTCCCTTTTTCTGAAGAGTTTACCCTTTAGGAGTTGGGTCACAGGTGTCTAATAGCATGTCCTATCCCTGGATTTGATTCCTAAGTGGTCATCTTGGAGGTTTCCTTGTCTTTCACTTTATTTCTCACCATTTCATTTCACACTATCATCTTTAAGATCCAATGCTTTAGATGACTAGCCCAACTGAAAGCCTGCATATTGAATAGCAAGTAAACCCTTTCCTGACTCCATTTCCAAATGGTCTCAAGTATTCCCTGAAATCATTCCTCCTTTGCCTAAAATCCTCTTTATTCAGCCTTGTCTCATAGTGAACCCTTCCTTCCTGTTTCCCAACAACCAAACAAAAATCAAACAAACAAACTCGTGCCTATAACTAGCCTAAAACCCAAAAGCAGAGCTTCAAAGACATAAGCCTTTGCATATATAGATAGATCCCTCTCTAGACCTAGGAGGGCTAGATCCTAAGGTCTAAATGTGGTTTTGATGTTGTCTCATCTTTTGGTATTACCAGACTTGCCAAAACATGGGAACCCCAACATGTTTGATTCCCAATTTGGATGTCTTATCTTTGAAGGAAGTTTTAATCTAATTTGAGAGTTCAAATTGGATCATAGGATATATTGTTGGAAATTTTATTTTGAGATCTTTATTATATTATATGGAAATACTTCTAACTCCATAGTAATGAGAATATGTGGAATATTTCATTAGGATGATCCAACCAAAGTACAAACAAGCTGACCTAGTGCGATTTACAAGTTAGCTCCATAAGGGAACATATACAAAAACTATAAATAAAGGGCATATCATTTCGTTTGAACACAATCCATAAAAGAAGAGATATGAGGCCACAAGAGGATCCAAGGAACAATTTTTTGGGTGATTCTTGGAGTCTAAAGGAGGAAAACAATTTGTGATTTATGGGGTGAACGATTCATCTTGGAAATTTTCGCTACAATGTTTTTGTGGGACGTTTCAAAATGTGAAACTTGGAGGATACATATAGAATATATTAATGTACTTGTGATTTAAATTCCATAACTTGGTTATCTATAATTTCAAAGATATGGACTAAGGAAGTTAGGATTCCTAAATGCTCATCAAACAAGTCAACTTGGGATTTTCACTATAACTTTTGTTCTGTGATGCTTCAGAATGTGAAACTTGGAAGAAACAACTAGGATACTTTTATATACATGTGATTAAATTTTAGACCTTGATCTACTCTAATTTTGGAGACATGGTATGAGGAAGTTAGTATTCATGAACACTTATAAGATTATTAAAACATGTTCACTTAGCAATGTTTCTATAGAATTATTTTTAATATGTTTCAGGATGTGAAATATGGAGGAGAAACAGAAGAGATCTCTAGGTATCCATGATGTGAGTTTCAGCACTAAAATTGAAGAATCGAATATGTAGCATGTTGTGTAAGGTTGTTCGTATTAAGAAGCCAAAAGAAACAAGTTATGGGAGAAGTATATTTAGTGAAGAAGAAGTAGTATGTAGACCTGGTGAAGGCATAAGTAATTAATATACTTGGAGAAGGAAAAGAAGGAAGAAAACTTGGTGAAAGAAGGATTATCTAATAAAAATTGTAAAGGAGAAAATAGACTCAGTGATCAAGGTTGGTGCCTACAATTATTTTACTAGTAGTGGGTATTGGTGTCTCTTGTAATTTGGTGCCTACAAAGAAACAAAGGGGATTGGTTCCTCCTATAGGTTAGTGCCTACAAAGAAAAAATGGGGTTGGTATCTCATGTAGGTTGGTACCTACAAAAAAACAGAAGGGATTGGTGTCTCCTATATGTTGGTGCCTACAAAATAGAAAATGGTACGGGTGTCTCATGTAGGTTGGTGCCTACAAGATATTTCACATAAAGAAGTTTTGTGAGTTTCTCCTGTAAGGGTTTCCACATATATATATATATATATATATATATATATATATATATATATATATATAGAGATACTTGTTCATTTTGTTGGGTGTGGAGCCTGATTATCTTGTTTATTTTGTATTACAGCGTTGGAACCTTGTACCTTAATGGGGCGGAAATGCCACCCGTAATTAAACACTGCCTGGGGGGTCCAGGGGGGGCCGCTGCGACTTTATGGAGCTCTCCCTTGACGGGGGGTTTCAGGGGCAACGCCCCCGAAGCTAAAAACAAATGTAAAATTGCCTTGTAAAAGTATAGTAATTTCTAGTCAATCTGAGCCGTTCATTAGGTAGATGATAAGACAGTAGAATTTATGTTTAGTTTAGGATTTTTTGCCCTAGAAGGAAACCCCTCGCTTTGTATGAGGGTATTTGTATTGCGGCTGTGTATTGTATGTGTATTCTTAGAGCGAAAAACAAATAGGGAGACTGCGAGAGAGAACAGATGATATTACAACAGATCTGTTGTAGGTTGTGTCTCTTCATTTTGCTGGATAATGGAAAGCAAGGACTGGCTGTTCAGGGTGGACGTAGCGCAAACTGGGTGAACCACGTATATCTTTGTCTCTCTGGTTTTATGTGTTTTATGTGCTTGTGTTTTCCGCATATTTTATGTGTTGCATTCCTCTGCAATATATACTTTTATAACAACTGGTATCAGAGTCGAAGGTCTATTTGGATGATAAACTCACAGGAAAGAAGGGTTCCTAGTTCAAGTGGGAGCAATGGCTGAAGATGGTAAGTTTAGGGTCGAGAAATTTAACGACCAAAACTTCCTGTTGTGGAAGATGCAGATGGAATATTATCTGTATCAGAAAGATCTGTACCTACCATTGAGCAGAAAAACAAAGAAGCCGTCGGCTATGACAGACGCAGAATGGGAGATTCTCGATAGAAAGGCACTCAGAACAGTATAGGTGTGCCTCACGGTGTCGGTATCCTTTGATATTTCGAAGGAAACAACAAAAAAGGGTTTGATTAAGGCATTGGCGAAACTATATGAAAAACCCTCTGCCTCAAACAAGGTATTTCTTATGAAACGTTTATTTAATATGAAGATGTCGGAAGGTGGATCTGTTGCATACCATTTAAATGATTTTAATACAGTTACCAATCAGTTAATCTCTGTAGGGGTAAAATTTGGTGATGAATTTAGGGCTCTTTTATTTCTGTGCTCATTTCCAGAAAGCTGGAATGGTTTAGTTATGGCCATTAGTAACTCTGTCTCTAGATCTAGTACTTTAAAGTTTGATGATGTTGTCGGTGCTATCCTTAGCGAGGAGATGCGACGGAAAAGCTCTGGTGAGACATCGGGAAATTCTTTGAGTGCAAAGTCTAGGGGAAGAAGAATGGAAAGAGGAAAGAGCTCAAGATATCGCAGTAAATCAAGGAAAGCTAGATCCAAGTCCAGATCGGGGATAGTGTGCTGGAAATGCGGAAAGAAAGGACACCTGAAGAAAGACTGTAGATCTCGAAAGGGAAAAGAAGGAGACGCACAGCAAGAAAACAATCATGAAGAAAATGTGACAGGTGATGTGTTACAAGATTCTTTGATTCTTTCTTTTGAAAATGTTACTGATTCTTGGGTTGTAGATTCAGGGGCCTCATTCCATGCCACACCTGATAAGAATATTTTCATGACTATGTTCAAGGAGATTTTGGACAAGTCATTTTGGGTGATGATAAACCCTGTAAAATTGTTGGAATGGGTAAAGTTCTTATAAAACAACAGAATGGAAACCAATGGCTATTAAATGAGGTAAGGCATGTTCCAGATCTGAAGAAAAATCTGATTTCAACAGGGCAGTTAGGCGGTGAAGGTTGTGTGACAAATTTCACAGATAAATCTTGGAAGGTCACCAAAGGAGCACTGGTAATAGTAAAATGCGAAAAGGTTGGTACATTATACTTATGCAATGGTATTTCTAAGTATGTTAATGCTTTAACTTCCAAAGGAGCAGATGCAACATTATGGAATCACAGGCTCATACACATGAGTGAGAAGGGGATGAAGATTCTTCACTCAAGAAATTTGTTGCCGAGTTTGAAAAATGTTGATTTGGATTTCTGTGAGAATTTTATTTATGGAAAACAGAAGAGAGTCAGATTTCTCAGAGTTGGGAAAGAAAAGAAGAGCGAAAAATTAGAGCTTGTGCATACATATTATTGGCTTGAGAGGTCCTGACCCAGGTTCAGTGTGCAAGGTTTGCCAACAAACCCCTATACTACTGGCCCTTTCAGCAGTAACCTGATTTCGCAGGTCACAGTCTCACCCAAAGTAGTATGGGTGGTTGTTGGAACTAGGTTTACACACCCTAAGAAAGGAAGGGTAAGGCAAGCAGGGCTGCGCTCTATTCAGATTACCTTGGTTCTTCGCAGGGTTAATTATGTATCTATTTTCATCCACGTGAAATAGATATATAATTATATGTTTTTCATAACATCAACACAGCGTTATATAAACAAATCAGAATAGATATAGATCCGAGCATTCAATACACAGAATTTCACAGCAGAAAGATAGGAAACATATAACATAGTAATTATCAACAATTCATATAACAATACTCACGGATTCAGATCTCTAATAATCCTTCGCATTCATTCATTCATCAACCTTTCCTTGCAATTCCCTTCCCAACCTGTGCATACAGTAGCAGGGTCCGCACACACCTGGACTAGGAGCTCCACGCACATAGCCAGAAGGAGTCTATTCCCCCAAAACCCAAATAGATAGCTTAAACAACATATCGCATCAATAACTCATCAATTCCTATCCTTTACAATCCAAAAGGCATCTCTATTTATAACAATCTAGCCTCAACGTTCCTATGGTCTGCAACCCATGGTTTTCGGACCCCCAATTTACCCTTTGACCCATTACAATGTGTTCGGGGCTTTGACCCACCCCAAAACCCCTATGCTATATTAAATATAATCAAGAATAATAAAAATGGACCAGTTTCGCAACTTGTTAGGAGACCCTGTTCCAACAGTCCCCCAACACAATCTTCTGACTCGTCCTGAGTCACTGCACTAGTGTGACCACATAGTCCGCAGCCTGGTATGGTTTGATTCAACTACCATTGACAAGCAAGGAATAAGGTCACCGCACAAGGTAGCTAACTGAACTGTGTTGCCATTCATAACCTGCTTAACTATGTAGGGACCAAGCCAGTGCTACCGGAATTTGCCTAGGTGTTTCGCAAATTGGCTATCGTACAAAAGGGCGAGATCACCTTCGATGAATGTCTTCTGGCGAATGTCTCAATCATGCCATGCTTTATCCTGAGCCTTTTGAACCTACTAGTGAAACTGAGCAATAAACTGATCTTCCTCCAAAGCCACCAGTTGTGCCAGGAATTCTTCTATGATGTCGGAGTCGGCCATATTCGTGAATGCTGCGATGCGTAGGCTAGGAACAACGCACTCTATTGGCATGATGGCCTCCTTGCCATAGACCATTCGGAAAGGTGTCCTGTCGGTCAGCATTTTACAAGTTGTGCAATATGCCCACAGAACCGAGGGGATGTGAACATCCCAGTCGCTACGATCAGCATTAAAAACCTTCATTAATTCCTACTCCAAAATTTTGTTAAAAGCTTCAACCACCCCATTAGTCTGGGGATGATATGGTGTACTCTTGGCATGGTGGATCTGGAATTCCTCATTCAAAGCTTGAATCGTTTGGTTAACAAAATGCATACCTCTGTCACTCATCAGGATCTTCGGACAGCCAAACATGGTCAGAATCTGCTCAAAGATGAAGTGCACAGCAGTATCAACAATACAATCTCTTACAACTTGTGCCTCAGCCCATCGTGTGACGTAGTCAGTGACCGTGTGTAGCGTGCACCTGTTTTCTTTCCCGGTGGATTGATGGGTCTGATAATTTCAATGGCCCATTTGGTTGTCTAAGTACGTTGATGCGCGCGGGGGTCCCCGAGTCCTAGGAATATCTTGGTGCGCACATCAGCGGGAGGTGCGAACCGCAGCACCATCCTATCCCGACACGTCTCCTAGTTCGGAAATGCTTTCTTGTGGGTATCCCACCAACGTGCAGGTGTGCCACGCAGTGCCAGATTGAGTGCCCAGAGCCGCCGATATTTTGGCACCCTAGCCTCTAATTTTCTTAAGAAGTCTTGGACAGTACTAGACTCATCAAAGTGGGGAAGGTCCCTTACCTCCTAAGTAATGAAGTAGAGGGTCCTTGCAACCCGAGGGCATCGTAGTGTTGAGACATTGTGTAGCCAGGTTTGCCAACTCTCAAGTTCTTCATCCGAGTCAGAACAATACTCCCTGTTTTTCTCCCAATCGAATACTCTGTCTGTTGTAGGGTCACTTGGTCTTGGTCCTGTGTTGTCATCCTGTAGATATGATCAAGTTCCTCCTCTTCGTATGCTAGTTCTATATACTGCATACCCTCAACAGGATCCAGTGGTACTATTACACGGGTACCATTCTTTTCAAACAACATGCTACATTTTTTCAGATTGATGACACCCCCTACGTCGATAGCCCAGTCTAGTCCTAGGAGTGCAGGATAGGGATCCGTATACTCCACAATTTCTATGGCCTCAAAGTCATCTAGGACCCTTACTCCTGCGATATCGACCACAACTTTTGGCAACCTTCCCAGAGGGATGATCTTCTGTTGATTCGCCATTCGTAGCTAGATAATGGACCAGTCTAATTTAGGTTCACCCATTCGTTGCCATGTCTTTTTTGGTAAGATGTTTGTGTCAGATCCAAGATCAAGAATAACCTGATCCATCTCAAAATCACCAATCTACGCCGTTAGTCGCATTTCCCTCCCGGTGTGCCTTTTGTAGCTGTGTAATTTGTGTACTTCTTTCACCTCAGCCGTTGAGCTGGGTTGGGTTTCACAATTCTATAGCAGTACTTAAATATTTTCTCCAGCCTATGGGTTGCATAGTAGCTTCAAGCATGCCCTTAACAAGGTTTCAACTTCCTCTTCTGTCTGGAGGTGCGCTGGCGGCTGCGCAGGGGCTTCCAGCAACTCCTGTCTCCAGGGATTTGGTTCCTTCTAGGCAGCCAGCTCCCCCCTCGCTCCTTTGGTGACCATGCTACATGTTATGATTTTTACATGGGGATCTTCACTCCTTAGCTCCGTTTTGAATCTTTGTACATTTTGGGTGGGGGTAGAGTATTTTTCCTTCATTTTTGTTAACAAGATCGGACAATCTTCAATCTCATGGTCTAGTTGTCTGCAATACTTACAGGACTGCCTCGTGGGATTTGGACAGTCCCTAGCGAAGTGCCCTATCTCTCCACAGTTGTAGCAGATCAGCTGGCCCCGTCCTTGTCCTGCGCTCCCTCCCCGTCCCGCCCTGCCTCCTGCAGGAGAGCTACCAAAGGTTGCGGGAGATCTCAGAGAGGCAGGATCGGACTGTACTCTATAAAGGGTTCCTCGATCTACCATTAAGTCATACGTGTGACAATTCTACTCATCGTGCCCTATATATCGGCAGAACATGCATCATTGTTGCCTCAATTCACCCTTATTTATCCGAGGACACTGGGTTGTATCATGCAGTCCCGTTACCCAGTAGTCTTCACACCAGAGGTCCGTGCCGACTCCTTTTCCCCGTTCCATCTGTAAGCTCTATATTTCTAGGTGCATGGACCCGAGCTTCTCCTGAATTTTCTACACTCCTTCTCGTGTGTCGTCCTTAGGCACAGCTTCCAGTTTCATGCAGCTTCCAAAGCTTTTTCCTGCGATTCGAAGGTTTGGTGGCCCATGGGTATGCGTAAGTGAGGTAGCAGCATAGCGATGAACCATTCCATGTGTTTTTTGTCATCATACTTAAACTCACCTTCCCTGATCACTTTCTTTAACCATTGATCGGCCTCCCATACTGACTCAGACACCCCTTGCTTGAAGTCTTTTACTTCCACTACCAGCTGGGAATAGTATTTTGGATTCCGAAATTGTTATTTTAGGGCATCCTTAATATTTTGAAGCGTTGCGCTCCCGTTTTGGGATATATACCGCATATACCAGTCCAGCGCCCTTTCTTTGAAAGCCAAGGATAGCTGCGCTCTCTTGATAGTATCGCTTACCACCCCTTGCGCCATCCACACCGAATCAGTCACGAACCAAAATCGATCCATGTCCTCATTGGCTGCTCCTTTAAAAGTAGGTAACTTTAGGTGTGCTTCCATGGGCTCCTCTGGTTTATCTTCCTGGGGCCCTGACGTCGGGGCAGCTGATAGACCCTATGTAGGTCTCGGTGGACTATGAGCAGAGCGATCCTCTCCTTGACTATCTTGATAGTTCTTACTGCTCCGCGTTGCCCTTCCACCTAGAATATCACTCATCACACCCCGCGTTAGATCTCTAATGCCATTACCCGATCCCATTTCTCAGATTCCTTCAGGTCCCCACAATGAAACCATTTGTTGGCTTGAGGGGTCCTAACCCAGGTTTGGTGTGCAAGGTTTTCCAACAAACCCCTATACTACTGGCCCTTTCGATAGTGACCTGCTTTCGCAGGTCACGGTCTCACCCGAAGTAGTATGGGTGGGTGCTGGAACCAGGTTTCTGCACCCTGAGAAAGGAAGGGTAAGGCAAGTAGGGTTGCGTTCTGTTCAAATTACCTTGGTTCTTCGCAGGGTTAATTATGTATCTATTTTCATCCACATGCACTAGATCTACAATTATATGATTTTAATAACATCAACACGGCGTTAATAAACAGAGCATAATAGATATAGATCCGAGAATTCAGTACACAAACTTTCGCAACAGAAATATAGGAAAAATATAACACAGTAATTATTAACAGTTCATATAACAGTACTCACGGATTCAAATCTCTAATAATCCTTCGCATTCATTCATTCATCAACCTTTCCTTATAATTCCCTTCCCAACCTGCGCACGCAGCAGCAGGGTCCGCACACAGCTGGACTAGGAGCTCCGCGCACACAGCTAGTAGGAGTCCGTTCCCCCAAAACCCAAACATATAGCTTAAAAAATATATCACATCAATAGCTCATCAATCCCTATCCTTTACAATCCAAAATGCATCTCTATTTATAAAAATCTAGCCTCAACGTTCCTATAGTCCACAACCCATGGTTTTCGGACCCCTAGTTTACCCTTTGACCCATTACCATGCATTCGGGGCTTTGACCCACCCCAAAACCCCTGCACTATATTAAATATAATTAAGAATAATCAAAATGGACCCGTTTCGTAGCTTGTTAGGAGACCCCGTTCCAACACAAATGTATAGGGACCTGCTTAGGTATCATCTCTCGGTGGCTATCGTTATTATGTTACTTTTACTGATGATGCAACTAGAAAAACTTGGATTTATTGTATTCAGAATAAATCTGATGTATTTGATACTTTCAAGAAATTGAAAGTTTTGGTTGAGATTGAGACAGGAAAGAAGTTGAAGTGTCTCAGATCAGACAATGGAGGTGAATATTGCAGCAAAGAGTTTGATAGGTACTATTCATAGCATGGAATTCATAGAGAGAAGACAGTTCCAAGAACACCACAAGAAAAAGGTGTGTCAGAAAGGATGAACAAAACAATCATGGAGCGTGCAAGGTGCATGAGATTACATGCAGGATTGCCTTTACAATTTTGGGCAGATGCTGTAGATACTGTTGTTTATCTAATAAACAAAGGGCCTTCAAGTTCCTTGGATCGTGGTATTCCATAGGAAGAATGGATAGGTAAAAAGGTAAAATACTCTTTTTTAAAGCCTTTTGGCTGTGAGGCCTTTGTCCATATTAATAAAGAAAACATAACAAAGCTTGAGGCAAAATCAAAGAAATGTAAATTTATTGGATATGGTGTTAATGATTTTGGTTATCGCTTATATGATTATGAAAAACAAAAAATCATTAGGAGCAGAGATGTAATATTCAATGAAAAGGTCTTGAATAAGAATCAGTTGCAGGAAAAGAAACAGGAAAAGGAAAACAAAGAATACATAGTTCTTGATGAGATCACAGAAAAAGTAAAGGTGCCTAAAAATAATAATAATCAACAGCCACAGCAACAACAACCACCACAACAGTAATAGGCACCTAAAACACCTGAAAGTGGTGTTAGAATATCTACCAGGATAAGTAGACCCCCTGAACGATACTCTCCTTCATTATATTATTTATTGTTGACTAATTCTGGTGAACCTGAATGTTATGAAGAAGCAATGCAAGTTGAAAGAAGGAAGAAGTGGGAGCTAGACATGGAATAAGAGATGGAATCCTTAATGCATAACCAAAATTGGGACTTAGTCAAGTTGCCTACAGATAAAACTACATTGCAAAATAAATGGGTTTACAGGCTGAAGGAAGAATATGGAGGAAAACAAAGGTACAAAATTAGACTTGTGGTGAAGGGGTTTGCACAAAAGAAAGGTATTGATTTTGATGAAATATTTTCTCCTGTTGTTAAGATGACTTCAATCATAACTATGTTAAGTCTTGTAGCGGCGGGATATTTACATCTTGAATAGTTAGATGTAAATACATCATTTATCCATGGCAATTTGGAGGAAGAGATCTATATGGAGCAACCAGAAGGATATGAGGTCAAAGGGAAAGAAAAATTAGTATGTATGTTAAAGAAGAGCTTGCATGTCTTAAAACAGGCTCCAAGGCAGTGGTATCTAAAATTTGACAGGTTTATGTATGAACAAGGTTATACTAGATGTCACTTTGATCATTGTGTTTATCTGAAAAATCAAAATGATGGCAGCTATATTATATTGTTATTGTATGTAGATGACATGCTTGTTGCAGGGTCTAACATGCAGGAAATAAATGTCCTTAAAATAAAATTAGAAAATTCATTTGCAATGAAGGATTTGGGAGCTTCAAAACAAATCCTTGGTATGAGAATAACTAGAGACAGGAAAAATCACAAATTAACACTATCTCAGAATGAGTACATACAAAAGGTGTTGAAAAGATTTAATATGCAGAATGAAAAACTAGTTAGTACACCTTTTGCTAGCCATTTCAAAATTATTAAGGAGATGTGCCCCAAGACCCAAGAAGAAATGGACTATATGTCTAAAGTTCCATATGCATCAGAAGTTGGAAGCTTAATGTATGTAATGGTCTGCACAAGGCCTGATATTGCACATGCAGTGGGAGTTGTAGGCAGGTACATGAACAATCCAAGAAAAGAACATTGGATGGCAGTGAAATGGATTCTCAGATATTTGAGAGGTACCACAAATCAAGAATTATGCTTTGGTGGTTCAAAAATTGCTCTATAGGGATATGTTGAGGCAGATATGGCAAGTGAAAGAGATAACAGGAGGAGCACTACAGGATATGTATTTACTATAGGTGGAACAGCTGTCAGTTGGGTTTCAAAAATCCAAAGTGTTGTTGCACTTTCAACAACATAAGTAGAGTATGTTGCTGCTATAGAGGCTAGTAAAGAAATGATTTTGTTACCAAGGTTTATGGATGAATTGGGTAAGAAGAATGATATGGGCACGTTATACATTGATAGCCAAAGTTCCATTCATCTTTCAAAGAACTCAACATTTCATTCCAGGACTAAACACATACAGCTCAAGTACCATTTTCATACGGTCATTATTGGAAGATGGACAGTTGAAGCTGGAAAAGATACACACTAGCCGTAATCCTGCAGATATGCTAACAAAAGTTGTAACCAGGGAGAGCTGAGATTATGCTCAGTTTCAATTGGTCTTCAAGGATAACGATGAAGATGAGAAACATCCAGGTCCAACGAGGAGTCATTTTCTAGAAAATGAAGCAACGGTGGAGTTGCTACAATCAGTCTCCAAGTGGGAGGTTATTGGGTGTGGAACCTGATTATCTTGTTTATTTTGTATCACAGCGTTGGACCCCTGTACCTTAATGGGGTAGCAATGACACCCATAATTAAACGCTACCTGGAGGGTCTAGGGGGGGGCGGCTGCGACTTTATGGAGCCCCCCCCTAGCGAGGGGTTTCGGGGCCAGCGCCCGCGAAGCTAAAACAGATGTAAAATTGCATTATAAAAGTATAGTAATTTCTAGTCAATTTGAGTTTTTCATTAGGTGGATGATATGACGATAGAAGTTATGTTTAGTTTAGGGTTTTTTTCCCTAGAAGGCAACCCCTCACTTTGTATGAGGGTATTTGTATTGCGGTTGTGTATTGTATGTGTATTCTCAGAGTGATAAATAGATAGGTAGATTGTGAGAGAGAACAAAGGATATTACAGCGGATTTGTTGTAGGTTGTGTATCTTCATTTTGCTGGATAATAGAAAGGAAGGACTGGCTGTTCAAGGTGGGAATAGCCCAAACTAGGTGAACCACGTATATCTATGTCTCTCTGGTTTTATGTGTTTTATGTGCTTGTGTTTTCCGCATATTTTATGTGTTTCATTTCTCTGTAATATTTAATTTTCTAACACGTTTTATGATATTCATGTTTTATGACGTTTGATTGGCTTTAAATAATTAAAATTATCATTCTATTGACTCACCCCCCTCCTAGTATAATTGTGAATCCAAAAATGTTCCTTACATCAAGGATGAGAAAGTAAAAATAAATTTTTTTCTAAATGGATTTCCACAATCCTATTAGGACACGATTGAGTTTTATGGGACAAAAATGCTTGAGTACATTATCAGAAAGGAAAACTATTATTATTACTAGTCAAAACACAATATTAAGTCTGAGAAATAATGGAGAAGGAGAGAACCAACTTCAAGAAGAAAGGATCAAAATCCTCATGTGGTTCAAGCAGTATAGGAAGAGTGTTAAGTTCAATGTACCAACCATAAGTGAATACCAACAAATTTTTCTAGGTCCAAGTGGGGATAAACCAGTCATACCAACAAAATAAGAGGAAAAAGATTCAAAGAAAAACCCTTTGAAATGTTGGGGATGTGGGGAACATAATTTGTTGAGAGGCTATCCACATAGGAAGTATGTCAACAAAAGGGTATATAATGTCCAGGAGATCACTATTATCAAGGACGTGGCTAGGAGCATACCTCATATTTATGAAACTATGGAGAATCAGTAAGGAGACCACCAAGCCTCATTGGTGGAGATGGAAGGTATAATTTCTAACTATCCTATTTAAATTATACTTAACCCTAGCTCTAACCTCAGTTATATTACACCAAATATTTTTTAGGCGTGTGTATTGTTTGGTAATTTATTTTATGTTAAATTACTTCATAAATTATCGACGAGGACTTGTAAACTGATGAAGTGTAAATGCACTATTTGTGCTAGGATTTCTTATTAGGTGAATAATTTTCAAATTTTATTAGGATGTTTCATGCACATGTTTTTATCTAAAAATCATTGAAAGAAAAAATACTATCACTCTTGCAGAAAAGGTTAGTATCACTCTTGGAAAAATAGATCACATTTGCAATTCACACTTGATAGAAAAAACAAAGTAATTCTAGAGAGAAAAAATAAATGAAATGAAATCTAAATCTACTTCACACTTGGAAAAGGAAACTAATCATAATAGCACAAAAGCAAAAATGAAAATCTTCTCCATACTAGCAAATCTAGATTTACTTCCTACTAATATAAATGGAAATAAATCTTAAGTTTGGAATTAAAGTATCTCACTAGAAAAACTAAATCACACTGATAAATCCTTGAAAGAATTCTATTTCTAATTGAAATTTGAAATCAAATCATTCTTCTCTAAAATTTACATGTGCACAATAGATCCTTTTTTTATTTATTTTCTTCATCCTTCACACAACGAAATGATCAAATCTATGAAATAAATATTTAGCAAACTTTGTAACAAAAAAAATTCTCAGTGTCATAAGCATTCACTATATATCAAAACTAAAAGACTAGTTGTGATAATCTAATGCTGCAGAACTAAAATTAGAAAATTGAGTTATTAACTAGAGATGAAAATAAAATATTACAACTCTTAGGGGTGCCTCCTATGAGTTGTAAGTATGCAAAGATCAACGGAGACTACAAATGCATTTAAATGCAATGCATAGAGGAATAACAAGCTTTCCTTAACAGTTTCAAAGAGTATTTTAAAACATTAACAATTTTTGTATTCATCGTGTCGAGAGGTAGGTTTTGTAACTTCCTTCAATAAACTATTTGGATATTTCTAAGACTAGCCTACTCGACATAATCTCTAAAAATAACATGAGATAACATGAAATAGTGATTCCTCATTATTTGATATCGGAGAAGCAAATCATGGGGAAACATATCAAGTTCATTGATTTCCTCACTCACCTTGTTCGTCTTCGGCTCCTTTTATGCTGGGTTGAATTCCACGTTGACCTGCTTATAAAGAATCCCTATCATCGATATGGATCATGGAGATAGATGGATATAGTTATTCCAGTTTTCAACTAACTGTCCATACATTTCGTTTATAAACTGGTGTTTTGGAACCTATAGAACCTTCAATTAAGCTGCAGAATCAATCATTAGCTGCAAAATTGATGCAATTCAGTAGCTTGTGAAAATATTAAATCAAATAATAAACAACAATGAAACTATGAATAAAATATGATTAAATACATGTTTTTTCCAATAACCTTGTAAGCTAACACCTTATTGAGATATTTATGGTTAAAATTGAGGAGAATGAAGTTTAAGGATGGTGTAAAAAAGAGACAATTGTGGTCTTCAACGTTCCCCCACACAGAAGATATTTCATGTCCTCATGCACAAAATTTCAAAATTTTGTAACCCTTATCTGTCACTGAGCTACCTTTGAGGCCTGAACAAGAACATATAAGTTAGTTCTCTTTGCTTTTCTTGTACTTGTTTCCATCCTTGGTTTCTTCATTAAGATCGTGTAATGCAAACTTATGACCTTTTTCTTAAGAAATTTATTTTTAGATTTCAATTTCTTGTTTTTCTTGTACCATAAAGCAAGATGTAGAAGAATGTTATCATTTTAAGTTCTTTGGATTTCTTTTTGTACCTTTATTGCTTCATGTTCCTACTTCAAATATTTATTCAACACTTCCAATACATAAATTTATTGTTTAAGAGTAACTTCAATTATGGGTTCTTCTAGAGGACTGAAATGGATTTCTTCTTGATTTGAGGATGACTCAACAATTCTTCTTGTATTTTTTTGTTTAACTTCTTAAGTCTTGCACTTCTTCTCACGGTTGCTAGTGATTTTTTAGTAGTTTGGGCACACTTTTTCTTATTGACTATTCCATGTTTTGTTTCTCCTTTTGATGTACCTTCATTTTTAATGTTGGTTTTCTTTCTTCTAACATTATTTTGCTTAAGATTTTCTAAGACATTCATAAGAGGGGTTTCATCATCAAAATACTCATCTTGTTGTGTTTCTTGTGCAAGTGAATTTTTTTTAGGGTTTGAAGGAAAATTTCGTGGACTCTTCTTTTTTTTAACATTGGTTTCATCTTGTTCAACTCTTTTAAATGATTTTGTATCAGAAAATCTTCCCAGTTATCCCTTTTACTTTTCAAACGAGCTTCAATTAAAATTTTCACTAACCCTTGATGATACAAATCATTTTCAATGAAATGAATTTTGCTCTGGATGTTAGTAGCCAATTTTCTTAAACTACAAAGCAGGAAGTATGGAAAATTGATTTAATTACCATCAATAAAATGGCATCATTAAGAGAGCATGGTGAAAAAACATATCTACGAACCTACCCTCACGGATTATAAAATTATGAATGATTAATAACAAATTTCTCCATTTTTCTTAAACTACAAAGCAGGAAGTATGGAAAATTGATTTAATTACCATCAATAAAATGCATCATTAAGCAAGCATGTTGAAAAAAATATTTATGAACCTACCCTCATAAGTTATAAAATTCTGAATGATTAATAAAAAATTTCTCCATTTAGTATTTAAGGTTGTGACTGGAATTCCCTTCTTGAAGACAGAGATATCCATGCCTGCGTTTTTAAGGAATACCTCCCACTCTTTTTCTTTGATCTTTTGGTTCTTAAACCAACTTTCCTCGTTTCTCAGTAATCTGGTAGCTTCCGCCATGAATGAATATGTCAGGAACAACTTAATATCCCTAGTTTATACTTAAATCCCATCGTAAGCTTGAGCAAATTATTTTGTAACCTCATTGTCATAACCATCAAAATTTTCAAAGAAATCCAGCCATCGTTCTTGTTGCAACTGCTACTTCACCTGCAGGTATGCTTCAAGAAAATTAGCCCCATTCGGCTGTGAATGCACAATAACTCCCATGCTGAAGAAGTCTCGGGCCTTGATTTCCCTTTTTGAGAGGGTTATGGAGTTGGGAATAAATTGATGTGTTTTCAACAATGATATAGAGCCAAAGAAAATGGGATATGATACGAAGGCTAGGTTTCTCAGGTTGCTCTAGGTGTTATATCCATTCAAGTTTTTTTGGCCATGATCTTCATTTTATTTGGCTAGAATCTATCAAGTAAGCAGCAGAATTTCATGAGAGCTGAAAATTATTGACAATTTTGTAGTTTTATTATTTTTTGCAATAGAGGAATAAAAATAAATGGGACAAGAATAACGAAATTAAGGAAAATCTAGGCTGCCAAGAATTATTGGTTTTCAACATGGATTTTTTTATAAACATGCCAACAATGTTGGGTTTCATGCATATATATATATATATATATATATATATATATATATATATATATATATATATATATATATATATATATATATATATATATATATATATATATATATATATATATAAATAAAATAAAAAATGATTTGCAATATTTTTTGGAGAGGAAGAAGAATCTTTCCTAACCAACTTCAAATCAAGATTATCTTGTAGAATTCTAATGAACTCTTCATTTGTCAATGGTTTATTTTATATTCATAATATATGACCATTTACAAGGAAAGATACTTTTTCTTCATCAATGGTTTTAATTTTGACTGCTCCATTATCAAAGACAGTTTCAACGTCATCAAGACCAAGCCAATGAGTTTGAATTTTTCCTTGAAAATATTTAAATTTAGATTAAAAAAGTAATTCCCAATCACCTGGCTGGAACTTCTTATCTTAGATAAATATATCATTCCATCTAGACCTTTGTTTTTGAACTATGATGGTTCTTTGAATATCATTTGTGTATTTCATCAAGTTCATCCAATTGCTCCATTCTTTGTTTTTGTGCTTCCGATAGATCAAGACCCAATTTGATTATTGTTTTGAAGTTATTTATTTGGAACTCAATATGGAATAGGACTTGTTTCCCATAAACAGGTTCATAAGGAATATTCCATGTTGTGTTTCTCCATGTGGTACGATATGCCCTTAAAAATTCAGGTAGCTTTTTTGCCCAATCCTTTAGACTATGCAGATGCATAGTTTTGGTAAGAATTGCTTCAAGTAATTTATTAGTTGATTCAACTTATCCATTTTCTTTGGGATGATATGGAGTGGATTTCTAATGTGTGATTCACTACAAGGAAAATATCCTCTAGCGGATGTTTTTGAGGAAGCCCTTATAAAAATATCCCAAATATTCGTTTGTAGCAGAGGTCACTAGAGGAGGTTGGTGGGTGGAGGTTTTATGGATTGTTTTTTTGTGGTGCTGTCATCATAAAATGCACTAGTGCATTTTATGAAAAATGAACCGGTGTGTACTATAAATTGGCACCGCGCTTACCATTGAAAGTGGATGTTTCTCTTCTATAAGGGTGTTCTTCTGGGAGGAATACCCTGGAGTGGTCATACACTAGCTTTCTTAGGTCGTTGGACCATCTAGATTTAAGAGAATTTCCAAAACATTTACATCCATAATACACTTTTGTTACAAGACCTGTGAAATTATTGTATACATTATGCATGGCACGTTAAATAATATCATGAAGATCAGAACAATTACAAAGAATTAAATAACTAATATGAAAAATAATATTGTTACGTATATAAACAAATATTTAAACATGTAATTTACCAGAGAAAACCACTAAGCCTGGATAATCATGTGTCGCGTAAGCACATATTCCATACAACGTAAAACTCATCTCTATTGTGATGTCTCTAGATATATTGTATACATTTATCCTATACCATAATTCCTTCAATTCATCTACCAGTGGTTGTAAGTATACATCCATATTCTTCACTTATCTTCTACCAGGGACTATGAGATCCAACATAATATTTTCATTCTTCACAAAAAACCATGGGGGGATATTGTTATTGATCACTACTATAGGCCAAATAGAATAGGTGGTGTTCTGGAGGGAATATGGGTTGACGCCATCCATGGCTATGCTAATTCATAGACTTCGTACTTCATCCTTGAATGTTTCGGGACATGTATCATCTATATGCTTCATGGTTATTGAATCTATTGGGATTCGCATAACTCCCAACTCACTTCTGTGTGAGGCATGCCATCCCTGCAACATAGTTAATTATTTGCAATGAAACAGCCCTTCAATTCTTTGGATTATAAGCATGTGCCTCAATATAATAAAAGGAGGACCATGTGATTTACCCTTCTTTTTTTATTCATCATACCTGTCATGCCGACATTTCAAACGTATCTCTTTGTCTACATATTATCCTCTATATAGGATACAATCATTTGGACATGCATGATATTATATGTACTCAAAACCCAACATTTTCAACAATTTCTTTGCCTCTTTGCAGCTACTGGGCAAGACATTATCACTCGAAAGAACCTTATCTTTGTATAGCCTGTAGTTGGTCATGGACAATGTTAAATGTACATTAATGCTGATAATTATTAATGTTCATAAAATTGACCATTTGTAATGTTCATTGTGTGATTATATTTCTCAAAATATAAGGGACTTTATGGTCAATTACCTCAAAATTTCCAAGAAACATGCATTCGACAAGCCAAAATTTTCTTTCAAGTTGTACAATAACATCATTATCCCCAACTGGGTAGACTATGACTAACCGCCAGGTCCAAAGAGAAGGGTGGTGGAAAAAAAATTAAGGCTTTCGAAAAAGGTATCAACAATATGAGCATCATCCCCTCGCTGGTCATCGTTCTGGAATTCATCTAACAACATTGTCTCCATGGCAGTCATATCCCTTAATTAATCATCCATACCAACCTCTATTTGATTTCCTCCATTGCCAACTTTTGAAGAACTACTAATTTTGTAGTCATTCCTAATTGGTGAATCTTGATGTAGTGGGAATTGATAGGTGGTTGATTCAACCATTCTTGGTATCGTTCCTCTCCAATTTTTTCTCTTAATTCAGCCTTCTCTCGATTTGAAATTGTTGTGGGGTGCAATAGAAGATGGTAGGTAGGTCGTACATCATCACTAGAATTCTAATAATTTCCAAAAATATATTTGAACATGAATAGTACAAAATCGATGATATCAATTAGTAAGCACGTCGAAAATGCATGATTAATTGGTTTGACGTTGAAATAATTACATTATACCAAACAAATATTATTACCATCATTCTCCCAGGATTGTGGCTAGAAGATGGCATGTTACAATTGGCAGGGTGAAGCGGTTGTCCATTTTCATCTACCAACTACGCCTTGCGGTATGTTGCTCCTCATAAGACCTTCTGACGTTTCAGAGTTATTTAAATATTTTTGCATCTAAACTTGATTCTGAATCTGCATGAACCTACAAATTTGTATACATTAATTTTGATTCAGCTGATTGACATGGAGAAAACAAAAAAAAAATCAATTAGATAATGAAAATATAAATAAAATCTGAAGTAATTACGTCTGGAGATGGATAGGGAGAATTTTACGATGGACTTTGAGAAATATTATGGAACGAGATGGATTTTGAAGAATTTTTCAATTGATATAATTATGAGATTTTTATCCCTGTATTTGGGCAAAATCAATAATAAATTTTGGTGTACATACCTAAAAGTAACTTTGGTGCCTTAAAAATGGACTTATTGTTATCGGTGGTAATTTATTGTTAACCGCACCAATGTGGTTTTATTAACGAACGTGTGTTGTTAGTTAACAAACACACCAAATATCAGGAAAAAAAAAAGCGCAACTTTATTTTTTTGAAGTGAAAAAAAAATGGTAAATTGAAAAATAGGCGACAAATTAATTTTGGAAATCTAATTTCATAAAAAAAAATCTTTAAATAGTAAAAGCTATTCATTATTACGTTATTTTTGCAAAAATTTTCAGGGAGGGATTTGCACGAGAGAGATACCTGGAGCAAGAGAGCACGAGAGCACTCTGGAGTAGCAAAATACTTTTGAACAACAACACGATTCAGAGAATCATAATTTGAAACATCTTGTGATTCACACAAAAACCCTGTAGTATAGTAAAATTGTTATATTTTACTATAATAATTCCTTTTTTTGCAGTTTCTGTTAGATTTAATACATGCATAGTAAAATTCTAAATTTTACTGTGCATTTTACTAATAAAATCATTACAAACTCTATTCCTATTTACATTTAATTAAAATTCAGGAAACAAAAAACAAAAAAATCAAAAAAATCCATTCTTACGTTAAACCCTTGCTTCTTCTTGTTTATCTGACTTCACAATTAGGGCTTTTCATTTTAGATTTATAGGGTTTGTGTTACTCTATATATAGGCTTATGACATCTAACCCACGAGACCACTTGTAGAATCAGATCCCAATCCATGTTGGCCCTTGCACAATTTTTTAAAAAACAGATTTTTTTAATCGGTGTGCACTATTTAAAATAGTGCATCGATGCACGATTGTAGTATAGCACACCGGTCGTGTACTGACAAAAAACATTGTTTGATAAAAACAATGTTTTACTAATTTATGTTTGTGTTAATTCGTGCACCAACTTTAATATAATGCACTGGGTCTCCTTGTTGACAAAGAGCATTGTACGATGTTTTTATTGTATTGGAAGTGTGTTTATAAGAACCTATCGCACCGCGTTCGATGTGTACGTTACGAAAGGTGCACCGTTTTCTTGATTATTATTTTCTTTTACCTGAAAAGTATGTGATTTATGTATAAACTATAGTAATGAATGGTATAGGTTTATTATTGATAAATAAATGGCTTACAAGAGTTCAATTAACAAAAATACTGATAGCACATCTAGAAAAGAAAAAAGGCAAGTTCTTTGTAAATTCTTTAGAAAAAATATTATTTTTGAATTAAATGTAAGTTGAACCAATATGTATTGTTTAGTGTGTATCATGAAGAGCCACAAAATGACAAAGATCGATAATATTATTTTTTGTCTAAGACCAAAAGAGAGTAAGCTTGATGTAAAAATTGCAGAAGGATGAATCAGGTGAATGAAAAATACTATCGATCCCATATGAATTTCTTTTTTGAATTTTCATTAATAATATACTTTGAAATATTAGATAACATGTTTCAAACAATATATTAATTTTGAGATTTTTAATGTTCTACATGGACCAATAGTGAAGAAAAGGAATGTTGTTCTAAGAAAAGAAAAGAAAATTGAAAATGCAAATAAAAATGAATTTCTCCTTAGCTGATTTGGAGTGGTGTTGGAGGTTAATGAAAGGGGGGGGGGATTTTACAAAACTTTGAGGAATCTAGTGGAATGAATGTATAGACGTTCTTTCCACGTACAATACAAAAATCAATCCAATGATTCCAAGAACCAAATTTTATTTAAACTATAGGATGAGTTTTCGAAGAATTGGTCAATGAGACATGTCATACTTTTAATAGAAAAAATGTACAACAACAAAAAACAAGGATTGAAAAAGTAATATTCCTTTAAATGTTTTTCTAGAATTATATGTATATACTACTATAAAGCAATCATTTATAAATATCACTTTTGTTATATTTACTTTTCATATATCAATATAAAAACTAAATAGTTTATTGTCATGTTACATTTTGAGGAAGATTATGGAAATCTCAAAGGATGAATGAGTTGATATCAGAAATATTCTAGTAGCAATGTCCAAAAAGGTGTGCAAGGAGATCATCAAAGAAATGGACATAATTGCATCGCATGAGGAGCCAACTCAACAACAACGCGCTTCGAATGTAATATGTAATCATTGAATTTTTTGATTAGGTACAATAAATAAACAATTTAGCATTAAACATTAATTTTCAAGTATTTTCTTACACAAAAGAAAAGAAAATGGAACCCATTCAGAATATAAAACATGATGACAACGAAGAAAAGGGTTGATATCTATAATTGTGAGTAATTTTTACGTCCCTATAACAACTTAAATAGATTTCATTTTTGTATATTTTAAGTTGTTTTACAAAAATCATCATTGAATGTCTTCAAACATGTGCTAACATACAAAGAAGAACCATCAGAAGAATTGATTAACATTGGGTTAAATATGGGTTGTCAGTATATGTTGGCATACCATAAATTAATTGTGGAATTTGTAAGCATGTATCTTATTTTACTTAGCTTCGTATATAATTAATGGAACAAACAAATCTTCTATATTAAATATATGATTTGATATAGGGTATAAAACTTGCAGGAAACAAAGTATGGAAATGTGCCAACAAATGAAATGTTGAGAGATGGCATGAAATTTGATTTTGAAAGGATGTTTATAGTTCACAAGTCAATTCCTGCTATGGTACATTTCTTTTCGATTTACATTGATGTATATTTTTTAATATTGAAATTTTCATTATTCTCACCAATTTATATATGCTCATTACACTTTATTTTTATGTTTGTAGATGGAACTTGAAGAAGAAGAAAACAATCAACACAATGAACAAAACATTCCTCCAAATAACCCAAGTCATTGAAGTAGCTCAAGCAGCGACAGCATTTCCAACGATGAATGATGATCAATATGTTTGGATATCAAAACAAGGCATTGTATTTTTTGAAATATGTGTGTGTTAAATTAGACATTTTGTTTAATGTAATGGACATGGTGTCCCAATTGAAAGACAAAGGGATACCAATAACTGTCCCATTTTGTATGGCAAAGAGTGTCTTATTCATGTACATATAATAAAATATGTTTTAATTTATTCTATTGTGTTCTTCATTATTGTTGTGAAATGCTACACCACTGATTAAATATATGGATGATTAAATATTATAGTGAAGATATGTGAAATCTGATGATATGCTATAATAAATTAATCCAAACATCACATTCAAATGCACTAATAAAAATTTAATTGAGATGAACATTGTTATAATATATGTGTCGACCTTTGATGAATAATAAATTTTAAAACATCACAATAATTGCACTGTCACAGGTCGATTTTTCTAAAAAATAGAAAATGAACACTGGTGCATGTTAGCTACTGCACACTGGTGAGTTTCAACGACCTATGGGCACCGCAAAAATACCAATACTAAGTAGAACGTTCAGTGCACTTTATCGAAGAATACCACTCGGGCGATCGGATAGGCGTTGCATGCACCAGTATGGTTTTCCTTTAACACATCGATGTGCTTTTATAACTTAACGGCGCGGTGCATTTTAACACCTAAACAGCCCGGTGCATTTTTACACCATAACGGCACTAATGCATGCACCTTCCATCGGCCCGGTGCGTCTTTGTGGGTGACACGTACCGGGATTTTGTTAAACACCTCGAGGCATCCGAAATTTGTTTTCCATATTGGTTCTTGGTATATTTACAGTACCAGTGCATACATGGTAATATGCACTAGTGCGTTCACACATTATTCGCGCACCAATGAGAAAAACATCCATAAAAACCTCCGGTCGCCTAGTTTATTTAGTTGTGTTAAAGTTCCGTTAGAAGCTTTTTCAAAACCTTTGTTGCCAAAAATGGTTGTTGTAGCAAATGCTTTTTTGACAATTTTGGCTAATTTTATAACACTAAAAACCTCCTTTATAACCTCCGCTAGAGGGTCTTTTCCTTTTAGTGATTTTATATTCCTCCATTATCTTTTGCACCAACTTAGATGTAAAGTGAGTACCTTGATCTGTCACAATTTCCCTTGGGATATAAAACGAGTGAATATATCTTCAAAATGAAATGAAACTACAACATTTTCAGTAGAAAAATGAAGTGATTTAATTTCTTCCCATTTCGTGACATAATCAGTAGATGCCAGAATGTACCTTTTTTGTCTTGATGGTGGATTAATTGGACCAACAAAATCCAAAACCCACTTTCCAAAAGGTTAAATAAGTACCCGGGGTTATAGAGGTATATCATCTGAAGGAATAGGCTTTCCCATTATTTGAAAACTATCACATCTCTTAACATATTCTTTGGCATCTTTAAAAAGAGAATGCCAATAATATCCTAAGAGAAGGATTTTATGTGCAATCCTTTTATTAGTGAAATTTCCTCCACATGGTTCATAATGACAAGCCTTTAATATTTCTAGTACGTCATCCTCTCTCACACATAATCGAATGATTAAATCAGGTCATATTTTGTATAATTATTCATTTATCCATGAATAAGATGTACTGCTTTGAATAACTTTCCTTTTCTCTCGAGAAGACAAATATGAAGGTAACCTACCTATAGCCAAATAATTAGAAATATCTACAAACCAAGGAGATTTAATAGATACTACAAAAAGATATTTGTCACAAAAATTATCTTTTATGGAACATCCCTATTATCATTTTGGATTCTAGATAGAAAATCAACAACTGTATTCTCCTTTCTAGGCCTATCCAAAATGGTAACATTGAATTATTGTAATAAAAATAACCATCTTGTAACTCAGCCATTAGTAGGTTATTTATTCATTAAATATTTAATTGCAGAGTAATCTGTGTGAAAAAAGTTTCATAACGAGTGATATAATGTTAAAACTTTTCAATGCCATGTACAACAACTAAAAATTCCTTTCTTGTTGCAGTATAATTCAACTCTGCAGGAGTCTAATTTTTACTCATGTAATAAATGGCATATGGAGTCAAATATTTCTATGTCAATACATCTCCTAAGGTTGTAACTGAAGCATGATTTGAAATATGAAAAGGGAGGTTCCAATTTGGTCCTGTTATATGGGTGCTTCAAAAATATTTTCTTTCAATGTTTCAAAGGCTTTTTGGAAATCCAAATTCCAAATGAATTCACAATATTTTGTAAGCAATCTGAAAAGTGGAGAGGCTATATTGGTGAAATTTTTTATAAATATTTTGTAATAACTAGTAAAACCCAGAAAAATTCTAACATCTCTGTGACAAGTAGGAACTGATAATTTGGAAATAACTTCTACTTTAGATGCATCAACTTCAATTCCATCTCCTGAAATGTGGTGGCTTAAAACAATTCCCTCGTTGAACATCATAAAACATTTTTCATGGCTTAATGAGAGGTTTGTTTCCTTACATCTAATGAGAACTTTTTCTAAATTTTCGATAGCTTCCTCAAAATAATTCCCATAGAGTGTAAAATCATCCATATAAACTTCCACACATTCATTAATTAAATCAAAAAAAATTCCTAGAACTTCCCTTTGGAATGTTGCAGGTGCATTACACAATCCAAAAGGAAGTACACTTTAAGCATAAGTTCCCCATGGACAGGTGAAAGTTGTTTTGTCTTTACCTTTTGGAGCTACTTGGATATCCATTAAAACCATCCAAGAAGGAAAAATACTTTTTCCTCGCCAATGTATCAAGGAATTAATATATAAAGGGAAGTGGGAAATGGTCTTTCAAGGTGTCTTTATTCAATTCCCTATAATCGATGCATACTCTCCATTTTCCATTTTTCTTTGGAACAATCACTAATGGTGAGACCCACTGAATATCATATATTGGATAAATGAAATTCACGTTCAACAATTTCTACAACTCCTCTTTAACTATTTCCCTTAGATTTGGATTCATCCTCCTCTGAGGTTTTCAAATTGGCCTAGCATTTTCTTCAATATAGATATGATTCATACAAGTGTTGGGATCAACTCCTTTCATATCATTGTATTCCCATGCATAATCAGAGGAATGTTCTTGTAACATCTTTATCAATTCTTTCTTTTGAGATTCTTCTATATTATTATTATTATTCAAAGTTTTACCCGGAAATATTTCTATTAAAGAATTGCCAATTTTTTCCATAGAATGTAAAGCCATTTGATGAGATGATAAATATTCAACATTGCATTTTTATTGAAAACCTTGATCTTATTCACAATATGAATAAGAATCATTATTATTCATCAAATTTAAAATATGATATTCTTCATTTATTTATGAGGTAGAAAATATGGGTTTTATAGCAACATCTTCGTTATCATCATCTATCCAAACTTCAATTTCGACTCTATTTTTGTTTTTTCAAGGGGGGTACAATGTGAATTTCTTGTTAGAGATTCCATCATAGATAAACATATCACCATATCTACAACTTATGAAAGCATCAATTGTATCTAACCACGTCTACCTAGTATCAATGGATGTCCTTGTAATATCCCAAAATAGGGAAATTCCTAAATTGGAGATCCAGCAATACATAAACATAAACTGGAAATAGCAGTGAACAAAATCATACCAAAATGTATGGAAACCATAGAGCCATTTTATTATGTAAATCAGCAGCAAATATGTACAATACAACTCAGATGATCAAGGTAAACAAGCCTCTCATGAATACATGTGAAAAGATGGAATGTTTCTCTATTGCAGAATGTCTATGAACAAGAACTGCGCAATCATAAATGGAGAAATGCTACAGGAAGTGTAAAATATCATATATATGCATATAGATGGCTCATACAACATTGGGAGTGAAGATCTAGCCTCCCAATCACTACCTCAAGACAATCCTGGAAGGATTGACTGAAATATGCAAAAACTGCAAAATGCAGAAGTTGCAGGGTAGCAGCTACAACTCAAGAATTGGAAATAAATGGAGAAGATTGAAGATGTTGAATCTGATGAAAATACCTCCTCCAACGGATCTTCCAAGTGAAAGGATGATCCTAACACTGAATATCTCACCCTCCAATCAACACTGCAATCCCTCACTGCAAATATCAACTGAGAATAACGCAATCCCTGAGGGATAATGCGCAGTAGGTGAAAGAAAAAGAGTTGGACAAGTGCCAAAATCTGTAATATGCTCCATGGTCTCCCAAACTGATCTCTCAAAGGAAAGAGAGCCTCCTCCTCTAAAAAACAAGTGATGGAAGTGGTGTTGTGAACCCTCACTGCAACACAACATTATTCTGCTTCAGAAATAACGTTGTAGCTGAAGGAGGATGCTTGGCCTCAAGTTGGGATGTGAGGAAAATAAGTACAACTCCTTCAAGAGGCTTCTCAAGAAAGGAGAAGGATTCCTAAGTAGGAAATCCTTTTGCTAAGAAGCACTGCAACTCTGCTAAACAACAGGAGAATGCACAAATTCTAAACAGACAAAGAAATCAATAACCTGAATCATGAATGACAATGGTTGCCTTGCCCTCCTTTTAAAAAAGTGAAAGTCCTCTCTCCATGGGTCCCACTCATTAGGGTTTCATCCACCAAATAACCCTCTTCCCATTCATACTACATTGTCTATCAAATTGTTCTCCACCTCCTCTCCCAGCGTTGTTGACTCGGTCAAACTTGACCTTGTCTCCATGAAAATTTCCTCTTTCACACATAAGGGTGTGAAATCCAACTCTTATGACTATCCCCTTTCATATTTGAGGGATTTTTTTTTTTTAATAAGCATGCGCTTCCTTACCCATTTATTTAGCTTCTAGGTGATAAAAACCAAATTTTAATATTCCATTTAGTTGTGTGCTAAAATGGGAATATTACAGTCCTCCCCTCCCAAATGTTGCTTGTCCTCAAGCAACTGCAAGGATAGAACTGGAAAGTCTCCTCCCAAGGCATGGAGTCTGAAATGTGTTGAGGAACATCTTCCCCATGTGGATCCTCCATCCCCCAAGCAATCATCCATACAAAATGAGTTACCTCCCAACATGGAAACTCCTGAAAATATTCTCCCACCTTTGGCTTCTGTAATGTAGCTGGGCTAAAATTATGATCTTGGTAGACAAAATAGTCTACCCCACGTTTTCCTCCTCTCCACTTAGGATAAGTGTAGAGTATATGATGATCTTGGGCTGCAATAATATTTCCCTCTAGTGGCAAGATGAAGATTAGACCTCCAAGGATCTCTTCTCCAACGTTGTGAAACATGTTGGCCCAAATCATCTCATATGTGATGAGTTGGAAGTCACCATCATATGGCATCCAATCAATCATATGGCTCACCTCAAATGGAAACAAGTGTTTTGTTGTAGTGGCCACGTACTCTCTCATGCTCCCATTAGAACATGCAATGCAAACAATGTGGGAGATCTCTCCCCCAAGGGACACTTCCAACCAATGTGCCATGCCCCCAATCATGCTCCCAACAAATATAAAAAAAACAACAACATAAGGAGCCACAATGAGAACCATGCTTGCTGCCATATGTAGCAAGGGAGAAGGAAAATGGTCCCTCAAATGTAACCAACGCAGTTTGGCCCTCAACTGCAAAAGAGTGTGACAAAAAGTGTGGTTTCTCAACCACTTGCTTGTTGTCCCACTCTCCTCATATGTTTGGAGAAAGTGAATGATGTATGGTGCAAAGTGAGCATGTTATCCAAAATACATCTCCTCCCCAAGTCCTCCTAGGGAGTGGTCACCAATACTGCTCATGGCCTCAAGTAGACCATGAGGTCTAGAAAAAATAATGCTCCTCCTTGGAGCAACATCCTGCACATGTATCGTTAAGGGATGCATAGATACATTATACAAATAATTATGCAAAAAAACAATACCCTTACCATATGTCTTGCTCATGCAAATGGAGTGGCTCATAGATGAGTCTCCTCTCATCCTCAAAGAGAAAAGAGGTGGCTGTGCTAACTCTTCCAAATATTTATGTATCTCCCCCATCTTCACATGATCCATGCATCTCCTCATATGATGATATATCTCCTCCTCAAACCCCTTCCAAAAATACCCCTCCATGATAGTGTGGTATGGTCTCAAAGAACAAGTGTGGCTGAAAAGGAAATCCTCATGAGCTGCTTGTAGCAACTTCTCCTTGAGCTTGGAAGATCCAGATAAGAAGATCCTACCATGATAGTAGATGACCCCATGATAGTAGATGCAACTGGTCATCCAATATCATGCAAGTGAAAAGATCCTTGGAATACTCCACCAACAGCTGGGAGTTCCAATATGGATCTATCCTCCATAGTGACAGCGCTGATGATCTCTCATGAAGAACATTTTTCATATGGTCATCCTCTTCTTTTACATCTCCCATGCCAAAGATGCAAGTTGGAAAGTTTTTATCCTTCCCCTGTTGCCTCTGCCACAGCGCAAAATCTGAAATGAGAGTGGGTAAAGATGTTGTTGAGAGAATGCATCTCTCTTCCTTGAGTCTACCGAAGACTCTTAGCGCTTTAAAATTACCTCCCAAGCTCTCCACTCCTCTGAAATCAATGAATGGTGCCTCAAAATGTGAAGCATCTCTCATCATCTGCTGATCTGGTGGTCTCCTTGGTGAAATGTCTCCATGCAATGAGACATTATCATCAAGAGTAGACTGCATACATGAATGGACAGAATTGTCCCTGCTCTCACTGCGCAATCCAATCTCCCTCTTAGGTGAATCAACCTCATCAAATATACTGGGATGTGTGCTCCTCATCACATGATGTTGGTCATCCTCCCTATCTCCTCCTTGTATCTCCATAGTTCCACACCTCATCATCAATGGCACATGTAGAACATGAGTTGTGCCTTGATCTCCACACATGAGATCTTGGGGAATTCCTTGCAAAGATGAAAGAACCCCTCTTGTTGGAGCAAGGGCTCCTCCTTCCTCTGCATGAGGTGCTAGATCAACTCCAGATCTGACAGCATTGTTGCCCTCAGCCTCCTCAACATGAATGGGAAACCTCCCAATGATTGGATCCTCCTTTGAAAAAGGGGTCTCCATGCCTTCTTGTGCCAACATACAAGATAAAGGTCTTGCCTCTAGCAAAGTATGATGCAATTTATCAGCCTCTTCCATGGGTTTCTAAAGTGGTTTTGGTTTTATGATTTCCTCCATCACATGTAAGGTCTTTATTTGTTTAGATTTGTTTTGCTTCACCACATGTCTTTCAGAAATTTTCTTATCAAAATTTTCCACCAATGTTTTAATGAACCTTGCATAGGAAGAAGTATTTGCATTATTTAAAGAAAAGGACTCAAATATCCACCATGCATAGGCCTTACCTCCAAAATGCAACGCTGCTACTCTGATGGCTTCATCTTCAGAAATTTGGTGTTGCTGCAAAAAGGTGTCTAGCTCTTCCACCCAAGCCCTGGCTGAATATGTAGGGGAACCATCAAAGGTAGACAGAAGAAATCTACCCACATTATGCTGCTTGCTCCTCCTCACCTTGATCTTTCAAAACTCCAGAAAAGTGATATGATCTCTAAACTCATGAGTTTGAGATTCATACTCATGCAAGAAACCACTAAGAGTTCCCCTCTTAGGCATTCCTTCTTCTCCTCTTTCTCTTATGGAAAAAATGGCCATGTGGCTGCGCTGTGCATCATAGGGTGTGGCTGCATGCTCACACTCCCCATAAGAAAAATTAGAGTTTGACTCAATTTCAAACCCTCTTGGAGATTTTGTACATATCTCCCTCCTTACCTTCTTGAAATCTTCATGAATGCTCCGTACAGGTCTTGGAAGAAGCTTTGTAAGCCTATCTTCCTTTCTCTCTCCACATAATGGATTCTTAATCTTCTCTTTTCTTGATAGCATCATGGCTGAGATCCACAGGCTGAGCCAAGATTATGCTTTGATACCACTGAAATATCCCAAAATAGGGAAATTCTACAATGTTAGGAATATCTTATAGTATTCCTAAATTGAAGATCCAACAATACATAAACATAAAATGGAAATAGTAGTGAACAACATCATACCAAAATGTATGGAAACAATAGAGCCATTTTATTGTGTAAATCAGCAAAAAATATGTACAATACAACTCAGATGATCAAGGAAAACAAGCCTCTCATGAATACTTGTGAAAATATGGAATGCTTCTCTATTGCAGAATGTCTATGAACAAGAATTGCGCAGTCATAGATGGAGAACTGCTATAGGAAGTGTAAAATATCATATATCTGCATATAGATGGCTCATACAACATTGGGAGTGAAGATCTAGCCTCCCAATCACTACCTCAAGACAATTCTGAAAGAATTGGCTGAAATATGCAAAAACTGCAAAATGTTAGAGTTGCAGGGTAGAAACTGCAACTCAAGAACTGAAAATAAATGGAGAAGGCTGAAGATTCCACATCTGATGAAAAGACCTCCTCCAATGGATCTTCCAAGTGAAAGGCTGATCCTAACACTGAAGATCTCACCCTCCAATCAACATTGCAATCCCTCACTACAAATATCAACTGAGAATAACACAGTCACTGAGGGATACTGTGCTGTAGGTGCAAGAAAAAGAGTTGGCCAAGTGCCAAAATCTGCAATATGCTCCAATGGCTCCCAAACTGATATGTCAAAGGAAAGAGAGCCTCCTCCACTGAAATACAAGTGATGGAAGTGGTGTTGTGAACCCTCACTGCAACACCCTACAACACAACATTATTCTGCTTCAGAAATAATGTTGTAGCTGAAGGAGGATGCTTGGCCTCAAGTCGGGATGTGAGGAAAATTAGTACAACTCCTTCAAGAGGCTTCTCAAGAAAGGAGAAATATTCCTAAATAGGAAATCCTTGTGCTAATCAGCACTCCAACTCTACTAAACAGCAGGAGAATGCACAAATTCTAAATAGACAAAGAAATCAATAATCTGAATCATGAATGACAATGGCTGCCTTGCCCTCCTTTTAAACAAGTGAAAGCCCTCTCTCCATGGATCCCACTCATTAGGGTTTCCTCCACAAAATAACCCTCTTCCCATTCATACTACGTTGTCTATCAAAGTGTTCTCCACCTCCTCTCCCAGCGTTGTTGACTTGGTCAAACTTGACCTTGTCTCCATGCAAATGTCCTCTTTCACACATAAGGGTGTTAAATCCAGCTCTTATGACTATCCCCTTTCATATTTGAGGGATTTTATTCATGTTTTTAATAAGCATGGGCTTCCTTACCCATTTATTTAGTTGCTAGGTGATAAAAACAAAATTTTAATATTCCATTTAGCTATGTGCTAAAATGGGAATATTACAGTCCTCCTAAATTATTCTTGGGAGTTAAAATCATAAAATCAACAAGATATTCCCAATAATATAAGGAGAAAGACACATCTTCTAACACACCGTCTGGTTTGATAACAGATTTATCTGCTAACCATAGTAATGTTGGTGTGTATTGAAGACTAGAAGTTTTAATTGATCCACAGTTTGTTTACTCATGATATTGATAATTGCTCCCAAATCGATCAATGTGTTTGGAATCCCAATACCATTAATGTGTGTTTTTACAATAGGGCGACCTGGATCTAAATATTTCTGACCTGTTGGTTTCCCCATCATAATATCTGCAATTTTCTCAACTAACTGGATTTTTTTAATTTCTGTTTTTTTCTTCCTTGTTTTTTAATGCTTAACTCCCTGATTGTTCTTGCAAATATTGGTATTTCCTTTATATCATGTAGCAGAGGAATTGTGATGAAAACATTCTTTATTTCATATTACATGTCATATTCAGGAAACACAAGTTGTTTCTCTATTCCTTTTTCAATTTTTAGCCTTTCAAGAAAAGGTGGATTTTAAACAAAAATGAAAGGTTATTATGCAATGGGATTTGAGTTTATTGAAGTATCATTAGAATGTACATGGGACCTTTCTTTCTAAGAGTCTTCTTTATTAAGATATGTCTCTTTCTCAAGATGTTCATATTCTTCCTGAATAACAACATATGGTAACTTCGTTTCCAAAACTCTACCAGATCTAAGTTGGACAACATTTATATCTAATGGATCTATTGTGCAAGCTTGGAAATTGTGACCTTATATATTGTAAACAAGTTGTGAATTTTTATTATTTGGGTTCGTAAGTGGTTGAGCAAGTAGTTGATTGTTTTTTTTGGGGTATGATAAGGGTGGTAATGGAAGTGGTTGATTAGAAGATTGTGTTTGTATTTGATATTGTGGAAAATAATTTGATTGAGGAAGATAATATGGAGGTTGATATGGAATAAATGGTTGTTGAACTGATTAAACTGAGGATTCATAGGAGGGTACTGCCAACCTTGCTTCCATAATAAATTTTGAGGTGTCTATTTTTCCAAGGGCATTGGGGTATTCCAATTGTTCTAAGTTGTGCATATGATTGGTATTGATGGTTAATACCTTCATTAGGGGAATTTTGAGGTCTAAAATGGGCCTCCTAAGAAAAATATACAATCAAAATTCATTGTATGAGAATCAATCACATTTTAGGGGATAACATCATCCCTAATGGTTGAGGTGGCATTGCTTGAGTTAAAGGTACTTACTTGTCACATTCTCAATGGTGGATAAAAACTCATGGTTAACCATTGTTAGTGCTCTAAGTACTTTTAAAGTCAAATTAAAGTATTCATAATACATGTCATTTCGCACTTTTTGAATAAAAATATATTATTGTCATTTCATATTTCCTGAAAGAAACAATGCATATCCCTATACATTTATTATATTATATTATATTTATATATTATATTAATTACATGTTATTATACAATTTAAATAATATAAATGTTAATTAATATCATATAACATAATTAAGAATTTATAAATTTATATTTATATTTTATTTTAGGTTATTTAAGTAAAAAGGACAAATGCATTAGTTGTTCAATGATAATGACTTATTCTTGAAAAGCACATTCTTATTTATAGTCACATCAGTACAATTTTTTTATTAATTTTATTTTGGTACAACTTTTGAATTTAATTTAACTATAGTTATATGATTTGTGGTGCAAAAAGTGAATTGCAAATTCATAAATATTGTTTTATTGGTTTAGCTATTATTTTATTATTTCCTTAGGAGGCCCATTTTATACCTCAAAATTCCCCTAATGGTACTATATTTGGCTGTTGTGGTTGCCATGGTATTTTACCAAATAAGCAAAGTGACTCAGCTTGGCTTATTTCATCTTCATTTTGCAAGATTGCTTTATGTCCGGGGATTGAAGGGCATACCTTTGTGTCATGGTTTTCTGCACAAATAGCACATATTTCAACACTATCAAGAGGGAATTCTCTTAGAGCATTGTCGAGGCATAAAAAGGTATCTTTCAAACACCTAATTAGCTTACATTAATCATCAATCTGGGAGTGACTTTTTATTTCAAGAGTGTACTCTATCTGAGGCTGCTATTAACTAAGAGTAATGCTGTGAAGATGTAGTACAGAATTCTGAATACAAGAGTAAACAAATGCTTGTAAAGAAATCTAATTACAGGAACATAAATGGAAATGCTCTAGAAATTAAATCAAGTTGCAAAACATCGATCAGGGATACAGTAGCAATAACTCCTTCCCTTAGAAATTGATGCAAGATAACCAATCTGGGGACTTGGAAGCAATAACCAGTGTCCTCTACAGTTGGTGATCTTAAAACAATTGAAATGAAATCAAGCTCAAACTACTTGCTGGTAAAGATAACTGAAAGGAACTGCAAAGGCTAAAAAAGGAATAGCAACTTATAACTCCTATGCATACACAGCAACTGTAATGGAACTATCTGCTAAATTAAAGCTATGAATCAGAAATAAGCAATAACCAGAAATGGAACAACAATATGATTTGAACAACACTTACAAAACTTAACTAATCTCTATCGTCGGTCGATACTATAGATCAATCAATCACAAAGAATCATAGAATAATGACTTGGAGTCGAATACAGAACAAAAAACCTTTCACAATGATAGCGGGATAAATGAACAGTGAATGCACTTCTTCAAGGAATCATATAGCAATGCAATTTGTTAATGATCTGTATTCAATCTAACAGCATTCAATCAATTCTATAATCGAAATAAACAGTAAGCACAACTTCACACAATAGTAAACAAAGATTAAAAATACAAACATCGAAGTAATTCCACCAGAGCTGGGCCCTTAGCCCTAGTGAAATACTGCTGGGCTACTTCAGAACTTAAGAAATGAAACGAAACGCGTGCTTGATATTAACTGAACATAAAGTATTACAGAGGTTGTTCTCTCAAAGCCGAGAGTTAATAAACATAAGATTACAAAGGAAATGTATGAATATAAGAACTCTTTCCCCGACCGAATCCTTGAACACTAAAGGACATTGCTTTATATATTAGATCCTGACAGACAAGACAAGGAATAAGATGATTTTGAACAGTGATCCCTCAGGATCGAAGGATCTTGCGGGATTCGCTCCTCTTCATTCTGTTATCATCATCTTTACTTTGACCGAGGCCGAGTTGTTCCCTGCCTCTTTTTAGCAATTCATTCAGATCTCCTTATCCTTGGCTGGATTTGGTTCAACGCTGATGGAGCAGCAGTTATATTGATCTCAGCCTTGCCTTTGGTACATTTGTTCGCTTCGTCTAATTCCTGTTTTATCAACAAAAAACATCCTTAAGTCATCTTTTTACAATGAACGTAAACCTTTCCAATTCTATGATAATTCTTATAATAAATTACCTTCTCAAGATAAAAAAGGAGTATGTCTATAGTAAAAGAATGAGAAAGTACACAATAATGTCATACCTTTTTCACTACCCAACAAGTATGTGTCTTTTTGCAGTTAGGACAAAATATTGAAAATGCATCATTTTCATCTTTTTGCTTGTTTTGAATCTTAAGGGTGTCTAGTTGTTCTCTAAGTCTCCCTAAAATATATGTTTTAAAATTGTAAATAAAATTTCCTATTTCTACTCTACTTACTTCTCTAGTTGCAAATTTATTAATCCTAGACATAACAAGATCTCTTGGAATTTTCCCAATTCTATCCTTACCTCTCGAAATATGTGTACAAAGTTCACAAATGTCTCTAAATGATAATTGTGAAACATCTCCTTTACCCATTAAATTGAGAACATATACTCATTCATCTCTAATGGCTTTCAACAAAATAGCTTTCAAAGTTTCATCATCTAGAGTATGCATTTTAGCCCTTTTATCACTGTAAGAAAATCTTCAAGATTTTCCTCCTCTTTTTGCATAATTTTAAAGACTTCATCTTTAAAGTTATGAGGAATAAAATAATATTTGTATTTTTCTAGGAACACGTCTTTCATTTATTCCCATGTTCTTGTGGTATGTATTCATAATCCCATAAACAATTTAAGTGCTCCATATTTAAGGGTGGTTGGAAACAATTTTAATTTTTGAGAATCAAGCAAGTAGTCATAAGACCTACGCATAACTTCAAACTCAAAAAGAAATGTTTCAAGATCCTAATTACTTACGCCATGGAAATTAGCAAGGATGGAGGGTGATATATTCTAGATTATGGTCATGGTGTCTTCATCTAAGATGGGAAATCCAAAAGGTTTTGGTTCTCCTCTACCACCTCGTATACCTCTTCCTCCACTTCCTCCTCTATTTCTTCCTCTACCTCTTCTTCCTCCGAATCTATATTCACCATTCACATTATGTACCTCTCCTTCCCCTTCTCCTGCAATTGTATACTTCAGAGCTAATGTAAGGTTCTATAATTGGATTTTCTAGCTTGTCCTCTGGTTACTCTATTAATAGAATGTTACAATAAGTTTCTCCTTCCTCTTCACTAGGGATTTCTAGTTCTTATCTTAGAAGTTTTTCTCCAGTCGAAGAGAGAAAGATTACTCCTTTTGTTGGGGATGTAGTCTCTTCTATTACAGCTTCAGTAGAGTAATTTGGTGAATCCCTAGGCTGTATCTTAGATATAAGTACCTCAGAAAGTTTATTTCTACCTACAAATGATGGAATACGAGTTTCGGTGGATGGTGTGGCACTACGAGATCTTGGTGGAGTGAATGGTGATGTTCGATGTGAACTCCTACCTCTACTAATAAATCTACCCCAAGAATCTCTTTCCTACGCATAAATGTATTTTTATAATTTTTTTAATGAAAAGACTCCTAAATAATAAATCCTATATACACTTCCCTGGCAACGGCACCAAAATGTTTGGTAATTTAATTCATGTTAAATTACTTCATAAATTATCGACCGGGACTTATAAAATGATGAAGTGTAAATGCACTATCTGTGCTAGGATTTCTTATTAGATGAATAATTTTTGAAAGTTGATTAGGATGTTTCATAAACATGTTTTTATCTAAAAAACATTGAAAGCAAGGAGACTATCACTCTTGCAGAAAAGGGAAGTATCACTCTTGAAAAAATAGATCACACTTTCAATTCACACTTGATAGAAAAAACAAACTAATTTTAGAGAGAAAAAGTAAATTAAATTGAATCTAAATCTACTTCACACTTGACACAAATGGAAACTAATCTTAACATCACACAACCAAAAATGAAAATCTTCTTCACACCAGAAAATATAGATTTACTTCTTACTAACAGAAATGGAATTAAATCTTAAGTTCAGAATTAAACTATCACATTGACAAAACCAAATCACACATATAAAACCTTGAAAATTTTATATTTCTAATTTCAATTTGAAATCAAATACTTATACTCTAACATTTACATGTGCACAATATATCTTTTTTATTTATTTTCTTCATCCTTCACACAACGAAATTATCAAATCTATGAAAAAAATATTTAGCAAACTTTGTTACAAAGTTGTTTCTCGCTGTCATAAGCATTGACTGTAAATCAAAACTAAAATATTAGTTTTGATAATCTAATTCTACAAAACTAAAATTATAAAATTGAGTTACCAACTAGAAATGAAAATAAAATCTTACAACTCCTACGGGGACTTCCTATGAGTTGTAAGTATGCAGCGATCAATAGGGACTACACACACATTTAAACACAACACATAGAGGAATAACAAGCTTGCATTAACAGTTACAAAGAGTATTTCAAAACAATAACCAAGTCTATCTTCATCGTGCCGAGAGGTAGGTTTTACAACCTCCTTGAATAAATTGTTTGGATATTTCTAAGCGTATCCTACTCGACAGAATCTCTAAAAATAACATGAGATAACATGAAATAGTGATTCTTCATGATTATATATTATATAAGAAAATCTTGAGGCAAAATATCAGCTTCATCCTTATCATCAATCTCCTCACTCGCCTAGTTCATCTTTGGCTCATTTTCCATTGGGTTGACCTTAATGCTAACCTTCTTATATGATATCCTCATCATCTTGTTGGATTATGGAGATAGGTAAATATCATTATGCAAGTTTTCAACTACCTTTCTATATATTTCATTCCCCAGTTGGTGTTTCAGAACCTACAAATTCTTCAAATGAGTTTAATAATAATTTATTAGTTGTAATATTGATGCAATTTGGGACCTTGTGCAAATATTAAATCAAATAATAAAGAAAAATGAAACTATGAATAAAAAATGATTAACTACCTTTTTTTTCCAATAACCTTGTAAGATGACACCTTATCGAGATATTCATGGTCAAAAGGGAGGAGAATGGAGTTTACATATATTCATCTGGTTTGGTCGTCTAACCTGTTACTATTAGATGGACCTAAGTACACCATGTAAGACCAATTTTACCCTAAGTAAAATTGCTTTCACTATGAAAAATAACTTAGTAAAACACCTTTATTAAATTGTTTATGGTCTAAACAAGAAACCCCATGAGGAAATATTAAATAAATCCACATTTGTTTGATTTTCCTCAAGGAATAATTAGTTAAACAGCAGTTTAATTAATATTCCTGGTCATATTTAACCCAAAACCGGAAAATTAATTAGATAAATTATTATTTATCTTATTATTTTCTAGGAATAATTATTTGAACCTTATTTAAATAATATTCCTTGTTAAATTTGACTAAATCACTCATAAATAATTAAATAAATCATTATTTATTTGATTATTACTCAACCATATCCTTAAAATAATAAATAAATCATTTATTTATTTATTATTTACAAATAAAGGGATTTGACCCAAGTCAAATTATTTTTCCTTCCAACAAATATAATAAAATATTCCATAAATGTTGGATCTAGATTTGGTTAATAACATTTTAATTATGCACCAATATCTCGACTAACTCAATATTTTGTTATAAATAGAAGAGTTTTCCCATTCAATCACTACCTTTTGTTGCCTAAAGATCACTCTGGATCTATACTTTTCGATTGACTTTGATCCACCATCATTGTCATATTTTGCTATCATTTTCTTGTGAGCTCCCTTTGAGTACCATTTTGTTCAGGATTTTCTACACCATCAAGAGAGAAGGATTTTAGATCTAAAGTGTTGAGGATTTACAAGAACCCATCCCATTGAGGAGGACTGGTAAAATCCTTCTAAGTTCTCCTCCCAGGTTCCATAAATACCAAATTCTTTAAACATATTCTTGTATTGTCTATTGGATGCATGGAGCAACTCTTGTTTTTATTTACTGCTTAATGTCTTTTAATGCATAGATCTAGATTTTTGTAGCATTTATCCTGGTCAATTAATTGCAGATCTAAAGATATTGGAAGCCATATTTGTTGTTAGGGTTGTTTTTATGCACAGCTAAAGTGATCCTTTTTCGTACACTTGCGATTAAGATTCATACTAATAACTGGTGACTCCACACAATTTTACGATTACGACCTCTGTCGTTTATCAGACCCCTGCATATCTAGCTACTTCAAACCCTGGAATTTCTCTTGAGCTTCTTATTTTTCTTTTCTTAATGTTGTTTTTAACCTATAAAACCCTAAAACATTAAAAATTCTAACTTCTATGTGTTTTCGGACCTATTGCGCAGGTGATAGACATCAGCCGTAGCTGAGACGACACATTCTGCTGAAACTTGCTCCTGAGAGTGCCGGAAGTGTAGGTCACACTTTTTGGGCCAAAACCTATGACCTGAACCTCCAAGGCGTGGAAAACAGACCTACACATGCGACATCTAGAAAAATTAGGTCAGAAACTGCGACCTGGAATTTTTGCGGGAGTTTTTCTGAAAGTTTTTTGGGTTTGTCTGGGCCTTTGTTCAGGGTTGTCTGACCTCTGTCTCTGCCCGTTTTGGACTTGTACTTGTTATTTTTTACTCATCTAAGTGGGAACCTAGCCCTCTAGGGCTTCAGTACCCTCCACCTTTTGTGGAAGAGTTTTAGATGTTGCAGGTTGTCTGAAATTTCAAAGTGTTCAGCCTTTAATTGATCGGATACCTTACCTTCATATCCACTTCAGGTTGGCTATTTATCCATCCAAATCACCTTCTTTTAGTTTTTTTGGGTTTTCCTCTAGGATCCCCTCCGCTTCCCTCTAGGTTATAGGCTTTCGCCGCCTCATTTACAACAATTTTTCCTCTAATTTTTTGCTATTTTTCTGCACCTATTTCCAACAAATCTGACCTTTAGATCCTTGTCCCTCCTAAACTTAGATCTATTGGCTATTTTTGTGTGTTTTGACTAGATTTTTTCCCACCTACAGACTCCTTGTTGAGAGGTCTGCCTCCTTGGCTTTAGATTATTGCATTATTAGCTGTTTATTTTCTATTATTTCAGTTTCATATACTGTTATCTGTAGGTTTATTTACAGTTATACAACACACTTTTTATTTTTCTCTACAAATGTTTGGGTTTAAAAATTAAAATTTACACATTTTACACAGACACCCTAAGTGAAGAAGAGCTTGGTTAACACCGCCAAGCAAAGACTTTAACATTGAAATCAATTGATCCTGCACCTCTCTTCCCTTGTTTCGACATTGTAATTAGTTGATCCTGCACCCCTTCGCCCTTGTTGGTCTCTCTTCCCTTTGTGTCATGTTTGTGCCTTCACCATTGCGCCACCAAGGCATTTATCCCGGAGAATTCTTGGCCTTCATCCTCAGTTTCTGGTAGGAAGACTTACTCCTCCATGTAGGATTCGACTTAGTCCTCCACCGAGTCCACACTTTGACCCCTCTTCTGATTCATTGGGTTACCCTTCTGGTTCTGCCCCCGGTTCTCCCCCTGTCACCTTCACCATGTCTGGTTCAAGACCTAACGTTGGTGGTAGCCCCGACCCTAATGCTGGTAATACTACTAGTGGGACCGCAACAGGAACTACCCTGACTGCTCCCTTGCTCCCCTATATGGTAGGCCTCAATATTCCCGATTTTAACCAGTTGATAAATGACCCTATACACCATGACGTTTGTTGGCCTACTATTCCGACCAAGCTCCCTTCCAACATCCCCAAGTTTGAAGGCCTTGCTGGAGAAGATCCTACAAATCATGTTCGATCTTTCCACATGTGGTGTTCATCTAACTCCATTACCGGTGACTTTGTCCATCTTCGGTTGTTCCAACATATGCTTATTGGTGAAGCTTCTAAGTGGTATGTTGATTAGGCCTCATCCTCTCATACCACCTTTGCGACTCTTTCCCGAGCTTTTATATCTTATTTCCAGCATCCCCTTCATTATGACACCTATACCGAACTTTTGACTTCTTTCCATAAATCTTCTGTGACCCACCTATCTGATCATGTTCAGGAGTGGTGGAGAAGAAAGAGCCTATGTCGAGCCCCTACCTTCAAAGACCATGTCTACATGTACTGGTTCCTTAGATATCTCTTGCCTGCTATTGGAAAGGATGTTGCATCGAATTTCCCTCAAACCGAAGAAGCCGCTCTCCAAATTGCATTAAAATATAACCTGATCTATGCTCAGTCGGGTTATGTTTATACTATTCTCCCTGATCTTCCTAGACCCGGTGGTGCCAACGCATCGGGGGCATATCATGCCGCCGACGGTATCATTGGAGCTCTCTCTCGTCCATACGCTCAGCCTCCCATGGGCTATGGTTTTCCTCAGGGGGGGGCCAGCACCTCCTGCACTTTTCCCCCTCTTGGTAGCATGTATCCAGGATACGGCATGCCTCCTCCATTTTCCCAACCTCCTGTTTACCACAATGTTATCCAACCTCCTTATTACCTATATTTTCAACCTGGTGCTCCAGCTCCTCCAGCATTAGCACCTCCCCCTCCCTTGCCTTCTCAACCCCCGCAACAGAAGCCACCGCCCCCTCAGGGGTAGGTGTATGCATAGCAGGGCGCGACTAATCATCCTCCTTCCAAAAAGAAGAGGAAAGGCACTCAAAATAAATCTCCCTCCAGTAATCCTAGACCTAATCTACAAAATAATGCACCTAACACTGCTAACTAGCAATAGGGTACTCAACCCAAGTAGGACAAGCATGTTCGCATGAAAAAACCTTGTTCTTGTTGCAGTATTTATGGTCATTACACGCACAATTGTCCTCTTTTACCACAGATGAGGCAGATGTGGGAGTCTCAAGAAACATTGTAAGGACATCAAGTCTCCCATTTCAACCCTCCCAATGTTGTGCCTAGTCAACTGGTTGTGTTTACTAATCCTTTCCCTTAGCAAGGATTTGTGGCTACCCAACCACCTGAAGGTTAGGTGGCCACTCAACCTCCTCCATTGGGTACCTCCGATTACCAAATTATCATGATGAACTCTGACCAACCTATAACTGTAGACCTCAACCTTCAGACTCGGTCCCGTCACTACAACAAGCCTCTTGCTACGTCTATCCCCGAGCCACCTTCTTCAGGTTCTACAGATCCTCTTTTGACAACTATTGGTCCTTTACATATCCCTCAGCCTAAGGAATAGGTTCATACCAAGATTCCTAAGGGACCATTATGCCTAAATGTTGCTTCTGGAAAAGCTTCCCATTCGTATAGTATAGTAGATGACTTGGCGCAATCTCCTACTGTCATATCAATGCTGGAACTCCTCTAATCGTGCCCTTCACAACGAAAATCTCTACTATCTGCCATGGGCACTATAGATCCTTCAGATGATCTCTTGTTCATATTGTATGTTGACCAGTCATAACATCCTCCTCTTCCTGCTTCTGTCTCCTTCCAAATTTCAGTCAATATTTGTAATGCCAACGTTTCCCAGTGCATCATTGATGAGGGGGCATCCACCTATTTGACGTCCACTTCAGTTTGGAATTAACTCGGATCACCTGAGTTGGCTCCTTCCATGATCACTCTTCGAGCATGGGATGGCCACACCTCCCAGCCTATTGGCCTATTCCGCAAGTGTCCTATTACTCTTGCGGGAAAGATTATTTGTGTTGACGTAGAAGTCATTGATGCCCCCTTAGATTACAACATTCTATTGGGTTGTAGTAACACATATGCGATGCCTACTATACCATCTGCGGTCTACCACAAGATTTCCTTTCCCCATAATAGAAAGATAGTCATGACTGACCAGTTGACATATTACAAAACAAAGTCGCAGACCTCCCCTGAGTCCATCATATCTTTAGTGGCCAATAAGAAAATCGTCGATCCCTTGACCAGTGTCTCACCCGGAATCTACAAAGATTCCTCTTTGCTCGATACATTCCCTGGTCTTCCTCCTCCTGTCTCTGATCCCATCTCATTGAATGTTTGCATGATGCAATCGTCCCGGGCTTCCCTCAAGCGGCCCGCTACGGCTAGTTAGCAGTCTTGCCCTCCATAGCCTATTCCTAGCCCTTCAATTCAGCCTTCTGAACCTCCTCTTCCTGGCCCTTTACCTACAGCTGGTATCCATGAGCCTCTCTACCCTTTTGGAATGGTTCCTCCAAGCCTTAACCATATTGGAGCCGTCCCACCTGGCCATTACCCCTATGGTCAGATACTGTTCCTAGCTCCCCCTCCTGGAGTGTTCTCGGTACCTATCATGGCTACCCTATCTCTTCCTAACCTGACCCTGAGGATTCCTATCTAGTACCTAGATCCCCCAGCCGCTACCCCACCTGGTCAACCCAAACCTTATCTTACATTGACCCTGATTCAACCGGTCCCTATGATCCCTCCCATTACTACTGTGCCTCAGCCACCTCAACAGGAACCTCCTCTTGTTGTGATAGCTTCAGGTAACAAGGGCAAAGCCAGTAAGAAGGCATCTAAAGACAAGGCTGCCCTGAAAAACCTTGCCCCTCCTCGGCCGCCAAAGCATACCATCCAGTGTGCTTTGTGTGATGTTGTCGGTCATGCCATCCATACCTATCCCGAGTTGCCTCACCTCAAACCCATGGTAAATGAGACGTTTCTGGAGTCTGATATCCCTGTGGTCTATGTCACTATACCCGATTCATTCTCAGAACTCAAATCCTTGCGCACAAATCACCCTTTTGTTTTGTGTGATTTCCATGGCCACTATACTCACCTTTGTCCCTGCCTCAAAGACTTCCGCACCGACAGTTCAAAAATTCGAGGCCAAGCACAACAAGTCCACCGCTAGCTTATTTGCGCGTTTTGCTTCAGCAGAACTAGAGGACATATCCACTCCTATTGACATTCCCCCTCCAGATGTCGAAATGATAGAGTATTCGACCACTCTCCACTACCTGTCATCATCTATGAGATCCTCGATGGAAGACCCCCCTGAGCCTTCCCCTTCTGTTTCGCCTGACCTCACTTCAACGATCACCTTCGGCTCAACATCAGTGGATCCTTCATCTACTTGTTCTTAATTCACCCTCTGTGACGATGTGCATGTGAACCTCTCGTCCCATGATGATGAGTTAGGTAGGTTCACCACGTCAGGTAGTATATATTCCACCAGTCACCCCATATTCTATTACGATGATGACATTATGGAAGTAGTCACCACCCCTGACTTTATCTACCCCCCCTTACATCGAACCCATGCATTCGACCCACATACAGCTTGTGTCCATTACATTGACACCCAATGTTTGGGTAAAGGGGCACCCATATTTGAGATTCTAGGAGAATAAATTCTCCAAAACTCTCCTAGTGTATTTGGTCGTGTCGACTCTAGTACCCTTATTCTTCCCCATTTAGATCAAGAACCTCTAGAGTCCCATATCACTTCAAATCACTCTAGGGATGATACCCCTCATCATTCCTTCATCTTACATCAACAACCCAGTACCTTTGGCATTGTTGTTGACCAACCTGTGGGCTTTCTAGGAGAGCACAACTTCACTATCTCCAAATCCACTCTTTGGGATAGTCACACCATGTATTCCAACCCAGAATCTTAGTCCATTTGCTTCATATATGCAGTACCAAAAGAGATTGGTAATCCTCCATTCCCTTTCTGAAACTGCATAACCATAAAGAAAACAAATTCCGCACCACATCATAAAAATGTGTTTAGATGCCCCTTTTTCTAAATACATTTTTGCATGACCACAACATGCTTGGCGGCACCTATGCCCCTCAACCACAAAAATCCCAAATCTTAGCCAAAAACAGCACTGAAACCCCCTTTCTCTGACAGGTCGCACTTTTCAGGTCATTTCCTAGGACAGGTTGCAGTTTTATGCCCAGTACCTGCTACCCAGGTCGTAGAACAGACCCCAAAAAGTGTGACATTGCCTGTTCATGAGCTCTGGGTGCCTAAAACTAAAATTTTGATCCCTTTAATTGAAATAGTATGGTTAGGCCTCTTACCTACAACTGATAGATCTCGATTCCAACAGTCGGTTTGTCCACTACGCTCGCCGCAAGATTTAGAGACTTCTCTCCTCTCTGCATTCACCATAGCTACACTTGCAAATGAGTGAATTTGGAGGGAAAATGCCTTATTAAAAGAGAAACCCATGATTTTTATTTCACCTGCTGTGGTCAAACTGTAGCTCAGTTTGATAAACTGTCTGTACCGTTGGAAAGCTCTCACTGAGCCCTCAAATGGGTATCTGTTAGTTTTTCGTGATTTGAAAATTCACCCAAACACATTTTGACCAAGAAGGTTCACTTCACCACTCCTCAAAATCGAATTTCTTCACTTGCAACACTTGTACTTGGGGCACCACTTTTCCTCCATACTTTTCCATGCACGTGTTGATTTTCGTCATGAGTAACCATCTTGTACTCATGTCTTTATGGTCCCCACTAGACCTTTTCTGTGTGGCAGCATCATCGAGTCGCCCTTGTTTATAGCATCCGAGTTGAGTCATCATCGCATCCATGGAGTCTATCCCCAGTCCCTTTCTATCCCGCTATAGTCCTCCAGGCTTCGTTGCTTGTTACCTCTCTCATGTCGTACATTATGGCCTTAAGTCCTACTGTCCCCTATCCCTTATGATATTGTGTCAGTCGCTGCCAGGTCATCCATGCCCTTTATGCTCTAACAAGGGAAGTCATCTTTCCGCTACTCAATACCCCCCTTTTCATCATCATCTCTTGTGTCAGTCTGTTAGTCACTCTACTATTTTCTCTCGTGCCTTAGTTGAGGATTCCTCATTGCCTCACCTATAGCGGACCTCCTTCTATCAACATTAGATCGTTCATTCCAGAAGACAGGTCTAGAGGGTGGTGTACCTTGGTTCCAGATTGCACTCTTGTTCAGTGCCTTGGATCAGGAAAAGGGACTCCTTATTTCCCTTTGACTTGATTGTTTCTCAGCTCCTGCTCCTTTCAACATGATCAAGATCCGTATACTTGATGGTTCATGGATGTAGCAGATACTGGCAATTCCTGGGTGTTTGTGAGATGTTTCAGCCCTCATGAGGGGGTGGCCCTACAGGTAGCCCCCCACATGCCCGGATGACCTCTTCATTATAACCTTTGATGCAGCTCCATAGATTTGATGATGTCGGCCTCCGCCGCTTGCAGTGCCTTTTTGTTTGCATGTATCAGTCAGATTTTCAGAGCCCTTTCCTGTTTACAAAGGCATTTGGGTTGTATTTGTATCTCATGTACTCATATATTATTGCATAAGTCTTGGTTGTTATCCCATGCACAATATGTATGTGGGATTCATTATCATATTTCTATATGGCTCATGTTTATGCCAGCATGTACTATATAGTTCAGTCCCTTGTTTATTGGACACATTATTCTTTGTACTTTGTCTCGGCGGGCATAGGTATGCCTCGCCCACCGCCTATAGTACAGGTACTGTTGAGTCTCAAATCTGCATCTTTTCCATACACCTTTCTATACCTTTTTCATTCACCTGAACCTTCCCATTTGTCAATATCATTGTATATTAATTGAAAAAGAGCATCTAAAATGGTTTTTAACTATATTTTGTGTCTGTTGTTTGATTTATATTTTTGCTCATTTAGCTGCGGAATCTTGCCACTTTCCGCAGCTGCTACAATTTTCTGCAGCCATTTTGTGAAAGTCTATGTTACAGGTGTCTTCAGGAAAAACGAGCCACATGAGCAAGTTAGAAATGATGTGGACATGGATCGTGTCCTATTGGCTCGAGAAAATTCACTTAAGGAAGCTGCGGTCAAAGGTGGCCAAGTGGAAGTCAACCGTAGAGTCCCACGGTGACAGGACTCTGTTTCTCGTCACGTGAAGATTCAGATGGTCGTTTCTGAATTGCGGGAGACAAATCAACACCTGTACATGGCTCCATAAGCCGAATTCAATATCCACTCTGCATATATTTACTCCTCAACACGGCCATGCTCCTAGATCTCTGGACGTAATGGTTTATGTGTTCTCCATCAGCACAAACTTTAGGGAATTATTTATATTTCCTTTGTTATAAATAATGCGTTTGCATACGCATATTAGATTAGTCCCCATTAGCTTCTAGATAGCTCTGTAATGTAATTACGTTGCCACTGTGCCGTAATATCACCTTTATGTTATGACTGCATTTTAATATATAAGAAGACTCTGTTTCCAAGCGTAATTCGTACTTGAAGTCTGTTGCCAAGGCTGGTGTAGAGGGCCCCTGCACATGCTGAGGTTTTGTGCATTATTGTATAGTTCTTGTTTATTTCTTTAAGCTCAATGTGCCATAATTCATTCACATGTTTATACATTGCATCTTTCATGATATATATGCTTCATTTCTGTTTATAATCTTTCATGCTTTACATCTTGCTTCTGTCCATAATCTTTCATGTTTTATGTTATTGTTAACTGATCAGTGTTCTTGTTTCAGGTTATAAATAGGCAGCCCGGGCATTTGCATAACTTTTTGACTAATGACATGAAATTAATATTGTTCTGCTGCTAATTTACTTTTCTTAGTTTCTGTTTAATTTCAGTACTGCTTTGTTTATTTCAATCTTGCACATTTGTTTCAGTAGTTAGATTTAGATATATCAAATTGCTCATGACATCTTCAGTTACCTCCGAAAGCCACAGCTGGACTGATGGTGAGGGATTGAATTATGAATGTGTAGTTTGATATTAGTTTACTTTCTGCAAGTTAGAAATATTAAATTGCTCATGACATCTTCAGTTACCTCCGAAAGCCACAACTGGACTGATGGTGAGGGATTGAATTATGAATGTGTAGTTTGATATTAGTTTACTTTCTACAAGTTAGATATATTAAATTTCTCATGACATCTTCAGTTACCTCCGAAAGCCACAGCTGGACTGATGGTGAGGGATTGAATTATGAATGTGTAGTTTGATATTAGTTTACTTTCTGCAAGTTAGAAATATTAAATTGCTCATGACATCTTCAGTTACCTCCGAAAGCCACAGCTGGACTGATGGTGAGGGATTGAATTATGAATGTGTAGTTTGATACTAGTTTACTTTCTGCAAGTTAGATATCAGGTTACTCAAGTTGTTTATGGTTACCTCCGAAAATCATAGCTGGACTAATGATGAGGGATCAGAAGATAAGTTGATGTAATTTGATTTAGATTTACTTTGCTGCAACTTTTGATTTCTTTAAGCATAGTTTCTTTTGTGTTTGAACAGCAGCAAGAATAATGAGTTTCATGATCAGTAGTTCATTGTTTGTTTGACTAGAGTAGTGATGCAATTTCATTTTATTTGAAGAATTAATTTTGTCATTGTGTGTTTTTAAAATTCTTTTGAAGTTTGGAAAATCATTAGAAATACATTGTTGTCTTGAATATTTGTCTCCATACTTGTTTTTTAGAATTTCACAAAAATCCAAAAACGACAAAAAAGTAAGAGATAGGTTATCTTGCACATATAGTGCGCCACACTTCGTCAGCTTACGAATCCCGGATTGACAAATTAAATGTAGCAATTTAGGACACACTAAATTGACCAAACATTTTGGCGCCGTTGCCGGGGAAGTGTAACTAGGTAGCCAATTTCTTTTATAAAAAAAAACAAAATAATAAAAGAAGGGAAAACTTGATAACTTCTTGAAGTATGCTCTCCTATTGCACCTAGTGTGATCTGGAGGATCAGAAAAGAGAGTTATTGGTTCAGTAATTTCTTAAGTATGCTCTCTTCTTGCACCTAGTGTGATCTGGAAGATCAGAAAGAGAATTATTAGCCCAACTTTAAAATAAAAATAAAAAAATGACATGCATAGAGCAAGAGATTCTAGGGGAAGGTTTATAGCTAAAGCCAAGAGTTCGATTTTCACAACTCCATCTTCTTCAAGGCATAGACAAGATTCACCACCATCTACCCCTAGCCTTAAGATTTTTTGAATTCAAGGAGCAGCTGAATTAGAGGATTCTCCTATACCACCTACTAAATCTCATTTAGAAAAGGAAGAGACTCCCTCTCATCCTCCCTTGATAGAAGAACTAGAGGACTTCAAGGACTCTAAAGAAACTATCATGGCAGAGGAAATAATAGATGGATTTGGAGGTAGAGGTAGAGGTAGAGGAGGAGGAAACAATGGAGACAACAATGGTGAAGGTAATAATGGAAGAAATAGAGAAGGAGACAACTTGTTTGGATTCCCTATAGTTGATGAGGAAACTCATACAACAATGAAAAATATCTCACCATCTGTCCTCCCCAACTTTTATGGATTGCGAAGTGAGGATCCTAAAACATTTCTGTTTGAGTTTGAAGTCGTGTGCCGAACATATGACTATATGGAAGACTCTCAAAAACTCAAACTGTTTCCTTCAACATTGAAGGGAGCTGCTTTGAAATGGTTCATGGGATTAGCCACTCAATCTATTAGGACTTGGAATGATATGAAAAAAACATTTTTGGATAGATACTTGGACTATTGTATGCCCACCAATCACAAAGATGAGGTATTCAAAATGATGCAAAAAGAAGATGAAAATTTGGAAGACTTACTTGAAATATTTCAATACAACTTGAAAAGAGCAAAGATGAGAAACTTAGATGATGAAACCTTGAAAGCCCTCATATTAAAAGCCATTAGAGATGAATGGATAGATATTTTAAACATGATGGGGAAAGGAGACATTTCTCAACTTCCACTTCGTGACATAATGGAACTATGTGTCCATATCTCAAGAGGAAAATCTAAAACAGGAAAAGGGCCTAGGGATCCTTCTCTTATTAGGGCTAAAAAATCTGCAACTGGATCAGTAAGTAGGGCAGAGATTGGTAATATGCTTGATGAATTCAAAACTGATATCTTAGGGAGCCTTAGTGAACAACTAGACACACTTAAAATCCAAAACAAGCAGAAAGCAGAAACAGATGCTTTAGCCATCTTTTGTCCGAAATGTAGGAAGAAACATGCTTTAAGGGAATGTCCCTTGGATGCAAAAGTTGTAGAAACATGTATGATTTGCTCAAAGAATCATGAGATCAAGGATTGTCCTTCAATTCCTGGACTCAAAGCTGTCTTTCAAGAAGACCCAAATTCAGTAGAATCTCTTTGTTTTGTTGCAAGAAGACCTTGGCAGGGACAAAAAACTCAAGGGTTTAACAACCCTATGAATCTTCAAACCCCACCAAATTGGAATCCTTGGCAACAACCTTGGCCCCAACATCAAAATCCATATCAGCCATGGGTACAAGGAATGCAAAATCCTTATGGGAGATTCGCTCAATTTTATCAATATCCTCCATCTTTTCAAAATCAACAAGCTCCACAACTTCCAAACCCAAACCCACAACTTTCATTGCCATTTCCACAACAACAACCTTCTCAAAAAAATCCAAATCCTCAACTCATGCTCCCATACCAAAAAAAGACAAATCAACTTCCAGCTCAGCCATTTCCAAATCCTAACAATAAAAATCCTCAGAATACTTACATGGTAGAAGGACAACAATTTCCTACCTATATGATTGTTCCTCTCAACGATGTACAACTCAGATCTGGTAGAGTTTTAGAAAAACCTTCTATAGATATTCAAGAGCAAGATACCTTTAAGGAGGACTCTCTTGAAACCAATAAGGGTTTTGAGGAAGAATCTCTTCAAAACTCAAATATTCAAAAAGAAAAAGAAAAGTTAACACCCACAACTCCTATAGTTGAGCAACCTGCATCTTCATCTACACCTCCTTTTCCCGAAAGACTACAAATTGACAAGGGGGTGGAAAAACAAATCTTGTTGCCTAACTATGATTTTCTAGATGAATTGAAGAATGTTTGTATCAAGACTCCCTTGTTACAAGCCATTCGAGAGATTCCTATTCTAGCAAAAACAATAAAGGAGTTGAGTTTCAAAAGACCAGGAAGGAAACTAAAAGACACAAGAAGAATCCACCTGGTAGGAAAAATTGCAGATATTATGATGGGAAAAATTACCATGCAGAAGTATGTAGATCCATGAAGTCCAATTGTCAAGACACATATAAATGGGATAGAAATTCCAAACACATTGATTGACTTAGGGGCTGCTATCAACATTATGAGTAGACAGACTATGGACCAGCTAAAACTTCCTAACCTTCTTTTACACCTACTTTACTGCAACTTGCAGATCGATCAATTATTAAACCAGATGGTGTATTAGAAGATATTTCAGTCTCCTTAGATTCTTGGGAATATCCGGTAGATTTTATGATTTTGACTCCCAAGAGTAATCTAGGAGGGCACCCACTTATCTTAGGAAGACCTTAGCTAGCCACAGCTGATGCTTTTATTAGTTGTAGATCTGGGGATATGTATATTTCTAATGGTAATTCGACAAAGAAATTCAATTTGTATCCTCCAGCAAAAGCAATCACAGAAGTAGGAGACAATGAATGGGTCGATGATGAGGACATTATACAACCTGTCTTTACCATTTCTGAAATCAGTGAGGATAGTCAAATTCTGAACACATTAGAAAATTTTGAGATATCTTCAGAATATGACCCCACACAATTTCAGTTGGAATCCGACATAGAATATTTATCATCAAGACAAATGTCTCTTTACTCTATGGAAGAGTTTGGTAGTTCTACCATTGAGATTTTTCCAGGAAAAACATTGAATATCAACAAACATTTGGAAAAGTCACAACAAAAATAACTAATCAAAATCTTGAAAAAACATTCTATTGCATTTGCATGGGAGTATACTGACATGAAAGGTATTGATCCTAAGACTTGCATCCATCATATCTATATTGAGGAAAACAGTAGACCAATCAGACAACCTCAAAGAAGGATGAATCCAAATCTTAGGAGATAGTGAAAGAAGAGCTCCAAAAACTACTCAATGTAAACTTCATTTATCCAATTTCAGATAGCCGATGGGTTTCTCCTTTGGTTATAGTACCTAAAAAGAATGGCAAATGGAGGGTATGCATTGATTACAGGGAATTGAACAAAGCAACTTTGAAGGATCACTTTCCTTTGCCTTTTATTGATCAGGTATTAGATACATTAGCAGGTAAAAAGTACTTTTCATTTTTGGATGGTTTTAGTGGCTATAATCAAATTCAGGTAGCACCTGAAGACCAAGATAAGACCACATTTACTTTTCCATGGGGAACTTTTGCCTACCGAGTGCTTCCTTTTGGGTTATGTAATGCACCAGCAACATTCCAAAGAGCAGTACTAGGAATTTTTTCTGATCTAATCCATGATCGTGTAGAGGTTTATATGGATGATTTTACAGTTTATGGTAATTCATTTGAAGAGGCATTAGAAAATTTGGAAAAAGTTCTCATAAGATGTAAAGAAACAAACCTTTCATTAAGCCATGAAAAATGCTTTATGATGTTTACTGAAGGGATTGTTTTAGGACATCATATTTCAGGAGATGGGATTAAGGTTGATAAATCAAAAGTTGAAGTCATCTCCAAGTTACCTATTCCAAATTGTCAAAGAGATGTTAGAAGTTTTCTGGGATTTACTAGTTACTATAGAAGATTTATAGAAAACTTCACTAAAATAGCATCTCCACTCTTCAAATTGCTTACAAAAGATTGTGAATTTAAATGGGATCCTAATTGTCAATCAGCCTTTGAAACTTTGAAAACAAGAATATCTGAAGCACCTATCTTGAGAGGACCAAATTGGAAACTCCCTTTTCATATTTCTACGGATGCTTCAGATACAGCTCTAGGAGCTGTGTTGGGTCAAAAAGATTTAATTCCTTATGCCATTTATTATACCAATAAAAATTTGACTCCTACAGAGTTAAACTATACTGTGACTGAAAAAGAGTTTTTAGCTGTTTTTCATGCAATTAATAAGTTTAGACATTACATAACAGGCTATGAAACTTTTATTCATACTGACCATTCTGCAATTAGATATTTAATGAACAAAACTGTTACTAATGGCAGAGTGACAAGATGGCTCTTACTTTTGCAAGAATTCAATATTACTGTGTTGGATAGACCAGGAAAACAAAATACAGTAGCTGATTTCTTGTCTAGGATTCAGAATACTAAAGAAGATTCTCCTGTAGAAGATAAGTTTCCTCATGAATACTTGTTTGCAGTAACTATTAAGACCCCTTGGTATGCAGATATTGCTAACTATTTGGTTACATGGAAACTACCTTCACATTTATTTCCAAGAGAAAAACGAAAAATTATTCAGGAGAGTTCAAAATATTCATGGATTTCTAACGAATTGTTTAAAACAGGGCCAGATCTTGTGATCAGAAGATGTGTCAGGGAAGATGAAATGCCCGATATTCTTAAGGCATGTCATGATGAACCATGCAGCGGACACTTTACAGACAAAAGGACGGCCTATAAAATCCTCTCTTTAGGATATTATTGGCCTTCCCTCTTCAAAGATGCAAAACAATATGTCAAAAGGTGTGACAGCTGCCAAAGAGTAGGGAAACCTACCCTTTGAAATGAAATGCCATTGCAAACACAGGTACTCATTGAACCCTTTGAAAAATGGGCTTTAGATTTCATTGGACCTATTAATCCACCATCTAAGCAAAAGAAGTATATATTGGTTTGTACTGATTATGTTACTAAATGGGTAGAAGCCAAAGCATTAGTATCTGCTACTGAAAATTCATTTGTTCATTTTCTTTATGAGGATATTTTTACTCGCTTTGGTGTTCCAAGAGAAATTGTGACAGATCAAGGAAGCCAATTCACATCCAACTTGGTGGGGAAATTGATGGAAGAATACAAAATCAAGCACAGAAGATCTACTCCTTACCATCCGCAAGAAAATGGTCAAGTGGAGTCTACAAACTAAGTTCTGGAAAGTATCATCACCAAAACTGTTCATCTACATAGAAGAGATTGGGCAGAAAGGCTTCTTGAAGCCTTGTGGGCCTACATAACTACATGGAGAAATACAACAGGACATTCTCCCTATGAACTTGTTTATGGGAAAGAAGTCTTGCTCCCCATTGAGTTCCAAGTCAAGACCTTCAAGATAGCAGTTCAATTGGGGATGAACTTATTAGAAGCCCAAAAGCATAGAATGGAGCAATTGAATGAGCTAGATGAAATCAGACAAGAGGATTTTCTAAGAACTGATCTAGTTCAATATCAAAGAGCTAGATGGCATGACAAGCACATCAAAGAGAAGAACTTTCAAGAAGGAGATTGGGCATTGTTATTTGATTCCAAGTTTAAAGATTTTCAAGGAAAATTTCAGACTCATTGGCTTGGGCCATATGAGATTGACAAGATCTTTAGCAATGGAGCGGTAAGAATCAAGACCATTGATGAGTTTCAAACTCCTCTTATTGTGAATGGCCACAGATTGAAAGTTTATCAAAAGCCACTCTCAAAAGAGGAATTTGTCAAAATGTTTCAAGAAAATTCTGCAATCAGGCTGGTACAGAAGAATTCTTCTTCTCCACCAGCCTCGTTTTTGTTCTTTCAATTAAAAGAAAAAAAAAACATTTTGTATAAGCCTGAAAACCAATCACTGATTGGCAGTCTTATACAGAAAATATAGGATGAAAATCAGGAACACCTGACACTCTATATTTTCCAAAAAAAAATCTCTCTCTTTCATTTCACAAGTTTTGTGACCACCCATTCCACTTCATTTCACTTAATTTTATCTATTTTATTCCATTTTCACCAATAAAATTCATTTTCATGACCATTTCCATCTAGTCATTTGTTATCCGTTCATGTTCATTCACCCAAATAATAGTTGTGTTAGTTTTCGCAGCTGACATCTGTTTCCGCAGCCAGAAGCAGATTCCGCAGCTACTACTCTGTTTTCAAAAGAATGTACAGCCAGATGTTATTTCCATAATCATGAAATAAAATGCAGGTATGAGGACCAAAAATGAAGACATGGAGAATTCAAGATATCAATGAGGAGAAACTAATTGAAGACCAAGGAAAAAGGCAAAGATTCCAAGGTATGAGTAAAAATTCATTTCAAATAGCATTGAAAACACATTTTTATATAGTTCTAAACCATAAGCTACATCCATTATGTGCAATGATTATATTGACAAACTCCGCAACCCTTTCACGATCTCCATATAATCCTCCCCCATTCATTCTCAAACGGTCCCATAATTAAACCTCTGATCTTCACTCATACTCCGATATTCCACCTATGACAATGAGATGTAGTTGATTTGACTACGGCTTCTTACAGCCGCATAAAATCCATAACCGTTTTTTAAACGTGCTCACATTTATTTTGCAGCCACCAAATTTCAAAACACTGTTGGGTGTGTTATACTCCTCCTATTGTTCTGTTAATCTCACAGCCGTATCTCTACCGTGCTCACGAAACCCCTCTCTGTTCCATTTCACTCCATTTCATTCTCTGTTACGCTACAGCCTATATACCCACTCTCTGATATCTACATACATTCATTGTGCTCATTTCCGTGCATTCAGCCGTTCTACTTCCATTAAACCCTCACGCAGGAAAATTTTTCAAGAGCAGAAAGAAGAATGGGTAAATTGCTAAGAGCAGAACCAGAAGGACCTAAATTCATGGAAGGATATCCGCAAGTCAGGGATATATTGAAGAAAGCAAAGTGGCTACGGTTTATCCAAAAGTTCAGAGGCTACCATAAAGAAGTGACAAAAGCATTTGCAAGGTCGTTCAATGGCCTGGAGGTAGAGATTGGAGACCTTAAGTTCACGGTGAATGAGACATCTATAGCAACTGCCACGGAACTTCCTCAAGAGGGTGAACGATGGTTTAAGAACAAAAGCATTAGTGATGAAGCTTGGAGAATAATCTTACGAAACCAAGGTATGGACATAACCATTTTTAAAAGAGGAATTCCTGTTCATGCTTTGAAAGAGGAATGGGCTACTTTGGTGCTAGTTGTTCAAAAATTCATTACCTGTGAAGGCCGTTTTGGGTCCATGTATATGTACCATACCAGATTGCTGATGAATTTTCTAGATAATCAAACTCTCAATCTCCCATATTTTCTATTAAATAGTTTGAAGAAAATGTCTGTGACTGTTCAGAAGCATTTAGGGGATGTAGAACCACATCTATATCACCACGGTCTTGTAAAAATCTTGATTGAAAAAGAGTTAAAGCAGAAGAAAGACACATGGGAACAATTTTTGATTAGAAATTTCTTTGAGGAACCTCAGGAAATTCCTGAAGGTAGCACATCAAGAAGGAGTAGGAGAAAAATAACAAATGATGAAACTCAAAGTACTCCTACTACTGCAATTTAAAGAACCAGTAGGGAAGAGAGATTGTCAAAAAGGAAGAAGAGAGAAACCAAGGGTAAAAAGCCAATAACACCAAAAGAGAGAAAAAGTATTGAGGCTATACATCAAACCCCTTCTTCCGAAGAAGAATATCATCAAGTGTTATCTGAAAGATTAGTTTATCTTCAAAAACAATCATCTATGTCCAAGAAGACAGAGAAAGGAAAACAAAAGCAAAAGGACAGTGGTCCACAACGTGTGAGAAGAAGTTCCAGACTTAAGGGGAAATTGAGGAAAACGCAAATGAAGGGACCCCATTTCATTGATTTGGGAGAAGAAACATCTGAACAATCCCCAACTGACCATAGTCCATCTCACTCTCAGTCAGTTAGTGAACCTGGTTCATTTCATTCTCAGTCAGACATTGAACATAGTCCATCCCATTCTCAGCAAGATGTTGATGTGAGCCCTTCTCAGCCAGATTTTGAAGAAAACTCTCCTTCACGGCATTTTGGGGACAGCCCAATAAAAATGACACCTGATATAGACCCTAAGCAGCAAGAAGTATATGATTATATAGAATCTTCAGAAAAAAAAGCTACAGGTCCCAGTAGTTCGTCCATTCAGCCTCACACAGTACAAGATGATTTAGTCCAATCACTAAAACAGGAAGTCTTTGAGCTAGAGCTTTTAAATACACACATTAAAAATGAAAATGAGACATTGAAGGAAGAAAGAAAATTGGACAAAATCATTCATGATAATACCATGCTACATCTGGGAATATGGCAGAAGAAGAACAAGAAATTGAAAAAGAAATGCCAGAAGTTAAGCAGAGCACTGGTTAATATCAAATTTAGATGCTTAATAAAGAAGCCCAGGATGTTGGCAGCACCAAGGAAGAAGAGGAGAGGATTGGATGTACTGGCTGAAGTGTCAAGGCATATGAACTGAAGAAGGATTATCAAAATTTTGGTTGCATGAGGACATGCAACACCTTCACAGTGGGGGTATGTTGAGTCTCAAATCTACATCTTTTCCATACACCTTTCTATACCTTTTTCATTCACCTGAACCTTCCCAGTTGTCAATATCATTGTATATTAATTGCAAAAGAGCATCTAAAATGGTTTTTAACTATATTTTTTGTCTACTGTTTGATTTAGATTTTTGCTCATTTAGCTGCGGAATCTTGCCACTTTCCGCAGCTACTACAACTTTCCGCAGCCATTTTGTGAAAGTCTATGTTACAGGTGTCCTCAGGAAAAACGAGCCACATGGGCAAGTCAAAAATGATGTGGACATGGATCGTGTCCTATTGGCTCGAGCAAATTCACTTAAGGAAGCTGCGGTCAAAGGTGGCCAAGTGGAAGTCAACCGTAGAGTCCCATGGTGACAGGACTCTGTTTCTTGTCACGTGAAGATTTATATGGCCGTTTTTGAATTTCGGGAGACAAATCAACACCTGTACATGGCTCCATAAGCCGAATTCAACATCCACTCTTCATAGATTTACTCCTCAACGCGGCCATGCTCCTAGATCTTTGAACGTAATGGTTTACGTGTTCTCTATCAGCTCAAACTTTAGGGAATTAGTTATATTTTTTTTGTTATAAATAATGCGTTTGCATATGCATATTAGATTAGTCTCTATTAGTCTCCATTAGCTTCCAGATAGCTCTGTAATGTAATTACGTTGCCACTGTGCCGTAATATCACCTTTCTGTTATGACTGCATTTTAATATATAAGAAGACTCTGTTTCCAAGCGTAATTCGTACTTGAAGTCTATTGCCAAGGTTGGTGTAGAGGGCCCCTGCACACGCTGAGGTTTTGTGCATTATTGTATAGTTCTTGTTTTATTTCTTTAAGCTCATTGTGCCATAATTCATTCACATGTTTATACATTGCATCTTTCATGATATATATGCTTCATTTCTGTTTATAATCTTTCATGCTTTACATCTTGCTTCTGTCCATAATATTTCATGTTTTATGTTATTGTTAACTGATCAGTGTTCTTGTTTCAGGTTATAAATAGGCAACCCGGTCATTTGCATAACTTTTTGACTAATGACATGGAATTAATATTGTTCTGCTGCTAATTTACTTTTCTTAGTTTCTGTTTAATTTCAGTACTGCTTTGTTTATTTCAGTCTTGCACATTTGTTTCAGTAGTTAGATTTAGACATATCAAATTGCTCATGACATCTTCAGTTACCTTCGAAAGCCACAGCTGGACTGATGGTGAGGGATTGAATTATGAATGTGTAGTTTGATATTAGTTTACTTTCTGCAAGTTAGATATATTAAATTGCTCATGAAATATTCAGTTACCTCCGAAAGCCATAGCTGGACTGATGGTGAGGGATTGAAGTATGAATGTATAGTTTGATATTAGTTTACTTTCTGCAAGTTAGATATATTAAATTGCTCATGACATCTTCAGTTACCTCCGAAAGCCACAGCTGGACTGATGGTGAGGGATTGAATTATGAATGTGTAGTATGATATTAGTTTACTTTCTGCAAGTTAGAAATATTAAATTGCTCATGACATCTTCAGTTACCTCCGAAAGCCACAGCTGGACTGATGGTGAGGGATTGAATTATGAATGTGTAGTTTGATATTAGTTTACTTTCTGCAAGTTAGATATCAGGTTACTCAAGTTGTTTATGGTTTCCTCCGAAAATCATAGCTGGACTAATGATGAGGGATCAGAAGATAAGTTGATGTAATTTGATTTAGATTTACTTTGTTGCAACTTTTGGATTTCTTTCAGCATAGTTTCTTTTGTGTTTGAACAGCAACAAGAATAATGAGTTTCATGATCAGTAGTTCATTGTTTGTTTGACTAGAGTTGTGATGCAATTTCATTTTCTTTGAAGAATTAATTTTTTCATTGTGTGCTTTTAAAAATTCTTTTGAAGTTTGGAAAATCATTAGAAAGACATTGTTGTCTTGAATATTTTTCTCCATACTTGTCTTTTAGAATTTCACAAAAATCCAAAAACGACAAAAAAGTAAGAGATAGGTTATCTTGCACATATAGTGCGCCACACTTCGTCAGCTTACGAATCCCGGATTGACAAATTAAATGTAGCAATTTAGGACACACTAAATTGACCAAACAGGTACTCACTCATAAAAGAGACTTGTTGCACCTATAAGTCTCGCCTCCTCGGGGTCTAGTCCTCTAGCGTTTTGGTCTACCTTATATTTCTCTATCTCTAACTTCCCCTTCGGTGTCTAGTGATTGAGTTCTTACAACGTACTTCGGTCATATGATTAGCTCCTAACGCTCGCACGCTAGGGGGGTAATCTGTTACACCATTTTTTGGTCATCTAACATGTTACTATTAGATGGACCTAAGTACACCATGTAAGACCAATTTTACCCTAAGTAAAATTTCTTTCACTACGGAAAATAACTTAGTAAACCACCTTTATTAAGTTGTTTATGGTCTAAACAGGAAACCCCATGAGGAAATGTTAAATAAATCCACATTTTTTTAGTTTTCCTCAAGGAATAATTAGTTAAACAACAGTTTAATTAATATTCCTGGTCATATTTAACCCAAAACAGGAAAATTAATTAGATAAATTATTATTTGTCTTATTATTTTCTAGGAATAATTATTAAATAATACTCCTTGTTAAATTTGACTAAATCACTCATAAATAATTAAATAAATCATTATTTATTTGATTATTACTCAACTACATCCTTAAAATAATAAATAAATAATTTATTTATTTATTATTTATAAATAAAGGGATTTGACCCAAGTCAAATTCTTTTTCCCTCCAACAAATATAATAAAATATTCCATAAAAGTTGGATCTAGATTTGGTTAATAATATTTTAATTATGCACCAATATCTAGGCTAACTCAATATTTTGGTATAAATAGAAGGGTTTTTCCATTCACTCACTACCTTTTGTTGCCTAAAGATCACTCTGGATCTATACCTTTTGGTCTAACTTTGATCCACCATCATTGTCATATTTTGCTATCATTTTCTCGTGAGCTCCATTTGAGTTCCATTTTTGTCTGGGTTTTCTACACCATCAAGAGAGAGGGATTTTAGATCTGAAGTGCTGAGGATTTACAAGAACCCATCCCATTGAGGAGGACTGGTAACATCCTTCTATGTTCTCCTCCCAGGTGCCATAAATACAAAATTCTTTAAACATATTCTTGTCTTGTCTATTGGATGCATGGAGCAACTCTTGGTTTTATTTACTGCTTAATGTCTTTTAATGCATAGATCTATATTTTTGCAGCATTTATCTTGGTCAACTAATTGCAGATCTAAAGATATTGGCAGCCATCTTTGCTGTTAGGGTTGTTTGTTATGCACAGCTAAAGTGAGCCTTTTTTGTACACTTGTGATTAAGATTCATACTAACATTAAGTATGGTGTCAAAAAGGGATAATTTTTGTCTTCAACATGTACTATAGTATCATAAACATACAAATTCATAGTTGGCTTAGCTAACTACAAGGAGGTATGTCAATTCAAAATGAGAGTATTGATTACACAAGCCACATTGAAAGTATTATATATGGAATTGTATGACATGTTGATTTGTATTGATTGATTGGAAATGAATAGGGCTAAATTGGAATTTTAAAATTAAACCTTATAATTTGAAGATGATGAAGGAAAGCAAAGGATACTCCAGGGAGTAAAAAATCGTATTTCTATAAGAAACTTTCCAGCCATAAAATTGAAGAAATGTTGTAGAAAAGGATTTTCATCGTATGCAATTCATGTGAAAAATTTAGTTGAAGATAAAAATCTGGAAGTTGAATACCATCTAATACTACAAGAGTACATAGTTATATTTCCTAAGGAGATACCTAGACTACCTTCGAAAAGAGAGATTGAATTTTTAATAGAAATTTTTAATTTCGTAGCTTAAGGGAAAATTTCCTCATTTGGATAGCCTTCCTTATTAATAAATACCCCTCCTAACCCTTGGAAGAAGTTAATTTGGTTGAGGAAAAATATTTTATTAATATGGAAACCCACATGTGCACAAAAGGACAAGTTGCCCCAAATGAGAAATCAGACACCCTTGGAATCCTATAAATACAAGTCAAGTGAACCACATTTGTACATCTTCATCAGTCATCTTCTTCTTCTCTCTTCTTTGGATTGGCTCACACAGATCTGAGGTGGGTTCACAAAATTGGTTTGTACATGTCCAGAATTTTAGGGTTTGAGCTTGAACATGTGGATTAGGTTTTTTGATCTAGGGCCACAATGTTGGATAAATATCGATTTTGGCGGCATGCATATAGGTTTCTCCATGTGGTTGGAGAGTTGCAGTTGCTCGCATATACACTGGATATGTGCAGTTGTGACCTAGGGTTTTGATAACAGTTGACCGCAAATCTTGATCGTGGACGGCACGCCTAAGACTTTCATTATGATAAATATTGTTTATGGGTTCATCTCTTGGATATTATGTGGTTGGTTTTTATTATACAGTATTGTGATTGATGAATTGGAACATTGTACTCTTTCTTTGTTGAACACTTTATGACAATCTAATAGAAGAAGAATTTGAAATTTTTTTCCCCCTTGTGGGGTTTTTCCTTGGAATTTGACCAAATGTGGTGTCTCTTATTTGTCTCTTATTCTTCATTGAATTTAATTTTATATCTAAAATTTCTATTAATCATTGAATATTAAATTTCCTTTAAATATTTCCAATTAAATATAATAATTGGGAAAAAATGATTCCAACAATATAGGACAGTGGAAAGCTTAACATGGTATTAGAGATAAGGTGAATAAAAAATCCAAAGCAGATAAGAGATAAGAGAATTCATTCTTGAAAGAAGCTAAAGGAGCCTATTTGGTGTGGTCAATATGTCTACCTCTTACTTCAAGGAGAATGAGAAGTTGGTTGACTCATCTAATTTTGTTGCTTGAAAGATTAGGTTGGAATTTATACTAGATAAAAATGACTTTTTGGAGTATGTGCAAGGAAATATACTTGTTCCTCTAGTGAATTCTTATACTACTGTAAAATACAGGTACAAAAAAAGTGATCTCAAAGCTAAGAAAATTATCATTGATGGTTTACAAGATCATTTGCTTGTTTATGTTGGTAACTTGAAGGCATATGAGCACATGTATTACAAGTTGGTCAGGATGTATGAGGTGAAAAACTTGAATTTCATCCTCTCTTTGAAATATCAACTCAAAGAGATAAATATGAATGAGGGAGAATCAGTGCAATCCTATATCATGAGGGTATCCCATTTAAGGGATAAATTGCAAGGTGCAGGTGAATATGTATCTGATCGGGAGTTTGTATTGGTCACTCTTAGAGGTATTCCTCATGCTTGGGAGACCTTCATTACTACTCTAAGAAACAATAATTTATTCCCTTCATTTGATGAACTTGTTGGTAAATGAACTCAAGAGGAGACTATGATGATTTATAGATGGAAAATTCAAAAGCATGAAGCTGGAGAGAATTCTCCATTTTCCACTCAAGATAAGAAAATTAAAGGTAAAGGAGGTCCATATAATAAAATTAAATTTACACCAGCACCCAGGGATTCCAATAGGATAATGAGGAGAGATAAATATATGTCAAATATTGAATGTTACAATTGTCAAAAAAAATTCCATTATTCTCAATATTGTTGGGAAAGAGGAATGATACAAGATCAAGGCACAACAACAATCATGTATTCGATAATAAAAAGGCCATTGATAAAAGAAGAAATGATAAGAAAATAATAGGTGATGATAGAATAAGGTGAGATGAGTGAGAAGGAAGCTATTGTCCTCAAAAGTAAGCAAGAAATTCTAGGTATGAAAATTATACAGTTGCAAGTCAATATTAATATATTCCTATTTCCACTCTTTCTAAATATTCTCCTCTAGATTTGCATGATAGCTAGTTGGTATATAGGAAGGCTTCTAGTAACTTCTCTGGATATAAGGAAGTCCTCTCAAATTTGGATGAGAGGGAGACAGGTTTGAAGATAATTCTTGGGGATAAGTCTACATATCTAGTAAAGGGCTTTGGTTCTGTCAAATTTAATTTATACTCTGGGTAATCCATCCTTCTTCATGATGTAATGTATGTTCTAGAACCAAAGAATAACATGGTATCTATTTATTCTTTTTAATCCAAGGGCGTGATAATTAGCTTTCATAAAGGAAAATTTCCTCACTTGGCCTAAGGAATATTGCATGAGGGATGATTTCACATTGGTATCTAGAGTTTAAGGACTTTATAGAGTTAATGGGAGACATCTACTGGAAATTATCCATGAAACCAATAACCAAAGTGAGTTATTGCACCGTGGGTTAGCACATCTACATTATTATTCCCTACAAAAGTTGAATAAGCTAGTCTATAGGATGCCTGGTGTTAAAGCAAGTCATGATGGAATTTTTATGGGATGTGCCAATGGAAAGGAGACAAGGGGACCATTCCCCTATAGCTGGAATAAGACATATGATATTATTAAAATCATTCGTTGTGATATTTGTGGACACATGTCAATGCATTCTCTTAGTGGTCATATCTAGTACATCCTATTAATTGATGACTTCTCCAGGAAAACATGGATTTACTATTGGAAGCACAAGGACAAGGCTTTTGATATGTTAAAATACTTCAAGGCGTTGATAGAGAATCAAACATGGAAGAAAATTAATGTCTTTAGGTCTGACGATGATGGAGATTATATTTCAAATGAGTTCATTGACTTCTATAAGAAGGAATGTATTAAAAAGGAAACAATTTTACCCTATAATCTCGATCAAAATGTAGTGGCTGGAATAAATAACATGTCAATTGTGGAAGCAACCCGATCCATGTTGCATGATCAAAATTTACCAAAGTTCCTTTCAGGAGAAGCAACAAATACAACAGTATATGTACAAAATAGGGTTCATCATCAAGCCTTGGATAACAAGACTTCTGAAGAAATGTTCACCAGTGTAAAGCCTAACATTAGTCATCTCAGGATATTTGGTTGCCCCGTATACTTTCATGTGTCGAAGGATAAGAGGAACAAGTTGGAATCCACTAGAAATAAATGTATGTTTGTTGGGTATTATGAAAATTCTAAATAATCTAGAATATATATATCTGGCCAAAGGAAGATCAAGTTTAGCATTGATGTGACCTTTGATGAAGATGTTTCTCTTAGAAAAGCAAGAGACCTTCCTCCTCTTCCTTCGAAGAAATATGATGATATTGATATATTAGAAGAAAATTTTGTGCCATAATAAGAGAAGGACATTGTTGATTATCCCATGGGGCCTATGGACCTCTTATATTCTCCTCCAAGTGATCCCCATTCCAGGAAGAGACCATTATGGATTTGTGACACTTTACAAGATTCTGAGAGATTTTTGTCAAAATAACCTTTAGAGAAAGAAAAAGGTTATGGAGATATCAAGGATATGTTGTAATTATGAGAACTATGATATAGCCTAAGCCCTCCACATTTGGGGAAGTAGTGAAAGGAAATGTTTGGAAGGATGTTATGACTAAAGAATATGAATCCATTATGAAGAATGATGTATGGGATATTGTTCTGTAACCTAAAGGAAAGTACGTTGTGACCTCAAAGTGGTTGTACAAGATCAAATATGGAGATGATGGAAGAATTGAAAATTACAAGGCAAGGTTCATGGCTAGAGGATTCTCCTAGAAAGAGGGAGAATATTGGATGAGAAGGAAACATAAGTCAATGCCTTTGAGTAGACTATAGTCAAAGTATATTGTTGCTACTATGGATAGCGATGGGTCATTTCGGTTGAGTAATATCTTTGGAGAGTTGTTTGAGCAGGTCCTAGAAATGACATTGATATATTGTGATAATAAGGGTGGGATCTGATTGGCATAGAATCCCATATTTCATGAAACTTACAAGAATATTTACATCAGATACCACTACATTCTATACATGGTACAAAAAGGATTTGTGAGACAGACGAACAGATTTCATATATACTCACCAAGGCTTTGTTGAAATGGAAGTTCTTGGTCTTCAAAGAGTAGCTTGGATTAATGGATGTGACCCTCCAGGGTAAGGGTCCTGAATGATCGAGAACACTGAGCATAGATCTTCCCCATTGTTTGAGCCCCCAAGGAGGGAATGGAGCATTGGGGGCTCCTAGGGTTGAGGTATCTCTGGACAATAGGATGGTTGTGATCCTTACCCTTATAGGAAGTGATATATTTCCTATTGTCACCATAGGGTGTGTGTAATCCTTGTAATTTATGACAATTTGGGTATTCCCCTATCATGATTAACAAATTATACCTCAATATGCATCATATCCACAAGAAAGGCTTGTTGGGATTTCCCACCAATATTTCCAATGGGTTGAGATGACTTGAGATGGTGTGATCCTTGCATAGAAGGTGGTATCTCACTCAAGTATAGAGGATATAGGCGTTCTACCACTTGACTCTTGAGGGTCAATGTGGGAAGATAAATATACATTGGGATGGATGTGATCTCTACCATATATGGAAAGTTGTATATCACATGTTAACTAAGAAATAGGATGGATGTGATACTTTATAGTAGATGTATCCCACCCATTGTCTCTGGATGATAGGATGGATGTGATCCTTACCTCTTATAGCAATTTTTACCTTGCATTTTTTCATTGAACAACATGATGGTTGTGATCCTTGCTGGTAATTTGTATCTCACCTATTGTCATTGGATATAGGGTGGTAGCTTGAGCTCCTCTATGACGGAAAATTCTTCTTATTTTATATTCGAGAGTGTTCAAGAGATATGAGCAGAGTTGAGCAAAGATGAGAAGTGTCAAACATTGATATTTGAGATAGAACATATGTTCTAGTCGGTATTTTCTCCCTAACTAAGAGGGAGTGTTAATTCTGTAGCTCAGGGACAAATTCCCTCCTTTAGACAAGCTTCCTCATTAAGAAATACCCCTCCTAGCCCTTATTTGTCTTATTTGTCTTGTATTGCTCATTTCATTTATTGTTCTATCTACAATTTCTATTTATCATTGGAATATTAAGTGTGTTTAAATATTGCTAATTAAAGATAAGAATTGGGCTAAGTGATTGTAACAACATAGGAAAGTGAAAAGTTTAACATAACTCGCATTAGGAGTAGTGCTTATGTATAGGACACATTATAGAATGAACATTCTTGATACAACAGAATTAAGGATACAATAGCAGGATTTGTTGGACAAGGGGTACCTAATACCCATTGTATCTCTTTGGAGAGCACCAACATTATTTTTAAAAAATAAATATTGTACCCTCATATTGTGCACTAACTATAAACAGTTGAAAAATATGACCATGAAGGACAAGAATGCATTTCCCATAATCATTGACATATTCGATAAGCTAGGAGAAGCCACAACATTATCAAAAATAGATTCAAAGTCTTGATATCGCCAAGTTCTTATCCAGGAAGATGATATTCATAAAAATTAATTTATGACGAGATATGTACAATAAAATTTTATGGTGGTTCATTTTGGACTAACAAATACACTAGTCACCTTTATGTGCCTAATGAACAATATCCTCAACAATTATTTGGATAAGTTTGTATTTATTTTTACTGATGGAATCTTAATGTATTCAAGGAACAAGAAGAACGATGAAAAACACCTCAAGATCATATTGCAAGTGGTAAGGGACCAAAATATTTATTAAAAGCTTATTAAATGTAAATTCTTTCAATCGTGAGTGCACTATTTGATTCATGTCATTTTGGAAAAGGATTGGCAGTAGATCTCGAAAATATCAAGGCAACCATGCATCCCACTAAATTTATAAAAATTAAAATCCTTTATCGGATTGGGAGGATAGTACAAGATGTTTATTCAAGGATTTTCAAGGATTGGGCGTCCAATCACTTTATTGTAGAAGAAAGAGGTAAAATCCTATTGGAAATCAAAGTGTGTAGCAAGTTTTCATTAAATGAAACACCTTTTGACAAATGCATTGATCCTAAAGATTGCAAATAAAAATAAAGATTTATTACTTTATATGCTTGCAAGGAAGGACTCAATGGATTTCTCATGAAAGGAGGAATTGTTATCAATTATGAATACAATAAATTAAATGAACATGAAACTAATTATGTGAGGCATGATTTAGAGCTTGCAACCATTGTGCATGCTTTAAGAATGATGAGACACTGCTTGATTTGGAGAAAATTCACATTAATGGTATATCGTAGTGGGTTGATGTACTTGTTTAGTCAACGTCAATTAAAATTCAATCAAGCTAGGTGGATGGTTCTTATTAGTGAATTTTAATTTAAGATCCAACACATTAAGGGAAAGGAAAATAGAGTAGTAGATGCACTCGAATGAAGTATGTAGACAATAAACATGAAAGTAATCAGTATATGTGAAGTTGATATAGAATCATGGAAGCATTATAAGGTGATAAACACTTCAAGTATGTGAGAGGATGCTTCGAAAAAGATATTGAGGTCCCAATGGGAGAAAAGTATCAGTTAACTAAAGATGGTGTATTGATGTACAAGGGTAGATTGTACATACCAAATCCAACAAACTTGAAGAGTCCCGCAAAGAAAAAATTGCATAAGAGGCCTTCTTCTTGTCACCCAAGTTATCAAATACGATAATACCCATAATAAATTTATATTATTGGCCCAAAATGAAGAAATAAAATGCTAAATACATTACTAAATATTTCAAATGTCAATAGGCTAAGGTCGTAAATAAGTGTATTGTAAGATTGTTTCAAAAAATACCAATTATGGAAGGAGGTGGAAAGTCATATCTATGTAATTCATCACTAATATATAGAGGAATCCCAAGAGACATGATGAAATTGTATTGGTGGTGTATAGATTAAGCAAAGAAACTCACTTTACCCCTATGAAGTCTATCCATTCTTTGATGAAATATGTTGTCATTGATTGATAGAGTGTGATGGAAACAAAGTGTTAATTGTAGTTAAGAGGTACCACAAATGTCAAAGAAGGTCTCAGGGAGAAAACTAGTCGAGCAACATGGAAATAAAAGGTGTAAAGGCTTTAGAACCAATTCTAGGGAAACATATCATCTCAGATGTAGGTGCAAGTCACCGAGATGGATAGAGCTCTATGTTGGGTGTGGAGTCTAATTATATTCTTTATTTAGACGTGTCATCATGTTGGAACACTATTCTTAACAGGATGGAAATACCGCTTGTTTTTTGATTGCCATTGTTAACACTGGAAAATCATATCGCAGAAGATGACATTAATTAATGTCAAGCCAAAGGATTTACAGGGTTGGAAGAAATTACAGGATCCGGAAAGTATTTTAAAATCTCAAATGTTTAAGGAAAATCAAATTTTAACTAGTCTTAAATGTTGATTGCGCGCATTATCCTTTGAGAAGAGCACCTTATGTGCGCCTTTTGGCTTGATAAGCGCATATTCCTGAGAGTGGAGAAATTTCACTATCCGGGACCACATAAAGCAAAGGACAAGTTACTCCTTACTTGAAGCTACCTAAGGACAACCATCAATGCCTCCTTAGACACTATGTGAGAACACAATGGAATATTTGGAGCACACAAAGGAATCATACCTCTCCCTTGGGTCACCATCCACAATGTACCAAGGGAGCGAAGGAGGATTTTAAATCCCCTATCTAAAGCCACCATGAGATGAAGAATGGGTGATCACATTGCTATGCTGGCCAGAATTTCCCAATAAATACCAGTAGTGTGTGACCCGGAGCTGCAGACAGAGGGGACTCACTTGTTGGCCATCCAACAAGCTTAGTCCACACAATAGGGAGAGAGAGGGAGACTACACCGAGGCAAGCTTGGAATGAACAACGTCCTTGCATCGGGACCTAGAACCATTTTCTAGGGGCCCTTTGGAAAGAGGGTTAAGTATTCGTATCCTTACTACCAGCGCTCAATAAGAGGGGCCTAGAGCCACCATTTGCATTATTGTGTCATTTGACTCGTTTAGAGCTTCTATTTATTTATGTTTAGTTTTTAGATTACATTTGCATGCTTCTTTTTATATATAGTATGCTCAGTTACTCCACTTCTTTCTGCCTATTACCAATAGTTTAAAGGGGTAAAACACACCCCTTAAACTGGTGTGATTTTGTACATACGTGCACCAAACACACCACAACAGGATTGGCAACTCCACTAACATTTTATTACCAATTTTATGTGGTTGTGCCTTCTTTTGTAGGAGACCTATGTCTATGATGTGGAGTGGAATTGATAGTCCTATGATCTCTCTTGCAGTCCCTAGATTCACCCTGACTGACAGACTGAAGAAGAGCAGCTCCTATATTTTTTTACTTGTAGGAATTTGTGTGCGTTTCTTCCTCACAGACGTGTAGGGTGTGCATTCAGTGTTGACCTGTGCACAAGAAGTGCACCTATCTAAGCCTTTTGTGTGAAATTTACAAAATGAGAAATTTATCCCTAAATTCTATCTTTTTCTGCTTGTAAGGTGCTTGGCAGCCACTAATGCATCTGCCAGCACTAGTTGTGGTACCCCGCAGCTTGTTAAAACTCACTTTTAGTTGTTTTCTATAGGCTTAGTGTCAGTTTTACTTCAAGTTGATTTTTTCAAAATCTTCTCATAGCTTAAGTAGGGGGGAAAGTAACTTGCATTCCAAAAAAATTATGTTTTGCAAATTTTGGTACTCACACCTAGATAACTATTCCAAGTAAGTGGCCCAAGGCCACGCATGCATAGCTATTTTTCTTTGTTCTAGTGTAAAATTTTTTAGTTTAGTTCAATTTTTGCACTAGGAATTGCGGGACTAGGATTGAATTGTTTATAGAAGAGTAAGTAATCTCTGCTAGCTTTGCACCCTCCGGTGACCCTAGGTAAGCATATGAACGCTCCATATTCACAATTCTCCATCTCCCTATAGTTAGTCACATAGGTTAACTAGGAAAATTTGAAAGTGGCCCAGGAACAATACAACATAGTTTAAATAGGGGATTTTGTAAAGGATCAACGATATCCACACGTTCAAACTATGTGCTTGTTCACTTTATGCTCACACACACTCACCCACTAAGTGAACCAAAGACACCTAAAACTAACTTAACCAAACTCACTAAATTCTCCCCACAGGCACCACAGAATAATTTATAGCTTAAGTTAGGATCAAGGGGGTAGGCATCCAATAAGACACCTTGATCATACTTCATATTGAAACATAGAATTTGTGTATTTAGGGAGCTTCAAATCCACCTATCAACCCACAGCAAAGAAAAACCGAGCATGACAGAGACTCGTTTCATAGGGGGTTAGGCTTAGGTGCAGTGCTTGCGGTATTAGTTGGGGCTACCTGCCCGGTTGATACTCGGTATTGTTAGCTGACTACCAAGAAGCCCAAGACTCAAATGCTCATGTGGGACGGTGGTTCTTAGTGGCCAAAAATTAGGGCAACCTTTACCCTATAGGTGACGGTGCAGGAAAGTGCCAGACCCTCTACCATTACCTTGGTGGATTCTCTTCAGCTGACTGGGGGCGTCGCCAGCTCTTATGGGACGTTGTGCCAGCACTCGTGAGAAATATTCTCAAGGCCCAGTTACTTTTGAGTGTGTTAGGAGGCATAGGTCTTCTAGGATTTTGAGTATCATATGAAAACGAAAAAAAAAAAAAACCACTTTTTTTACTGCTTGATCACATAGATTAATTTAAAGGAAAATCTATTTTATTTTCCGCTTTTTTTCATGTATGTGACCAGAAGTTTTCTTTGATCATAGACTCTATCCTCTTAAATTTTTCCAAAGTCTGGATGACACTAGATAGGTCCCAATGGAACCTCATAGATCCAGGCATATTTTGGACCTCCCCCCATTACCGGGAGGGGTTCCAGGTCTTTCATCGTTTAGGCGTCAAAGACGGAACACTACCACCATCATTGGTTCATCCTTTATTGGGGCAGTCATAGTTGGGAACCCTAGTCGGTATCCCAACACCACACCACTTACCACTCCTCCCACAACCCCTAGGAGGCAGAGGAGTGCATCCCATTCAGGAATCCATCTAAATACATAGCAGGGTACGTCACAGACTAACCCTCGTTCTAACCAGAACTTTGTGTCTTCACACATTGCAATGGCGTCAACCTCTCAGTCACCTTTCTTAGCTTCGTTGAATCTACTTGATTTAACCAAGCTAACGAATGACCCCATCGCACACGATCCTACATGGCCTCTCATGCCCACGAAAATCCATTCAAATATACTAAAGTTCGAAGGCAAGCAAGCAGAAGACCCAGGTAATCATGTTATGACCTTTCACCTATGGTGCTCATCGAACGGTATCATTGACGAAACTATTCGATTGATATTATTTCAACGCACTCTCACTAGAGTGGCCACGAAATGGTACGTGGAGCAACCCTCAGCTTCACATAGAACCTTTAGCACCCTTACTACCGTGTTACTAACATATTTTCAGTTACCCATTCACCATGATTTCAGAATGGAATTACTAACTCATTTTAGAAAAACCCCTACCATCCACATCTTGGACCATCTCGATGAATGGAGGCGGCATCAAAGTTTATGTAAAGATAAACTTGACAACCGGGTTCTCTTAGATTTGTTCTTGAAAACTCTGACGAAGGAGATTTCAAAGGATGTGGTGCAGTAGAACCCCACATCCGAAGAGGACACAATCAGCAAAGCCCAGAAGCTTGAGCTGATTTATACGCAGTCAGGATACATTTATAACATCATGCCTAATGCCCCGCACCTGCAAACTTATCAAGAAGTGCCAAGCGTGTCGAACTCTACAAACGAGATAATTGGGTCAATGACCCAGGGTTACCTAGGCAGTAGTAGTCAAAACCGTGGTTACACATATAGTTCTACCCAGAACGTGCCTCAGCCCGACTTTCAAATTCATCATATGCCTTAGAAAAATTTGACTAATAGGGTGCAAGCGTATCACCAGGGAGGACCTTATCCTCCGAGTCAGGGGAATCAATACGCTGAAAGGAAAACTGATGGCAGTACTCCCCTCCAACATTCAGGTGCAAACCCAGGACCGCATTACGCTCAGTCCCCAGCACACGACCCACCTCTGCAAAAAAATGCACAGCTGAACTTTGTGCAGTCGTCCCAAAACCAACCATGCCAATATAACCAGGAGAACTACTCTCCTAGCGTGGTAAATAAAAATCCAAAAACAAGCCAAAAGGGAACCATGAACAGGGGGGCTGCAACCAGTAGTGCCCACCGTGATCCCAGGCTGGAGGTAATTCCAACCGGAATTGGAACTAGAAGCCAAGAAATGCCCAATGGCAGAGCAACAGGCCAAATATTCGAACAAACCATTCCTATTCGATATGTGGTGACTATACTCACCACTGTCCCAATCTCCCTGAGCTAAATAAGATACAGAGTAATCGACGACAAGGAGGATCTTCCCAGCAACCAGTCGTGATGCAAGAACCTTTTCCCAACCAAGGGACAGTAAGCACTTACCAGCAAAATACAGACGATTCTGGGAAAAGCGACAATGAAATATGACTAGAGAAGAGATGTTTTTCCGAATCCAGAATCACAACTACGGCACCCCACCAGATACCAGTATGTTAGGGGAAAGTACTAGTGCACCAACTGCACCTTTGACCATTTCAAAGATGCCTATAGAACTATTGCCGAAAATGGAAAAGGGGCCTAATAGGCGAGTAGGAAACTACTCCAAAGCGGCCCATAATTATAGCATCGTGGACGATTTAGCACAATCTCTTGTTGCTATGTCAGCTTTGTAAGTACTGCAGTCATTCCCAAAACAACAGAAAGCTCTACTTTCGGCATTAGGCACTATCGACTCTGCCGATACGTGCCTGATGGCTTTTGAATTAGACAAATCCACCCCCCGGCTTCCTTCCATGGTCACCTTACAGATACCAGTATCGGCGCAGAATATCAGTATCCACTAGTGTGTCATAGGCGAGGGTGCATCCACATGCATCATGTTAAAAAAAATTTGACAGAAGTTAGGTTCTCCCGAACTAAAACCCTTAGTCATCACGCTTTGAGCATACGATGGTCGTCCCTCAACCCCCGTCGGCTTCTACCAAAATTTCCCGGTCTATTTATCTAGAAATACTGTCCACATAGACATCAAAGTCTTGGACACTCACTTGGATTACAATATACTCCTCGAATGGAGTTATATGTATGCCATGTCTGCCATAGCCTCCTTCGTCTTCCGCATTATGATGTTCCCACATGAGGATCACATCATTACTGTAGACCAGCTGACACACAGCGAGAAGCGTCCCCTAACCAACATGGATGTAATTCTACCCTATGTATATACAACCTCAGATGGTCTTTCACGGTGCCAATAATATGGCCCTGGAAAATTCAAACCATCGTCCATTCTAGGGTCATTCCTAGGAGATCCTCATATTATCCCTGAGGCATCACCTGATGTTACAGGAGCTTCGGTATGCATGATGTCCACATCAAGCGCCAAGGCTATTCAGGACACGGACTCAAGCAGTAATGACACCGAGGCATCAGCCACGGAAGCCTCTCTAGCCTACGTCACCTCCCAAACCCCTTTCCCATACTGCCCAACTGGATTCATCTCCCAGCAAGTATTGGCAACACTGGTATTACCCAACATATCATTGGCATTCTCAGTTTGGTATCTCATTCCTCCTTCCAGGACAGAAGCCACCCATGTTACTGCCATAGGGTTGAATTCCCTCAGTCCCAAGGAGCCCTCACCCACCCAAGAAACAATTGAGACCATCCTTGCAAAGGAAATTCCCATTGCAAAACCGGTGATCACCACTAGGAAAACTGAGAAGAGAGGAAAGAAGATGGTGACCCCTGCCATTCAATGAGAATCACCAGTCTACGCCATATGCGATGTAATAGGTCATCCTACCCATATATGTCTGAATATGGATGAATTAAAACCACTCCTTGGCTCCTCGACGCCACGTTCCTGTAAAAAGGAACCTAACACCAAAGGTAAAGGCAAAGCACTACGTACCAATCACGCATGCGCTCTCTGCAGCAACTATGGGCACTATACCCACCATTGGCTAGAGATACCATGATATAGGGAAACCTTACATGGGATCAAGTGATCCTATCAAGAAGATCCCTCCATCCAGTTTGTCAGTGATGAACCTCGTATTATCTTCCACCTACCGGAAATCAACCATCCTAGCAGGGAACCCAACCTTGCGCTTATACAAAATCCCATTACAAATATTCTTCCCCCGCCAAATGTCGATGACACAATACACCATATACGATTTGTATCAGCACATATTGGTGATAGGATTACTACCGTCTCCTCGTCCGACGATTTCCATCTAATTCCTGTCGCAAAATATCAAGGTACCTTGTGCTTTTGCATAGATTTCCCCAAGATCCCAAATTTGCATGCCGCCATCAAACTCCTTAATGACACCTAGCCTCTAGAGAAGTGCCTAGTACAACTAGAGCTTGTTGACAAAAATCGACGACAGTCACTGCAACACAACGAGGCCCACAAGAAAAAGGTAAAAGCATCATTCGACTGCCACATCACCCCTCTCTCATTCACTAAGGGAGACTTAGTCCTCTACTACGATGTCGCAAAAGAGACCTTAGGGCCAGGAAATTTTGAAACCTTGTGGAAAGGACCCTACATCATTAAACATTTCCTCTCACAAGGGGCATACATCTTGACGGAACCGGACGAGACTTGCCTCAACAACCCCGTCAACGGCCTTTACCTCAATAAATTCTACCCATAAGGGCCTAGACGAGCCTTCCCCTAGAGTGAAAGTACACAAAAACCCAACCACTCAAATATTTTTACCCAAAGACTTATTCAAAAGTGCTTAAAGTATCGCTGTGGATAACCAAAACGAACCCTATTTCAGATTTGTTGATGGAGCATCAAGATGGTCTCAAAATTTTGCCGCAGCTGCATGGGTCATTTACCACCCTGACCGATCACCACTATGTTCAAATGGTGTGTGTATCAGTTCAACAACAAACAATCAGGCATAATATGACGTCGTCATCGGACTTATGTGCGACGCCCTCCATCGGGGCATTCGCCATATGCATGTCTACCTCGATTCCCAGTTAGTAGTATCATAGCTAAACCAAACATTTGAGACAAGAGATACAAATTTGTTTAGAAAATATTTGTGTGCCAAAAGAATAAGCAAACAATTTGACTATATCACAATTTCACATGTACCAAGGATTCAAAACCAAATAGTTGATTGCATAGCTAACAATATCCTAAATTGGAATGCATCCCAAATAAACCATCATGCATAAAACCAAAAAAATCCTTCAACATAACAAAATACTTAAACCAAAACAGGTGATACATCATGTAGAGCCGCAAAAAATATCTCTCATATATATATATATATATATATATATATATATATATATATATATATATATATATATATATATATATATATATATATATATATATATCAAAATGTGTATATCTGAGTGCAAAAAATAGTGTCGTTGGCCCAACTGCTAGCCCAAAGATTAAAAAGTCGTCAGAAATAAGGGAAGCATCCTCATAACGGGTGCTTTCCCTATGTACAAAACTACTATAGGGGGGGTGCCCCTTCAAGGGGGGCACCTGGACCCACCACTGGTCTCGGTACCACCACCGAAGTTGTCGTCGCAACTGTGATCGCCACCCGACGTAGAGTGGGTTGATAATCCCTCTTGCGGGCCATCACTGTCTCTAACCAAACTTCCTTGAAATCATCCATGAAACCTCGATCAGGCATCCCCTGGGTCAAGCGTTCCACTCAACCCCGGAATTCCTCAAGAGCAGAAACCTGAGCCATCATTTCTGCAATGCGAGCCTCTGCCCCATCAACATGAGCTCGCTCGGCTACAACCTCTCCAGTTGCCGAGCTGCTACCCTCCCCAGAAGGGCCTGCACCACCAACAAGACCGCCAGCACCACCACCTGTTCCACCTGCATCATCTCCTCCCTGAGCACCCCGAGGTCGTCACGGAGGATCGTGGCCCACCAGTCGAGCCATGGGGCGACCCACCTAGCCAACATCTGCACAAGAAACCAAAATAATGTCAATGACACTAGCAAAACACATAAGTACATATATACACAAACAAGTGCATAAAACATATAAAACATACCTGTAGGCCCCCAAATGTAACCAAAAGGGAGACCCATGTCTGGGTCGCCCTGGAAGTCCTTTCCTACATATGGGTAGGGCAAGAACATCTGTGGGTTGGCCTCGAACTAGGCCTCTGTCGTGGTGTTCCAATAATGCCCCACCATGCCACCACCGCCTCGCGGCATCACCAGAGCCCACCTCCTCATACATGGCTCCTGTGGCCCCCCAATAGGCACCGCCACTACTGGCCTCAGCAGCACCACCCTCTCATACATGATTTTGCAGAAGATGTTGGTGTACACAAATGACTTAGATCCACATTATACCTTGTTCAACTGTGACACCATCCTGTTAAAACAAAAGCGGGTGAAGTCGAAAAAATGCCCGGACCTCAGCGAACGCATAACTCCAACCTGCGAGCCAGACGCTTGATGCGGAGAAAATGACCAGGCCAGTCGTACAATCACTACTAGATCACACCACTTTGTCACATTTGTAACTGAAGCAATGTTGATGCAGCCCTCCGTAAGAGGCGCCCCACCACAATGCCGCCTCCGGAATCTATCCAAGTCCAATCTCCCTGTAGGAAGGGGATACCTCAATGCCTCACCCTGAGGCAGTAACCTGGTCACAAAATATATATCTGTCTCAGGACGGATGATCAAGTTCGTACCACGCAACACAAACATGTTGCGCCTCCTATGCCAGTGCTGAATAATCTACCATAGTAATCGGTCTTGTGACCGAAGAAACTCATTCTCAGCAAACTTCAAAAGGCCCCATAATGCCAATTGACAACGTGCCCCAGCATCGGCAGCTAAAGCGGTTCGGATCTCGGGCCAGTCCCACTCCCTCCACACTAACCTGTCATCAACACAGATACCCATCAGTACAGAGAAAAAACACAAAAAGAGGCAAAAAACCAAATAATTTTGTAACCTCGACCTTTGCGCGCCTGCCCCTCAGACAGGCGTTCTTAGCGCACGCCTGTATTTTGCACAGGCATGCCTAGGGCGCACTAAAATTAGGGAACAGGGCACCCTCGCGTGCCTGTCCCTCAATTTTACGCGTAAAGAAGGCACAATTTTTCCCAGATCGTCGGCGGAATCCAGGGCAAAAGTCACCCAAAATCCATACCAACCCAGTCTGTACGGACCCCAGCACCATCAAACTATGAAAATTAAAATGCAGGACATCATAGAAGTTACCTGGGCATAGTATCACTAGTCCTTGGTACACGAGCTGACCGCAACGACAAGAAATGCTACACAAACACCTTTGACCTCTCAAAACTCAGCAAGTACAAATGAATTGAATTAGGGCCATATCCACCTATTTATTTCCCTTTTCAAAAACTTCGGAGGGCCATAACGAGAGGTCAGAAGGTCCATTTTGTGAACCGTAAGTTACACCATCATCATCACTCCATGATGAATAGGAGCGATTCCACACATTTGCATTCCAAAATAAATAAATTTTCAGAGCCGGCAGGTATTCCCTCTCTAATCTTCCTTTTTAAAGCTCGTGCATTTCAATAATATTTGATAAAAATAAGATGCTTTCACATGAGGTAGTTGTTTTTGCAAGGAAAACCCGCAAACCATCCACAGCGTTAGCTCCTGAAAGTTTCAAAGCATGTATCATTCTACCCCCAGCATGATAGAGTCCCAGAGAACTTTGCATATCTTGAAATCATTTCTCCATCAGAAATAAACCATAGGGTCCTCATATCCGATCATGTTTATCATCACCCCATCCTGCACATGATAAACATCTGCGTTGGTCGGTAGAGCCTCCCCTCCATGGCACCCGTCACCCGCAATAGACCATATCACAACAAAAGTGATGTCATGGCCATACCACTTCAATCCGGGAAGCAACTCGTGCCCAACCATTCATCATGCATAAGGTCAAGTTTACCAAAAAAGTTGAAGCCCCCTTACCGAACGACCTGGTTGTACAAGAAGATCAAAAGCGCACCACCGCGCCTCGCATTTGGCCCACCATACCTCCACCATCTGCGACACTTGTTTCATCCACTTCATCAACCCCACACATGAGACCAACCAATGGGACCCCCACCCTTAGCAAAAAACCTTCCTCACACCATCAATGAGCGAACACTTTTCATGTTTTTGGGTACCCGTCTCTGTGTTTTGTACAAACCAAACCCCATTATTTTATTCTTTTGGTAAGTGTACAAAGACTGAAAATGGTGCACTTCGTCCCCTCACCCTCACTTTTCATATTTTTTTCCCATGGAAACAGTCCCTAAACACCCTTGGTTGGAGTATTTCACCCCTCACACACATACCACCATGACATTCATAGTCGGTTTACACCTGCCCTGGAAGTCCTACCGACTCCAGGGATTTTCCGCTTCATAAATAACTATGACTGCTGCCAAGCTGCTTAAGTATACTCCGACCTCGGGCCACTGAATCCCCATCATCAGTTTTCAGTCACCCCTCACCAACATGCCTATGTTAAACCCACTGCATCTAGGTCCCTGATCCCTAATATCGGCAACCCCTCATTCAGTTGAGGCTTCCTTTTTGTCAACTTCAACACCCATATTCCAAAAAGGAAGGGGTACATTGGATCAGCCCACTCCATACAAAGTGACATCCTCGGGTGGCACTATGGGAGACATCATTGTCCACAGATGTCATCGATCCTCCTGACATTCGACTACGAAAAAAGCTTTCATGTCAAGATGGTATCGTACCTTACAACCATTTCACCTTGATCAAATCCGTCGAAGACCCGTGCCTCCATAAGCGTCTCTGTCAACAAAGCTTACATGGGAATGTCCCAGCCAGCACCTATGCATACATTGCGCATATATATGCCATACCAAGTTTACACATATGGGTACCACATTCCACCTATCGTCAAACAAAAAATGCCCCCGAGGGCATCAGCAGTCGTCCTTAACAACTGCCAGCACCACTACCATAGTAGTGACATAGACAAAAACATATATCTGTCAATTTTTTCTAACTAGCCATAGCATCATGAGCATGGGACGTGCCTGCCTCATTGAAATTTTTTATATGTATTGTAAATTGTATTTTCTTGCGGGGATCCCTTAGACATGGTCATTCTTGGAAACGGTGCAGGGTGTGTTCAAACCCAAGGCTTCACGCAGATCCTTCTCTTTCTCTACGCATGATACAGAAAAGAAACTATAATATATTTTGGCTATACAGTCCTTCCTAGACCTCATACATTAGGGGGCAACTATTAACACTGGAAAATCGTACAACAGAAGATTACATTAATTCATGTCAAGCCAAAGGATTTACAGGGCTGGAAGACATTACAGGATCCGGAAAGTATTTAAAAATCTCAAAGGTTTAAGGAAAATCAAATTTGAACTAGTCTTAAATGATGATTGTGTGCATTATCCTTAAAGAAGAGTGCATTCTACGCGCCTTTTGGCCCGATAAGCACGCATTCCTGAGAGTGGCGAAATTTCACTATCTGGGACCACATAAAGCAAAGGACAAGTTACTCCTTACTTGAAGCCGCCTAAGGACAGCCACCAATGCCTCCTTAGACACTATGTGAGCACACAATGGAATATTTGGAGCACACAAAGGAATCATACCTCTCCCTTGGGTCACTATCCACAATGTACCAAGGGAGGGAAGGAGGCTTTTAAATCCACTATAGAAAGCCACCATGAGATGAAGAATGGGTGATCACATTGTTATGCTGGCTAGAATTTCCCAAGAAATAGCAGCAGTGTGTGACCCGGAGCTGCAGACAGAGGGGACTCACTTGTTGGCCATCCAACAAGCTCATTCCACATAGTAGAGAGAGAGATGGAGACTGCACCGAAGCAAGCTTGGAATGAACAACATCCTTGCATCGGGACCTAGAACCATTGTCTAGGGGCCCTTTGGCAAGAGGGTTAAGTATTCTTCTCCTTACTACCAGTGCTCAATAAGAGGGGCCTAGAACCACCGATTGCATTATTGTGTCATTTGACTCATTTAGAGCTTCTGTTTATTTATGTTTAGTTTAGTTTAGTTTTTAGATTACATTTGCATGATTATTTTTATATATAGTATGCTCAGTTACTCCACTTATTTATGCATGTTACCAATAGTTTAAAGGGGTAAACCACACCCCTTAAACTAGTGTGATTTCATACATACGTGCACCAAACACATCACAACATCCATCGTGGGGTTCTAGGGGGGTCCAGGGGGGAGGAGGGGGGCAACGACCTTTTGGAGACCCCCCACCCTTAGCGGGGGGTTTCGGGGGAAGTGCCCCATAAGCTAAAAACAGATGTAAAAATTCCTTGTAAAATATTGTAATTTCATAGTCAATCTAGGCCGTTCATTAGGGGGATGATCTGACGGTAGAAGTTATGTTTAATTTAGGGTTTTTTTCCCTAGAAGGCAACCCCTATGTTGTATGAGGGTATTGTATTGCGTCTGTGAATGTTGTGTATTCTTTGAGTGATAAATAGCTAGGGGAATTGTGTGAGAGAGTATAGGATATTACAATAGATCTGTTGTAGGTTGTGTCTCTTCATTTTGTTGGATAATAGAAAGGAAGGACTGGATATTTTCTTGGACGTAGCCCAAGTTGGGTGAACCACATATATCTGTGTCTCTCTTGTTTTATATTTTATTTATGTATTTGTGTTTCCGCATATTTTATGTGTTCCATTTCTCTGTAATATATAATTTTCTAGCACTCTGAAAGAGTCCTAAAAAGGTCCCTTGGATAAAAATTTAGATCCAGTGAAAATTTGGTGACCCCAAGTCCAAAATATCAAAGTTAATAGAGATTTTGGAGGATCTTTGGCTTGCAACCAAAGTTGGCACAAGTGCCAAGACAGAAAGAGCCTCTAAGAAAGAGATACAAGCAGAAGTGATAGATACATTACACAATATAAAGTGTTTTCATTGGAGAAATTGGCAATGGGTTGAACCCACATGGTGGGCTCACCCCGATGGGGTTACCCCGATATATTGGTAGAGCACGTATTAAGTCATGCATCGGGAGAGAAGGATTTGAATGACACCATCCTGGTGTCCATACCCAGCAGGTTATAGTTACAATGCAAAGTTGTAAGCGTCAGGAAGAATTGAGCGGGTGGATCCCACTCGATGGGGATAGCCCAACGACATTACCCCGACGAAAAACCCTTTGGTGCACAAAGGGATATATCAAGAGGAAAATTTCAAGTCACGTGCTTACTATATGACAACACCTGAGATAGGCATTTAGATATAATTTTTGGTCACGGGGAGTGGTTTCCCACACCTTTGATCATGTATATCAACTACGAAGATCCACCACAAAGTCACTCCTCCGAATACCACAATCTGCTCAAGAGTGGTGTCAAGGAGAAAATTGCTTGAACATGAAGGTTTTTGGAAAAATAAATTAACAAAAAAAATGGTAGCAAAACCAAAATCCCAGAGAAATTTTTTCTCTCCTTTAGGAGGATAGGTGGAAGGACAAGATTTTCTCAGCAAACAACAAAGGATGAGGTCAGTATTAGCCAATAAGAGGTGGACACGTGGCATGAATATAGGGAATTTTTTGGCACCCAAAAGGTCCTTTTATTGGTGACAAGTGTAACCAATCAAAGGATGACATGTGACATAGGTGATGTAATCCCAGAGGGACCAACCCAGAAGATTAAATTTTTGGATTTTTTGCAGCATTGTTGGGTTGCAGAGTACCGGAACACGATGGCAGTGGATAGAGCAACACCCAATGAATAGAGGGTTAGGAAAACACTAAAATCTAGCTCATCCCAGTAGATGGAGACCTGTAAGTTCCATAATGAGGCATCAGGGGATGCACCAAGTTAAAGGGATCTTCGTCCTTAGCATTGCACATAGGTTCCATGCAACAGTGGAGGATCAGGCGCAAAATGAAAATTGAAAGTGGGTCCAACCCTGGATCCTGGAATTGCATAATTTTTAAAGAATTGAAGATTCGAGATCATGAGCACTAGCTTGTGGCCTTATAGTTGGCTTCCTTGCATAGATTTTTGACCAACTGCGCGGAGTCGTTAACAAAATAAAAAAGGCCCACATAGGGATCAAAAAGGCCTAAGCACCTAATAGTGTAGGTTGTGGTCGCGGAGACCGGTCCTATGGAGGAAAATAGGAAAAGGGTCGAGCAAAAGGGCTTAAAGGAAAAAATAGTGGAACTTCCTGTTAAGAGCTAGTTTTGGAAGTTAAGCCAAAATAGGAATACAAACAAAAATAGCAGGCGTACTGCTAAATCCTGTAAAAACGGTAGAATGTAAAAAATTAGTTCAAGTTGCAGAAAGGCCATTTAAGGTTAGTTTGACTTGTATATTAAGCCCATATATAGAAAACACAGTCCAAAAAAAGGCTTCATGCACAAATTCAAATCCAAAGTTAGAAAAAGGAAAAATATATAAAAGCAGGCCTAAGCAAGCAGAATTTACACAAGTTTTTTGGAGACATAGCTTTTGTTGTAGCAAGGTGTTGGTATGGTGTTTTAAGTGATAGGGGATTGATCAAGGTGTTGGTGGTTGAGAGATTCAATTGTTTTGTAAGCAGAGAAGTAATTCTTGTTTCTCAGCTTGAAAATTGATGAAATATTGAAACATTGAGTGTCTAGCAAGTTGTAGCTTGCTAATTAGGGGTTGGCTATTGTGTCCCATCTTGGTGAGATAGCTTTGATGACACTTAGAGATGTTGATTTTGATATAATGATATAATATTATGCATGACATACTTATGTACATGCTTATATGCTATAGACCTAGTTTGGGTCACTTGGTTGTTGTGTGATTATGATAACATCTATGGTTGTGTGTATAAGAATTGATTTTGGTTAAGATCATATTAGCGATGTTTTCTCTTTTGGTATCCTATTTTGGACATAGGTGTATGAAATGGATGGTGATCCAGGATTGAGACATAGAACCATGGATGATCATGGTTATGTGGAACATATGGTTAATTATGATTTATGGATGATACATGATTTGTATGATTATATGCGTTTTATCTCATACTAAGCATGATGTACCAGAGGATTTGGTCATTACCAACAAGGATGCTCAACTTATAAATGTCTACAAAAGCCATTTCTCCAAAACCCAAATGACCATGGAATTCATGCACAATCGTTGGTTAAATGTGAATAAGTTAATTATGAAATTCATATGATTCCTTTCATCTATGAGATTGTGATGTGTGCGGGTCTTGGAAGAAGACCTTACCAATGAACCATAATATGGGTATGAGCTCACAATTAGTACCTTATGGTAAAGTGTGGAGTTTCAAATCATAGTAGATGAGAAGCCATGGAAATTAGTGCGCAGAGTCCTAAATCCATGAAATATAAATACATGGAGTCTTGGATATATAATAAAAGGATTAGGGCACGAATTCCTATATCCAAGAAATATAAAGACATGGAGTCTTGGATCTATAATGAAATTTTTAGGGCGTGGAGTCCTGATTATTTAAAAATATCAAGGTGTGGAATCTTGGATATTTAGAGTAGATCAAGGAGTGGAATCCTCAATATAATAAGGCACGGAGATGCATACAATAGGGGTGTGGAATCCCTATTTTTCAGAAGAAAAATACCACTCATGGGTAGCTCAGGGATGAATTTCCTTAACAAAGTCTCATTCCTCACAATTTTGGATTGACTTTCTAAAAATATAAATTCATGTCTAGCATCTCAAGTATGACTTTCCAAAAATAGTTAATCACCTCCAATCTATGGGTAATAAAGTATACTTGAAGGAAAATCACTTAACTTATCATTGATAAATCTTAATAGTTCAATGTCAACTTAATCCTCAATATTATTAATATTATTATTATCTTTTATGAGACTATTATATTATTATTAAAAGGGAATTATATCTCCTCGATCACTTGACACCTCTCTCCTTGATGATTATCATGGCTCTATGTAACTCTCCCTCTCTCTTTCTTTCAATTATACATTACAATCTATTTTATGCACTCATCAAAGAATCACATATTCCTCTTACACTCATTAAATACATGCCATAAAATATTCCTCTTACACTCTTTAATGCATATGTTACACTCCCCTTAACTAAGGCAAGCATACCTCTCCATAATGGCATGAGTTACACTCCTCTAAAAGGAATACAAGGCATGTATATTGCTCCTCTTTTATGACAATAATTTGTTTCTCCTCCTATATATGTGCCTCATGTATTCTCACTTGGGGGAGGTGCATTGTGATACCAAGCGTTGGAGAGATTTAAAAAATATTATGAGAATGAGAGACTTGGAGGGTACCCAATTGCTTCAAAATTAATTTGAAATTCCTAAACTAAATTACTAAGTAGATATACCTGGTGGAGTTGACCATGAGTGGTATTGGGAGGAAGTGAAACTTATCTACTACTATATTTTGGTATTGTTTGTGAGCTCTTACAGCTCGGGGATTCTAGGGGGAGAATTTCTCCCTAGATATGGTTGGGTGGAAAATCGGATGGTTCACAATGATTTGGTAAGGATATTGGAGCTGGATCATACTCTCATCCTTCGGAGCCATATATATACATTGCCAGGTATATCTATCAATGTTCTTGAAATTTTGGTTTCTTATTGAGTTCCAAAGTGTTGTGGAAAATTTAAATTCATTGGAAATTGTTACTTTAAATTATTACGAAATTATGAATATTTAGAAAATTATTTATGAGCTAATCAACAATCAGATAATGGTTTCATGGCAGCTATGTATGAGAATGTACATGTAGGGGGATTAAAACAAAGATTTGTTGCCAAATTTTTTAAGTTCAGTTTATAATGATTTTTTGTCCATAGCAGGTTGCCATGAGTTTGATGAAAATATCATATTAGCATAAAATTTATTTTACTTTCTCCATGTACAGCTATAGATTAATTTTTCACAATAAGTGTTTGATAAAAGTGATAAATGAGATAGTAGGAATTTTTCTGTTGTTTTTTTAAAGAATCGCATTTCCGAGACTTTATATTGTGATGCAGCTCAACATCAGGGGGTATTTGTGCCTTTTGTCCATGTAACCCCCACGTTGATTCCAAAACACGAGTTTTCAAAATCTGATTCTCTGATCTAGTCGATTTTGCAAATTTGTTGATGCTTGTATGAATTGTCTATTGTTTGGTTTTGCTGATTTTTATTTTATCTTGTATTTACTTGGTTATCTATATTTATGATACTAACCCAGTTAATGCACTTGAAATCATTGTTTTAAATTCTCAATTTTTGTATATTTCATGCTTGCAAAGTGTTCGACAAAATGGTTGAATGATTATATATTGTATGCTTGCAAATTGTTTGTTAATAGGCCTCAATGGTTGTAGCTTTTATGCACATCAATTCTTAGAGTAAATGTCTCACTCACTATAGATTTTATGTACTGGAAATTTATGAATATATTATTCAATGGATGTATCTTTATTTTCTTGCAATTTTTTGTATAAATGTGAAAGTAAATTTTAGTAAAGTTGTTGAAGTGTGAATAGATCAGCAGGACAATGTTCCTTTTATCATATAAATCTATCATAAAAAAAAGGTGTTGTTGGAAACAATTTTACAGTAATCAGTTATGTAGGATTTAATTACTTGTGCAAGTGAGCATAATAAGTTGCCCAAGCTGCATGTATTCATGGGTGTACTTTTATGCTTGAGTAGCTGTAGCAAACAACTAATTGTGCCTAATTTTAGCAAGTCCAATGTTTTACTTGGAACTCTTTGAAGAATAATATGTTTCTGAATTTGTAACAGTAGCTACTCTTGCTATAAAATTCATTATACAAGTTTCATGATTGAAGCAATGTCATTCTGCAAATAATTGTTTTTCCTTAATACTTGGGAATGAGAATTTTTAATTGATGAATTTGGAAACATTGTTGAATCAATATCTTTTGTGATTCCATTTCTCCATTTCATAAAAATATCATTGTATTTTATGATGAAGATAGACGTATTACTCCTTAATTTAGCTTGTTATAGGTAGATTAATAATCATGCCCTTATATGTGTATTTTGACTTAATATAAGCATGATATTTTAGGTTCTTGTGGCATACTTTGTGGTTATGATGTAAAGAGTCAATAAGTGGAAAATATTTAGCATAATCCAGGGGTTCAAATAGGTTTATTAATCTTAATTCTCACCCATGGAATTACAATGGAATTTATTTCGAGTCTTGCTTAGAACTCACATACAAGTATGAAAAGAGCACATGCTATCTTATTTTAAACCTTGAGGAGAAATGTGTTTTGGAATTGGTTTTTAAGGGGAAGTTATCCCTCATTCTTATGTTATATTCTTATATTGAAATAAATGAAGGAACAACATCTTCATGATAACCAAGTTATCATATTATGAGTAGTTAGTAATCCTGCAAAAGTTTATAATCTTTTAGGAGGTAAAAAAATAAAAATAAGTGATAGTGTTGAACGTAATATTTACTTCTCTACACTCTTGATGGTTGGTAAGGTGGGACCTTACATATGGTATCAGAGCGAGTTACAACACTAGGGCCTAATGGGCCAGCATGCTTACTTATAGGTTGATTATGTATGAATGATGATTTTGCATACATGTAGAGTTGTTGTATATCTTGACTTGGAAGCATATTAGTTGCATAGAGGATATTATTATTATTATGTAACTTAGAAACTCATGAAAGAAAAATAAAAAAAAGTATTTCTTTTATTCCTTTATATTTTTGTTAAGACATATTATTAGCAATATGTTAAAATGCTTAAAAACATGCTGGGAAAAGATGTGCTTGAGAAAATTCGAGTTAAACCCAAGCGTGTGAATTCCTTGATTGTAAATCGATAAGTGAGATAGGTGGAGTGCATGCATGGTTTCATATATGTTTAATGTGTCATTTTCAATGTGATATGGGCTTAGTAGCCATGTTTACTAGCTGAAATCATATCTACCAAGAAAAAAATTGGCTTAATTTGGACTATAGTATGATGACCTTGGTGTGTATGCTTTGGGAATGAGTAACAAGTGTAAGGTTGAGATTAAATTAACGTGATGATTGAGTTCATCATGTTAATTTTGACTCTTTTCGTACCACACTAATGGAAAATTAACAAAAAGATACCTTGAAGGATGTCAATTTTAACTGTGAATGTATGTGCAATAATTAGACGTGTTAAAATATGATTTGGGAATACATTATTAATGAGTAAGAATGAAATTCCTATGAATTATTTGGCATGATTTTGTGTATTTTGGGTTGACATTATGCATTAAATAACTTGAAATGGCTCAAATACTAGGTTGAGGTATGACCTTCCTAATAAAAAAGAGGCTTAAATGACTGGTGCATGAAGGGTTGTGGAAGCCATTTTAAGGAACATTTGAAAGTTATGTTTTACTTAAGCTAATATATGGATGTGGAATCCATACTAGCATATATCTATGAGAACATTTATGGGCCTGGAATCCATAATAACATATATCTATGAGCTAATGTATGGGTGTGGAATCCATACTAGCATATATCTATGAGAAAATGTACGAGTGTGGAATCAATACTAGTATATATCTATGAGATAAGTAATGAGGTAAGGTATGGGTGTGGAATCCATACTAAAATATATCTATGAGCTAAGTAATTCTTCTGGTTAGAATATTTTGATGGAATTTCATAGACATGATTAAGGAGTGATTATGTGTAATTAAATTTAAATGGATAGAGATTTGTAACATGAATTTTCTTAAGCTTTAAATCCATTATTTTTTGTTTATTACAAATGAAGATACTAATATTGGTATATTGAACACCATTAGGTGGTTTAGAATGTTTGTAATAATTTATTTTGATATATGGAGTCAAGTGTGAACTAGATATCTAACCTCTAGTATTGTAATCCTTGTGTATGTGTTGAATTTAGGTAGAATTAAAATGATTTTCAAATTCTTGAAATGTAGAAAAATATTATTGTGATAAGTTGATGAAATAACTTTTCTATTGGCTTAAGACAAATTAGGTCTAGGAAAGCCATAATAGTCTCTTTAATGATTTTATCAATTGAATATTGGTTGAATTCTATTTAAACAAATTAATTAGAGAAATTATGAGGATTGAACTCATGTATTGCTCTAAACTATTGTTAGTTAGGCGACCGAGTCAAAATTCATATTGTTTATAAATTGTTAAGAGAATAACATGTTTAGAAGGTAAACATTTTATGTGGTGAGAACTTGTTTTATTTGAACTTAAAGAAAAAGGCATGTGATTAATGAAAAACTTAGTTGAGTTCTTGTTTTACAAGAATATGTGATTGTGATATTTTTTGAGGGAGAAATTCAAGGAGAGTGAGATCACATGTTGATGAATTGGAATTCTTGCATGATGATTGTATTGGATGTGGAATGGAAGAGATTGTTGGATTTAGGAATTTTGTGTTGGGATGTATAGTTGTATGAGTATTTATTAGTCCTACAAAATGTTGTAATAATTTGAGAGGGTGGTTATTCTCCTTAAAAAAAAAGAAGTTCAAATTTAGGCTAGAAATTCCCTTGTGATAGTCTAAATCTTATTTAAATTTAACAAGATTCATCACATTTTGAGAAATGTATGGTTTTCATAGCTTGTTGTTACGTATGTATTAATATTAGGGAATAAGACATGAAATCAAATGAATTGATTAATTATTGAATATAAATCATGAGTGATTTCATAGTTGGAAAACAAATTGACTTAGAGTTATCAAGGTAGATTCAATAGTATAGATATCATATTTGCATAATTGTGAGATATGTTCTTGATTACAAGATTCTTTCAAAAAGATATCATTAATCCTCTTTCAGAATGAAGATCTTCTAATAGATTCATTCATAATTTATTCTCAAGTTAGAGAAGTGAATAATAATGAATATTATGGAAACTAAAGGAATGATATATAATACTTAAGTTGGTCAATGAGGACTTTATTTAACCTTAGCTTGTTAGTTTAAAAAAAAAATGGTGCCTTGAACCTCAAACTGTGATTTTTCCTAAAGAGTAAATGTTTAGTAAAAACTAAAGATAGATCCTAAATATTTTTATTGCAAGGATGCCTTATGGAATGAAAAGGGGAAAATTGGATTGAGAAGACATAAATCAAGTGGGATGTAAGAGTGGGTTTTAAATATAACATCATGTTTTGTTGCATAATTTCACTGACAATTGTATGTGGATCATTTTATGCTTATTGTATGCAAATTTGATTGTGATATGGGATGGACCATAATTTTTGTGTATACAACCAATGTGTGATCTATTTAAAGCTTGGAAAGCTCAACATACTATAGAAACAAGAAGATGACACATGTAGGATTCATATAGACTATGAGAAAGAAAAACATGTACAATATAAAATTATTATAGATAAATTAAGTAGATGTCATAAAAATTACATAAAATAGTATTTTGAAATGGTACTATAAATTATATGGCTGGTTTTGATATAGAAATATTTGGTATTTTGTATCAAAACATGTCTAATATGGCATGGATATATTTTCTACTTGATTAAGAATGGTATGTCTAGTTTTCATGGAGTTCATTCCAATTTAGAAAACATTAAACTATGAATTGGAAAGAAGAAAAAAAATATATCAAATACATATACATAAGGTTAACAACTTATTGATAGGAGAATAAAAAATAACTAAGTATCTTATGACTGTAGGAAAAACTTCAAGCCAAGTTTAACCCAAGAGTGGGAGTATGTAGTGTCCCTTCTTGGTGAGATAGCTTCGATGACACTTAGAGATGATGATTTTGATATAACGATATAATATTATGCATGACACACTTATGTGCGTCCTTATATGCAATAGACCTGGTTTGGGTCACTTGTTTGTTGTGTGATTATGATAATATCTATTGTTGTGTGTATAAGAATTGATTTTGGTAAAGAGCATATTAGTGATTTTTTCTCTTTTGGTGTCCTATTTTGGACATAGGTGTATGACATGGATGGTGATCCAGGATTGAGATACAGAACCAGGGAGATCATGGTTATGTGGAACATATGGTTAATTATGATTTATGGATGATACATGATTTGTATGATTACATGTGTGCAATCTCATACTAAGCATGATGTACCAAGGGAATTGGTCATTGCCAACAAGGATGCTCAACTTATAAATGACTATGGAAGTCATTTCTCCAAAACGAAAATGATCGTGGAAGTCATGCACAATCCTTGGTAAAATTTGAATAAGTTAATTATGAAATTCATTTGATTCCCTTGATCTATGAGATTGTGGTATGTGAAGGTCTTGGAAGAAGACCTTACCAACGAACCATCATATGGGTATGAGCTCACAATCATTACCTTAAGGTGAATCATGGAGTTTCAAATCAGAGTAGATGAGAAGCCATGGAAATTAGGGTGTGGAGTCCTAAATCCATGAAATATAAAGAAGTGGAGTGGTGGATATATAATAAAAGGAATAGGGCGCGGAGTCCTAAATCCGTGAAATATAAATACGAGTCTTGGACCTATAATGAAATGTTTAGGGTGTGGAGTCCTGAATATTTAAAAATATCAAGGTGTGGAATCTTGGATCTTTAGGGTAGATCAGGGCACGAAGTCCTCAATCTAGTAAGGCACGGAGGTGCATACAATAGGGGTCTGTAATCCTTATTCTCTAGAAGAAAAATACCACTCATGGGTAGCTCAAGGATGAATTTCCTTAATAAAATCTCATTCCTCACAATTTTGGAGTTGAATTTCTAAAAATATAAAGTCATGTCTAGCATCTCAAGTATGACTTTCCAAAAATAGTTAATCACCTCCAATCTATGGGTAATAAAGTATACTTGAAGGAAAATCACTTAACTTATCATTGATCAATATTAATAGTACAATGTTGACTTAATCCTCAATATTATTAATATTATTAAGATTATTATTATATTTTATGAAACTATTATATTATTATTAAAAGGGAATTATATCTCCTCAATCACTTGACACCTCTCTTCTTGATGATTCTCATGGCTCTATGTAACTCTCTTTCTCTCTCTCTTTATTTTAATTATACATTACACTCTCTTTTATGCACTCATCAAAGAATGAAATATTCCTATTACACTGATTAAACACATGTCATAAAATAATCCTCTTACACTCTCTTTGATGCATATGTTACACTCTTCTTAACTCAGGCATGCATACCTCTCCTTAATGGCATGAGTTACATTCCTATAAAAGGAATACAAGGCATGCATATTACTCCTCTTTTATGACAAGAATTTGTTGCTCCTCCTATATATGTGCCTCACGTATTCTCACTTGGGGGAGGTGCATTTTGATACCAAGAGTTGGAGATATTTGAAAAAGAATATGAGAGTGAGAGACTTGGAGAGAAGCCAATTGCTTCGAAATTAATTTGAAATTCCTAAACTAAATTACTAAGTAGCTATACCTGGTGGAGCTGAGAATGAGTGGTATTGGGAGGAAGTGAAACTTGTCTTCTTCCGCTTGCCTTGGATATCTCTCTATTGTTATATTTTGGTACTGTTTGTGAGCTCTTACAGCTCAGGGGTTCCAAGGGCAGAAGTTCTCCCTAGATATGGTTGGGTGGAAAAATGGATGGTTCACAATGAGTTGGTAAGGATATTGGAGCTAGATCATACTCTCATCCTATTGAGCCATATATATACATTTCCAGGTATATCTATCAATGTTCTTGAAAATTTGGTTTCTTATTACATTCTAAAGTGTCGTGGAAAATTTAAATTTATTGGAAATAGTTACTTTAAATTATTACAAAATTATGAATATTTAGAAAATTATTTATGAGCTAACCAATAATGAGTTAATAGTTTCATGGAAACTATGTATGAGAACGTACATGCAAGGGAATTAAAACAAAGATTTGTTGCCAAAGTTTTTAAGTTCAGTTTATAATGATTTTTTGTCCATAGCAGGTTTCCATGAGTTTGATGAAAATATCATATTAGCATAAATTTGATTTTACTTTCTCCATTTATAGTTGTAGATGAATTTTTCACACTAAGTGTTTGATAAAAGCGATAAATGAGATAGTAGGAATTTTTTTGTTTTTTTTTAAGAATCGCATTTCAGGGACTTTCTGTTGCGATGCAACTCAACATTAGGGGGTATCCGTGCCTTTTGGCCATGTAAACCCTACATTGATTCAAAAATACAGGTTTTCAGACTCTGATTCTCTAATCTGGTCGATTTTTCAAATTCATTGATTCTTGTATGGATTGTCCATTGTTTGTTTTTGTTGTTTTTTTTATATATTGGATTTCCTTGCTTATCTATATTTATGATACTAACCCAGTTAATGCACTTGAAATCATTTTTTTTTAATTCTCAATTATTGTATATTCCATGCTTTCAAAGTGTTCAACAAAATGCATGAATGATTATATATTGTATGCTTGCAAACTGTTTGTTAAAAGGCCTCAATGGTTGTAGCTTTTATGCACATCAATTCTTAGAGTAAATATCTCACTCACTATAGATTTTATGTACCAGAAATTTATGAAATATCTTATTCAATGGATGTATCTTCCTGTTCTTGCAAGTTTTGTATAAATGTGAAATTCAATTTTAGTAAAGTTGTTGAAGTGTGAATAGATCAGGGGGACAATGTTCCTTTTATCATATAAATCTATCATAAAAAAAGGGTGTTGTTGGAAACAATTTTATAGTAACCAATTATGTAGGATTTAATTACTTGTGCAAGTGAGCATAATAAGTTGCCCAAGCTACATGTATTCATGGGTGTAGTCTTATGCTTGAGTAGTTGTAGCAAACAACTAATTGTGCCTAAATTTGGCAAGTCCAATCTTTTACTTGGAAATCCTTAAAGAATAATATGTTTCTGAAATTGTAACTGTATATACTCTTTCTATAACATTCATAATACAAGTTTCATGATTGAATCAATGTCATTCTGCAAATAATTGTTTTTCATAATACTTGGGAATGAGAATTTTTTGATTATGAATTTGGAAACATTGTTGAATCAATATTTTGTGATTCCATTTCTCCATTTCATAAACATATCATTATATTTTATGATGAAGATAGACATATCCCTCCTTAACTTACCTTGTTACAGGTAGATTAACAGTCATGCCCTTGTATGTGTATTTTTACTTAATAGAAGCATGATATTTTAGGTTCTTGTGGCATACTTTGTGGTTTTGATGTAAATAGTCAATAAGTGGAACCTATTTAGCATAATCCAGGGGGTCAAATAGGCTTATCATTATTATTTCTCACACATGGAATTACGATGGAATTTATTTCCAGTATTTCTTAGAACTCACGTACAAGTATGAAAAGAGAACATGCTATCTTATTTTAAACCTTGAGGAGAAATGTGTTTTGGAATTGGTTTTAAGGGGAAGTTATCCCTAACTTCTTATGTTATATTCTTATATTGAAATAGATGAAGGAACAACATCTTCATGATAACCAAGTTAGTCATATTATGCGTAGTTAGTAATCCTGCAAAAGGTTATAATATTTTAGGAGGTAAAAAAAAATAAAAAAAAAATTAAGTGATAGTGTTCAATGTAACCTTTACTTCTCTACACTCTTGATGGTTGGTAAGGTGGGACCTTAAATTGGTGCTTTTTCTTGTGGGTGTTGGATAATAGGTGTAATTGTAGCTCGAATCAGTTGTATCTAATAAAATAGGCAGTTGCAGCTTCATGTTGGTTGTAGTTAGAACATTGTATTTTCAAGTTGTAGCTTACACTAATAATAAAATGGAGAATAATTTTGTGAAGTTATTTATTCCTTGAGTATTCCATTGATTGTTGAAGTAGTTGTGTGTCATATATATGTTGAAATTCCTTTTTATTGTATTATTGTGAAAATAAATTTTAAGTTGGTTAAATTGGTAAAAGTGTTATAATATTGATTCACCCCCCTCTCAGTGTTTCCCTAGTTTCCAACAATCGGTATCAAACCAAGTTATTTCTAATCAGTCTAATAGTTGGAAGAAAGATCAAGAACTATGGAAAACTAGGAAGGAGGTTTTATTAATAAGGCACCTATGTTAAATGGAACAAACTATGTGTTTTGGAAAGTGAGGATGAAGACCTACATTCAATCACTTGGTGTTGATGTGTGGGATTTTGTGGAAGAATAATATCAAAGACCTCCAACATTCATTACCAAAGATTAGAAGTTGGATTTCACATGAAATTATAAATCAATACATGCCTTGCTTGTTGGCCTACCTGAATCATAGTTTGTCAAGTTGATGGATTGAAAATATGCTAAAGCAATCTGGTACAATTTGAACAACTACTTCGAAAGGAGACAATAAGTTAAAGAAATCTCATGATGATGAATATATTGAGTATGCATGATGATGAATATATTGCAAAGTAATTTTGAAGAGTTTATGAATGTGTGAACACCATTAGAAGGCTTGATGAGAAGATAGATGAAGATGTGGTAGTTCAAAAAGTGTTCAGATCTATTCCTGAGAAGTTTAATCCCAATGTGTCAACCATTCAAGAAATGGAAAATATGAACACTCTCACTCTAGATCAAGTCCTTGGAATACTCATTTCTTATGATATGAGGAGTTATAAAGGAAAGTCTACCACCAAAGAATAAGCCTTCAAATCATAAAATAAGTGCAAGGATGAGCATGTTGAAACATGATTTTAATCGGATGAAGAAGAAGATAATTTTGTGAGGAGGCTCAAGTGAGTATTAAGAAAGTATAAAAGTAATTTTCCCTTTAAATTTTTTAACTATGGTCAAGTTGGTCATTATGCATCAAATTTTCATGAAAATAAGAAAAAGTATCATGATCCTTAAGAAAAATTTAAGAAGGTTCAAAAGTAAAGAAAGAATGCAAGGAATAAAGATTTATATGCTCAAGATGAAAGATCCTCTTAAAGTGAGCCCAACCAATCCTCACATGAGGAAAAAGATGATGAGAGCCCTAAGGAATTCATGTTGATGGCCATTGAAATCTGCAATTTGATGCTATTAACTCTGATAATGAAGAGGGAGAATTTTACCTTGAGGGAGAGCTGGTAAGCGCTCTTTAATAAATATGGAGGATGAGAATGAAAAATGAAACCCAGAAAGAATCATTGATAAAGGAAAAGGTTGATGCAGTATAGCCATTACTTCTACAATTAGAAGAAAGTGAGACAATATTAGATTCCTTGAACCACCAATTGAATGAAAAGGATAAAATATGTTAGAAGTTGGAAGGAGAAATTGTGTTGTTAAAGAAGGAGATTGAAAAGGCTAAAATGCAGCTCAAATTCAATCATAAATTCAGCAAAGGGAAAAAATGAAATTTTGGAGGCTCAACGCATCTCCAAAGACTGAACTGGTCTTATTTTTTATTTTAAATCCAACATAGCAGCTGAATTAAAAATTATAAAGGCAATCACCTTTGTTCCCCCAAAAAAATAAGGGTTCATGTAGCAGCTAGAAGACAACAATCAATCTGAGAAAATTCAATAGTAGCAGCAAGAGGAGCACACTATACATGCTATTCGAAGTGCCCAAAAATTTTCTCAGCACAAAAGGAAATCATAAAGGAACAAGGATATCTTCCCACAATATTGTTTTCCATGCACCAATTATGGCTACAAAGTTGCAAACTGTAGAGATCATTTATCATGCATACAACTCATATCCAAGAGAAGATTTCAATAGAGAAGAAGAAGACCCAGGTATAATAATTCCTTTTCTCCCCTGAATTGTCAAGTACAATGCATTAAGTGCCAACATTTTGGGCATGTGGCAGTTAATTGAAAGCTTAAAGAAAAGAAGATAGAGCCAGTTATTGAGAAAACTGAACAAAATCTCAAAGTCTAGAAAGAAAAAGAGAAATTAGAGCACTGTAATATTTCCTTGTATGGTCACAATGGTGGGATTCATTGGTATGTGAAAAGTGGTTTTTCCAGGTGCATGACAGGAGAAATAGGCGAGTTTCTGACTTGGAAGTCTGTTGAAAAAGGTAATGTGACATTTGGTAATAATACTCCATGAAAAATAATTTCAAAAGGAGTGCTCAGTATCTCAAATGGAAAAGGTAAATCTAAGGACGTTTTATATGTTGATGGGAAAAAACATAGTCTATTGAGTGTGTCTCAGATGTGTGATCAAGGCTATGATGTGATTTTCAAAGACAAAAATTGTCAATCAAGTCCATAGGTACAAGAGAATTCATTGTTGAGGTTGTAAGAACAGACAACAATGTCTATATGTTGAAATAAAAGACCGAAAATGTGTTTCTTATCAAAGACAGATTAGAGTTGGTTGTGGCACAAAAGGCCTGGACATCTGAACTTTGACCAGATTGTCAACCTTAGCAAGAAAAATACAGCCAGGGACCTTCCCAGGCTTTCTAAACTAGATAACATTATTTGCAAATCTTGTCAACTAAGAAATCAAGTTTGAGTTCCTTTCAAGGAAAAGGAAACTCTTCAGCAAAGCCATTACAGCTGGTGCACATGGATTTGTGTGGACCATCCAGAACACATTCAACCACATGTAAGCTATATTTTATGCTAATAATTGATGATTTCAGCAGGATGATGTGGGGTTCCTTTCTCAGAGAGAAATCTGAGTCTTTTGAGAAGTTTAAAGAATTCAAATCTATGGCTGATAATGAAACCAATTGCAAAATAAAAATCATTAGGTCAGAAAATGGAGGTGAGTTCACTTCAAAGGAATTTGATGAATTTTGTAAGAAAAATGGCATCAAATGGAAGTTTACCATATCAGACACTCCACAGCAAAAAGTTGTTATAGAGAGAGAAAACAGGTTAGTGCAGCAGTTGGCCAGAGCAATGATGACTAAGAGGAATGTTTAGTAGAGGTTTTGGGCAGAGTTTATTCACACAATAGTTTTCATCCTCAACAAAGCTCATTTTCGACCCAACAGTGACAAAACTTCATATGATTTGTGGTGTGGCAGACCTGTAATAGTCAAACATTTCGAAATTTTTGGCAGTAGATGCTACATTAAGAGAAATGATGAAAAACTTGGAAATTTTGATGCCATAGTTGTTGAAGGAAATTTTCTAGTTTAATCAAATAACAACAAGGTTTACAGATGTTAGAATAAAGACAACAAGAGAATCATTGATTGTATATATGTGAAAGTAGATGAGCATGATTATCAAGCAGTGCAATAGCTATAAAAAACTAGCATTGATGGCTCATTAATAATTGGTGATGAGAATGATGAGGCAGATGCATAAGAAAGAGAGGAACAACCCCCTACTCCTCAAGATAGATATCCTATAATGTATGTACAAAAACATCACCCAGCTGGTCAAATAGTTGCTGAATTAGATATTGTTAGGTCCCTATATTACTAGTGTAGTCCCTTATTGTTGTTAGTGTAACCCCCTTATTGTTATTGTTGTACCCCTGTAACCCCAATATTGTTATTATTGTGCCCTTACATTATTATTGTTAGGTTGGCTAGGATTATATTGTGACTCCATGGACTCCTATATATATAAGGAGGTTTTTTCATTTGTATCATCCAAGAATTGTTCATTTATGTAATGTATTAGAGGTTTCCCCCTCGAAGTGGCTGATTTCTAAGGTGTTGATCTCTCTTTTCTTCAATTTTTGGAGCTGGTTTCATAACATTTGGTATCAGAGCTTTGGATTCTAGGGTTTCACTGCTCCAAACAGGTCATCGTGGAATTTTCACTATAACGTTTTTTCTATAAAGTTTCAAAAGCTAAAAAATTTACAGAGCGAAGCCAAAATGCTGAGGAATGTCGTGTAAAAATTTCAAATCTTGGTGCACAACAGTTTTGGAGATATGATATGTGGAAGTTAGGGTTTTTTCAAGCTCCTGAATTTCACCTAAACAGGTCATCGTGGAATGTTCTCTATAACGTTTTTTCTACATAAGGCTAAGAAGCTGAAATTTCTACAAAGCGACGCTGAAATCTTAAGGAATGTCATGTAAAAATTTCAGATCTTGGTTCACAATATTTTTGGATATATGATCTATGGAATTTAGGGTTTTTTCAGGCTCCCAAATTTCATCTTAAAGAGGTGACTGGGGGAAAATCATCATAACTCTCTCTCTAAGGATCGAATTGGAATTTTGTAAAAAGTGTCCACAAGTACACAGACTGTAGTTTCCCGTGTACAATGAAACAGTGACACGTGGCATGTCGTACATGTTCGCTCTACTGAACCAGTCCATAATTTGGTCATTGTGGGATATTGGGCATAACTTTGCCTTGAAGAATCCAAATCAGGTTAGACCTGTGGCATTCGAAAGAAGATTCAGAGGGATACTATGGGGCTGAATTTCAGATATTGAAGATCTGCAATCACATAGATAATTAATTTTCAATATCGAGCTCCTTAAAAGTAGGAAAAAGGTGTGTATTTTTTTTCGAATTGCGTAAGTATTGTGTGAAAAATCAGTTTGAATTGATTCCAAGGGCATATTGTGGAATAGATATAAGTATTGGGTTCTAAAATTCCCCCTAAAAATAAATCAACACCCATTAAGCCTTTAAAAGGCTCTACTATGACTCAAGACAACAAAGAACTGCAATATGACATGTCAAAATTACAAGAACAAGTGCACCAAATTTCACTCTCGCAAAGAACAACAAAAAATGAAATTGAAGTTTTGAAGAAAGGCGTGGAAGCTAAGATGGATGGTTTGAAGAAAGGCATGGAAGCTAAGATGGATGGCTTGGAAGCTAGCATGGAAGCTAAGATGGATGGCATGAAAAAAAAATGAAAGACAACATGGAAAACATGAAGAATGATCTAAAAGAATACATGGAAGGTTTGACAAAGTTGTTACAATAAATTTTTCCTAATGGCGAAAAGATAGTAGAGGAAAATCTTGATGAGAACAAAATAAATGTTAATTGTGATTTCATAAACTCTAATGTTGGATGGAAGAACCACCATATTCCAAATATGGATATGAGGAAGTTTGATGGCAAGGATCCCATAACTTGGATACTAAAAATGGAGAAATATTTTGATCTCAATAATGTCCAAAACACATAAAAGGTACGCATTGCAACTTTACATTTAGAACATAATACATTTGTATGGTATCGATGGCTTTTCTCTTGTAAATAATTGTCACTTGGTCAATTTTTACGGAGGAAATGATAGCACATTATGAGGATACAAAGAGAAACGCCTTCTTTAGCTAATTGATAAATCTCAAACAAAATGGTTCAGTGGTGGAGCACATTGAGGACTTCCAAAAATTGAATATAAGGGTAACTAATATTCCAGAGGAACACAAGATTGATGTCTTCATAGGTACTTTAAAGGATAACATCCAACATGAAGTTCGCATTTGGGAACATGATTCATTGGAGAAGGCATTCAGATTGGCAAGAAAAATTGAATGTAAAATTATGGCGACAAGGAAGCCTACTACTCACATCTATAAAGATGGAATTGTTGCTACTCCTAGACTTTCATAACCTACAAGGTTTAAACCACAACAATTGGAAGAAAAAAGAGCAAAAGAGCTTTGCTACAGTTCTGATAACAAATACACTAAAGGTCATATGTGTTCTGAGACATTATTTTACATATATTGTGAAGAAGAGGAAGAAAATGAACAAGAAACTTCAAAATAAGAGGATATACACCGTGAACCAAACCTAGAAGAAGAAGAAATGAGTCTGACCATATCATGTAATGCATTGGTAGGAATTACTACTCCTCAAACTCTCAAGATAGAAGGACATATCAATAAGAAAAAGGTAATAGCATTGACTGATTCAGGTAGTACCCATAATTTTATTCATTGTAAGGTAGCCAAGGAATTTAATTTCTTCCTATACCCAGCACCAGAATTTTAAGTGATGGTTACAAATGGAGGAACGTTAAATTGCTCTGGAAAATGTCATAATATCAATCTAACCATGGGGTAATATGTATTGAATAGTCCAATGCTTTCCATTCCAAAGGGAGTTGTTGATGTTGTACTAGGAGTACAATGGTTACAATCTTTGGGGATGGTAGCTTTTAATTTTCAAGAAAATTTATTGAAATTTTTCGAAAGGAAAGGAATTCAAATTATGGGGTATTATAGGGAAGCCAAGAAGGACAATAATCTCTAATGTCATGACAAATCTTCCGAAGAAATAACAACGAGGCGTAATTGCACAATTATTCTCACTAGAAGTTACAACATCAAAATCATCTATTTCTCCAGATATCCAAAAAGTCTTGGACAATCATTCCAAGGTGTTTGAAACTCCCAAAGGACTCCCACCTATTCATGAGAATGATCATGCTATTCATTTGATTCCAGGAAGTGTTCCTCCAAACATGAGGCCTTAAAGATATCCTTATGTCCAAAAGAGCGGAATTGAACGTATGATTGCAGAAATGTTAGAGGCCGATATAATTCAACCTAGTCAAATTTCTTTCTCGGCTCCATTAGTATTGGTGCACAAGAAGGATGGATCATGGCACATGTGTCTGGATTATAGGGAGCTCAATAAGCTCGCTATTAAAGATAAAGTTCCCATTCCTGTGATTGATGAATTATTGGATGAATTGCATGGAGCAATTTATTTTACCAAGTTGGATATTTGTTCAGGATATCATCAAATTAGAATGAAGATGGAAGATATTCTTAAAACAGCATTTCAAACTCATGAGGGTCATTATGAATTTTTGGTCATGGGCGGAAATGTGAAGTTGGGTTACACTTTTGTGAGAATCAGGGGCGGAAATTATTTTTTGGCAATAGTTTGGCCGAACTTTATGAGAAAGTTCAGCTGAACTCGTTTTTCCATTTATATTGATGGCACACTAATGGCGTGGGCAAACAGAATTTTTTTCGGAGATGGGAAAACCGGCAACAAAATTTCGGCCAAACTTTTACTATTAAACTAGTTCGGCCAAACTATTTCTTATAAATATATCGCCCGCGAAGTTTTTTTTTTCCCACTTCTGCGTTTCTTTGCTCTGTTTCTTCGCGCTATTTTGTCTTTCTTATTTTTTCATTGAATTGTTGCGCTCTATTCGTTGAATTGTTGTGGCGATGCTGCTGGTCTGGGGCTGCTTCCGCTCTGTTGGTGATTATCTACAGCGACGTCAAGCGAACCACCAGGTAAGAAGCTCTTTTTGTTGTTGATTCTCCACCTGTGCATGGAAGTTTAGAAATTTGAAATGTAATTCTGGGTTTATTTGGCTCTAGATGGCACAGTATATAAGCCATTTTTTTTTCTCTCATGCAGCTTCTTTGTTTTATGATTGTAGACTAAGTATAATTAAACGTTTTTAGCACAATATATAAGCCATGTTTTTTTTTCTCTTGTGCAGCTTCTCTATTTTATGATTGCAGACTAAGTATAATTAAATGTTTTTAGCTATGGAACGTTGTCTCAGTGTATAGTTGTTTTTGTGTTTTTTGATGGATAAGGAAGGCCCTGATCTCTGCTCGATTAATATAAGAATGGTATTTCAGTAATGACCTATTACAATGGTCTTTCCCTTGATCTGTGCCACCAGCTGGTCATCAGTAGGTAGCTTGAGATCATCCTTGGTCTGCCCAAATTTAGTCAATAGGCTAACAAAACCATCCCCAAAAATTTCAATTAGCTGATAATAAGTGTGAAAAAAATCTTACTGTTCCTGTGGATCCATCAATTTCATCCGCTCTAGCTTATTCTCCACCTGTGCATGGAATTTTACCACCCATGTTAAGTGTATGCCATTACTGAGCCTTCTCTCGATTCCTCAACGCTAGAATGTGCAACCTTTAGTATTTTTTATAATCACTCATGGTGTGGATAGACTGTAGCTAAAAGGCCATAATTATGCTTTAAATTTCATTATCTTTTGTTGTAAGGTGTATGTTGAATTTCTGGTAGTATGATATGTATTCGGTTGCTGCAGTTGTTACTGTTCCTGTGGATCCATCAATTTCATCTGCTCTAGCTGATTCTCCACCTATGCATGGAATTTTACCACCGCTGTTAAGCTTATGTCGTTACTGAGACTTCTCTCGATTCCTCAACGCTGGAATGTGCAACCTTTACTATTTTTTGTAATCGCTCATGGTGTGGATAGACTGTAGCTAAACAGACATAATTAGGCATATGAGGGGAAGGGAAACAAGAATAATGATTGAACTAGAATTATCTACTGTTGTAATGTGACTACATATTGTCTTTTTCATATGTATTTCTGTATGAGGCAGAATCTGATCTTTTATACTTGATAACCTGTTATGGGTATATCAAGAGGATTTTGTATATGAACTGTTATCAATATATGAAACAGGGTTTTTTCTCCTTTGAAAAAAGAGTTTAAATCATTCTAAATTCACATATGTTCAGTGGTGTCATTGTTTCACTTCCGATATTATGCTGCTTACCTTGATGAATAGGTAGAACTCTACTGGGAGGCCTCTCTGTTTTTTGACTCTTTTCTCATACTGTCAAAGGCCGTTATATGTTATATGGGCTATACTTTATAGTTATTAGACTACATATCTTCATATAGAACTTGCAAATAGTATGATGGAAACCAAACATAATAATGTATTAGGACATCACAACTTGCTAATTAATTATTAGACTACATATCTTCATATAGAACTTGCAAATAGCATGATGGAAATGTGAACTTGAAAATAGCATGATGGAAATGTGGATCTCATGACTCTTCATGATTAATGCTTCTAGAAACCAAACATAATAATGTATTAGGACATGCTCCTTTAACTTGCAAATAGTATGGTCGAAATGTGGATCTCATGACTCTTCATGATTAATGCTTCTAGAAACCAAACATAATTTAATGTATTAGGACATGCTCCTTTAGGCTTGGTGGAATTACCTTTGCTTTTTATTTCTCTCTTACACACATATATATATGAAGAGATGATCCCATTTTCTTTTTTGTTCATAGATCAAATGTCATTTAAATACAAGATTTATCATAATGTACAATGATTCATTCCATATTATTCATAAATTTTTTCATTAAAAAATGAACCCTTTAAATGATGAACCTAGTTAATGCTTCGTCTTCATGAAGAAGACTACTTGATCTTTCAATTTGAATTTGATGATGATCCTTTGTTATCTTTCTTGACTTCTTTGTTATCTTTCTTGACTACTTCAAATTATTGACACAATCATATGCTTCATGTTACTCTTTTTATTCCTTCCTTATATTGTATTCTCCCCCTTAGATATTGTGTACTCTCCCACATAGATATTACACTCAATTTTGATGGTCCTTTGTTATATTTCTTTACTACTTCAAATTATCAAATTATTGACACAATCATATAGATATTGCACTCAATTTTGATGGTCCTTTTTTATCTTTATTTACTTCAAATTATTGACACTTGATCATATAGATATCATATAGATATTGCACTCAATTTTGATGGTCCTTTGTTATCTTTCTTGACTACTTCAAATTATTGACACTTGATCATATAGATATTGCACTCGATTTTGATGGTCCTTAGTTATCTTTCTTGACTACTTCAAATTATTGACACAATCATATGCTTTTTGTTACTCTTTTTATTCCTTCCTTATATCTATTCTCCCCTTTAGATATTGTTTACTATCCCACATAGATATTGCACTCAATTTCATAGGCTCTTCTTTTGAAGTCAAATATATTGTATTCTCCCCCTTAGATATTGTGTACTCTCGCACATATATATTGCACTCAATTTCATAGGCTCTTTTTTTGAAGTCAAATAAGTGACAATAATTTACAAGAACTATCCCTATTTTGTTTTTCACATGTTCAAATGGTTCTCTAACAAGATAATTTACAAGAACTATTCCTAATTTGTTTCTCACATATTCAAATGCTTCTCTAACAAGAGGCTTTGTGGGTATGTATTCCATCTTCACTATTTTCTCAAAGACTTGTTGTGTGAGGAAGTGATACTTCATGATGATATGTAAATAGTGATTGAAGGAAGTAGAATATTTTATTTTTTAAATTATTATTACACTTCTATTGAAACACTTAATAGATATATAGATTTACCTTAATATCATGTAGGGCCCATTTCATCTAAAACACTCAAAATGAAATTTACCTTACCTTAATATCTTGTAGAGCCCATTTCATCCAAAACACTCAAAAAGAAATTTACCTTAATATCTTGTAGAGCCCATTTCATCCAAAACACTCAAAAAGAAGTAACTACTATGTATTCCACTTATACTCTAGATAGAGAAAGTAACGAATCTTTCTTGCTTAACCATTAAACCAAAGACTCTTCTAAGTAGAATTATACATTGTCCACTTGTACTTTTCACAAGCCTAGTTGAATCTCTATATGTTGTCAATGTAAATTTCTCACAAGTAAATTTGTCAATGTAAATTTCTTAACTTCTACAAGTTCTATAGGCAGAGTCTGTAAAGGGCCAGGTAACCCCTAGATCTCATCTTTTATGAAAGGTGACATATCTAGTAAATGCCCCTACAGTCAATCTATAGAATAGATCTAAATGCCCCTACATTAAATGCCCCTACAATCAACATGTATATAGTATTTAGAAACAAAAATTAATTTGATACAAAACATAGGTTTAACCAAGTATATAGTTTTTCATTTTCATATCCATGGTCTCAAACAATGAGAAAGAAAAAACCTTTTATATTCAACATGTAAAACACAAATTAGCCATAAAAGTGAAACCAAAAGTGATATGATACAAATCATAGGTTTTAACCTAATCTAGTAAATGCCCCTACATTCAATCTTTAGAATAGATCTAATTAGAAGTTTTTCATTTTCATATCCATGGTAGTTCTATAGGCAGAGTCTGTAAAGGGCCAAGTAGCCTCTGGATCTCATCTTTTATGAAAGGTGACATATCTAGTAAATGCCCCTACAGTCAATCTCTAGAATGGATATAAGTGTCCCTACAGTAAATTCCCCTACAATCAACATGTATATAGTATTTAGAAACAAAAAGTAATTTGATACAAAACATAGGTTTTAAAAGTATATAGCTTTTCATTTTCATGTGCATGGTCTCAAACAATGAGAGAGAAAAAACCTTTTATATTCAACATGTAAAACACAAATTAGCCATAAAGGTTTCCCATTGAAACCAAAAGTGATTTTATACAAAACATAGGTTTTAACCTAACAGTAAATTCCCCTACATTCAATCTCTAGAATAGATCTAATTAGAAGTTTTTCATTTTCATATCCATGGTAGTTCTATAGGCAGAGTCTGTAAAGGGCCAGGTAGCCTCTGGATCTCATCTTTTATGAAAGGTGATATATTTTTATCAGTGGTTGTCATTGATGTCAGCCCAAGTAGCACCAGTGGCTAACCCAATATTGCATGGGAATTTTTACCCACCAAATTAATATACTCTGGGTCAATAATGCTTTTTATGGTTTCTACTTGTCGAGATGTTTCTGTTGATATATGGCACGCCATGTAATTCTTCACATTTTGAGATATATTCATGTTTGAAGTTTGTACCCCCAGTTACTGGGCTAAAACCCCATGGGGTTGTGGCATGGGTCATTGAAAAGTCATAATTAATATTTTTTAAGCTCCTAAAATCCCTCCCACATTCACCTGTTGAAGCCCCTCTCAACCTAAGCGTTTATATAAATTGTGATCCTCATTTCCTCCTTATGCAAGGGATTTCGCCATCTGAAACAGGTCATCGTGGAATTTGCACTCTAACGTTTTTTATACGAAGGTTAAAAAGCTCAAATTTTTATGAGGCAAAGCCAAAATCCTGAGGAATCTGCTGTAAAGATTTCAGATCAAGATACGCAATATTTTTGGAGATATGATCTGTGGAAGTCAAGGTTTTTGCAGGATCCTGAAATTCATCTCAAAGAAGTGACCTTGGTAAATTCGTCATAAATCTCTATATGTGTATCGGATTGGAATTCTATAAAAATTTGCAAATATTTCATAGTCTGTACTTTCCTCTCTATCAATTTTAGAGCCAAATGAAGAAACATTGACACGTGGCACACCGTACAAATGCGCTCTGCTGAAACAGTCCATAATTAGGGCATTGTGAGAGATTGGGTATAAACTCTCCCTTGCAGAATCCAAATAGGGTTAGACCTATGGCATTGGAAATATGACTCAGAGGAATACTAAAGGACCAAAAATTAGATATTGAGAATCTGTAATAATAGAGATACACCAAATTCAATATCGAGCTCCTAGAAGGAAAGAAAAAACTAGATCATGTGTTGTCAAGGGTTGCAAAGGACCAGACTTTCTATAGTAGAAAATCAGAGCAAGGTGCAGCAGAGGGTAGCATGACAAGAGAAGCGACCAAGGTGCATAACAGCAACAATAAGTTCATAATATGAAGTCTTCATGTGGGAAGCACTACATACAATCATTGTAAAGGTATCATTGTATTTAGTCATTGTAAATACGTTATTGTACAAATTGTACTAGTGTCTATCTACCAAGGGTTGAAGAGGCAGTGTTGGGAGGTCTAGGATCATCATTAGGTGGTTGTGTCAAATTTTGGGTTATGGTCTAGTACATATTCTTCTTCTGCATCATTCTATATCATTGTAAAGTGGAACATTTTCCCTGGTACGAGAGTCTATTCTTCTTTTATTCTTCTATAAGGTGGTAGGGTGGTGTTAGGGTGAGCTGTAGCTCATTGGGTGTTGGGGCATCCGTTCAGTTGATTATTGAAGAATCTTAGGCATTAGAGCGTCCATCCAGTGGGAGCTAAAGAAGAATGCTTTTCTAGATTCTAGGAAGTTGGAGATTTATTTTCAATTGGAGTTGAATATTAAAGAATTATTAGAAAAGCATTAGGTGGTTTTTGTCCCGGAGTGGGTTTCCACCTTAAAAATTGTGTGCATTTGTGTTCCTCTTTTTTGTTGCTATCATTGTACAAACACTGATAATAATTGAAGATTAACTAATGCTCTAATTGAAAGAAATACTGATTCACCCCCCCTCTCAGTATTTCCAACAATTGGTATCGGAGCTTGGTTCCTTCAATAGCAGTTTAACAGCTAGAAGGAGGTCATGGAGTACCAAGAATGGTGTACCTCTATTCAATGAAAATAATTATGCACTTTGGAAAGGAAGAATGGAGGTCTATCTCTTGGCGCAAGGTTACGAAGTATGGGACACTGTTCAAAATGGATTTACATCAACTGCGGATGAACAAGGTAAGAAGAATTTGGTAAATGATGAAAAAGAAAAGAATATTATTATTAGTGGACTTATTGAATCTGCTTATCATAAGGTGTTGGGTTGTAAAACTGCCAAAAATGTATGGGACAAGCTTGAGAATATATATGCAGGTGACTCAAATTTCAAAGAAGCAAAGCTTCAAATCTATAGAGCAAAATTTGAGCAACTCAGAATGAAAGAAGATTGCAACATTGTTGCATACTTCCAATACGTTGATGAAATAACCAATACTCTGGAAGGATTGGGAGAGCCAGTTGACGAGAAGACTATTATATGGAGGATTCGTATAACATTACCAGGGAGATTCAACCCAAAGGTATCGGTCTTAGAATACAGTGCAAATCTAGACAAACTCAGCAAGGAAGAATTACATGGAGTTCTCATAGAATATGAAATGAGACTTGATGAAGAAAAGGATACTTCAAATCTAGAAATTGCGTTCGTTGCATCTAAGCAAACCAATAAGGAAAAACAACCTTCAATTGAAATGACATGCACCTGCAAGTGTGAAGAAAAGGGAGATGATGGAGAAGGTCTTTCAGATGAAGAATATGCTTACTTTACGAGAAAACTAAAACCTGGTAAGGGAAAATTCAAAGGTAAAATTCCATTGATATGTTTTGGTTGTGGTGAGGTTGGGAATTTCATAGCAAAATGTACTAACAAAAGTGATGGCAACTCAAAAGGAAAGAAGGGTTTTAATAAATTCAACAAGCAAGGAAAAAAGAAAGGATCCAAAAGGAACTTTCTCTCTAAAGAAGATAGCTCATCATCCGATGAAGAAAGTGACAGCAAAGAAGAAACCAATGAGAAAGTATTGTTTATGGCCAAGCACAATAAACAAGAAGTATCAAACAATAAAGAAGAAGGGTTGACCATAGAAGAATTTTATGAGGCAATCAAGCTTATAAAAGAGCTCAATGTTGAGAAGATCCGTTCCAATTCTCTTGAAGAACAAGTTCAAGGTCTCAAAATTGAAGTTGAAGAACACAAATGAATTGAAGAGTCACCTCAAAAGAAGTTGGAAGAAAGCAACCAAGAAAGGTAAGAATTAGAAGCCGAAGTAGTCTCGCTGCGTCAGGAAGTGAAGAAAGGAAAAACTATCCAAAACTATGCCAACAGCTCAAGGGCATTGGAAGAACTCATCAACAATCAACGATCTTAAAACGACAGAATTGGAATCGATTACAAAGAAGAAGAAGCAGGACCTTCTACAAAAAAATACAATGAACCTATGAGATCTGACATGCATGTAGACTTCACTGGGCAAGATTCACAAGAACAACCTTGGAAGACAATTCCTCGACGAAACTTTCTATCCAGGTACCAACATATTTTTTATGGCTACTGTTATTCATGTGGAAATTTTGGTCATAAAGCTGTAGAATTTCACACGTACCCTAGGAACGAATACAATTCCAAGAGATATGTTAAATATGAACCTCCCAGGGCTCAGCGAAACATCAATAGATTTGAACATTTAAGAAATAATATTGAATGTTACAAATGTTGAAACTTTGGACACATAGCCAAAGACTGCAGACTTGAAAATCCTCTAGAAGAATCTTCGAAGCCACAGAATCAACGAACATGGAAGAAGAAGAAGAATGATAATTGTGCTCTCGTTTTCAAGGCTCAAAAGAACAGATATGTGTGGTATGTTGATAGCAGTTTCTCAACGCATATGACTGGAGATAGAAATAAATTTGTATCTTTGAAAGAAAAGAAGGATGGAACTGTGTCCTTTGGAAATGATAGATCTTCAAATGTTATAGGATCAGGTACTGTCACTCTCCGAAACAAAGATGATCTAGCCAAGAATGTTCTATTGGTTGAAAACATGAATCACAATCTGCTCAATGTTGGAAAAATGTGTGATCAAGGACACACAATACTATTCAACTCCACAAAATGTGAAATCAGGAAAGGCGTGTATGGTGAAATTGTGGCTACAGCAAGTCAAGCTCCAAACAACATATATGTTCTAGATGAAGCAACTAAAACATGTCTAATAGCTAAAGAAGATGATACAATAATTGGTAGCAATGATGATCGACTAAGTAAGAATTTTTCTACAAAGGTGCAAAGTGATTTCGAGATGTCTTTACTTGGTGAGCTGACATACTTCTTAGGGCTTCAAATATCTCAACAAAAGAAAGGAATATTTATATGTCAAGCCAAGTACATCAAGGAAATGCTCAAGAAATTTAAAATGGAAGATTGCAAACCCATCCTTACTCCAATGGTAACAGGTTTCAAATTGAGCATAGACGACTCATCTAAGGATGTGGATCAAAGGTTGCACGGATCTATGATTAGTAGTCTTCTATATGTAACAGCTTCCCGACCAGATGTTATGCAAGAAGTTGGATAAGTAGCAAGATTCCAAGAAGCACCAAAAGAATCACATATTAAATATTCGCCAGCATTGGAATATCTTCGCCAGAAGCTTGGGATTCTCCCAAGTTCTCATTAGATTTTCCTTTTTCAAAATATAAAGGTGGAGTGGAAGTAGATTACAGGTCTGCATGACGGTTGTGTGTCAGGGGGAGTGGAAGTGTGTACAGGTCTGCAGGATGGTTGTGTTTCAGAGGGATTTACCCTTTTCCATTGATGTCAAAGTGGGAGATAATGTTGTAGGAAGAGGTGTCATGATCGCAGGGGGAGTACTTGTGTTGCCATCAATGCCAAAGGGGGAGATTGTTGATCAGCAGTTTTCATTGATGTCAACCCAAGCAGCACCAGGGGCTAACCCAATATTGCATGGGAATTTTTACCTACCAAATTAATATACTCTGGGTCAATAATGATTTTTACGGTTTCTAATTGTCGAGATGTTTCTGTTGATATATGGCACGCCATGTAATTCTTCACGGTTTGAGAGATATTCATGTTTGAAGTTTGTACCCCCAGTTACTCGACTAAAACCCCATGGGGTTGGGGCATGGGTCATTGAAAAGTCATAATTAATATTTTTTAAGCTCCTAAAATCCCTCCCACGTTCACTTGTTGAAGCCCCTCTCAACCTAAGCATTTATATAAATTGTGATCCTCATTTCCTCCTTATGCGAAAGAAGAGCGTTATTTGAAACGAGTCATTGTGGAATTGTGCTCTGATTTTTTCTATAAGGGTTAAAGCTAAAATATTTATGAAGCGAAGCATAATCCTAAAGATCTGTAAAATTTCGGATCAATGTGCACAATATTTTAGGAGATATGATCTGTGGAAGTCAGGGTTTTTGCAGGCTCCTGAAATTCATCTCAAATAAGTGACCTTGGTAAATTCATCATAAATACCTCTTTTAGTATTGGATTGGAATTTTGTAAAAAGTGGCAGATAGTGCACAGTTTTTAATTTTCTATCTATCAATTTTAGAGCCAAATTAAGAAACAGTGACACGTGGCACGTCGTACAAGTGCGCTCTGCTGAAACAGTCCATAATTAGAGCATTGTGAGAGATTGGGTATAACTCTCCCTTGAAGAATCCAAATTGGGTCAGACCTGTGGCATTGGAAAGATGACTATGAGGACTACTACATGACCAAAAATCATATATTGAGGATCTGTAATAACAGAGGTACACCAGATTCAATATTGATCTCCTAGAAGGAAATAAAAAGCTAGATCATGTTTTGTCAAGGGTTGCAAAGGACCAGACTTTCTACAGCAACAAAGAAAAGCAAGGTGCAGCAGAGGGTATCATGATAAGAGCAGCAATCATTGTAAAGGTATCATTGTACTTAGTCATTGTAAATACATTATCAAGTGGGCATCACTGCATACAATCATTGTAAAAGTATCATTGTACTTAGTCATTGTAAATACATTATTGTACAAATTGTACTAGTGTCTATCTTCCAAGGGTTGAAGATGCAGTGTTGGGAGGTCTAGGATCATCATTAGGTGGTTGTGTCAAAGTTGGGGTTATGGTCCTGAGTATATCTTCTTCTTCTGCATCATTCTATATCATTGTAAAGTGGACCATTTTCCCTGGTATGGGAGTCCATTCTTCTTTTATTCTTCTATAGGGTGGTAGGGTGGTGCTAGGGTGAGTTGTAGATTATTGGGTGTTGGGGCATCTGTTCAGTTGACTACTGAAGAATCTCGGGCATTGGAGCGTCCATCCGGTGGGAGCTGGAGAAGAATGCTTTTCTAGATTATAGGAAGTTGGAGATTTATTTTCAATTGGAGTTGAATATTAAAGAATTATTAGAAAAGCATTAGGTGGCTTTTGTCCCAAAGTGGGTTTCCACCTTAAAAAATGTGTGCATTTGTGTTCCTCTTGTTTACTGCTATCATTGTACAAACACTGATAATAATTGAAGATTAACTAATGCTCTAATTGAAAGGAATATTGATTCACCCCCACTTCTCAGTATTTCCAACAACATATCTAGTAAACGTCCCTACAGTCAATCTCTGGAATAGATATAAATATAAGTTTTTCATTTCTTCCATGCATTTGCAATAAATGTCAATTTAATATATATTTTTTTATTGAATTTTTTTTTTTTAGGGATAATAAAACCATTAAATATGGTTGAAAAATGGAAATTATGCATATAAGTTTCTTGTTATCCCAATCCAGGGAATGCATTGATTACAAATGTGCTTTCCAATATTGCGACTAGCAAAGTCGTCCAAAGGAAAATGAATATACCGGGAAGAAAAACAAACAATGAGGCATATTATATTGGATTGATAGAAGGCTTGCAAATAGCGATGGAGTATGGATCAAATGGAATTTTGGTTTTCACCAATTCTGAACTTGTGTACAAACAGATGAATGGTGTATACCAAGTTAAGAAGGAGAGGCTAAAAGAACTGCATGGAATAACAAACAATATTGTTATCCAATTTCAATTTTTTATTATAAGGCATTGTACAAATGTGAATAAGATGTTTGTTGATTTATTGCGTGGGGCAATGCAAATTCGGGATTCATCTATCAAAGATGAATTAATAGATGAATTAGAATTATACGGAGCAATGCCAATGCAATATTCATCTCTCAAAGATGAATTAGTTTTGATACACTCTTCTTCAAAAATTCAAGATTCATCTCTCAAAGATGAATTAGTTTTGAGACACTCTTCTTTAAAAATTCAAGATTCATCTCTCAAAGATGAGTTAGCGTTGAGATGCTCTCCTTCAAAATTTATTGATGGACATTGTAACATATCTTGGATATGTGTGTGTTGTGTACTTATAAATGTGTCTTTTTTAATGACCATGTGTTTTTTTCAATTATATACCAAGTGTGCTCCTACCACACCATGTAAAGCGCAACTTGGTGAACTTCACAATTGATGGACATTGTAACATATCTTGGATATGTGTGTGTTGTGTACTTATAAATGTGTCTTTTTTAATGACCATGTGCTTTTTTCAATTATATACCAAGTGTGCTCCCACCACACCATGTAAAGCGCAACTTGGTGAACTTCACATTTGCAACAAGTGGTGAACTTCACATTTTTATGAAATTAAAATGCGGGGACTTCAACAAATTTTTGTTTAAATGGAGTTTCACTTCTTTTTTAATGACAATGTGTTTTTTTCAATTTTATACCAAGTGTTCTCCCACCATTTAAAACACAATTTGGTGATCTTATAATTTTTATAACTTTTTTTTGCTTAACTTTAGTTTCACACATCAGTTAGTGCTTTGAAAGTTGTGTTTTACATAATTTGTTTACACTAAATTAAACAAATTATCTTTCTGAACTTTATCTTGAATTTAATTTAAATTAGTTTTTTAAAAAATTAATTGTAAATTTCCACCGTAGATATATATATATCATGGAGGATGAACAACAAAGATCAACAAAATCCCATATCTCTACGAGAGGGGAGGATCAGGGATCGGGATCGAGAGACGTTCATGGTAAATTTAAATATAATATTAAATCTCCATACATGTGTGTACATATGGAATTGATTTTTTATCAACTTGTGAGTTAAATTAGTTGTTAATAAGTTTCATTTTTTATTTTTTAGGAGCTAATAAGAAGAGAAGGGTCTCTACTCCAGCCATGGATATCCATGTTTCACCCAATGGAGGTATGGTTTTAACACAATTTAATCAATGAATATGTACACGAGTATTTTTATGTATACATGTATTTTTCAATTGATTATAAATTCGTATTTTTTTATGAAGCTTCTCAATCCTCTCAAGAGGTTGGTGGTGGTTCAAATCCTCTTAGAGGGCCATCAATGAATGGTAGCAGATTGCGTGAAGGGGGTGATATTTATTCTCCCAGAGGCCAATCAATGGCTGGTGGTGCTGGTTCTCAGCAGGGACGTTCTGGTTCTGGTTCTCAGCAAGGTCGTTCTGGGTCTCAACAGTTTCAGAGTGGAGAATATGCTAACCAACCACGTCAAGGTTGCCATCAATTTCAATATTTGTTTCATTGAATTTGTACAAATTTGTTTACATGTGTTTTTTCTAATATACAAAATTTTATATATATTGATGCAAAGGCTGAAAATGTTCAAAATATTGGTCAAAATAGATGTAAGGCAGAATGCTACATTCAAGAAGAAGGTTGTCTACCCACCACAACTTATCCGCCCGACATTTCTGATATACCATGGGAAAGAAACATGGCTTAATGCACCTTACAAAGGTGTCAACAACTTCATGAAAAATTGCAGAGAGATCTCATGGCTTTGACTCTACCTGCTGAGATTCGACAAAGCCTCGAAATAGTTACACATTCATTGGGCAAAATTGTAAATGTGTACAAAAATCTTGGGCCAACAACTGATACATTTGTAGAAGTGATGAGAAAGAGAAAGGAAATAGTAATGGGTCCCAATAAATGGGAGGATGTACAACAAAGAGTTGCAAAAATTATGGCGAAGTCAATGTTTAATTTCAAGGAAGGGCCAAAAAGAAAAATGTTGAAGGTGCAATATTTAAAGCACCCAAATATAGCTCACTATTTGTATGATAGGCATCTTGCGACCTATGGAAGGCTCCCATGGAACGACGAGGTTCCTGTTTATTTTTCATAATTGTTTTACGCAGAATTTTTTTTTAATATGAAACCAAACTACAATGACCTTCTGTCAGAATTTTTTGGTTCGGGGAAAAGTCGATTGTATGATCGTAAGGGCGCTAAGAAAGATGTGGAGTTGCCTCGCCCTGAGCCGCCATTCGTGAGTCGACATTTTCGGGTCGAAACTCTGTGGTCAGATATGGATGTGACTTCTCAAATAAGTCGGGAAGCAAGGGATGTCATGATTGATAATGTTTACAGTGGATTGGGTGGAGTCGATGTTTGTCTAAATCGACAAAGAGCAGGTGAAAATGCACGTGCCAATTTTGTGTATTGTACATATGAAGAGATTGACAATATGAATGTTGAAGATCTCTGAATATATGCAAAGAATTGTGGCAATGGTTTTCAAGACCTAATTCTTCATGAGGAAGAGGGCACAAGAACGGTATGTGTTAATGACCTTAGGGTTCAATTATTTTAACATGTATACATGTGTACAATTTGTAATAAATACATGTGTATGTACATGTATACATTTATTTGTGTGTACATTAATCTAACAAAAATGTATCATTATATGTTAAAACACCATTTGCAGTTGTCATGCATGATGAATGACGAAAATGTTGATATCACGTTCGGGACCTCTAGTTCAAACAATGCAGATGGGTCTCACCATCAAGATATGTTGACAAATGTTAGTGTTTTTTAAGTGATATTTTTAAAATAAATAATAATTGTGCACACATGTACATGTATGTATATATAATGATAAAATGTTTTAACAGATTCTGATTCCGTCTGATGTTTTTGGGATGGTGGTACCTTCTTCTTCCTTGGGAGATGTACTTTCTACTTCCTTAGGAGATGTGCCACATCCAAAACAAGTATGGACAATTTTTCACTTTTAAAATTTATGTTTAAGTAATATATATATATATATTCCACCTCAAAAATTTCCATTAAAAATTGAGATATATATATCCATATCTTGAGTTATTTTAATTTTTTTGAATTTTAGGTTCTTGGAGATTTTCATTTGAAGCCTCTATTAGGAGATGTCCCAAATTCCCCTGCAAAAGTATTCAATTTTTCACTTATATATATATGTGTGTGTGTGTGTGTGTGTGTGTGTGTGTGTGTGTGTTTTAATTTAGTTATAATTTATAAATTGTTGTTTATTTAATAAATTTCGATCTTGATCTTGAGTTATTTTATACTTTTAAAATTTTGAATTTTAGGTTCCTATAGAAGATTTCTTTAATCCACAGACTCTAGCGACGGAGATAGGAACATCCACACCATTTCAACCATTTGAACAAGTTGTCTAACTTTTTTTTTAATATTATTAAAAATAAGTTTATATATGTACACGTGCATTTTCATTTGAAATTTTTTAATATATTTATTTATTTATTTAACTACACATGTATATTGTACAGTTTACCATTGCAGATGTTCCCATGGGGGAGGAACTTGTAGCAGGTGAACAAATGGAGAGGGAACCTCATGAGGTATTGCATGATTTTTTATTTTTTATTTATTTACATGAAGTTCTATATATATTCTCACTCATTTTTAAAACATCAAATTTTAATGTTCAAGTACATGTGCATTGTGCACAGGTTTCCCATGCTTCACATGATAGTGCGCGGATTGAGACCCTAATAGGAAAGATGCTACATCCATCTCTATTTGATGGACATGATTTGTAGATTTGATTTCAAGATTTAGATAGTCTTAAATTTACTTTTTTATATATTATCTAGATGCATTGTCATATATATATATATATATATATATATATATATATATATATATATATATATAGATATATATATATAACTTGATATAGTTTGATACTTGTGAGATCTACAATGTTTGGACATATTTTATTACAGTGTTAATATAATTTGTTTTGTTCCAAAAAGTTAAGTTTTGGATGGTTTTAGTACTTTTGGCATGTCAATGTGAAGTAATGTTGTTATATAATTTGTTTGGTTTTTAAAACTTTTAAGTTTTGGATAATTGAACTACTAGTAATGTTGTCATCTATAAATTAATGTTTTGCTTCTGAACTACATTTGGCATGTTATGTAATGATGTGTTATAATTTTTTTTGTTTTTAAAATTTAAGTTTTGGATGCTTGAAGTACATTTGGCATGTGAAGTAATGTTGTGATCTATAATTTTTTGTTAAATTAAAAGTTAATTTTTGGATGGTTTCAATCTACATTTGGCATGTGATATAATGTTAAATGTTTTTATTGGATAGTTGAACTATAATTGGCATGGCATGTGAAGTAATTTTATGTATGATATAATCAAAAAGTTTGTAAAACTCAAGTTTTGGATGGTTTCAATCTACATTTGGCATGTGATATTTAATGTTAAATGTTAAATGTTTTTATTGGATATTCAAGAACTACAATTGGCATGGCATGTGAAGTAATACGTGCATGTGAAGTAATGTTGTGATCTATAATTTTGGATGGTTTCAATCTACATTTGGCATGTGATATAATGTCAAATGTTTTTATTGGATAGTTGAACTATAATTGGCATGGCATGTGAAGTAATGTTGCACGATATATAATCAAAAAAAATTTAAAACTTAAGTTTTGGATGGTTTCAATCTACATTTGGCACATGTGATATAATGTTAAATGTTTTTATTGGATAGTTGAACTATAATTGGCATGGCATGTGAATTAATGTTGCATGATATATAATCAAAAAGTTTTTAAAACTTAAGTTTTGGATGGTTTCAATCTACATTTGGCACATGTGATATAATATTAAATGTTTTTACTGGATAGTTGAACTACAATTGGATGGCATGTCAAGTAATGTTGTGATATAATCAAAAAGTTTTTAAAACCCAAGTTTTGGATGGTTGAAGTACATTAATCATGTGAAGTAATGTTGTGATATAATCAAAAAGTTTTTAAAACTAAGTTTTGAAGTAATGTTGTGATATAATCAAAAAGAGTAAAGAAGTAGTTATATGTAAATCCCTTTAATTTTGATTTAATGTTAAATGTTTTAAATGTTTTGATATAATGTTAAATGTTTTGATCTAAGTTTTGGATGGTTTCAATCTACATTTGGCCTATGGAAGACTCCCATGCGTAGACATCGGATGTGTTGCAGAAGGGGAGGTGGGGGCAGGGGTGGAGGGGGCAGGAGTGCTGGATCTCGCCCACCTCTTTCAATCCATGACACAGGCAACCATCCTCCTCCAGCAAGAAGTGTCGCACAATTTCACTTCACCAACACTATGGTCAGACCTCGAATTACGACGACCATTTCTGTCTTTTTTCAGGAGGAACCGCAAGATGAAGGTGCCTCTGGTTCCAGGAAGTGGCAGAGAAAGTCCACCATCCCAACCCATCAGCCCCAAGACACCAGGAATTCGCCATCTCTTCCAGTCAAATCTGGCTTGACGAGCTCCAGCAGCGATGGCGCAAGCAGCGGCAGCTTGGCCTGTGTGGAGAAAAAGCTCAAAGATGACTTTGGCTCCTCTTCCTCTTCGAAGAGCTCCTCCCAGCACTCCAAGGGAGTAGATGATGATCCAGAGGACTACAGTTGTACAATTGTGAAGGAGAATCCTCCTACACACATCGATAGCTAGCCTGATGTCAGGTCCTCTTTAGATTTTTGAACTTTTGTCATGTTTTTCAATCACTATGCTTCTGAACACTCTATGTTTGTTGGTTTCCTGATATTGGGCAGCATCTTCTGGGCTAGTTTCCTGGTTATGGGCAGCCCCTTTTTTGGTTTTTTGATTCAGACCCCCTCTGGTGTTGGCTAGTTATACATTAGTTTTTAATCAAAAAGAGTAAATAAATTGTACATTATCCCTTTAATTTTGATTTAATGTTAAATATTAAATGTTTTAATATAATTTTAAATGTTTTGATCTAAGTTTTGGATGGTTTCAATCTACATTTGGCCTAGATGGAAGACTCCCATGTGAAGTATTGTTTTGATTTAATCAAAAAGTTTTTAAAATTCAAGTTTTGGATGGTTGAAGTACATTTGGCATCTTAAGATTTCTTTTGATCTCTACATACTCTTGTTTGAGTGAAAAAATTTCCAATAGGAAGAACATAGTTTTTCAATGCAACTAACCATATCAATTGAGCTCTAATTGAAAAAAAAGTAAAGAAGTAGATATATGTAAATCCCTTTAATTTTGATTGGAAATATAAGAAGTACATATATGTTTGTTGAATTCGGGTCAATGTCATTAATGCACTCAAATAGGTAGCTTTGATCATTTATAAATTGGTAAATTGATGACATTCAGTTAATTGCATTCTAGAACATATCCGACATTGGACAGACAAATTTTGTACTAGATCATTTTTCATCAATGCACATAGTAAAACTACTTGAACAATTAATTTCATTCTAGAACATATATATCCAATACATGTGACATTTTTCATCAATGCACATTGAACATATCCGACCATTGGACAGACAAATTTTGTACTAGATTTTCAATCAGGAATAGAGATGTGAGTCAAAGCACGTGCATGTACCAAAACAATTTGTACATATGCAAACACTTGCACAAATAACATAAGAAGATAAATTTTTAGTTGAGTACTGGAAGTTCTAAAACATATCTAATCCAAAGAGAATAAATTTTTGGGTAGTTCAATCAAAAAAATTCCAATGGAATGCCATCTTCAATAATCCGTTCATGATCGGATTTTGACATTTTCCATTTCGTAATTTTCATTTTTTTCTTTGATTGAACCTATATCAACTTTATATGTGCTGCACACACCAAGTGACTATATTGACAACTTATGAAATCAGGTTCATAGTCTTCAAAGTAAACAAAATCCCCACTTTTATTAGTTTGTCTGAAAAAATAACCTTTCAGTATAATAGATCCTCTTTCATACTGAAATCCGTGATCATTATAGTTTTCTAATAATTTCATTTTCGTTTAGTGCAACGCATCAAATAATACTTCACATTTTCATCGTTGTCAATACGTGCAATTACAACAAAAACATCTCCTACACAATAAAAAAAACTTAACAAAATTATACATATTTAAATTTATTTCTAGATCTTTAAATCATTAGAAAGAAATTCAAATGTTACCTTCTCTAACAAGATCAGAAACTCGATCACCATCAGATGATATTGTAGTTTCCTCTAATTGCATTTCTTCAAACATTGCAATAGACATTTTGCCCTTTGTATTTAGCTCTGTATGTTTCCAATGGTTTACATACATTTTGTTTTCACAAACGTCATTGGATTTTGTGTTGTTTATGCAAACATGACAAAAACAAGAATATTTTCTTTTATCCAATGCAAACACATTTCTGGACGACTTTGTTTTAATTGAATGCAATTTTCTAGTCCCTTTTATTGTTTCAACGTCATTTCCAATTGATCTATCTACGTCTTCGATCCCAATATGCCAGAAAAACCTTTATATGGAAAATTCAAATAAGAATGTAAATATGATATCAAAATACAATCAAAGATAATCATTGCACGATAAAATTAGATTTCCAATAAAAATTAAATTGAATGTACCTTCGCACTTCCCTTGATGGGTTAGTCTCATGGCTTAGAGCAGTGATGCACCATTGAACAACTTCTTTCGCGTCCACAAGTCGGCTTGCAGAGGGGTTCATTTGATATCTTTGAAGTGCTCTTTTTATGCATGCCCTTGCATTGTCATGTTCTTCTTTTCCATGGCCAGTCTCAAAGAAATTCCAACAATGTTTAATGCAGGTTTTCTTATGAAGACAACACAACCAAAAGAATGATCGTGCAGATTTGAATTGACCTGCGCATCTGTCTGACCATATCCAATGTTCATTGAAAGTTATTCCACGATTTTTCAAGGAATCATAAATTTTTCCAAAACAATGTTGTACAAAATATGTATCATGTGTATGATCGTCACTGATATAAAAGTGATATTCTTTAATAATATGTCAATTTTCACTGGTGCTTTCTATATGATCGACGTTTTGTTCAACATGTCTATATAGAATATGGACGAGCATGGAGACTTGGTTAGAATGATAGTATTCACTCTGAATTTATTTTTGTGGAACAAATGTGTAGTTTTCTGCAAAATCAATTACTGACAAAATGGTCCCTGGTGGAAAAAATTCATGAGATTTTTTGAATTGCAAGTCTTTCCATCGAGCTCTATGGGAATGCTTGGTGTATTTGTAAATTTCTGCCTCAAACTTTCTCAAAAAGTCTATCAGAAAAATTTCGTCTTCTCGTAATTCGATTCTTTTAACACTATTTGCACATTGAATCGATGTACCGATATATTCATATCTCTTCCATTTCACTTTCATGTTGGACAATGATTGATCATTTATATCAATACGATATTTGTTTTGAAATTTAGTCAAATTTCCACAATCATTGCATTTTTTACCACCAACACATTTTTTTTTGTAAAATAGTTCATCACTTTCTCTTTCACATAGAATTTGAGATATGAATTCACGGATAGTGAAAGGAGGAGGTGAATCCTTCCATAATGTTATACCGAAATCAAGGAATGTGTCATAATATAACTCAAATTCCACATGATAAAGGCAACAACAAGTGTCACATACGGTGATAGTATTTACATACCATGGTTTTTGTTGAACAAAAGCACTGAGTGAAACATGAATTTGACGATTCTCTTTTTTGAACTTGTTGAATAACTCTATCTGAGTGGTTTCCAAGAGATGTTTTTCATGTTCTTCGTACTGATTTCGTGATATTCTTCTTCGCATCACATGTCTTGCAGTTGGTGAAACACGCAAATTGTTCTTCCAATATTCATATATTATTTTTTTAACATTTTCTCCAAGTCTATCTTTGTATGGTTGCCTACAAATAGCTCTCCAACAAGCGAGTTCATCATTTACATCTATTTGCAGCCAAAATTTCCGATGTTTGTGCAAATTTTTTCGCGAGGTTCCTAATGCTCGTGCCATATATGGTACCAAACGATTCTCTTTAGTACTTGATGAAACCATTGCCATATGTATTCCTCTACGTACAATTGAAACATTTTTCTGTCTAGATCTCCTAATTGAATTTATAGCACTACTTATATTTTGTATCACATTTTCCTTCATTTTTTTATCTTTGGTTGATTTTCGAATACCCAGTAGTGTCATAGCTTCTTTTAATTTCCTTAATGATAGGAGACCTTTCAACATTTGAGCTTGACCTGTCACCTGCTCCTTTATGAAATACGTTTCAAAAATGCGATTAACACGATATCATATATAATGGTCAGGTTTTTTATCTCCATATGTGTGACTGTCAACATTTTCTAACATCTCATCATCGACACTGATTTCATCTGTACATATTCGAATAAATAGTACATAATAAGTTTACATATTCAATAAATAGCTAAATTAATAAATATATGTATAAAATTTCAATAATACGTGCATGTGTTCAATATATATATATACCTTGTGATTCAATTTATTCACTTGAATTTCTTTCAATATTTTCACCATCTTCAATCATTGGTTCAATATCTCTTTCACTTTCTCTTTCAAAATTTTGTATCTCATCATCAATGTTTTGAGGAATATCTCTCTTTGTTTACATTGCAAAATATTTTTCAAATTAGTTCATCAAATAAAAATTAAGCTTCACATTTTACACTAGGAAAATTTTAAATATATCAATAGATCATAATATTTACATTTACATACCTACTTCAATTTCTAGTTGAGGTTGATTTTCCCCTTCAATATTTGAGAGTGCTTCTATCTTTCTTTTGCAAGATTTTCTCATCTCTTCTCTACGTTCCTCAGGGTCTTCTTTTCGATCATATTTTCTCGCACAATTCCTTCGATTTCCCATGATAATAGAGTATGAAGTTAAAAAAATTTCCTTCAAAAATTTAGACAATAACTCAATCAGAAAAATAATCACAAAAGATTTAATTTAAAAAAAACTCATTTTAAAAATTTTGCAAAAAATACATACTCGAATCCAAAACACTTACTTTAAAAAATCCGAGAAAAAAATGTCTTATAAAAATGGAATGAAGCTCAAAATATTTACTTCAACTCAAAACACGTACTCTAAAAAAATCTCACTTCAAAAAATGCCTCCAACTTAAAAAAAAAACGTCACTTTAAAAAATACTTCAAAAATACTTCTAGAAAATGTCTTTTCGAAATTAAGCCCAAATCCATACTTTCAAAAAAACGAAGCACAAAAAATATACAAAAAAATGCATTACATATCTCCAAGAAATGTCCTTTGAATGTACGTCGAAGAAAATTCCTTAAACCCAAAACAATTCTTTTTAAAATCAGACCGCCTCCAAGAAATGTCCTCCAAGAAAAGTCTTTAAACCCAAAAAAATTCTTTGCAAAATCAGACCGCCTCCAAGAATTCGAAATTAAGCCCAAATCTATACTTTCAAAAAAAAATGAAGAACAAAAAACATCCAAAAAGATGTATCACATACCTCCAAGAAATGTCCTTTGAATGTATGTCCAAGAAAATTCCTTAAACCCAAAACAATTCTTTGCAAAATCAGACCGCCTCCAAGAAATGTCTTCCAAGAAAAGTCCTTAAACCCAAAACAATTCTTTGCAAAATCAGACCGCCTCCAAGAAATGTCCTTAAACCCAAATCTCCAAGAAAAGTATTTAAACCGAAACCAAGACCTTTGTAAAATCAGACCAAATGTGTGAAATGTGTGAAAATTATGAATGATTTCGCGGCAATTTATATTGTCGCGAAATGTTTTTTTGGAAGGGCTCCGCAAAATTTTCCAGCCGACAGAAAATAAGGCAGAATTTCGGCCAAAATTTGAAAAAAAGTTCTGCCGAACTATTAAGGCGTGAGACTGAATGGCCCATTTGCGCAAAAAATAGTTCAGCCGAACTTGTTTTCAAATTTTGGCCGAACTAACGCGTCACTAGTTACGCAGATCCAAGCTCTGAATCTGCAACTTTGGACTGATTAAACTCCATGAAAAATTCTGAATTAACTGACAAAACCAAGACAAACATTTTCATAATTGAATCTACTTTCAGGAAATATAACTTTTATGGAATTTCATAAATATTTACTAATTTTAATTAATTTTGTAATAAAACGGGTGCAAACAATTTCCAAGGGTCATTGTGATTCAGTGAAATCAAAATTCTGTATCTCCCAAAATACATTGTAAAAAAAATTGAAAAAATTATGGGGCATTACATTGGTCCGTCGTCTCTAATGGGTAGCTTTTAGATTTTTAGTTTATAACTTATATGTTAAGAAATTTCTTGCGTCACGAAACATACTCAAAATATGTAGTTTTTTCATATTGGACCAGTTCAAAAAATTCTAGTAACTATGATATGCATCCATTGGCTTTGTAAATATGATAAAACCGAAGTAGACTCTGTCTAGATTGTTGTAACACTTTTTTTTTCTGAAAAACACAAATTTTCAAAGAATACAACATTGCGTATTAATCTGACTTCTTATGAATCCTTTGATTGTTAAAAAACACACACTCAAAGAAACACTAAGTTGACATATCAAATGTGTATAAAAAAATTCCAAAAAATAAGTAATAGAAAGCTAACAAAATTTCTGACAACTTTTATTTTTATCACAAAATGAAATTCATGAGAAAAATTGTTATAGATTGAGAGAAGTTGAAGAGCTGAAAAATGAAAGTTTTTCTCAAAAAATGGCAAAGTGTAACCCAAGGGGAAAATCAAAACACCGGTTACCAATGCACCTTCTACATTTCAAGGATTGATGAATTCCATTTTCAAACCCTTAGAAAATTTGTGTTAGTATTTTTTGATGATATACTAATCTACAGCAGGTCTTGGAAGGATCATGTTCAACATGTTGACAGGGTACTCAAAATATTAGAGGAGAAACAATTATATGCCAAAACCTCCAAATGTTTCTTTGGAGTACAAGAGGTTGAATATCTGGGTCATATTGTATCTCAAAAGGGTGTTAAGGTAGACCCTAGCAAAATTAAAGCCATTAAGGAAAGGAAAGTCCCCACAACCATAAAGCGGTTGCGAGGATTTCTCAAGTTAACAGAGTATTATCGCAAGTTGGTTAAGAATTATGGAAAGTATTTACGGGAAAGCTATTTATGAGAGAAGTATTTGGAAATACGCATACACTAAAATAGTGACCTTACCTAATGGGAAGACACTTCAAGGTAAAAAATGATCATGATAGCCTTAAACACTTTTTGGAGCAAAGACTATCTTCAGAAGAGCAGCAAAAATGGGTCACAAAGATGTTGGGTTATGAATTTGAAATAATCTACAAAAAAGGAAAGCTTAATGTTGTTGCAGATGCACTCTCAAGAAAGAATGAAGAGTTGGAAGCATTGCTTTGTGCCATTTCTATTATCCAACCAGATTGGATAACTGAAGCAAGAGATGAATGGAAGAAGGACAAAGATGTATGGATACTCATTCAAAAGTTGCAGCAAGATCCTAGTACATCTGATACATTTAGTTGGAAAAAATGATTCCTTATGGTACAAAGATCGCTTATATCTTTGTAAGAATTCCCAACTAAAACAAAAGATTCTTCTGGAATTGCACACTTCTCCTTTAGGAGGACACTCAGGATTTTTTAAAACTTACCACAGGGTGAAGAAAGAATTTTTTTAGGATGGCCTTAAATCTGATATTCAAAAGTTTGTGGCGGAATGTTTGGTTTGCCAGCAGAATAAAGTGGAAACAATTAAGACCCCGGGACTTCTACAACCTTTATCCATTCCAAGTCAACGTTGGGAGGAGATTTCAATGGATTTTATCACAGGTTTACCTAAGTCCGAAGGAAAAAGTGTCATCATGGTGGTAGTTGATAGACTTACCAAGTATGCACACTTTTGTGCATTATCTCATCCATTTAAAGCAAGTACAGTTGCTACTACATTTATGGAAACAATTCAAAAGCTACATGGAAACCCAAATATTATTGTAAGTGACAGAGATCTCATTTTTACTAGAAATTTTTGGATGGAATTATTTTCTTTTTTGGGTACTCAACTAGCTCATAGTTCATCTTATCATCCTCAATCCGATGGTCAAACTAAGATAGTGAATAAATGTTTGGAAGGATATCTTCCTTGTTTTGTATCTGATAAGAAAACACAATGGGTCAAGTGGTTACCTCTCGCTGAATGGTGGTATAACACTTCCTTCCATACTGCAGCAAAAATGACCCCATTTATGGAACTTTATCGATATCATCCACCGTCCATCACATCATCTTTAAGAGAATTCTAAGGTTCAAGCAGTGCAAGGTTACATCAAGCATCAACAAGAAGTTCTCCAATTCTTAAAGGATAACCTAAATTTGGCACAAAATCGAATGAAAAAACAAGCAGATCAACATCACAGAGAGAGAAGTTTTGATGTAGGAGACTGGGTATTTTTATGGCTACAACCATATAAAAAAAATGTCCCTCAAGCAAGCTAATAAGGATAATAAATTATAGCCAAAGTACTATGGTCCTTACAAGGTGTTGCTAAATATTGGTACTATGACATACAAATTGGAGCTTCCTGCTTCTTCTCGAGTGCATCCAATTTTCCATGTTCCATGCTTAAAGAAGGCTATAAGTGACAAACTTCCAGTTCAAACAATATTTCAAAAACTTGATGAGGAAGGAAAAATCATATTGGAACCTGAAGTAGTCACAGAAACAAGAACTCGAAAGCTACGAAATCGATCAATTTCAAAGTATATCATCAAGTAGAAGAACTTACCCACTGAAGATTCTACATGGGAGGATGAGAATTTTATACGGAATCATCCAAAGCTACTCAAGCATTGAGGACAACACTTTTTTGAATGAGGGGGGCATGTTAGGTACCTATATTACTAGTATAGTCCCTTCTTGTTGTTAGTGTAACCCCCTTATTGTTATTGTTGTACCCCTGTAACCCCAATATTGTTATTATTGTGCCCTTACATTATTATTGTTAGGTCGACTAGGATTATATTGTGACCCCATGGACTCCTATATATAGAAGGAGGTTTTTTCATTTGTATCATCCAAGAATTGTTCGTTTATGTAATGTATTGGAGGTTTCCCCATAGAAGTGGTTGATTTCTAAGGCGTTGATCTCTCTTTTTTTCTATTTTTGGAGTTGGTTTCATAACAAATACTTGAGTGAGAACAAGAAGGAAGTTGCTCAATGCCCCTACTCAAGCACATGTTGTCATGTTGTCTATGGAAGAACCATCCAAAGGATATATTTCAAACTAGTCAAGATCAACATTGGCTAAAGGCCATGAATGAAGAATTAGACCAAATAGAGAAAACCCATACTTAGGAGCTTGTTCCAAGACCTAAAAACAAGAATTGGTATTCAAAATTAAATGATTGTGGAGAAGTGGTAAGGAACAAGGCCATAATGGTATGCAAAGGAAATCCTCAAATAAAAGGCTTCGATTTTGATGAAACTTTTGCTCCTATTTCTAGATTAGAATTAATCAGAATGTTTCTGGAATATGTTTTCTTTGAAAAATTAAAAATCTATCAAATGGATGTCAAATATTATTTTCTTAATGGAGAGCTACATGAAGAATTTTATATATAGCATCCAAAAGGCTTTCAGCTGACAGAGAATCCAAAAAATGTTTTCACATTGAAGAAGCCTGTGTATGGTCTCAAGAAAGCCACTTGAGCTTGGTATTCCAAGCTAGGAAACTACCTGCTCAAGTGTGGATTCAAAAAAGGTGCAGCTGATGACAACCAATATGTCAAAGAAAAGGATGTTGATCTCGTTGTGGTAGTAGTATATGTTGATGATATCATCTTTTCTAGTAATTTAGATTTTTTAAACAATGAATTTACAGTTGATATGAAGGTTGAATTCAATATGTCCATGCTTGGAGAGCTATCAAATTTCCCTATATTGTAGATAACATGGACCCCTAAAGGCATTGTATTTCTCAAGGCAAGTATCTCAAGGAAGTTATAAAGAAATTTGGCATGGAAAGATGTTATTTAGTGAGCACTCCAATGGTTACAGGTTGCAAGCTTGGTAAGATGGATGAATCTCCAGAAGTGGACCAAACCTTATATAGATCCATCATTGGAAACCTTTTATATTTGACAGCTTCAAGACCAGAGATCGTGCAAGTTATTGCAATAGTTGGCAGATATCAAGTAGCTCCTAGACAAAGCAACCAAAAATAATTCTTAGATATCTCAGAGAAACAATGGATTATGGACTGTGGTACCCAAGAAGTAATGATTTTTCATTTACTATTTATGTTCATGTTGATTGGGAAGGTGATATATATGATCAAAAGAGCACAAGTGGTGGTGCTTTCTTTCTTGGAGAAATTCTATGTAACACCATCTTCCAACATATACCCAAGTAACCGGCCAACCAAGGTAAACATGCGACAAGAGGCTACTAAGATGAGATTCAACCTCCTAGATGACCATAAGGAAGTGGACCTGATGGAAACAAGATAAACACACCTTACACAGCATAAAAAACATCCTCATGAAGTAACCCAACTTTCTAGGGCCCTATTCCCTGAGGGGGAACTAGTTTTTAACCCATTTGAGGCTTAGCAGTGGACATGTAAGGGAAAGGGAGAGGTTATATACCCTTAGCTGTGGGCATGCCTTGTCAATGCCACGGTCAGGGCCCCAAAAGTTCAATATTGTGCTTGCAACTGGATTTGTGCTACATTTTCAGCCCCTGAGCCCAGGTCACTACCCAGAACTTCTTGTAACTTTAGGAGAGGATAAATAACATTAAAACAAAGAAAATGAAGCAATCACATCATGAGGAACTCATCCGGACCCCGCCCAACCATGACAATAATTTCCTCAAACATGTCACAAACATTGCATCTATAGGTATAAACAATAGATTTAAACATGGGGGTCTCTTACAAATATGAGAATAGCTAAGAATCATTTATCCCCTACAACATAAGCTACAATACATTCTATTTTACCATAAGTACATTGGGTACTCATTTACAGTAAAAAACATAGATAGAGACATACATCATCATTGATCAAATACATGCTTATAACCAACATAATAAAAACATAAATACCATGGATATAATATCAAATAATTACATACATAAACCAATAAATTTTCATACCTAATACCAGAGGAACGATCTCTTCATTACTAAATTTAAAACCCAACCAGAGATGTGACTTCCACATTCCACGCGACCATAGATTGGGTGAGTCAAGTCTCACTTCAGCCAATCACCCTCGTTCCATATTCCAAGCATGAATGTCAAAATTTATCAAACACATCAATCAACCACAAACCAGGGCTCTAGATACCAAAACTTCTCAACCCCAAAAAAAGGTATTCCACCTCACGGTTCGACATCACTAACCATCACGGATTTATCTCTATTCGATTTGTTCCAACCAGGGCTTCCAGGACTAGTAACTCAACCCAAGTTTTTCCTAAGCTCCAGAGCATTTGTCCAACCAAGGATCTAGGACTATTAGATCAACCCTCCTAAGTCTCAAGAGTGGTTTTTTGAACAAGGCTCCAGGACTAGTAACTCAACCCAACAGTTTTCCTTCGGGCTCCAGAGCGTTTGTCCAACCAAGGCTCCAAAAACTAATAGCTCAACCCAATAGCTAAAGGAATAATGAGAACCAACCATAAAACAATCAATGTAAATAAACCCACAATACCATGGTTGTACAGGAAATGGAAAGGCTAGGAAAATACATATGCATACACCATGCATGCCAAAACTATTGAGGAAACATACATGTAACTCGGTACCTACACTAATAACTTGTTGTAGATGTTGATCCAAATGTCCTCTTGTGCTTTCCTACTCTTCCTTTTCCTTCTTTCTCAAAATCACCAAGTATCCACACTCTCCAAGAGTGCTCCAAGAAAACTCTAATTATCCAAGAGCATGAGAGAGAGAGAGCGCAGTTAATGAGAGAGCTCCAAAAATGTACTAACAGAAGCTTGAGCCAAAATCTTACCAACTGATCCTCGGAATCCTTTTTATCAATGAGGCCTCTATTTTTTTCATTTTCCATTATTTTCCTTCATTTTCCTCCTCACATGAAACCTGTGACCTTTCACCTCCCTTTTCTCCTAATTTCCATTATTTTCATAAATAAAATTCCAATTAATGCCTCATGTCTTTCCAAATCCTTTTCCTTTGTCTTTGCCAATTTCCTTTAGCCATAATAAACCGAAGTGACATGCACCAGTATGTTTTTCCCACCATTCAACTTAGAATATGTGTCTCATCCACCATGGTTATATATATTTTTACATGAATTTTTACCAGGGTTGTTACAGAACCCTCCCCCTTGGGGAACACTGTCCTTGATGTTGAATGACACTTATATCTAGAAAAATGATGAAAATAAAACATACTTCCCATGGAGCTTTATAACACATCTCGTTACAGTATTTACAATGACCACTACTAGAACATCACAAACATATCGTTCACTAGAGCTTTATAACATATCTCATTACGTATTTACAATAACAACCAGATATACTCATACACATTTTCTTCAATCAAATAATAACCATACTGCCTATGGAGCTTTATAAACCAATTGCATACATTATTTACAATAATATACACATATGCACATTTTCTCAACCAAAAAATAAAGGATATGATGCCCATATCATCAACAAGGGAGTCCAAAAGCTCAGACCTCCACCCTAAAAGTAATACCAAGATTCACCTCCATCCTAGCAATTCCATAATATACTTCCAAATTCTAAGTTGCATCCAGTGTCCAGTGCTACAATCTTGTGCCACTTGTCTTCTTAGTGAACAGTTATCAGCTCATTGTTCCAGGGCACACTCACAATGTGTATCTGATTCCATCTTGCAATGGTAATGACCAAAATGAATCCATCCCCGACCTTCCCTTCTTTTCTTCACATTCCCTCAGGAAATCTGCTCACCCCCTTCTGTGCAATCAGTCACCTTCCAAGTTACAGTGTCACCCCCATCTCAGGAAATCCATCCCTTGGAAAGGCTTCCTCGCATTGGAAGGTCAAACAATGAAGGCATATAGCTACCTCAAAACCATCATATCGATCATAGCATGCTCATGGAAATCAATGGAAATTATTAGGTACCAGTGTCCCACAATGGCACTGCTCCTTAATTTCTTTACTAGCATATTGTTGTCTGTTTCAATTCCTTCCATTTTTGTTGCTAATTCTTGTAGTCAGTTTAAACCATCACACCCTGAGCATTACATGCGTTCCTGTACCAAGCACATAATTTCCATTAGATTTAAAATAAATTGAAATAACTTCAAATCATACCTCATTGGTAGTCCATCAATAAGGTACACTTGAACTTATTTTTACTTCCTATCACACAAGTCAAACTAGTTGTTTGATCAAATCATCATGTATAAACATATCACCTCTATTTAGCTCAAAACAAAACCATCATAGGCCAAAATCATGAATCACATGCAATCATCATAATGGCATAATCACAAATCACATGTAACCATCATAATTCAGAATCATAGATCACATGTTTAATAAAACTGAAATAAAATACTGATACTTATCCTTCATCGGTCCTTACTTTTTCCCTTGTTCTTTCTATACACACACCAGATCAGTTGCCACACCTGACAAACACCTAGTGCCTTTTCTTATCTTCAATTATGTACATGTACACACAGTGTACATCACAACATGTACACCGACATATGACATACAACACCATACGATACATGAAACCATACTGGCATACGACACATACACCCACACCTGGTGTACAATACAACACAATGCAAACACCTACACTGGCATGCAACACATACACCTACACCTGATGTACAATAAAAAAACTATACATATACATATACGTACACAGAGTAAAACATAACGAATACACATGTCACGATACCACGACTACCCTATGCACATACATAGTACTACATGCCCTTAGCACAACATGTGTGACATGCACACAATACCACATGTATACTAGAACCATATGCACAACATGTAGATAGTACCACTTGTACACAACACTACCTACACAACATCACATGTACTAGGCACCACCTGCACAACTTGTTCACAACGCCAAATGTACACCGCACCACCTATATAATGTGTACACAATACCACATGTACACAACACCACATGCATGACATGTACATGACACCACATGTACACAAAATCACATGCATGACATGTGCACGACAATACCTGCACACAACACCACATGTACAAGATGTACACGGCACCACATGCATACAACACTATATGTACAATCATGCACACATCACCAAATGTACATAGCACCATATTTACATCACACACACAACACCATATGTACATAGCACTGCATATTCAACATGCACATAACACCATACGTACACAACATCACATATCCAACATGTGCACAACACCATATGCACACAACATCGCACATCCAACATGCACACAATATGATATGTACACATCACCGCAATTATCACATGTACATAGCACCATCTATGCCTAATAATGCATATAAAATATACACGCAACACCATATATACAACAGACATACAACATCATATGTACACAATACTAAATATGTTACATGTACACATCACCATAGGTATGATCATTGAATATACAAAATGCATAACTAATACACAATAGTAGGACCGCACATCCATAGAACAAACACTGACCCCATAAGCAACATTGATTCTAGTGTCTTTCCACAATCCATGATTATCCTATCATGCCATAGATCACACTACTTTCACTTTGTTGTTGTACCCCTCATCATTACCTGTTCATAACATAAACCTAGGAATAGTACAATCATATTAAATTAAATCATATCCACATGACACTGACCTCGTATATATGTCAAGGCTACTCTTCCACTTGGTTCCTCATATCCATGAACCTATTCATGTCATTCACCTTCATAAGAAATCATTCCTCCACAAGGAATCCTTGGAAACCCTTTCATATAGTGACATAGATACATAGATACATACAGATATATATTAGCATAAAACAATAATGATCCTGTCAGAAAACGACATTCATACACACATATATAAATATAAACATTAGCATTAAACAATCATGATCCATGACGACCCTATCAGACATGAAATACATACATACATACATGTATACATATATAAACATCAACATAATCATGATCACAACACAATTGCTAGATATCATAAGGTATAGGTTAAGAGAACTTCCTTTATCCATGCACAACATGAACATCAATGAGAAAAACAGTTCCCAACTTTAGCCAAGGCATCTGATGCCTCAATTCCATTTGCTTTACCTTTTTGTTACCTTTCTCATGTATTTACGTCCACCATCCATTTACCACAATGGACCCAACCAGTCCATCCAACTGTCATATTCTTACCTTTCATTGTGTTTAGTCATGCACCGAGCTTCGTCTGTGTCTTTCATTACCTATTAGGTACCACACAACTCTCCCCAAGATCCATTAACTTTCCTCTTTCCCAACCAATTTCCAAACTCTCAAACAAATGCAATAACAAGAAACAACAAGAAGAAAACCGTGAAAACCAATAACAATACGACACTGCAAAAAAAGTGGCATAACTATGCACCAAACATAAACAAGACCGCAAATCAAGCGTAAACGAATCAAAATGACCAAAGGCACAAGACTTAGCAACAAACACCATGACTCGATCCCCCATAGCTTCCCAACACTTCCAAAGGAAAGCTACACCTGATCCTTCATGAATATTTCATGGAAGTCTCTTTTTCCGTGCAATACCCTACATCATACTATCGTAAAAACATAATTGTCAATGCATAAATAAACATAACAAAAATCTAGTTACCTTACTTTGTTGGGAAAATCATGTTGTCTTGTCACTGAACACACACATGTCAGTAACATGTCCCAAATATCAATACAACATATATATTAATTTGGAATCAACATTTACCAAGTCTAATACCATGTCATAATCAACCAATAGTAAAAATCATAGTACTACAACTAGCACACAGTTACACTCAAGTACATATCAATTGTCTCAACGCATACGTGTTAGTACAATCATATTAAAACAAGATTATTACTTCATGCTATCTTGTCTGCACAACCAGTCTAGGTTAGCACAGTATAACTTGACAACACATCAATTCAAACCTAAATAAGATCTTGATATCCATAAAAGTAACTAACTAACATGTTCACATCATAAGCTCATAACCAATTTTCATTCATGCATTCAATCACATATGGAAATTTAGTCACAGCCGACTCATACCTGAATGTCAAAACCCTAACCATCTACATAAGCCAATCCAAATTAGCATAATACATATAACATCAAGATGTTAATGAAATAACCCTAATCCTAAAGTCACTAGCATGTAACAACAACAACTTATATACCATGCTCATCAATAACATGTAATGTGATCATCAAGATAACTATCATATAGCAAAAACAATTTTACGCATAACATGCTCATCAACAACATATAACTTATCTAACATAAAACAACAATATAAATGCATACACCATAGGTTTCTATCATTCATGACTATCTGACACGTGTACATATAACCAAACTAATCAACTAGCATCTATAATATATGTAACCATAACATCAATAGAATGAAAGGTATACACATAACCATAATGTATATGACTACAGTGATCAACTAGCATTTATCACATATGTAACCATAATAACAATATAATGAGAAACATATAAGTAACCCTAATGCTTACAACAACCATGAATCACATACTCGCATTCCAAGCATACAACCTTGTATGGTGATATTCTCTTACTCCAAAATCCATTGTTGCAACTTCACTTTAATGGTCTGCATCTCCTGATCTATCTTAGCCAACACATTATCATCATAACATAACAATATCATCATGATGACCTAATTTCCTACAATGACCTTATGCATAACAACCTCAATCAAACCAATGCAAAGTTGACCATATGCACCCACTTGACATGTATAACCAATCATGAATGACCAATGCATGTTCAACATATGACATCACACAAGAAATCATACACGGAGAACACCGTAGCATGACAAATATGTAACCCTAGCATAAGAAAGAAATGCATATACAATATGTAAGCAAGCATCCACGAACAATACAAAAGCATGAGCAACAAATAACCAGTCATACACTCATGCCAACATGTCGACAACAACACCCTCAACACTTCAATGGTGACACCACTACCACCATGGAGAACACAACACGGATTCAAAAATCACATATATACCACAAGCATACTAAATACATATGCAATCAACATAAATGCATGATCAACGCACCACCCATCTAGTCTGAGAGTTGAACCATGCTTTGATACCACTCTATAACACCCTCTTCCCACATCCACCCAAGTAACCGGCCAACCGGGGTAAACATGTGATGAGAGGTTACTAATATGAGATTCAACCTCCTAGATGACCTTAAGGAAGTGGAACCGACAAAAACAAGACAAACATACCTTACATAGCATCAAAAACATCCTCAGGAGGTAACCCAACCTTCCAGGGGCCTATTCCCTGAGGGGAATCTGGTTTTCAACCCATTTTAGGCTTAGTCATAGGAATGTAAGGGCAAGGGAGTGAGTATAGACCCTTAGCCATGGGCATGCCTTGTCAAGGCCGCAGTCAAGGCCCCAAAAGTTCAATATTGTGCCTACAACTTCATGATTCATGCCACATTTTCGGCCCCTGAGCCCAGGTCACTGCCCAAAACTTCCTTTAACTTTAGGAGAGGATAAATAACATTAAAAAAAAAAAAGGGAAGCAATAACATCATCAAGAACTCATCCAGACCCCACACAACCATGACAGGAATTTCGTCAAACATGTCACAAACATTGCATCTACAGGTACAAACAATAGATTTAAACATGGGGGTCCCTTACAAATCTGAGAATAGCTAAGAATAATTTCTCTCCTACAACATAAGCTACAATACAGTCTATTTAACCATAGGTATATTGGGTATTCATTTCCAGGAAAAAACATAGATAGAGCGATACATCACCATTGATCAAATGCATGCTTATAAACAACATAATAACAACATAAATACCATGGATATAATAGAAAATAAATCCATACATAAACCAATACATTTTCATATTGAATACCAGAGGAATGAGCTCTTGATTACTAAATGTAAAACCCAACCAGAGATGGGACTTCCACGTTCCACCCGACCATAGATTAGCTAATATATGTCTCACTTCATCCAATCACCCCCGTGACATATTCCAAACATGAATGTGGGACTTTATCAAACATATCAATCGACACCAAACTAGGGCTTCAGAGACCAAACCGTCTCAACCCCAAAACCAGTGATTCCACCTCATGGTCGGACATCAGTAACCATCATGGATTGATCTCTATCTAAGTTATTTCAAGGCTCTATATTTTTTGTTCCAACAAGGGCTTCTAGGAATAGTAACTCAAACCTAGTTATTCATGGGATCCATAGCATTTGTCAAACCAAGGCTCCACGACTAGTAACTCAACCCTCTTAGGGCTCCAGAGTGTTTATCCAACCAAGGCTCCAGGACTAGTAACTCAACCCAATAGCTGGCTGCCGAGCTCCAAAACGTTTGTCCAACCAAGGCTCCAGGAACTAATAACTCAACAAAAAAACTAAAGGAATCATGAGAACCAACAAGAAACAATCAATGGAAATAAACCCACAATACCATGGTTTCCAGGAAATGGTAAGGCTAGGAAAACCCACATGAATACACCATGCATTCCAAACCTAGTGAGGAAACTTACATGCAACACAGTTCCTACACTCAGAACCCACTGTAGATCCTAATCTCGGATTCTCAATGTCCTCTTGCGCTTTCCTGCTCTTCTTTTTCCTTCTTTCTCCAAATCACCAAGTATCCACACTCTCTAAGAGTGCTCCAAGAAAACTCTAAGTATCCAAAAGTATGAGAGAGAGAGAGAGAGAATAATGAGAGAGCTCCAAAAATTTATTGACGAAGGCTTGAGTCAGCATCTTACCAATTGATCCTTAGAAATGTTTTTATTAATGAGGCCTCTATTTCCTTCATTTTCCATTATTTTCCTCCTCACATGAAACTTGTTTATTTTCATAAATAAAATGTCAATTAATGCCTCGTGCTTTCCAAATCCTTTTCCTTTTCCTTTGCCAATTTTCTTTAGGCATAATAAATCGATGTGACACCCACTATGATGTTTTTCCCACCATTTAGCTTAGAATGTGTGTCCCATCCACTGTGGTTATATATATTTTTACATGAATTTTTACCAGGTTGTTACAGTCTAGTTTCATGGTTGAGCAAGAAGCAAGCTTCTATTTCCTTATCTACAGCTGAAGCAAAATATATTGCAGCAACTTCTTGTTGCAATAAATTATTGTGGATGAAGAAAACCTTGCAGGATGTACAAGTGTTCTATGATGAACCTATTCCCATTATTTGTGAAAACACAAGTGCAATCAACATGTCAAATAATCCAATTTTTCACTCCAAGTCCAAGCATATCCCATCAAGTATCATTTCTTGAGAGATAAAGTTGCAACACAGATTGTGAAGTTGGAGTATGTACCTACCAGAGATCAAGTTGTTGATATCTTCACCAAGCCACATCCTAGAGAAAAAATTGAATATTTGAGGCAAAGATTGGGAGTTGTGCCTCTTGCATCCCTCCATTATCTCTTCCTTCAAGAGGAAGAAAGGAATTTGGTTCATTATCAAAATATCAAATTGAATTTTCCAGGTCCACAGGGATCAACATGACAGAGGAAGATTTGTTGACCAGAGAAGCACGATGACAGGGGGAGCATAGTGGTGTCTTTTTCAATGATGCCAAAGGGAGGAGAGATATAAAGAAATAAAACCAAAAAGGGGGAGTGAGATACTGATATAGTGATCATGCATAACAAAAACACCAGCTGCAGATAACACAACAATGTGAGAAACCGGTAAAAAGGAGTGCATTTCAGGGGGAGCATGATTTAAAAGAATTAAAAGAGAAAAAGGTGTTTTGTTTTATTTTGGTGTTTCCATCAATGCCAAGGGGGGATATTGATGAAATTTGTTGTCATTAATGGAAATAGGGTAATGGAAACAAATTTTTAATAGATTTCAAGAGGTAGCCCAGGTATCAAATAAGGTCTCAAGGAGTAGATTGATGGAGCAGCATGGCAACATGGAAACAAAAGGTACAAAGGATTTAGAGAAAATTATGGGGTAGCAGATCATCTTATATGTAGTTTCAAGTCACCTAAATGGATAGAGCTCTAAAATAGCTTTCCAATGGTATATGGAAATATTGAAAATGCCTCCTGGATCAAACGTTAGATCAAGTTAAATTTTGGTGACCCCAAGTCCAAAATAATAGAGTTAGCAGAGGTTTTGGAGGACCTTTAGCACGTAGCCAAAGTTGGCACAAGTTCCAAGATAGGTGGAGCCTCTAAGAAATATCTACAGGAAAATGTGTTGGACACGTTGCGGAGTGGAAATTGTTTCAATTGGAGCAATCGGCAGTGGGTTGAACCCACCGGGAAGGCTCACCCCGAAACGGTTACTTTGGCATATTGGTAGAGCGTGTATTAAGTTATGTGTTGAGAGAGAAGGACTGGCATAATTCCATCCCAACATTCATGCCCTGGAGGGTTGAATCTAGAGGTTATAGTTACAGTGAAAATTTGTAAGCGTCGGGAAAAATTGAGTGGGTGGATCCTACCTATTAGGGATAGTCTGACGATATTACCCCAACGGAAAAACCTCTAGTGCACAAAGGGATAGGCTCGCAGGAAAATGTCGGGCCACGTGGTGACTAACTAATGGCACCTGATACAAGACTTTAGATAGCAATGATGTTCATGGGAGTGGTTTACAGCACCTTTGATCGCGTAAATCAATGGTGTAGATCCACCCCGGAGTCACTCCACGATAAACCACAATCCACTCAGGAGTGGTATCAAGGAGAGAAGTGCTTGAACCCGATGATTTTCGTAAAAATAAATTAACGAAGAAATTGGTCGCAAAACCAAAAGTCCAGAGACTTTTTTCTCTCTCCTCCAGGAGGACAGGTGGAAGCACGGGATTGGCTAGGAAAATAGCAGAGGATGATGTCAGCATTAGCTAATAGGAGGTGGACACATGGCATGTGTTAGCCACCTATAATAATTTGTCAAAGAAAACAGGTGGCTAAATATGTTTCTGAGCCTTCAAGAGAAACATTTCCTTTGTAAATCTATCATTCTTGAAGCCATCATGTGTTTTCTATCCTTTAGAGAATCTTCACTGTTGTTTCCATTAATGAACCCTGTTGTTTACCAAAGGAACAAGTTGTTCATGAGGCCCCATTTTCCACCATCTCACTTCTCTTTTCATTCACAAAGAATTCCACTTTTCACCCTTATTCCCTTCACAAAATTCCTCTATAAACCTTCATTTTAACCTCTAAATCCATTGTAAACCTTATATGTCCCTTTATTTGGTTTAAAAATCCCTTTCCTGGCCCACCGAAACCTTCATTTGACCTTAAAATTCCTATTTTGCACTATAAATACATTAAGCCCCCGAGAGCTTATATTATTCAGACGTCCTCCTCATATGTCCTTAGCCCCACAATCGGGCGCTTAAAATACACTAACCTCTGTCATAACCTTACCTATCGTTTGTTTTTTCCATTCCCCGACATTACGATTTTAAACGAATCTGGACCGTTGAATCCACAAGAACCAACAGCCGAGATTGTGTCACGCTCAGCCCATTGAACGCGCTCCATGACAAACATCATACGTCACCGGGCCCCACCAGTTCTTCTGCCCGCACATATTGCCGCTATTGCAAGCAACCCGCACCGTCCAATCAATACCAAGCGATCCGACGGCTTAAACTCCGTTTCGCAAATTTTTTGTGCCCAAGGGTTAACGTTTCAAAATTTTGCGAAATAGACTGTTTTGAGAATCCACGTGTCGGCCAATGTATGGAATCGCATTCCATCCACGCAAAACCGCCTCCCCCCATTTCATTTTGCGAAAACCATCCCCAGTTTTTCGCTATACCGCTGCTCTCCGCAACGTTGCTCTCGATTTGATCCTAGCCGTCGATCTCTGAGTTTGCACGGTCCACATTATATCGCGACGCCATTTCACTTGCTTTCCTTTTTTCTCCCGAAATGCTTCATCGGAAAATCTCCACTGTAGATCACGACTGAACCTTATGAAGGTTCTCATCCTACCAAACCCCATTGGACTCCGGTTAGCCACATGTTGTCAGATTCAACCCTCCTCCTAATCGCAATTGCTCTTCCTCTCACTTCTCCTCCCACCTTCGCAAGCCTTCACAGAAGTATACCTGGGGGCTATGGTGTTGTTGTTAATTATTATTTTATGTTTATGGTGTTTAAATGTCATGCTAGATTCTGGTAATGCTTCCCAATACCATGACGCTTCTGTCGTAGTGACGACTCTGTAACCTATCAATACAAATGGGAAGCCATGCAGGGTGAATTCTAAGATGGATTGATGTGTCATGAACATCAATCGTACATGTAAACCCTCCAGCTCAGCAGAAACCCCAGATACCTGTACAGCCAGCAGCACAGAAGATTGGAGTTAAAGGATTAAATCCAAGGACTGAATATTTATAGTTTAATCCGTTGTTAAAGGGATAAAGGACGCAGATAAAGACCCGAAGATGATCAAAGAGGCTTAATGAAGCCTGAAGCCTCTACAAGCCAAATCAGAGAGGCTAGTTACTTTCCATCGACCCATACTACCACCTGTAGTCCTATTTTCATCAACACAAGGCACAGTTAAGGTAGTCAGAGATATTTTTGATAGATGTAGCTCAGAAGTAAATGCCCTATCTACCAGAGCTCGTTTAAGTCAACAAAACAGCCAGAGTGCAAATACAAGCAAAAGCCCATTTAATGAAGTATGGAGCATGTCATTCCTTCTCCATCAAGCCTCCCAGAGACCGAGAAGCACTAAATTCTTCATTAAATTGGGCCAACAATCTCTTCAGTTACTCCACCTCCTCTTTTACCTATAAGTACTCATTGAAGATTCATTGTAAAGGGTTGGGATTTTATTGACTTTTTGAATTGTTATTGAGGGGAAGTAGTTGAGTATTTTGTATATAGTAGGCTGGGAAGGAAATTTTGGACTGTAAAAAGCCATTGGACTCAAAGTATGTGACTGGTTTTGCACATCAATTGAACAAGAAGATTCACAGGATCCTGGTCTATATTATTGGTGATGTTTTTCTTACTGTTATTGTCTTCTTTCCTGTTTTTCATACTGTCCATTATTCTCTGATAAAGAACAGCAAGTATAGATTAGGACATACTGTTGGAAGTACCCTAAATCTCATGGATAATATTTATCTTTGTGTTTTCCTCTGATTCTGTATTTTAAGGATAATTCTATAGAGTATAACCAGTCAAGAAATGTTGGTGAGCCCATGTCTTCATTGTAGAGTACAACTCAAACATCATTTTGAAAGATATTTTCATTGTATGCTAAGACTGAACTAGGAAGTCTATGGCTATTCCCTGCCCTCCTCGGTTTTTCTCCATCAGTTTGTCTTGAAAGTTTCTGTGAGTTGGTGTCAAAGCAGAGAAGGCTAAAATTCTTTTCTCCTCATCTTAGGCCTTGCTCGTGTTATTAATATTAAATACAATTGCCCGAAAGAGGTTATGAGGACTGATTGTCTCTCTGAGAGTATACGAAATCAAAGAAGGTGTCCTTAGTCCTTACTGATCTTAAGCTGCCCCTTGTGTCCTATTGAGAGTTTCCTGAAGTATGTCAAAAGCAGATAAACTTGCATTTGATTCATAGTAGTCGTGACTGGCTTTTTATTTCACCTCAATTAATGTTCCACCTCACCATCTATCTAAAAAGATCCTTTGGTATAGATGACTTTCCCTATGGAAACCCTCGGATAGTTGTTATGCGAGTAAACCCTTTTATGACTCCATAGCCCAAAGGATTGGCGCTTATCTTGACCTATCTTCCCATGTTGAAACATCCTTCTATTTAGTTCCTTCTTCACTTCACATAACCTTCTCAGTTAATGATCTCCAACCAACCAAAAAAACCAAACCCCTGTGCTTCATACCTAGCCTAACACCATAAGATGACCTTAAAGATATATCATTATTTACATTTATAGAGAGATCCCTCTCTGGATCCAGGAGGGCTGGATCAGATCCTGCATGCTTGATGTTTTCCTTGTCTTGCTTTTCCAGAACTGCCGAAACACAGAACCCCCCAACATAATGGCTGTGCAGGTGGGGGGGAAAGTTCGAGTCAATAAGGAAGTTGAATTTATATACCTTAGTGGCATAGTGGCCTCGAAATCCCTTGCTTCAAGAATATTTAGAAGTTAGCTGGGCCAGAGTCCCCAACATAATGGCGACCCAATCGGGAAGTAATAATAAATTCATCTAAGTATACCTAGGGCCTCTGCAAATCCTCTTGATTCAATAATATTTAGGTTAGCTGCTAAGCCACCAAGGTAACATAATGGTACCAATCCGGGACCCCGAAAGAATTTTATCTGTGAGGCCCTTAGACCTCAAGATCCACCCAAACCTCCTTAAAATTGGTATTTAATTGTTGATGGTGGATAACAACTCATCTCAAAAAAAATTGAAACCCCCCACCTGGCAACTCCACAACTCCCAAAAGACCAAATGACTCCATTGGCAGAAGACTCTGAACTGGTTGAATAGACACAGTGACCTCTTTTCTGATTTACAAGCATGATTCCAAGGATAAAATGAAGATATGCCCCAATGAGTAGGGATCATATCCCTGGATTCCCACACAAAATGCCTGAAATAAATTGGTTGAAATACCTACCTATTTTTCAGGATGAAAATGTTGATGACCCCTTGTTACATCTCATCAAGTTTCATATACATGTGTGGAGGTTAAAAGTTGAATGGCATGAGGACTGTCTTATGAAAATGTTCATGGCAACATTAGAAGGTAATGCAAGGAATTGGTATGAATGGTTAGAAACTAAGAGCTTGTTTTCTTTAAAAGACATGCACCAAGTATTTTACGAGAATTATAAAGAAAACTCTCCATCCTTATCATGAATGTTGTAAGTATCAATTGTTGAGTCTCAAATCTGCATCCTTTCCATACACTTTTCTATACCTTTTTCATCCACCTGAACCTCCCAAGTTGTCAATATCATTGTATATTAATTGCAAAAGAGCATCTAACATGGTTTTTAATTATATTTTTGTGTCTACTGTTTGATTTAGATTTTGCTCATCTAGCTGCAGAATCTTGCCACTTTCCGTAGCTGCTGCAACTTTCCGCAGCCATTTTGTGAAACTCTATGTTACAGGTGTCTACAGGAAAAACGAGCCACATGGGCAAGTCTGAAATGATGTGGACATGGATCGTGTCCTATTGGCTCGAGCAAATCCATCTAAAGAGGTTGCGGTCAAAGATGTCCAAATGGAAGTCAACCGTAGAGTCCCACGGTGACAGACTGCTTGTCATGTTGTTCTATAAGTAATGTGCTTTCTCACAATTTGGTGGGAGACAATCACAGATTTCGATAAGCTATTCCATAGCCTAATCATCCACTCCTCATAGATTTACTCTTCAATACGGCCATGATCCTAGATCCTTGGACGTAATGGTTTACGTGTTCTCCATCAGCATAAACTTTAGGAAATCAGTTATATTACCTTTGTTATAAATAATGCGTTTGCATACGCATGTGAGATTAGTCTCTGTTAGTCTCCATTAGCTTCAGATAGCTCTGTAATGTAATTACGTTGCCATTGTGCCGTAATATCACCTTTCTGTTATGACTACATTTTAATATATAAGAAGACTCTGTTTCCAAGTGTAATTCGTACTTGAAGGTTGTTGCCGAGGTTGGTGCAGAGGGCCCCTGCACACGCTGAGGTTTTGTGCATTATTTTATAGTTCTTGTTTTATTTCTTTAAGCTCATTGTGTCATAATCCATTCACATGTTTATACATTGCATCTTACATGGTATATATGCTTCATTTATGTTTATAATATTTTATGCTTTACATTTTACTTCTGTTTTTCATGTTTTATGTTATTATTAACTGATCAGTGTTCTTGTTTCAGGTTATAAATAGGTAGCCCGGGCATTTGCATAACTTTTTGATTAATGACATGAAATTAATATTGTTCTGCTGCTAATTTGCTTTTCTTAGTTTCTGTTTAATTTCAGTACTGCTTTGTTTATTTCATTTTTGCTCATTTGCTTCAGTAGTTAGATTTAGATATATTAAATTGCTCATAACATCTCAGCTGTTCAAAAGCCATATAGTCAGACTGATGGTGAAGGATTGTATTATGAAATGTGTAGTTTGATATTAGTTTCCTTTCTGCAAGTTAGATATATTAAATTGCTCATAACATCTTCAGTTGCCTCCGAAAGCCACAGCTGGACTGATGGTGAGGGATTGAATTATGGATGTGTAGTTTGATATTAGTTTCCTTTCTACAAGTTAGAAATATTAAATTGTGCATGACATCTTCAGTTACCTCCGAAAGCCACAGCTGGACTGATGGTGAGGGATTGAATTATGAATGTGTGGTTTGATATTAGTTTACTTTCTACAAGTTAGATATTAGTTACTCAAGTTGTTTATGGTTACTTCCGAAAATCATAGTTGGACTAATGATGAGGGATCAGAAGACAAGTTGATGTAATTTGATTTAGATTACTTTGTTGAAATTTTGGATTTCTTTAAGCATAGTTTCTTTTGTGTTTAGACAATAGCAAAAATAGTTTGTTTTTCATGCTCAATAGTTCACTGTTTTGATTTATTAGACTAGCAGCACCTTTTCATTTCAGCAGCACATTTTCATTTCCTTTCAAGTTTTGTCATTATATGTTTCAAATTCCTTTTTAAGTTTCAAGTTGGTAAATCATTATAGAGGATATAATTTCCTTGAACAAACATAACCATACTTGTTTTTATTTTAGAATCTCCATCTCACCTTAGAAAACCAAAAACGACAAAAAGTTAAGAAATAGGTTATCTCAGACATATAGTGCGCCACTTCATCGCCTACGAATCCCGATTGATAATTAATGTAGCAATTTAGGACACACTTAAATTGACCAAATATTCATTCAACATCATACAACACTAAGTAGATACCCACAGGATTTGGTTAATATGTATCCCAGGATCTCTCTGTGAGTTGTTCATACTTCTACAGCATCCCGGACATCACAAGAACCTAGATGAATCAGTTGAGGAAGAAATCAGTCAAGAAATAAAGGACATTCCTCAAGATATACCTGCAAGCACAGACATTGATTTATCATCCCTTGTAGCTGAGGCCCAAGAATACATCCTGCCTCAAACTCAATCTTTACAAGAAATAGAAAGCTGCTGCACTTCTGCTCAAAGAAACAGAAGAGCATCTTCCCCTTTGACAGAAAAAGAGATAGATCAGATTATTAATAAACAGCCAGTCTCTGAAACGTTTTGCAAAACAAATACTCTTGCCCATTCATCTACTGAGTTTTGTTGTACAGATTTAGACAACTCCCCTGTGAATCAGAATGAAGAAAGATCTGTTGATAATCCAGTATGTCTGACTAGTAGCGTTACTTACATTAATGATTCTCCTAATTTTGATTTGTCTAATGATGATGTTCTCCAAACGGAATTTGATCTTGCAGGGCCATCATTAGTAGTTTTGTGGGAGGAAGATCAGTTCCATCAGCTCCAAGAAAGTAATGAGCCCATGCAGACTATTTATGATACTGATGAGGAAAGCTATGAAAGTCTAGTAGCAGGTGAAGATTCATTGAATCTTCACTCTACTTTATCTCAGATCACGAGTAATAGTTTCCATGCGTTTGGAAATCAGTAGCCTTTCATCTCAAAGGGTGAAGAGGAAAACAATGAAGAAATTTTTGAGCAGGTTGAAACCAAGGAGCCTTCTCTTGAAAAAGAGGAAGCAATGGAGCAGACCCCTGCTCAAGAATACATGGATCTTTTCACAGAGCTTAGCCCATCAAATTAGAATATCTCAGAGCTACAAGAGGAAAAAACTGCAGTATATGATGAGTCCTCTAGTTCAGAAAATAATGAAGATGAGGAAGAGTTTCTTTCTCAAAAGAATCCTTTCCTTGATCCAGTGGAAGAGGAAGTAATCCTGGTTGAAACCTACTTGTCAAATGCTCACAACCAGGTATTATTTCAAGATCCTTATGCTCATTTCCTGCAAACATTTAGAGAAGGATCAAAGGCCATCAAGAGCAGCTTGTTGCAAACAACAAGAAACATTTTAGAAGTTGCTGCTAAAAAAAAAGAGAATGGGAGTGGCCCTGCCAGTCCAACATGCTCAAAGAGATGAGCAAAGACCAGTCATGGAACCATCTGATTGACTGGATGTATTGGAAAAGAGAGTTTGTCATCTAGACATGTAAATATTTCAAGTTAGAATAGGGTAGGTAGGAATCTCAATAAAGCTCAGCCTGTGAGCATCTAGTTAGTTGTTGATTTTACTTTGAAAGAAAAATTCAAAAAAATACAAAAAATAGAAAGAGAATGGTTCAGACAAGCTCAAATCTTGAACCTGTGGAGTTCTAAAAGAATGGCTCAGATCAGATCAAAACCTGAGCCAGAGAAATTGAAAGGTTGGTTCTAACATGCTCAAAACTTGAACCAGCAAAGAAGAAAAAAGACAGCTCTAACAGGATCAAAATCAGAGTTGGAATGAAGAAAGAAAGGTGACTCTAAAAGGCTAAAATCCGAGTCACAAGAAAAAGGAAGGATGCTTTTAATTTTCAGAATTTCAAGCCTTCACAATTTTGTTTCAATTTTCTGCAAAGTTTCAGTTCATGTGCAACTTGTCTTTATGCCATGGACCCACATCAAATCAGATAGTCTAATCCTAGTTTGGCTGTGTTTTCAATTTCTGTTTTAGAATATAGAGAATGAAAATCTGCCAGACAGTTTAATCCTGGCAGATATTAGTTTAGGTAGAGCAGCTATGAGACCAACTGTTTAACCTGGTCTCATGGAGGAATAAGGGTTGAATTAGATTAGTTTTTATTTCAATAAAAAATGATGATGAGGAAGGTCTGCAAGTCTAAGTGCACCTTGAAGAAAAAATGTTAGGACAGTAGGATGGGTAGGTAGTTGTTTGGGAAAGTATTGTTGCTGATATAATACACATCATGTATGTAGCATCTGATCAAAGAAGAAAAATATGGTCAAGGACCAGGCTCTGGCCTACTTCCAAAGATTATATCTGAGATTCTTGACACCTTCAAGAATATGCCATTCCCATGTGGAGCCACTGTTAGCCACCTATAATAATTTATCAAAGCAAACAGGTGGCTAAATATGTTTCTGAGCCTTCAAGAGAAACATTTCCTTTGTAAATCTATCATTCTTGAAGCCTTCATGTTTTTTCTATCCTTTAGAGAATCTTCACTGTTGTTTCCATTAATGAACCCTGTTGTTTACCAAAGGAACAAGTTGTTCATGCGGCCCCATTTTCCACCATCTCACTTCTCTTTTCATTCACAAAGAATTCCACTTTTCACCCTTATTCCATTCACAAAATTCCTCTATAAACCTTCATTTTAACCTCTAAATCCCTTTTAAACCTTATGTGTCCCTTTATTTGGTTTAAAAATCCCTTTTCTGGCCCACCGAAACCTTCATTTGGCCTTAAAATTCCTATTTTGCACTATAAAGACATTAAGCCCCTGAGAGCTTATATTCTTCAGCCCTCCTCCTCATATGTCCTTAGCCCCACAATCGGGTGCTTAAAATACACTAACCTTTGTCATAACCTTACCTTTTGTTTGTTTTTTCCATTCCCCGACATTACGATTTTAAACGAATCTGGACCGTTGAATCCACAAGAACCAACGACCGAGATTGTGTCCCGCTCAGCCCATTGAACCCGCTCCTCGACAAACGTCATACGTCATCGGGCCCCACCAGTTCTTCAGCCCGCACACATTTCCGCTATCGCATACAACCCACACCATCCGATCAATACCAAGTGATCCGACAGCTTAAACTTTGTTTCGCAAAATTTTTGTGCCCAAGGGTTAACGTTTCAAAATTTTGTGAAATGGGCGGTTTTGAGAATCCATGTGTTGGCCAATGTATGGAATCGCATTCCATCCGCGGAAAACCACCTCCCCCCCCCCCCATTTCATTTTACGAAAACCATCCCCGGTTTTCCGCTATACCGCTGCCCTCCACAACGTTGCTCCCGATTTGATCCTAGCCGTCAATCTCTGAGATCGCACGGTCCACGTTATATCGCGATGCCATTTCACTTGCTTTCCTTTTTTCTCCCGAAATGCTTCATCGGACGATCTCCACCGTAGATCACTTGGATCTAACGGTCCTCGTTCCTCATCCCACTCAAACCCCATCGGACCTGGTTAGCTGCTCTACCAAGATTCAACCCTCCTCCCACTGCAATCGCTCTTCCTCCTCACTGCTCCTCCACCCTCGCAAGCCTCTGTTGTAGTTATACCCCACGCAGAGGTGTTGTTTAATTGGTTTATTTTATGTTTGCAGGTTTAATGGGGTTAGATCTATAATGCTTTCCCACAGTCATGAAGGTGACACTTCGGTTCAAAGTGACAACCCTGTAACCTATCAATGCAAATGGGAAGCCATGCAGGGTGAATTATAAGATGGATTGATGCGTCATGAACATCAATCGTACCTATAAACCCTCCATCTCAGCAGAAACCCCAGATAGTTGTACAGCCAGCAGCGCAGAAGATCGAAGTTAAAGGTTTAAAGCCAAGGACTGAATATTAATAGTTTAATCCATTGTTAAAGGGATAAAGGACGCAGATAAAGACCTAAAGATGATCAAAGAGGCTTAATGAAGCCTGAAGCCTCTACACGCCAAATCAGAGAGTCCAGTTACTTTCCATCAACCCATACTGTCACCTGCAGTCCTATTTTCATCAACACAAGGCATAGTTAAGGCAGTCAGAGATATTTTTGATATATGCAGCTCAGAAGTAAATGCCCTATCTACCAGAGCTCGTTTAATTCAACAAAATAGCCAGAGTGCAAATACAAGAAAAATCCCATTTAATGAAGTATGGAGCATGTCATTCCTTCTCCATCAAGTCTCCCAGAGGCCGAGAAGCACTAAATTCTTCATTAAATTGGGCCAACAATTTCTTCAGTTACTCCACCTCCTCATTTACCTATAAGTACTCATTGAAGATTCATTGTAAAGGGTTGGGATTTTATTGACTTCTTGAACTGTTATTGAGGGGAAGTAGTTGAGTAGTTTGTATATAGTAGGCTAGGAAGGAAAGTTTGGACTGTCAAAAGCCATTGGACTCAAAGTATGTGATAGGTTTTGCACATCAATTGAACAAGCAGATTCACAGGATCCTGATCTATATTATTGGTGATGTTTTTCTTACTGTTATTGTATTCTTTCATGTTTTTCATACTGTCCATTATTCTCTTATAAAGAACAGAAAGTATAGATTAGGACATACTGTTGGAAGTATCCTAAATCTCATGGATAATATTTATCTTTGTGTTTTCCTCTGATTCTGTATTTTAAGGATAATTCTATAGAGTATAACCAGTCAAGAAATGTTGGTGAGCCCATGTCTTGTTGAGTACAACTTGAAACATTGTTCTTGAAAGATATTTTCATTGCATGCTAAGTAAAGACTGAACTAGGGAAGTCTATGGTTAGCCTTGTCCTCTGGTTTTTCTCCAACAGTTTGTCTTGAAAGTTTCCCTGTGAGTTGGTGTCAAAAGCAAAGAAAGTTAAAAGTCTTTCTCTGATCTTAGGCCTTGCTCTGTGTTAATCTTAAATGTTTTCCACTGTTTGAAAGCGGTTATGAGGACTGCTGGATTGTCTCCCTTGAGAGTATGCTGAAAGAAGGTTAGGTTAAAAGTCCCTACTTGATCTTAAGCTACCCTTTGTGTCCTTATTGAGAGTTTCCTTTGAAAGTATGTCAAAAGCAGGATAGGTTAAAAGTCCTTACCTGATCTTAGGCTGCACTTTGGTTTCTTTCTTTCACCTCACTTCTTAATGTTCCATCCCACCATCTATCTAAATAAATCCTTTGGTATAGATGACTTGCCCTATGGAAACCCTTGGATAGTTGTTATGCGAGTAAACCCTTTTATGACTCCATAGCCCAATGGATTGACACATCTCTTGAACTATCTTCCCATGCTGAAACACCCCGCTACTTAGTTCCTTTTCACTCCATATAACCTTCTTAGTTAATGATTTCCAACCAAACAAACAAACCAACCCTTGTGCTTCATACCTAGCCTAATACCATAAAATGACCTTAAAGATATATCATTCTTTAAATTTGTAGAGAGATCCCTCTCTGGATCCAGGAAGGCTAGATCCTAGGATACCAAAGTGGTTTGATGTTGTCTTGTCTTTTGGTTTTTCCAATCTGGCCAAAACACAGGAACCCCAACAACATGCATATATGGAATTTTTTGGCACCAAAGTGGCCCTTTTCTGGGTGACAAGTGTCACCAATCAGAGGTTGACATGTGGCATGGGTGACGTCATCCTAGAGGGATCAACCTAGAAGATTCAATTTTCGGCATTTTGGAAGTAGTGATGGGTTGTAGAGTACCAGAACACAATGGTAGTGGATAGAGTGACAGCTAATGAACATAGGGTCATGCAGACCCTACCATCTAGCTCATCCCATTGGATGGAGACCCATAATTTCAATTATCTGGCATAAGGGGATGCACTAATTTAAGGGAGCTTCATCGTTAGCGTTGTACATAGGTTACATGTAACAATGGAGGACCAAGGGCACAACGTAAATTGAAAGTGGGGCCAAGCATGAATCCTATAATCATCTAATTTTTAAAGAAGTGAAGATTCAAGATCAGGAGCAATAGCATGTGGGATGATCTTTGTTCGCCTTACGTAGAGTTGTGACCAATGGCACAGAGTCATTAACAAAAGAAAACAAGCCCACATATGGCTCCGAAAGGGCTAAGCACTCAATAGCTTAGGTTGTGGTCATAGAGACCAGTCCTGTGGTGGAAAACAGGAAAAGGGATGAGAAAAAGGGCTTAAAGGAAGAAATAGTGGAACTCCCTATTAAGAGCTAGTTTTGGAAGTTAAGAGAAAATAGAATTGTAGATAAAAATAGCAGGTGTACTACTAAATCCTATAAAAAAGGAAAAATGCAAAAAATAAGAAGTTCAAGTTGCAGAAAAGTCATTTAAGGTTTGTTTGACTTGGAAATTAATCCTAGAGATAAAAAAAACAATCCAAAATATAGAGATGAACATGTCAAAGGAAAAAATAAATTCTTCATGCACAAATTCAAATCCAAAGTTAGCAAAAATAAAAATATATAAAAGCAGTCCTAAGTAAGTATAATTTCCACAAGTGTTTTGGAGACAAAGCTTATGTTGCAGCAAGGTGTTGGTATGGTTTTTTCAGTGGTTAGGGATTGTTGAAGGTGTTGGTGGTTGAGAGATTCAATTATTTTATAAGCAGAGAAGGCATTCATGTTTCTGAGTTTGAAAATGGATGAAATATTGAAACAATGAGTGTCTATCAAGTTGTATATTGTTGATTATGGGTTGGTGTTCCTTCCAGTGGGTGTTGGAGAATAGGTGGAGTTGTAGCTCGAATCAGTTGCAGCTGGTAAACTATGAAGTTGTAGCAACTTGTTGGTTGTAGCTAGAACATTGTATTTGCAAGTTGTAGCTTGCACTAATAATAAAATGGAGAAGCATTTTGTGAAGTTATTTGTTCCTTGAATATTCCATTGATTGTTGAAGTAGTTTTCTATCATATATATGTTGAAATTTATTTTTATTGTCTTATTATGGAAAAAAAAATTAAGTTGGATAAATTGGTGAAAGTTTTACAATACTGATTCAGCCCACCTCTTATTATTGTCTTGGTTTCCAACAATTGGTATCAAAGCAGATTACTTCTAATCAGTCTAAGAGCTGGAATAAATATCAAGGAAGATTGCAAACCAGGAAGGAGGTTTTATCAATAAGGCACCTATGTTCAATGGAACAAACTATGTGTTTTGGAAAATGAGGATGAAGACCTACATTTAATCACTTGGTGTTAATGTGTGGGATGTTGTGGAATAAGAATATCAAATACCTCTAGCATTGGTTACCAAGTTGGAGTTCACATGCAATGCTAAAGAAATGCATGCATTTCTTGCTAGCCTACCTAAATCAGAACTTGTCAAAGTTATGGATTGCAAATTTGCTAAAGAAATTTGGGACAAAATGAGCAGTTGCTATGAATGAGACAACAAGTTAAAGAAAGATAAACTCCAAGGTTTTAGAGTCAAATTTTAAAATTGAGTATGCATGGTGATGAATATATTGCAAAGTTTTTTCAAAGATTTGATGAAGTTTTGAACACCATTAAAGGGCTTGACGAGAAGCTAGATGAAGATGTGGTAGTTCGAAAAGTGTTGAGATATATTCCTAAGAGGTTTAATCCCAACATCTTAGCCATTGAAGAAACAGAAAATATGAACACTCTCACTCTAGATCAAATCCTTAGAATACTCATTGTGTATGAAATGAGGAGTTCTAAAGGAAAGTCTGCATCTAAAGAATCAACCTTCAAACCATAAAAGAAATGCAAGGATGAGCATTCTAACACATGATGTGAATCAGATGAAGAAGAATTTAATTTTTTGAGGAGGATCAAGTGACGATTAGGAAAGTTACCTTTAAATGTCTTAACTATAGTCAAGTTGTTCATTACGCATCAAAGTGTCCTGAAAAGAATAAAAAGGATCATGATCCTAAATAATAATTTAAAAATGTTAAAAAAGATGGAAAGGATGCTAAGAAGAAAGGTTTCTATGCTTAAGATGAGAGCTCCTCTAAAGGTGATCCCAGACAATCCTCAGATAAGTACAAATATGATGAGAGCACTAAGGACTTCATGTTTATGGCTATTGAAAATATGCAAGTCGAGGCTATTAACTCTGATAATGAAGAGGGAGAATTCGACCTTGAGGGAGAGTTGGTACGTTCTCTTGAAGAAATGGAGAGGATGAGAGCGAAAAACAAAACCAAAAATAATACTTGATAAAGGAAAAGGTTGAGGAAGTAGAGCCATTAATTTTTTAAAGGAAAAGGCTCAAATATATGAGAAGATGGAAGGAGAAATTGTGTTGTTAAAGAAGGAGATTGAAAAGGTTAAAATGCAACTCAACTTCAATCATAAATTCAGCACAGGGACAAAAAAATTAAATGAAATTCTGGAGGCTCAACGCATCTCCAAAGACCGAATTGGTCTTGGTTTTGATGTTGAATCTAACACAGAATATGAATTAAAAAGTAAAAATGCAATCACCTTTGTTCCCCCAGCAAAACAAGGGTCCCGTAGTAGCTAGAAGACAATAAGAAATCTGAGAAAAGTCAATAAAAACAACAAAAGGTGCACATTGTCCATGTTATTCGAACTGCCCAAAAATTTTCTCAGCGCATAAGAAAATAATAAAGGAACAAGGATATCTTCCTAGGGTATTGTTTTACATGCACCAATTATGGCCACAAATTTGCAAACTGTAGAGTTAATTTATCATTCAGACAACTTAGATCTAAGAGAAGATTTCAGCGGAGAAGAAGCGAACCCATGTATAATAATTCCTTTGTTCGCTTGAATTATCAAGTACAATGATTTAAGTGCCAAAATTTTGGGAACATAACAGTTAATTGCAGGCTTAAAGAAAGAAAGACAGAGCCAGTTATTGAGCAAATTGAACAGAAGCCCAAAGTCTTTAAAGAGAAAGAGAAATTAGAGCATTGTAACATTTCCTTGTATGCTCACAATGGTGGGAGTAATTAGTATGTGGACAGTGGTTGTTCCAGGCACATGACAAGAGATAGAAACGAGTTTCTCACTTGGAAGCACACTGAAAAAGGTAATGTGACCTTTGGTAATAATACTCCAGGAAAAATAATCTCAAAAGGAGTGGCTAGTATCTCAAATTGAAAAGGTAAAGCTAAGGACATTTTATATTTTCATGGGTTGAAACATAATCTGCTAAGTGTGTCTCAGATGTGTGATCAAGGCTATGATGTGATTTTCAAAAATAAAAAATTTCAAAACAAGTCCACAGGTACAGGAGAATTACTTGTTGAGGTTCTAAGAACAAACAACAATGTATATGTGTTGAAATAAAATACAGAAAGATGATTCTTATCAAATACATATAAGAGTTTTTTGTGGCACAAAAGGCTTGTATGTATGAAATTTGACCAAATTTTCAAGCGTATAAAGAAAAACGCAAGCAAGGACCTGCACATGATTTCAAAACCAAAGAAAATTATTTGCAAATCTTGTCCACTAGGAAAGCAAGTTCGAGTTCCTTTCAAGGCAAACGAAAACTCTTCAGCAAAGCCATCGCAGTTGGTGCACATGGATTTGTGTGGACCATCCAAAACTAATTCAATCATAAGTAAGCTATATTTTATGCTAATAATTGATGATTTTAGTAGGATGATGTGGATTTCCTTTCTCTGGGAGAAATCTGATGCTTTTGAGAAGTTTAAAGAATTCAAAGCTATGGCTGAGAATGAAATAAATTGCAAAGTCAAAAGAATTAGGTCATATAATGGAAGTGAGTTCACTTCAAATAAATTTGGTGAATTTTGTAAGACAAATGGAATCAAATGGAATTTTACCATGTCATAGACTACCCGACAAAATGGTGTTGTAAATAGAGAAAGTGGGTTAGTGGAACAGTGGGCCAGAGAAATGATTACTAAGAGGAATGTTTAGCAAATGTTTTGGGTAGAGGCTATTCACACATTAGTTGTCACCCTCAACAAAGCTCATTTTCGACCCAACAGTGACAATACTTCATATGATTTATGGTGTGGCAGACCTGCAACAGTCAAACACTTCAAAATTTTTGGCAGCAGATGCTACATTAAGAGAAATGATGAAAAACTTGGCAAAATTGATGCCAGAGTTGTTGAAGGAATTTTTATAGGTTATTCAAATAACAACAAGATTTACAGATGATATAATAAAGACAACAAGAGAATAATTGACAGTATAGATGTGAAATTCAATGAGGTCGATGATCAAGAAGTGCAACAGCTTGAAAAAACTAGCGTTGATGACTCAGTAAGAATTGGTGATGAGAATGATGAGGCAATTTCATAAGAAAGCAAGGAAGAACCCCCTAATCCTCAATTCACAGATCCCCCAATGTATGTATAAAATCATCACCCAAGTGATTAAATAGTTGGTGAATTAGATACTCGAGTGAAAACAAGAAGGAAGGTGCTCAATTCCCCTATACTAGCACATGTTGTCATGTTTTCCATGGAACAACCAAAGGATATTTTTCAAGCCAGTCAAGATAAACATTGGCTAAAGGCCATGAATGAAGAATTGGACTAGATAGAGAAAAATCAAATTTGGGAAATTTTTCCAAGACCTACAAACAATAATGTCATTGGCACAAAGTGGATATTCATAATTAAATGGTCGTGGTGAAGTGGTAAGAAACAAGGCTAGATTGGTATGCAAAGGCTATGCTCAAATAGAAGGCTTGGATTTTGATGAAATGTTTGCTCATGTTTCTATATTAGAAGCAATAAGAATGTTTTTTGGATATGAATGTTTTAAAAATTCAACATCTATCAAATGGATCTCAAATATGCTTTTCTTAATGGAGAGCTACAGAAAGAATTTTATGTAGAGTAGCTAGAAGGATTTCAACTAGAATAGAATCCAGATTATGTTTGCACACTGAAGAAGGCTTTGTATGGTCACAAGAAAGCCCCTAGAGCTTGGTATTCCAAGTTAGGAAACTAACTGCTCAAGTGTCCATTCAAAAGTGGTGCAGCTAACAACAACCTATATGTGAAATAAAATGATGGCTAGATCATTGTGGTAGTAATATATGTTGATGATATAATCTTTGCCAGTAATTTAGATTTTTCGAAAAAGTGAATTTGCGGCTAATATGAAGGTCAAATTAGAGATTTACATGCTTGGAGAACTATCATATTTCCTTATATTGTAGATATAACATACCCACAAAAATATTTTTATTTCTCAAGGAAAGTATATCAAGGAATTTCTAAAGAAATTTGGCATGGAAGAATGCATTTTGGTGAGAACTCCAATGGTGATAGGTTGCAAGCTTAGTAAGATGGATGAATCTCAAAAAGTGGACCAGACGTTATATAGATCGATCATTGGAATCATTTTATTTGACAACTTTAAGACCATTCATCATGCAATTTGTTTCAATAGTTGTCATATTTCAAGTAGCTCCTAGACAAATCCACCTATTAGCAGCCAAAAGAATTCTCAAATATCTCAGAGAAAAAAAGAAATATATACTATGGTACCCAAGAGGTAATGATTTTTCATTTATTGTTTATACTAATGTTGATTAGGCAGGTGATATATATGATAGAAAGAGCACAAATGGTGGTTCTTTCTTTCTTGGAGAAAGTCTAGTTTCATGGTTGAACAAGAAGCGGGATTTTTTTTCCTTATCTACAGCTGAAGCAGAATGTATTGCAGCAGCTTCTTGTCACACTCAAGTACTCTTGATGAAGAAAACCTTGCAGGATGTACAATTGTTCTATGATGAGCCTATTCCCATTATTTTTGACAACACAAGTGCAATCAGCATGTCAAAGAATCTATTTTTTCACTCCATTACCAAGTATATCCCCATCAAGTATGATTTCTTGAGAGAGAAATTTGTAGCACAAATTGTGAAGTTGGAGTATGTACCTACCAGAATGCAAGTTGCTGATATCTTCACCAAGCCACTTCCTAGAGAAAAATTTGAATATTTGAGGAAAATATCGAGAGTTGTGCCTCTTGCCTCCCTCCACTAGCACTTCCTTCAAGATGAAGAAAGGAATTTGTTGCATTATAAACATATCAAAGTGAAGTTTCCAAGTCCACAAGGATCAACATGAACGAGGAATATTTGTTGACTAGAGAAGCACGATGACAGGGGGAGTATAGTGGTGTCTTTGCAATTGATGTCAAAGTGTATACATATAAAGAAATCAAACCAAAAATGGGGAGTGAGGTAGTGATGTAGTGATCATGCACAAAAAATAACAACAACAACACCAACAACATATAACACAACAACACAAACTAGTAAAGAGGAGTGCATTTCAAGGGGAGTAGGATTTAAAAGACTTAAAAGAGAAAAAGGTGTTTTGTTTGATTTTGGTGTTGCCATCAATGCCAAAGGGGGAGATTGATAAAATATGTTTTCATTTATGGAAACAGGGTGATGGAAACAAAGTGTTCATTGTAGTCAGGAGGTATCATAGGTATCAAACAAGGTCTCAAGGAGCAGACTGATGGAGCATCATGTAAACAAAATTTATATATAATTTAGAGCCAATTATGGGAAAGATAACCATCATATATATATATATATATATATATATATATATATATATATATATATATATATATATATATATATATATATATATATATATATATATATATATATATATATATATATATATATATATATATATATATATATATATATATATATATATATATATATATATATATATATATATATATATTTTTCCACGGTATATGGTATATGGAAGTCTTCAAAAGACCTCCTAGATCAAAAGTTATAGCCATTCAAATTTTGGTGACCCCAAGTCCAAAATAATATAGTTAACAAATATTTTTGAGGACCTTTGGTGTGTAACCAAAGTTGGTACAAGTGCAAAGACAAGCGGAGCCTCTAGGCAATAGCTCCAAGAAAACGTGGTGGACATGTTGCATAGCAGAAATTGTTTCCATTGAAACAGTTGGCAGTTGGTGGAACCCACCCGGCGGGCTCACCCTAACGCGGTTACTCCAGCAGATTGGTAGAGCACATATTAAGTTATGCATCAAGAGAGAAGGACCAAGATGACGTCATCCCAGCAGTCATACCCCAGAGGGTTCACCTTGGAGGTTACAGTTGCGGTGAAAATTTGTAAGTGTTGGGAAGAACTGAGCGGGTAGAGCCTACTCAGTAGGGATAGCTCGGCGGCATTAACCCGACGCAAAACCCTCTGGTGCACAAAGGGATAGACCGGGAGGAAAAGGTCGAGCCATGTGGTAACTTTCCGACCACACCTGAGACGAGCCTTTAGAAAGAAGTGGTGGTAACGGGAGTGGTTTCCCACGCATTTGATAACATAAATCAACAGTGGAGATCCACCCCAAAGTCACTCCTCAAAAAACCACAATCTACTCAGGAGTGGTATTGAGGAGAAAATTACTTGAAACTGACGGTTTTTATAAATTAAAAAAAAAAAACTAAAAAAAACAAAACAAATAAATTGGTCGAAAAACCAAAAGTCGAGAGACCTTTTTTCTCTCTCCTCCAAGAGGACAGGTGGAAGCATGGGATTGGCTCAACATAAAACATAATATGGTGTCAGAATCAGCCAATAGGAGGTGTACATGTGGCATGCAGATATGGAATTTTTTGGCACCCAAGTGGCCCTTTTTTGGGTGACAAGTGTCACCACTCAAAGGCCAACAAGTGGTAGGGGTGACGTCATTCCAGAGGGATATTCTGAGATGATTCAATTTCCTTCATTTTGGCAATGGTGCGAGTTTGTAGAGTAACGGGACACGATGGCAATGGGTAGAGCGGCAACCAATGAACATAGGGTCATGTGAATCCTACCGACTAGCTCACCTTGATGGATTGAGACCCGGAAGTTCAATAATGAGGCATAAGGGTATGTGTTCGGTTAAAGGGAGATTCGTCCTTAGCGCTGGACATAGGTTCCATGCAGTAGTGGCGTACCAGGGGCGCAACGACAATTGAAAGTGGGGCCAACCCTAGCTCCCATAATCACATAATTTTTAAAGAATTGAAGAGACGGGATCAGGAGCGCTAACCTGTGGCTGATATTTGTTCGTCTCGCATAGAGGTGTGACCAACGACCCAAATCCATTAACAAAAGAGAAAAGGCATGTGTAGGGCTCAAAAACAGTTAAGCACCTAATAGCTTAGGATGTGGTCATGGATACCAATCCTATGGTGGAAAATAGGAAAAGATCCAAGAAAAAGGGGATTAAAGGATGAAACAACGGAAATTCTTGTTAAGAGTTAGTTTTTGTAGTTAAGCCAAAATAGAACTGTAGACAAAAATAGAAGATGTATTTTTAAATCGTGTAAAAAAGGCAGAATTCAAAAAATAAGTAGTTCAAGTTGCAGAAAATGAAATTAATCTTCGTTTGACTTTGATGTTAATCCAAAATATAGAAAGCATAGTCTAGAAGATAGAGATGATTATGACAAAGGAAAAAATAAAGGCTTCATGCACAAATTCAAATCCAAAGTTAGCAAAAAGAAAAATCTATAAAATCAGGCCTAATCAAGTATAATTTACACAATGTTTTTGGAGATAGAGATTATGTTGCAATGATCTGTTTGGATGGTGTTTTCAGTGATCAAGGATTGTTGAAGGTGTTGGTGGTTGAGAGATTCAATTGTTTTGTAAGAAAAAAGGGCATTCATGTTTCTGAGTTTGAATATGGATGAAAGATTGAAACAGTGAGTATCGAAAGTTGTATCTTGTTGATTAGGGGTTGGTGCTCCTTCTAGTGGGTGTTGGAGAATAGGTAGAGTTGTAGCTCTAATTAGTTGCAGTAGATAAAATAGGAATTTGTAGCTTCCTGTTGGTTGTAGCCAAAACACTGTATTTTCAAGTTGTAGCCAGAACATTGGGTTGTTGCCAAACACATTATTTTTTCACATTCATGGAAATTGATGTCGTGCCCCTATCATTTGCCATCTTAAGCATATTTCCATTAATCCGAGAAGAATATGGAATAAAAACCTTTCTATGGAAGATAATAATATTGTGAAAATACCTTAAAAACCCCTAATTCAAAATGATGTCGCAACTTGAACATTTAAAACCTACGATATTTCTTAGTATTTCATGTTTCATACCTAGTAGACTACAATAGTGTCACATGTTTCTCATTCATAAGGTGTGACATGTTTTTAACAAAGGTAAAAATAAAAAGTACAAGAAGTTTCTAGAAAAAGGAATCTCATGGATGGCATCTTTTCTGAGAGGTTTGGATCTAGCTCCCAACCCTAAATTTTTGGACCTTAGCCTCCATCCCTTGTCCTCCTCTTGTCCTTTCCCAATATTATAAGTACAACCATCTTCCAATGAATGGCTAGTTAGAAAATCTCAAAAAGGATTTATGCCTTTGGTGAAACTCTGGTGAAATATCAAACCTTTGATCTCAAGAATTTTGAAGGGAGAACATTGAAACAGAGAAAAGCTAGAAAGGGACCTATAACATCAAAGTGGCATCAATTTGTCACATTTTCTTCATTATAATATAGTTACATGTGTCTTTCCCACAAATTATTTTCTATCTGTTTGACAATATTTGGATATACTTCCTTGACCATTAATATAGGGGTTTTTTTATAGAAATGAGTACTTATGGAATTAAGTTTGAACATGGTCATAGAAAAATAATAAGGAAATTATTACATTCGATTCAAAGATACAACATCTTCAAAATACATCACGAGGGGAATTTCAAAAATTACATGTAACCTTCTACCACGATCATAGAAAATGAAAAAATTACTACAAATATAGGTTTGACAGAACTAGCCACATAGAAAAATGCATTTACAGTATGCAAACATAACTCAAGAAGTGGGGTCAATTGACATCTTATCCAAGGGTCCACCAAGTTATTGGTTGTGCTTCAATTCTCAGCTTAATTTCTATGACACTGCAAGTTTGCAAGTTGACAATGAATCCCACCAAGCTCATCTTCAAGGAGGTTTACCTTTGTCTAGAGATTTTGCACTTCTTTTGTAAAGAAGAGGATATTGGTGGTTTGTTAGCAGACATGATGTTGTATCTCACTATTCTCATCATTATAGTCGATGAGGAGGTGAGGGCACAGGTTACAAGGGTTGGAAAAACTAGGGGTTGAGGAAGGAATTTATTTTCTCTCCATAAGGAAAGTACTGCAAATTTTCACCAAAAAATATCCAAACACACCTATAAGGGGAGGAGATGAATTGGCAAAGGAGGTGCCTCACATTGAAAGGCTTTGGGTAGCACAACACTAGGAAAGGGACCAACAGGGAGTGAGGGAGAAAGCAGGATGACTTATAAGACAACTCAAAATATAAATGAAGGCACTAATAATTAAATACTTATGGAGAGAGTGCATGATAAAGGGATCAAGGGAAATTTCCAGAGGATAATTCATTTGCATATGACCACCTCTAACTACTGGAACAACTTCAATAAACATGTAGGGCAGCAAAGAGGCCTTAAGGTTGAAATTGGAAACAATTGCACCTGCAGTTAAAACTTCCAAAATGACATCTAGTGGAATATGAGTAGCCCTTGTCTTTCCCAAAGGATAATTATGCCAAAAACTTGTTGAATTGCATGAGTAAAAAGAGCTAGAAAAGGGAAAGAAGATTATGTGCCTGTGTGTATGAAAAAAAATGGGTTGATCACTCTTCCCACCGCCGAGCACAAGGCTCCCAAGCTAGGAAGAACTCTGAGCATCAAAATAATTAGAGGAGAACAAGTCACTTATATTCACATTGGCACATTCAAAAATAGGCCCGTACTTCATTAACCTTATTTCACCCACCATGAATGCAGCTTAAACTTATGTGATATCCCGCACTTCAGGGAGTGAATCAATCATGGAATTCATAAATTCTACCCATTTGTAATCCATCAATATTGGTACAAATTTGGAGGAATAAGTGCGGGATAGTCTGGATTCATTTGACGCCACATGCAGTGAGTAAATAAGTGCATGGCCTTAAACCCAACAAGTCATCGCCTCATAAATTGTGACAAGATCCTGATGCCATATATGAGTCACAAGATTATTTATAGACGGAAGCATCAAGGACATAGAAGGGGGGTAAATACAATTCTTCGTAGCATAATTCTCATAATGCTTTATTCCAACTATCCATATAATAAGGGAGGGGCTAATAACATTATTAGAAGTTTTCATGGGATAAATTTCCATCCTAGAAAACCATTTACTTCACATTGACCTGCTTCAAGATGACTGGCTTTATTGGCATGGCAATTTACTTCTTTGTTTTGGCTTTGTAAGATGTGGAAATAAGCCTTTAAATGTGATAAAGATTCAAGGATGTTATTTATTCTTCGGAGGAGAAGGGTAAGATAGTTGTTATTTGGGAGAGAATGCATTTGAAGGTGTTGGATAGTGATGAGGGAATCCCACATGATAACTATTGAAGAGAAATCGCAGTCTTTGGCTAGTTGAATCCCATTCATTTCTACAAGATTCTTTGTTTTTTGACAAAGCCCCCATGCATACTTTACTTCCTATGTTCCATCGGGATTTAAGAGAATCCCTCCCCCTTCTGCCACCCCTAATTATGTGTGTGTGTGTGTGTGTGTGTGTGTGTGTGTTATCAAATGATTCTTGGATTATATGTGCTTTGATGATTTGTTTGTTTGTACCATTTTAATGTCTTTGCTTCGAAGCATTGAGGATGAGACTAGAATCGACACTTCAAACAATCAGAAAGGACAACCTTAATAAAAAGGTATGATTTCATCCCACTCTCATTTTAATTAATAATTTGATTTCAATTAAACCTAGGGAAATTTTCGTGTTTGTGTCTATTTTGTTCTAGATCTAATTATAAGATCTAGGGAGATCACTCTTGTTCATAAGAGGGATTTGTATGTTAATAATTCCAAAAAGGTTAGTGGACAAGAAACAACCTTACTTCACTCTAATATTGTAATTAATTTCTTCTAACCAACCCCTATTGATCCTAAGCATGGAAATAAATTTTTCATACAACTTTATCACAAAAACCCCCAACTCGAGAGGAACCATTATCTCTTGCGACCTCCTTCAGAGGTTTGTCTTAGAAATGGTGTCGAAGTATTTTCTAAATTCAATGAAACACTATAAGAGAGTTTTATTATTGTGACACTCCTCTGCAATGATTTTGAGAGTAACAAGGTGGTCCACAATTGAATGATGGCTCTTAAACCCATCTTAGCATTTAGCTCTTTTCTCATGTTTTTCTAGCCATAATCTAATCTTATTTTTCAAAATAATTCCCTACAGCTTGGCTCAATGTACTGAATCATTATGGTCCTATAATTAGAGGGAATTATTTTATCCCCACTTTTAAACATAAGTACAATGAGACTCTGTGTCGAATGCTTAGAGAAGCCTTGTTTCACTACCAAATTAAAGAGTTGGTGTATTTGAGCGATAAGGATAGGCCCTCCTATTTTAAAAATTCTAGCCTCGCAGCCTTCAATGTCCTTATATTTCTAGTTATAATCCATTTAACCTCAAACGAAATGTCTTACGGAGAAAATATTTCATCCTATATAGGGAAATTCACAATGGTGTTCATGGCATTTGGGGATTCATAAATATTTTTGAGGTAGGATTCTCGTTCTTCTTGGGAATCATTTTTTTTAAGAATTAGAAAATTCCTCTAAATATTCCTAGGATCTAATTTAGATAGGTGCAATAGCCCTTCTTGATTTATATTTATATAGTACATTTTATTCCTTTTGATGAGAGTTTTGTACATATTTATCTTATCAAACTTAAAAGATTCATTACGAGCAACCATAATTTATTTTCTTGCAATTTTACAATCATTAACATACTAAGGGTTGGTTGATTAAAAATCAATAGAAAACTTGTTAATGGAAGTGGAAAGGGTTGTAGTAAATTATGACATAGAATCATGTTTTTTTCATTAAGAGTTTTCCTATAATTTTTTTCTTCTTCTTTTCTAATGCATTTTTTTAACAATAATATTAGGCTTTTGAGCAATGGTTTATGAAATGTTACAATTTTAAACTCAAAAAAAGAAAAAGAAAAAAATGTTACCAATAGCGCCTATTTTCAATTTCGAAGTTGTTGAGATTATAATTATAATTTTAACAATTGTCAAGTTTGTGATTTCAAAAAACTTATAATGTTATCCATAAAAATATAGGCTCTGATACTAAGAGCTCCATTTCTCAATTCATGGGTTGATTTTGAATTTTTGGTTCCAATGGTACTGATTGTTAAGTCCAAATGTTTCAAATAACTTGTAATTTTAACTTGGAAACAAAAAATAGTGTTGTTGTTTAAAAAGTAGTGTTGTTTCAAATAAAAAATAGTGTTGTTGTTTAAGGGGGGGGAGCTCAATTGGTGATCAAAGTAATGTGGGCCCTAAGAAAAATGAGAGATCCAAGGTTCAAATCCCCCCAGTTGTGACCTTGTTTACAGAGAGGAGAACAGGTCGCAGACCCCAGAGGTTTATTGGTAGCTATTGAATTTAAACAAACAAACAAAAAGTGTTGTTATGAGCACCAATTGTTTGTTCAAATGTTCATTTTAAGGCTTTTGTCAAACATTTTTAAGGCCATGGTTCTAAAGGGGGGTAATTTCAACCCCAATAAAAGGAGTGTTAATATTTGCACCACTTTTCAAAATATTAGTTGGAGTACTACTCGTGCTCTAAGATCTCTGACGACAACCACTTGGAGTCGGATAAATCCATCTTACTGAATTTTTTTAATATAATGGATATAGTAGATCTCAAGGCCTTAAGACCTTTCAAAAAGCCTATAAAGCGTTAAGAGGAAAATCTACTCGGGTGGATCCTATCCCCAAGGTTCATCTCTCATTTATCCAAGGGACCACGAACAAAATTTCCCATGTCCTTAGAAGGAATATTGTCTCCTCTTCATTCAAACCTCTCTGTACTAGTAGAAATTCAATTGGATCTGTCAAGGACCCTATCGACCCTAAGGACATGAAAGGTGTTTAGATGGTTCCTTTTTCCTATGGTACTCCCTATATTGGAGAAACGGGTAGATCCATTAGACAGAGAATCCAAGAGCATGTTGCAGACATTAGGCACAATCGGTTCGGCACCTCAGCTCTTGTGGAACATGCAGAAAAATAGTGTCACTATGTATGCATTGAGGACTCCAAATTTATTACTAAAGTTGATCACTTCCACCATAGGAAGTTAAGGGAGGCTATTGAGATTGAGAGGCATTGTAAGAATCTCAATATAGATGATGGCTGGAAATTGAGTAAGAACTATACTCTAGCTCTCTCTAGGTGATTTCATCCCCCCTTCGATGAGACTCTTGTTGCATCTGATCTTTGTTGTTTTTAATTCCCTTATCTTTGATTATATTTTCCTTTTACCTTCTTTAATATTCTTATTATCTTTAATGTTTTACATAGTTATTGTATATTATCCTATGGATTATAATAATAAAATAATAAATAAATAAAATCAACTCTTATTTAAACATTTATTATTAAATTCTTTTGGCCTTTTCTTTACTCTTTAACTCAATATCATCCTATTATAATAATAAAAAAATTGAATCATTTTATTAAATATTTATTGATAAATTCTTTGATACTATTATTTAATAATATTTCTTAACAACCAAAAGTTTTAAAATATTTTTTCCTAATAAATAATTAACTAATTTAATAACGGCTAGTTCTCAAGGGCTATTTTCGGGCAATGATGCATCCACACTATTTATTCAATAAGATCGATTAGCTTCTTCACCTTGTCCCAAGGATGAACCACATTATATGATTCGAAATGTTGACCAAATCCTAATGATGTGATTAATCTGAAGGACATTCACCTACATTATGGATCACAAAAGTCTTAGATCTAAAATATCAGTTGTTTGGTGTTTTTGGCCCAAACATATTAGCTTTTAGGGCTAGAGTTGTTGTTTAGAAAACACAAACATCTTTAAGTTGTTAACTATGTTTTTCATACTTGTTACAACACATTGAATAACTTTATCATCCCAAAAAATTATGTGAAAATAAATCTGATTTGACTTTTCATCAACCTTGGTCGACAATACCCACCTCTTCACATTGATGACCATTCATTTTGAAAATTAATAGTCATCAATCTGAGGAGGTGGTTACCTCAGACCAAGTGTTTGTGCTCAACCTAGTCTCCTAAATTGAGTTCATTAATTGTCAACCAGGGTTGGTAAAATGCTGAAGTTTGGTGCACTATATGTGCCTAGGTATTTGTTTCTCACTACGTTGTGTTTAGTGTTTTATGATGTTTTTGGGTTTTCTTTTATGGTTTTATGTTCACAAGGGAAAGAACTAAATGCTGATGGAAAGGAGCTACTAGTTAAAAATAGAGTGAAGCCTAAATTATGGATGACAAATGACAAATGCAAATACTGAAACAAAACAAAGCCTAAACTATGGCTAGCAAAATACAAAGCTTGATAATGACTTCAAGGAAATAAATCACAACATGAGCTTAACTTGTTCAATTCATTCATTAATGATATTTTGGAAGAGCTTTGAGAAATGGGCAAGTTAAGTATAAATGAAATTCTTTGAACTAGACAATCAAACAATCAATTTACAATGTTACAACATCTCATCCATGTTTATAGATCTATTGGAATATATTTGGAAAAGAAAATTTGTAGCACCATAAAGTTTTTATTCTAAACTAGCTTCTAACTTTGTTCTACAACTCAATCTAGCACCACTAGGCCTCACACAAAAGTTATAGATTTCTTTTTAGAATGGTCTTTGAGAAAAGGCTTGTTTGTGAAATGGTAAAAAGGTTGCAAAAATACTCCAGGCCTTAGACTGATACCACCTTCTGTCCAGATAATTATGTGTTAGTATGAGTTTGGAACAAAAGAAGTTTTGTAAATAATGAAGACCGTGGTATTTAAATTTAACAACTAATATGATTTAAGAATGCAATGGATAGCCCACGTGGTGTAGAGCAGTCGGTGATGGGGTGCACTCTTAAGGCACTCCGTTCTGCAAGGTCACCGATTCGAAACCCGTGGGTGGGATGGGAGGAGAAAAAATGGGAAGATTAGGATTAGTCTAAACGAGCAAAAAAAAAAGAATGCAATGGATGACAACAAGACTGGAGTGCTAATACAGTGAACTAAAACTAAACTAGAGTGCCACTAGTCTATTTGAAGTACAGTGAACAATGTTAGACTGAAAAGCCATTATCAAACTGAAAATAAAATGACAGAGCTGAATCACATGCATTCTACCTCCGGAGTGCTATCATTAAATTAACATGCAACTAACCTAAGGAATTCTACAGTCCATCCTGTTCAGTATGAATGATGTTTTGGAAGAGTTTGTGAGAACGAGTATGGTTGTATCATTCAAAGCAATTGAACGTAAACGCAAGACTGAAAGCAAGTACAACTAAAATCCAAGACACCACAGCTACTTCTTACTCATTGTTATGATATTTTGGAAAAGCTTTATAAGAGTAAGATTGGCTATGCCACTTGGTGGAAACTGGCAACTAAAACCTACAATACCACAGTTATGCCTTATCCATCATAATGATATTTTGGAAAAGTTTATTAGAGTAAGTTTTAACTGTGATAACTAATGAAAGTAAATGCAACTAAAACCTACACTATCACAGTTGTGCCTCATTCTTCATAATGATATTTTGGAAAAGTTTATTAGAGTAAGTTTTAACTGTGATAGTAAATACAAACAAATATGAACATAAGCTTCATAAATCTACTTAAACTAGAAATAAAAGCGAGATTAAAACACTTATCTACTGTATAAACAAGGCCACTCAGGAGGTAGGGGCCCTCTACCACCAGAGTAGCACGAAATCTAGTTCAAAATCAACTCAACGCGTTCAAGGAAATGCTGCTTCTTTCATTAAAGAGGAATCACCTCAAAAAAGAGTATTCACGGACTTCAAAGATCTAATAGTCAAACATAAAATCTAACCAAAATCTAACCTTTTTCTCTCGGTTTCCCGAGCATATTTATAGTAAATTTACATAACAGAACTTGAGATAATACGGGGATTATTGTCTTTCCTAATAGAAACTAAACTAGGAATCTGATCATGATCACGTAACAGAATCTGGACTGTCCTTATTCTGTTAGGAGTCTACCTCCTAGTTTAAGTTCCCACGTGCTTATCCACGTACAGAATTCCGTTCAATCTCCATGGAGGACAAAAAATGATGAGGACATGACGTGGAATACGCCCATGTGTGCTTTTCTCCAAGATGACATCCGGAACCTGTACAAACATGAAGTTGGCTACAGAATTGGCAACTAGCTACAGAATGTCTGCATTCTGTAGCTAGTTTCAGTTCAAAAAGTACTACAATGACACAACCATAAAAACATAGTAAGTTAGCCACGATATTCATTCTTAAAGCAATTTTAACTAATTTCATTGATCATTTGAGATTGGGATTAATAATGGATAAAAGAAATAGAGTGGAATGTGGTGGAAGAAAGAACATTTTTGGAGCTCAACACCAAGGTTGATGAAAATTCAACTCACCTTTAACTTTATTGTCCCAAAAAATTATTGCAAAGAGGCAGGGGACTTCTATCCAAGGTCGATAAAAATTCAAGTCACCCTTAAAGTTATTGTCCCAAAAAATTATGTACAAATAAAGGTGAATTGAATTTTCATCCACCTTGGTTGGAGGTCCTCACCTCTTCACATTTATGACCATTCATTTATAAGCAACGACTAAGATTCATTGACTCTATGATGGATGAGGATCATCGATTAAATTGATAACCCTCATCCATTATAGAGCAAATGAAAATGAAAATTTTGGCTCCCAAAATTTTCATTTGGGCAATAATTAACGAGGGACTAATGACCCTTACCCATTATGGGTCAATGAAATTTTTTAATTCCATGTTGACCCAAAATGGCTAAGGACCATTGATTTAATTGATGGCTCATATTCATTACATATCCAAATTGATAACGAATCACGACCAATTAATCTTGGCAAAGGCCACGGCTACTTCAACTCACAAGGTTCTTTCATGTTGTACGATTTATTGCCCACCCAAGATCATTTTATAAAATTTTAAGTTAAATATTGACAAGTTAAAATTGGAATAACCTTTTAATTTCAAAGTGGGGAAGTAAATATCACTTCATTTTGGATGGGTTAGTAGACAAATTTAATTTTCTGTGCTTGGTAAAATCACACTATATTTCTATAAAGGGTTAATGGGCCCAAATATTTGACACCCTATAGGCCCATCTCTAATGATTTTTTTGATAAATATTGCATGATTTTACTTTTTTTCATAAACATTATGATAGTTGCATGATTATTATGCATAAATTAAGAGTGTTTGAGGAGTTCATCCATTATTGGAACATTCTAACTATTGTGTGTGGATAAAGTGACTATTTGACAGAACTTGTGAATATGCTCTTATTCAACATCACAGAGATATTTCAGGGATGTTGTTCCATGCTACAGCTAAATTTGACCTAGGACCACTAGTGCTCCATTTAAAGCATCTCGACCCATTGGGAACACCTTTTTGTATGACTAGGAGGAATCCTAGATATCAGGCCCTAATTTCATAACTTTTGAGGGAAATCAACCCTCTTGTCAAGGAGGCTCCTCCCTACACTTTGCATATGAATAAATTGGGGCCTAACCTTATAACTACCTAGTTTTTTAGTGTTATTTCTTTGCTCAATAGATTTAGACATTTGTGATGAATTGAGTCAATTGTTATGTATTTTATTTTAATAGTTTTATGAAGTAGTTATATGTCCTAGCTATTTAAATTTATTTTCTTAAATATCTCTAAGCACCATGGGGAGGGCCCACCCATATGAGCTCTAAGAACCCTTGTGCACTTCTCTTATTTCATTTCCATGTTATCTTTGTTAAAATTATTTTCAACATTTATTAGTAAATTGTTACAGCATATTAGTGAACAATAGATTTGCATGTTCCTACATAAGTTGAATTCAATAGTGCATATACCCTTCTAAGTGAGTTTATAGGTTTTTACATGAATATTTTAGGCACTTTGATGAATATTTGTAGTTAAAAGGCATGTTTTCCATTTAATTTGGAATTTGGAATTTTAGGTATGTCTTATATTATTTGCATGACTTATATGCACCATGAACAAAGGGGGGGCTTGGGGGGCTTGTTCATCCCCCCTTGATCATGGGTATGCAATGGGTGGGAGCCCCCCTACACAGGGATCGAGGGAGCACCCCAAGAAGAAAAAATGAGCAGTTTTTTGGATCCGTTTTTGGAGGTTTTCGGCCCATGATTTTTCTAAAAGTAGTTCTGTGGCACATGGTGTTTTTTCCCATGCTTTTTTAGTTTCAATATGGAACTAAGTTTGGATTGGTGGTTTGTATGATGTGGGATGCATATTGTATTGTAATATTTTATAGAAGATATAATGAAAAAAACTTGTTGGTTTTCTCAGTTTTGTATTTCCACAATAAAATATTTGGCCATTATATCTTTTCTATTTGTATAAAGAATCTATTTGAATTGATTAATTGTATAAGTTTAAAACTATCATGATATTTTCTCTACAATTTTCTTATAGTGATACAAAGCTTCATGTGGAACAACGCATAACCCTATTCTTTTCAAGGAAATCAGTTGGTAGTGCATGTTTCTTCATATAGGATGTTGATGTAAGGAAATAGATACTTACAAAAGGATTTTAGTGCATGGTTAGGGTTTGTTTATTTGAATTTCCATTTCATGTTTTTTTTTAATTATAATTTAGTTCTTGCGGTATAATAAATCATATTATTTTGTTTCATTACTTGCAAGTAAGAGGATAACATTAGATCAAAATTTAATTTTCAAAAGCACTTTTGATTTTTTTCAAATTAGTTTAATAGAATTAATTTTGAAGTCCTTCATCATTTGCTTCCTTTAAATAGTAGTCATTTAATAATCATCAGAAATGAGACCTAAACTGACATTAGATAGATATGATTAGATGAATCTAGAATAAAGAGAGAAATCAACTTCCATATATAATTCACAACACCTCAAAGTTTTTACAACCCTAGGTAGTAGGTGTATAATTAAAGTAGAAGATGCAAGGAAGGTAGTATCATTGCTACATTTATAAGGCCCGTCAAGGACAAAAGAGGGTTTAGCAGACATTAAAGGCTTCAATTTTGAAGCCTAATGGAGATATAAGCACCTATTTATGAAAAAAGTATTAATGATATTAAATATGTTAAGTATTGTTTGGTTTTTTCCCTTTTAATAATGACATTGATTTATTTTAGAAATGTGGTGACCAAACATGTAGCAATGTAATACATTAAATATTAAGAGTAAATATTTCCATATACATAAATTGAAAAAAATAGAGGTTCATGCATTTATTTATCTAAAACTTTTGTCATGAAGAGGGAAAATTTTACAATATAAGAGATTACTTTTAACATTATTTAGCTAAGATAAAGTAAATTGTAATGATGAAAACTACTTCTGGTGCCTTATAGAGATGGTATCCACACATAGGGTTGTCCTAAAATAACATCATAAACATGTGGGGAAACATCACATGTTACTTCATCTTTGAATGGATTGATATCATAGTCCAAAGGTGAAATTGTTGGCCAGTGTGAATGTCTCATCCTCGAATCAACATATTTATTGTGTATGATTGAAGGTGTGGCATTGTTGACAACTTAAATATCTTAATTATGACCTCAATTGAGATCGAGTTCTTCTAGATACCTTTTTCAATAATGAAATGCAGTGCAATCACCTTCATCCACATCTATGAATGAAAGAGGTGCCCCCCTCCTTAAGTTCCTCTAAATCTTCTATTTGGATCATTGTGACTGCAATGGCAGTAGTAGGTCCTATGTCAATGATTCACTTTATGTTATCGTATTCTAAATCATATCCTGAGCCAAATTTTGATTCCTTTTCTTTAAAATTTTCCAATAATGACTCTTTCGAATGACATTTATATGTGTAGTGCTAGGGGCTCATGTGGAACTTCCTCTACTTTCTAGTATCCTCCTTTGACTTCTCATTACCCTTATTTTCCTGTAGGTTGGACTAGTTATCTTGAGATTGGATCTCATTTCTCTTAATCCTTTGTTTTATGAGTTAGAGTTAGCTTTACCATGCCTTTGTTGTAGCAAATTTTCAAACCTAAATTTCCATTTATTTCTCTACTTAAATTTATGCTTAATTTTGACAACACATTCATAAGCACCTCATAAAAGAGATGTCCAAGGAATTAATAATTGTTTGGATGTACCTATGTAGGCCACTATGGTACTTCAAAACTAGGTGCTACTCGGAATCTTTGATAACCAACTTTGAGTATAAGGTAAGGAAGATATTAGTGTACTCTAGAAACACCATCTATTCTCTCTCTTGATGTAATGTTGTCCCTCTCATGTACTTGAATGTCAAAAATAGCTTGAATATAGTGATAACTCTCTAATAGCTTTAACCAATCTCTAAAGCATTTGAATTTATCTAGACTTCCGATAAAGAGATACCAAAGTTAACTCGTACTTTGAATGGTATTACACCTGTAAAATGGGCAATTGTGAAAGGTGCTTCAAGTGTCATAAATCATTGCAGGATCTATGAGAAATTGTCCATCACCCCATTCCTTTGATGTGCAAGGGCTTCCTCAAGTGATAACTTGATAATATCGGTTTCTTTTTCATATCTACTTTCTTCTACCATGGGAGGCTTCTTATGCTAGTGAGAATGATCTTCCTCAAGTGAATTTTAGCTTCAGACCCAAATCTCTATGCCCTTACCTCGTTGGGAACATGCACTAAGAAAGAACAAAGTGTATATTTCTCTAATACCATTGATATAGGTTGTATAGAGAATGACATGAAAGGTAGGGCTATGAATGGAAGCTTGTGCTCATATATATATATATATATATATTGCAAGAGTGTAATAAATATGGTGAAACCCAAATTCTATTAATGAATGAAATATGTAAATACAATAAAATGTAGATAAATATAAGCTAGCTAGAATGGTGGGAGTTTATCATTGAAGAGAGAGGTGTTCACTATGTTCATTCACAAAAACACAATACAAGAGACCAAAAACAACCTTTTAAAATAAAGTAGTAAAATCCTAAGAGGAAAAACCCCTAACCCTAGGAGTTGAAACATTAAAAGGATTGCAGACTATAAGGTGGCTAGTTGATATATCAACTTCCTACATGCACAAATTTTGCACACAATCTCTATTTGGGGTGCACAATAACTCGTTGGAAATGTCTAGATAGGAATTACAATTTTTGGTACAAACTACGCATGCCAGTTAACCTCAAACCCATGAATTTCCCAAAAATGTTATTTAATGTTTGAAAATGGCCTTAAAGAGTTAAAACCTCAAAAATTGTAGATAAAAAAACTACAAATATGGAAAATCACGTTGAGTCAGTGCAAGAGGTTGGTGACCAAATATGTTTTCATAGATCAATATGTGCCACATAAATATACAACCTAGTTCATTTAAGCTTACTTATATATACTATTGATTTTCTCCTCTTCTAGAGTACTTTGACTCGATATTAAATGTAACCCCACATGCTCCCTTCATTTCCTTTCAATAGATGGCCATCGGGGCTTCATTGGGGGAGAAATATCATACCACATGGGTTTATATTGGGGGATATATATTGAGGAAAAAGTGACATAATATATTGGGAGATATAGAGGGGGTAAAGGTTTTTTATATTGGAAAGTATAAAAAATGGAGCTCAAAGTTAATGAAAAAATATAAATGGGTATAAAAAACGTTAATTAAAAAATGGATACCTATAATATTTAGTGATAGTAGGTGTTATTTTAATTGGGAAGGTGTATTGGGTTCATTGATCGAGATTTATGTAGGAATGCAATAGAATACACATATAACCATAAATACAAAGATGCAGCGAAAATAAGACTTCATTTCATTAATATCAAAGAACTAAAATTTGCTTACAGACAGGATGGAAATAAACTAGCTAGGGCGTTGGTAGCTTATCTCTGAGAAGAGATGTAGTGGATACAAGCCTTTGAACTGTGTGTTAGAATGAGGCTCGAAGACCTATATATTATTGAGAAACAATGGAAAACCCTAAACATCCAAAAACCTAACCCTAGGAGATGAAATGACAGAATATGGGCCCCGTCGGAGTAAATTGGCACATCAATTTCCCAGGGTCGTAACTTTGGCATACTATCTCTGTTTGACGCACATGATAAATCGTTAGAAAGATCTATCCGAGGACTACAACTGCTGACTATAAATGTCAATTTTGGAAGGGAATCATATTATTCAGAAAGCAAAACGGCTCCAGAAGTTCAAGACCTGAGAAACTGCTAAAAATAATAAGTTGTGCCAAAACTGAAAAACTGATAGAGACAATGGTGGGGCCCCAAGTGGAATAGGCAGGTGGCCACAAATATCCGCCTGGATCATTCCTCCCCCCTTAGGAAGCAATGGTCCCCATTGAGTTGAGTCCCTCCATGAGATGAGGAAACTTCTGCTGAAGTTGGTCCCTGGTGAACCACTTGCCTTGGTGCAAGAGTTGGCCAGCTTTGACAACCCGATACAGTTGGATCTTCTGTTGGTGATTGTTCTTGATTTTCATGTCCATGATACAATCTGTGGTGGTCTATTCTATGCATTATGGGTTTAACTTTGTTGGTGTGAGTTGTTCTGCAATGTCAGAGATGTCCAGTAGAGGTGGGAAGTAGGGACGAAGGCAGTCCATATTGAATACTAGGTGCAGGCCAAGGAATGGTGGAATACTGAGCTTGAAGGCATTGTTCCCTACAGCCTTGGCAATGGTGTACGACCCATATAGGAGTGGGTGAAGCTTGCGGTGGGGTCCAGTGAGGCGCTCCTTTTGCAAATGTAGCCAGACTTTGTCGCCCACCTCGAAGTTTTGTACTTAGCATTTGCTCTATCCAATATGTCATGAACCTGTTGGAAAATGTGATGAATGTGCTTGATGAAGTTGTTCTCTTTGTCAGCTTCAGACTGGACATGAGTCAAATCGGCTTGTGTAGACTCAAATGGCATGGCTACGTCAATGGGACATAGTGGCTGGAATCCCAAGCCCACCTGAAAGGGGCTATGGTCGATTGAGCTGTGGAGAGCCCGGTTATAACTGTGTTGTACATAGGGGAGGCTCTCATCCCATGTGCCTGGATTATTTGAATTGTACATGTGAAAAATGTGTACAATCATCCTGTTGACGACCTCTGTTTGGCCATTGGTTTGGGGATGGAAAGTTGTGGACTTTGTGAGCCTGGTGTCCAACATTGACCAGAGGCTGGACCAAAATGTGTTGAGAAACCTGTTGTCCCAATCTGAGATGATAGAATGTGCGATCCCAAAGTGCACCCACACTCATTCAAATAAGAGTTTAGCAGTGGCTTATGTTGTGATATTCTTCTTGCAGGCCACCATAATGGCCATCTTCGAGAATCTATCGATGACCACGAAAACACAGTCATTTCCATGCTTAGTAGAAGGAAGGCCCAAGATGTAATACATGGAGATGGATTCCCAAGGTCGACTAGGGGTAGGTGGCGAAGTATAGAGGCCTTGCTTCTTGATGGTCGGTTTGACAATGGGGCGAGCAGTGCAAGATCTTATGTACTTCCCGACATCCTATCCAAGGTTCGACCAATAGAAATACTTATGCAGTACCGCCACTGTTTTATCGACCCCGAAATGCCCAACAACTCGACTGTAGTGTGCTTCCCATATCATCGTGGCACGCTTTCTTGAAGGAACACAAAGGTGTCCCAGGTGACATAACAGTGCATCTTGGAGGTGAAAATTTGGAACTTGTGTACCCGCCAAGAGTGCCTTGTATGTGTGACCAAATTCTGGATCGCTCTTGTAGAGAAGCGGCCAATCAAAAGTCTCGTGCCCATAAGAGTTGAGAACGATGGTTAGCGCCACGATCGATGGTCGTTGAGGCAGTCTGCAACATTATTGGTGCTACCCTTCTTGTACTTGATGTTCAAATGAAACTGTTGCAGATATGTGGACCACTTCTGATGGCAATCAGTTTGCAACTTCCCTTGTGTCTGTATGAACTGCAGTGGTCGCTGGTCTGTGTGGATGATTTTTTCCTTCCCCAAAATGTAATGCTTCGATTTTCGACAACCCTGCACAATGGAATACATTTCTTTGTCATAAGTGGGATACATCTAGACTGCGTCGGACAATGTCTCACTATGATATGCCATTAGATGCCCCTATTAAGTAAGAACTACCCCAATAGCATAGTCAGAGGCATTTGTCTCGATCTCAAATGGTTGTTGCAAGTCTGGTAATGTCATCATTGGGGAAAAATAGAGGTGATGTTTCAATTCTACGAATGCCTTCTGTTGAGATTCTGACCAAAAGAATTTTTCTTTCACTCCTCCCTTGGTGACTTGACTCAAGGACTAAGTGATATGAGAGAATCCCAACACGAACCTGCGGTAGAAATTAGCAAGACCCATAAAGCTACAAAGCTCTGTTAGAGTGGTTAGGGCTGGCCAATCCCGAATGACTTGGATCTTGGTTGGATCCACATGCACCCCCCTTTCATTGATAATGTATCCCAGATATTGAACCTAGGTCATGTCAAAAGTGCACTTCTCCAAATTGGCACACAACTTGTGTTGCCGTAGTGTTTGGAGGGCTTGTTGGATGTGGTGGAGGTGCTCTTCCCAAGTATGGCTGAAGATCGGAATGTCATCCAAGTACACCACTAAAAATGAGTTGGTGAATGGTCGCAAGATGTTGTCCATCAACCTCATAAAGGTTGTGGGAGCATTCGTCAAACCGAAAGGCATGACTAGTCATTCAAAAAGGCCCTCCTTGGCTTTGAAGGTTGTCTTCCACACATCGAAGGGTTTGATTGGTACCTGGTGATACCCAGACTTCAAGTCGATCTTGCTGAAATATTTTTCCCCTTTGAGTTGGTCCAGAAGGTCATCAATCCGTGGGATCGGGTACCTATTCCGAACAGTGATATTGTTCAACACTCAATATTCAATACAGAGTCTCCAAGTCACATCCTTCTTCTGTACCAACACAATCGGGCTCCCACAGGGTGATGAACTCAGCCAAATGTGACCTTTCTGCAGCAACTCCTGAATCTGCCTCTTAATTTCATTGTTCTCCAGAATAGAGTGTCGATAGATCATTCCATTGGGTAGCGGCGCACCGAGGTGAGATCAATGGGGTGCTTGACCTGACGGTGTAGAGGCCCCCCTATGGATGAGGTGAATATGTCCTCGTACCCCTCCACAACCTTGTCCATTTGTTGTTGTCATGCAGAGGAGCCCTGTCTGGAGGTCGTGGCCACAGAGTTCTTCTTGCCCTGGGGGCGGATCATCAAGAAAACAAATTTCCTGGTTTTGGAAATGAGCTTACTGCATTGTTTTGTAGTAACCAAAGAGATAGTGGCAAGTGGTGGTACCTCTGGTATCCTATACAGTTTATTTCCCAAAATAAAAATAACAGCGCGAGGTCGGGACTCGTACACAACATGTTGCTTCCACAAGTATGGTTGCCCTAATAATACATCACAAACATCAAGAGGATCAATGTCACGTAATACCTCATTCGTGAAGGGCTTGATGATGTAGGGAAGGCAACACTGTTGGCTGACGCGGAGATCCCATCCTTGGTGAAGCCACCCGATGGTGTTTGGTTGTGGGTGTGTTGTGGTCGGCAAGCCCAACCGCTTCACGACGTCTGATGAAATGAGGTTCTTATAGCTCCCATTGTCGACAATGAACTGTAGCAGGGAACCCTTTACCCACATCTGGGAGTGGAGGATATGCTCCTCTTCCTTTGGATCTTTTGATTCCTCCTTCTGGATCTTCGTAGTGGCAACAGTGGCGTTGGGCTCCGCATCAATAATAGGTTTCCCTTTGTCATTCCCCTTGTCATGTTCTCATTCAGATTCGGAGCATGCATCTGATTTAGAAGCCCGCATCTCGGCCACCAACGACTGCTTGGCCCGACACTCACTTGTGTTGCGAGTGGAGCTCTTATGGAACTCACACCACTTTCTTGTGTCCTTATTTGGCTTCGCGGTGTTGTTCTTTGCTTGTGGCTTTGGCAGGTTGTCTTGGGCCGCCATGCCTTGGCTTTGCCCTTTGTTTAGCGGTTTGGGGGCACATTTCCCTTACTTTTGATTCGCATATCCAAAATCTCTCTTCTTCTATTTGAATTTCTGCTCAATCTTGGCAACATACTAGTATGCCGTACCAAGAGAGGAGATGTTGAGGAACTCCATTTCCTCCTGAATGTATCTGTGCAGACAACTACGATACTTTAGCACCAAATTTTTCTCTGAATCTTTGATACCCAACTTTGTGCACAGGGTATGGAACAGATTCGTCAGCTCATGCACTTCTTGATCCCTTTGTTGCCACAGCATGGTCCATTGTATGTACATGTCCTCAGAGCTCCCCACGGATAGTATTGTTCCTTGATGGTGTCTCGGAAAGAATTCCAAGTGGGTACGGCTGAGAACAGAGAGGGTTTTGTCTCATCCTTTTTATCACAGTAGGTTTCCCATCAGTCCTTGACGTGGGGGGTAGCTTTGAGGAGTGAAAAAATAATCTTCTCCCAGTCGGAAAAGCCGTGAACCGAGAAATATCCTTCTAATAGATTCAACCATCTATCTACGACATCTGGATCTATTTGACCCTCAAATATGGGAATGTCAAAGTTTACTTGTACCTTAAAGGGATTCGCACCTCTAGAGTGGCTGCTGGATGCAGATGCACTGCTGGTGGGCAGTCGTTGAAGGATCTGGACAAATTTATACATCATCGCGTTCCTTTGTTTTTCGAGGGCCTCCTCGAGCAATATTTTGATAGGATCTCCTGCTCCCTCATCTTTCTTTTTGTCCCCCATGGGCGGTCGTCGGGTTTGCGAGGTTGATCTTGCAAAGGTTCAACCAGATCGAGCCATAACTCCTTATACCCCGACGTCGTTGGGGACATGCAAATAAGGATCGATAAAAATCAAACCGATATGATACCACTAATCTGAATTTATGCAGGAACGCAATAGAATACACATATAACCATAAATACAAAGATGCAATGGAAATAACACTTCATTTCATTAATATCAAAGAACTAAAATTTTCTTACAAACATAATGGAAATAAACTAGCTAGGGCGCTGGTAGCTTATCTATGAGAAGAGATGTGGCAGCTACAGGCCTCTGAACTATCTGTTACAATGAGGCTCGAAGGCCTATATATTATTTAGAAACAATGGAAAACCCTAAACATCCAAAAACCTAACCCTAGGAGATGAAACGCCAGAATACGGGCCCCGTCGGGGTAAATTGGTACATCAATTTCCTAGGGTCGTAACTTTGGCATACTATCTTCGTTTGACACACATGATACATCGTTAGAAATATCTATCCGAGGACTACATCTGTTAACTACAAATGTATATTCCGAAAGGGAATCAAAGTTGGCAAAAAAAGTGATGCCCAAAAAACGTCGTTTAGGGCCTCAAAACGGCTCCGGAAGTTTAGGACCCGAAAAACTGCTAAAAATAGTAAGATGTGCCGAAACTGAAAAACTGAAAGAGACAATGGTGGGGCCCCAATTGAAATAGGCGAGTGGCCACCAATATCCACCTGAATCATTCATATTGGTAGGGGGCTAAATAATGTGATTTTTAGAGGTATTTTCCAATATGTATTCAAATTAGGGGTATTGTTTAGTATGCCACAAACACATGAGATATGTTAGAGATTCATTGAGTGAAGCTCCTATATAAATTTCTCCACTTTTGTTTCCCAATATTATAGGTCCATGATATGCTTTTCCAAATCCACTACATATGTATCTTTTGCATTATTCTCCTTCATAACATGGTTAGTGAACTCATAATTATTTCAATAATGTCATCTCAAATTCCAATTCATAACATCACATTTTTTTTATGCTTACTCTTTCATATCATGATTGATACTATGCTTAACTTCATTTTGCTCACATAAGACACATCCTGATCACAATGGTAATGGGTCATTTGAGACAATTCACTACCAAGAAATTGAATAGGAAATACACAAAATAGCATGTCCAAATCCCATAGTTATTTACTAGTGAAATTGCTATCATATATAGCAAAATCAATATCAAATTGCTATCACAGAAAAAGTGATCACCTAGCCAAAATTACTAGAATAATTTAAATATGTCATATTATTATGGTTTTTACACATTTAAATTCACTTACACTTAACTAAATAGCTTAAACAATCACTTTTCCTAAATTATTTCCATTAATTTTATCCATTTACATTGAATTAACACATAAATCCATTAATTTTATGTTATTTTTATAATTTTACCCATTTATGTGAAGATAATCTAATTATTTTCACTCTTACTTATTCACATAGAAATAGTTTAATAAAACATTTATTTATGAATAATTTCTAACTATTTTACTCATTCATATCAAAATCATTTGTTATATCATTTATTTATAATTTATTTCCAATTACTTAGGTAAAAATAGTCCAATAAATAATTTTATTTATAAACAATTTTTTAATTAACTAGAAAAATCATTATTCTTAAATTAACTACCTATAATAAAAATCATTAACTTGATTTAGTTTAACAAATATTATTATTTGAACTCATCAAATCTAACAACTATTTTATTATAAATAAGAAAAAATTTCCAGCTTATTTCACCATAACCATTTCATCATTCAACCTTTGCTCTTGCATCATTCTAATTCTTCTCACTAATTAAACCCCCATATTTCTAGTTCATTTCATCATTCAACCTTTGCTCTTGCATCATTCTAATTCTTCTCACTAATTAAACCCCCATATTTCTAGTTTTTGTTATGCCATTTGGAGAGAGATTTTACGTGTATTGGTAATTAAAAAACCGTCCCAAGGAAGAGGTCTACATAGCCTTAGCGATCTCCCCACAAATGATACTAATAAAATAGTTTTTTGAGTTAACTTTAAGTTCATTGTTTTTTTCCTTTCTTATATTTCTCTTATTTTTATTTACTTGTATTTATTGCAATATTATGAATAATAATAATTAAATGTGAAATCAATAATTCCTTAAGTTTAATTTAATCACTACTAGTTTAAGTTTAATCTTGGGCTTGGAACAACCACTACTAGTATTTGTCTTTTTACTAACCGTTTTTGCAAAAGCTACCAACACAAACCCACATCAACCTTTCACTTTAAAATCCACTGGTCACTACATTAATTGAAGGATGGAGAGAAAGGCTTACTTCAGGTTCAACTTCAATCACTAACCATGCTTCTAGGTGACCACTTAAATAGACAAATGCGTTCTCTATGTGAACGCACTAGGCCACAGGGCGAAATCTTAAATGAAATCTCAATTTCCTTTGTAAAGAAAATAAAATTTAATGACATTGAATTAAGAAGTAAAGATAGTTCACTTTCTAAACTTATGAAATAGCACATGGGTTTACAAGATATTAAAAAATATAAAGTTCAAAATACCTCTCAAATCATTTTGTGAAATCCCATTGGTAATACACCTTTCTAATTAATAGCCTCTCTATTATTTAATTTCTATTTTCATTAAATATCCTAACTATTAAAAAAAAAAAATTAGCACATTTTAACACAATTCTTATAAGCAGATCATCATGTGACCTTGTTTACTACATTTTCTTTCTTATTTTAATTTAACCAATATATTTTAATTTAACCAATATATCATTTGAAGATAAATAAAAATTCCAGTTTTATTTACTCTAAATTATCCGAATTATTATTATTATTCTCTTTTCCTAAAAATAAACTATTAGATAAAAGGACTTGATATCCTAAAAAGGAGTTGTCTACCGATACATGGCAGTTTTTGTCGAATCCGTTAAAATAAATAAATAAATAAGGTAGTTGGAGTGTTTGAATTGCATTTTTGATAGTGAAAAAGGATTCAGCACTATTAAAAACTTTTAGGACACCCAAAATACTGAAGTTTAACATCTGTAAACCAGATTCTGATGAATGCCGGAATTTTTCAAAATCTTACTGGTATTTCTGGATTATTATGTGGGTTTTTGAGACTATGGTCTAAAAAAATGGATAATTCTAGGGAGGTGGGGGAATTGCTAGGATGGTCAAAAGTGGTCCGAATTCAGTGAAAAAAAAAATCAAGAAATAGTGTTTGAATCATATTTTTTATAGTATTTGAATCATATTTTTTATGGTGAGAATAGATTCAACACCATAAAATCTAGAGATTTTATTAAAATTTTACCTAAATTTCCCTAAAACAAAAAAACAAACACTATGGCCTAAAAATTTCACTCTTGAAAATCAATAAGCCAAAATTTATATTTACTACATTTATTTGAAGATTAATAAAAATTTCTAATATTAATTTGAGATCGGAAATCTCTAAGTTATCCGAATCATGATTGTTGTTCTCTCCCCAAAAAAGGACCAAACAAAGGGACTTGATAGCCTAAAAAATTGGCTCTTGAGAAATCAATATGTCAATATTTAATTATTTCAGGAAAATAATTTGATAATCTCTTTTGCATAGATTTATTTAAAGTTAATAGTGATTCATTACAATATCTCGCTATGGATTTATTGAAAGTTAATAATGATTCATTACAAATATCTCTCTACTAAGTAAATGTTTCATGTATTTATCAAACTCTCGATCTTTGAATCAAATAGAACTTATAATGTCTTTTTTTTCCAATGTCAATTCAAAAATTTTATTAAAAAAATTAAATAAAAATAGAGAGTGCATAATATGAAGAATATTAAGAGTTGGTATATCATTTGTTTTAAGAAATATATATTAAAAATGTTAATACATTATTAGATTTAAAATTTTTGTAATCCATAATTTAGATAAATGTCTTTCTGATTTATGACATCATAATAGTTTGATCTATGTTTAGAACCATCTAATATAATTAACCATATATTCAACGATGGTTTGAAAAATCAACATTATTAATTTTGAAAAGTTTTATTAAAAGAAGTTGATAATGGTTTGGAAATTTTTTAATGATGCATTAATTCCCCTAACAGATGTCACCCTGGACTTGATTACATATTCTAAATTTTGCTACAAGCAACCTCGGAAATAAAAATGATATATGATTTTTTTTAAAATATGAAATGTGAGCGATGGACAGACGGCACTGTAGTTTCATAGATATTAACAAAAACATGAAAACACAAGTTTTTAATATGATTTAAGGCTTTAAAAAATAGGACCAAAATGAACCAGCATTTCAACCGTCAGTTTTTCCGGTAAATAATTTTGATGAGAGCTTAAAGCCATTCCATTCCGTGGGACGTTGCATTGAAAGTTGGGGGTCTTTCATACGATTTAGTCATTAATTACTATGAATGTGCAGCGACAGATAAATGGATCGCAGAACACAAATTTCAAGCAGCAATAAATAGAGCGTAATGGAGGCCGTTGCATTGATAGCAGTCATAATGGCGGCAGCTTTAGCGATGCAGAAAAGCAAGCAAAGTTTCGGTGGAGCTTCGCCTTGAATTGCCACTGTATCGTCGTCCTGCATGCACTTACGACTGATGTGAAGTTTCACGTGCTCCCTTCCGAAGATAGCCGGCAACTTCAATGTCATCCTGCCGCCCCTATAAAATATGGAAGAAAAGCAGTGACAGAATAATAGAGCAGCAATTACTGCCGCATCGGCATGCGCCATGCCCATTGGGTGCCCACAGTCAATATATATATGTAAAAAATATATATATTTTTCACTGTATGGAATATGGGCTCGCTTCACATTAATGAACGATTGAAAGAATTTTGACTCCAGCTATGTCTGCACGCTATGTGGTTTCTTTCTTTGAATTTCAAGATGAAATGAATGCGATTGCAGGTACAGAGCTCGAGATTGATCAGACATTAAAGGCGCGTTGAAAGTCCAGATAAATAAATCAAGAATCAAGATTCATCTCTCACTACCCACTACCAGTACCGACATGTAAAACAGTGTGCGACAGCGATGTAAAACAAGTAGAGTTTTCAATGCACTTATTGCTCTAAAAGACTTCTAAAGGGAGATGACCGGCAAGGCGGCCATGGCGGTCTCCGCTGAAACTTGGTCAACAAAATTACAAATTATCACTTGGGTGGTCTCTTCACTCTAATTAAAATTACAAATTATCACTTTGGGTGGATCTATGGTCTCTTCACTGTAATTCAGGTTTAGCTCTAACAAAGAACTCACACAAATTGTTTCACATTTAGTGGTAGAGTTGGAATTTCAAAACAGATCTTGGTTTTCACACTTTTTTACTCTCTTCACATCTTCAACAAAGAATTTTCGAAGATTTTGTAAATTTTTTATTTAGACAATCACTTAGTGATGAACAATTTGCCCATCAAAAACACAATTCTTTACTCTCTTCACAACTTCAACAATGAATTTGTGAAGATTTTGCGAAAAAATTATCTATTTTTATGGGAGCAAATCACCCATTGATGAACAATTTTCTCATCAAATTTCATCCAAATCCAAGGTTATTAGCACCTAATATCAATGATAACAAGCCAATTTAAAATTAAATAGTATTAAAATTTTAAAGCCAAAATTAAATAGTATTAAAATTTTAAAATAACAAAAAAAATTATGATATGTAATAAAAAAAATCAATATTTACTCGTCAAATTCCATCCTAATCCAAGGTTAATCGCACCCAATATCAATAATAACACACTAATTTAAAATTCAATAGTAAATTTAGGATATCAAAATAATAAAAGAATTATGTTGGTGTAATAAAAAAAAAATCAATTGTAATGAGATATGTATTCTGGAGTCAATTTATTTATAACAGTTTTAATCTTTTAGGTCAGTTTTTATGAACTGGTTTTGTGGTAGTTTATTATATTGTTTTCCACTTTAACATAAACATAACTAGACTGCAGGTGTTGGAATTTTGATCCAGAAGAGTAAAGTCAAATAGTTAACTTTACTCAATTAACCTTATTCTTCCTGTATGTCAGATTTTAGAAGTAATTAAGAACTTCATTCCTCAAAGTAAATAAAAACTTCATTTCTATTATTCAGATTTTCAAAGTATTTGGTACATGCCATAAACATAAAAATAAAAATGATTTGTTTTTAAGGATGGTTTCTGAAACATATACCTCTAGCCCTTTGAGGTAAAGAATTTGTATTTACTCTGTATTTAAATGGAATGAAAAGAAATTTGGATAAGACAGCAAGCTATAAAAACATTACACCCTTTATCCAGATTGGAAATCACAATCCCTAAATTAGCATGTAAAGTTTTATTTTTATTGATGATTTTGCTTGACTGATAAGGTAAAGCATTAGTATTTTACTTTTTGAATGGAATGAAAAAAGAAAATGGATGAAGTAAAGTTCGATGTTTATTGATCTATTTTGCTTGACTGATAAGGTAAAGCATTTGTAATTTTACTGTTTGAATGGAATTAAAAAGAAAATGGATGAAGACAGCTGGTTCAACCGCTGTCACAATATCACAATCCCTAAATTAACAAGGAAGCATAGATGCGTACTGATGAATTGTTTGACCGATGTTTATACTTGACTCTTACGGGCATGCTGCTCTATGATAAATGTTCAGTCTCTTACCATGTCCAGATACCGTGATCAGAAACCCTAATAAAATTATGAATGAGACCTGCCCTTGTCTAGGCCCCCCCGCTTATCAATGCGTTGCATGTACATGACATGACAGGCACACTCAACAGTTTGATTTTATCGTTGGATAGCTGTTTTTAGTTTTGTTTGAAATGGAATTTATAATTGTTTTACAAACTTATAACAGCAAGTAAAAACGACCAGAACTAACAACGGTTAAATTAAGCTAATCTGATAGCTATGTTGATCAGTTGCTTTCAAAGATTCACAAAAGAGCCAAAATAGTAGTTATTGAATTTTAACACATTAAAACATGAGGTTAAAATAAGAAAGTTATTATTAAATTTTAATACGAGGTTAAGATAGGAGAGTTGTTATTAAATTTTACTGTGGAGATGAGGCTAAGAATATCTAAAACCAAATACACTTTCCCCAACACTAGTGTTCCAGATAAACATTTCTTGAATATCCAGATCTGGCAAATGCAAATACATTACCCAACTCAATTATCAAGAGGAAGAGGTCTTGAATATGTAGATATTATGCTGCAAAATTAAATTGAAGATGTCTTGAATATGTAGATATTATGCTGCAAAATTAAATTGAAGATTAAAATCCTGCAAACATAAGCCTAACCCAACAAAACATCAAAATATTAAATGAGAATATAATATGCATTTATGCAGATCTTCCAAAATCAAATTTAAATTGAAAACTAGTTTAACCAATCTGGATTTATTTTGAGATTATATACAAAATTTTTACAATAGTATGGATTTGATTATCTAAAAAGCAATCAAATTGATTTGGAAAAAAAACAAAAAACAAATATACAAACATAGCATATAAAATTGCAAACTCTAAATAAAAATAAATTAATTTAAATCAATAATTCACTCAAAACAAACCATCAAACAAAAAACAAACTATTCTGTTAAAAGTTAAAACACTGAAAAAGCCAGAAGAGAATCCATTGATTTGTTATTCTATAAAAGCAAGCCTCTTCAATTTCTGATATTCAAAAACTCAATCCTACAACATAAAATGTTGATTTGTTATTTTATAGAAGCAAGCATCTCTTAAATTTCTGGCATACAAAAACTTTATTTTAATAATGAAAGTAAAAAACGAAGTGCCTCTTCAATTTCTGATATTCAAAAACTCAATCCTATAGCATAAAATGTTGATTTGTTATTCTATCGAAGCAAGCCTCTCTTAAATTTCTGACATATAAAAACTCAAAAACTTTAGTTTAATAATGAAAGTGATTGTATGAAGGTAAATTTTTATTAGAATATCAGAAAAAAAAAAATGAAGTTGAACAGTTCATATCCGCTGCCAAAATAAATAAAGAATCGTAGCTAAAAATCTATTCATTACATTCAAGGTTTTGAAATTGGAACATTCTAAGAAACAAAACAAAGCCACTGTCAAATAACCAATTGAAAATTTATAAAATGTAATGTTAGATATATAGAAGGACACAATTAAAGTAATAGTAAAATGAAATAGTTAAAATTTAAATCAAATAATAATGAAATGAAAATAACAAGTTTTTCACTAGATAATAATTAGTATTTGTCCTTGAGTTACAAATAGTATCATATAATTTAAAATTATTTATATAATTTAATAAAATCCAATGTTTCATTAAAAAAAAATTAAATTAACACATACATTGCATTCTAAAATTAATATCACATCATACATCTCACCCTGCTAACAAATGACATAACACATCTCACCCGGTTAACAAAAAGAAAAACCAAAGCCTAAAGTGATAATAACAAGTAACAAGTTTTCTCTGAAAAATAATTCATTAATCAATATGTTTCAGGCTATTTCATATAATTACAAAACCAAAAACTAAATTAATCATCAATTTCAAACAATTCCATTTAATTACAAAATCATTAAAACCATTTATATGGTTCTTATGAAATTCAACGATTCAAAGAGTTGAAACTTCACAAACATTCAGGTCTAAGCTAACACAGAATATAAAATATTCCGGCATGCTAATACAATTTAATTATTCACAACAAATATATGGATTCAAGGTTTAACTTATCAGGGATTAAATTCCACCCTTTCAGTTAGAAATACTCCATATCTACCACGATGCTGAACACAGTTTGCAATTACAGACTGTGTCAAAAACACACAACACACACAGCGCACAATTCCGAGAATGAAGATATGGATACCATTCACAGTTTACCAAACAACTGTGTTACAAAATATTTAAAATTCTCGTGTACAAAACTGAGCACGGGCTTCAATCGATCTCGGCGTACTTTTAGACAATAAAACCTCCTAAAAGATACTCTGAACTCCACTGTGGTTGCCATTAGGAAGAGAATTACAGACACTGAACATATTGCTCCAGTATTCTTTATTATCGTCAACAGACAGCCCGCTCAGGGATCGATTCTCTCCACAGCCAGCGGTAGAATAGCCATTAGGGGGAGTTACTACCAGATCTAAAAGCATATCAGCGTTAAAACCATCGTAGCTCGAACCAGACTTGAACCCACCACTGCTGCTAATTTCGTCAGAATGAATATGTTGAAACTCGCTGAGAATATTATCAGAATTTCCCACTTTATCATAACTGGCATCAGCTCCCTGTTCGATTTTGGTGAGCTCAGACACATCTGACCTTGCACTTGAACAATTCCCGTCATGTAACATAACAGAGGAGAGCAAAAGCTCGTGATGGCTATCGGCTGGCTCGACATTTTCTTCATGGCTGCAGCTCTGAACATCGCTGTGAGCTTTCTCAGAAACTATGGTCGGTTTCTTCTCATCACAATTCTCAGACTGGTCTATGTGATAAGTAGACCAGTGAAGTGTGGCCGTTGCATTAGTCTGCCTGTTCTTCTGGCTCTCCACCAACTTCTTGGTCTCATTAAACAGAATTTTGCTGCCCTGAGCAGAAGGGCACATAGCTTGTTGCAGAAGGCCAAGATAGCTCGTTTTACTAGCTCGGTCCTCGTTCTCCAGTGGACTATAACAACCCAATGAACCTCCCAAGGCTGATAAATTGCACTGGTCTAACTTAGTTCCCGACCTCAAATCCTCGAACTTGTCCCATTTCTGAGTCATTTTCATACAATCGAAGCCCAGAGCAGAGCTCAAACCAGAAATCTTCGATTCTTCTCTATCGGATTCGAACCCTGGACTGGCTCTCCGCAATCGGCTGAATAAATCCGAGCTCACATTCACGTTTCTCAAGTGGGCAGACCAGAGGCCCCTGGCCCTGAGCTTGGACTCCCGCGCCAGCCTCGATTCGGCTTCCAGGCGCGCGCTCTCCCACTGCGCCATATGGCTCAGATTCGACGACCCACTGGAGGACTGAGCACCATGTGCAATAATCGATTCGGACTTGGGCTTGTGCGTCACGGGGTCGATTCCCATATGCAGCAAGCGCTTCTTCAGGTGGGTATTCCAGTAGTTCTTGATTTCGTTGTCGGTCCGCTTGGGGAGGTGAGTAGCGATGGCGGACCACCTGTCACATAATAATCAAGATCAGCTCTCAACTCATACACAGAATCAAGATACAGAAAAACTGATTTATTCAAACTTGTTTTTGTTTGTTAGGCCAACCAACCTGTTTCCCAGTAGAGCATGAAGTTGAATAATAGTCTGCTCTTCCTGCACACTGAACTTCCCGCGCTTGATATCTGGCCTCAGGTAGTTAGCCCAACGCAATCTGCAGCTCTTCCCGCATCGAAGCAACCCTGCATAAAACTCACCCCATGAAAACCACCCAAGAAACCAAAAAAAACAAAGCATTTCTTGCAAGTTCTAGCACAAAATATCAAATTCCTAATCACCAGCTTTCTGCGGCAGAGCCCTCCAGCTTCCATGGCCGTGCTCCTGTATGTAAGAAACGAGTTTCTGATCTTCTTCGGGCGTCCAGGGGCCCTTCTTGAGCCCAACCTTTTCGCAGCAGGGAGCCCTACCCATTATTTCTGATTTTTGTGGCTTTCGATAAGCTTCGCGCCCCTTTCTAACAGGCAAAAGATGTTAGTCGAATTAAACACTGCAACTACCCTTAACGTCACCAACAGCTGTTGCCCGACTTTTATTTCTCGATCGCACTTCTTCGTGGACGTTGGAAGGCGGCGGGAATCGAACAAGAGGGAAAGTGGAACGGTTCAAAGAACAAAAACAAGCCCACGCGCTCATGGTGTGTGAGGTGCTGTGTAATAAATAGATTTTATTCCGGTCAACAGCTAACGTGGCATCCTGTTTATTCCGTAACCTAAAACAAAAATCTTAATGTCAAGTTACCTCCACCTCGAACCGATAGCGATGAAACTTTCATTTTACTGGTGGGTCTGCCGTCCTTGACGAGAAGCTTTACTACGAAACCCACTGCCTTCCGGTCCATGTGGAAGCTTCTATCAGCACGTGTATAGACTTAATTGGGGTGGACCTTAACGTTTTATTGAAAATTAGATCACATTATTGATAGCATTTTTACAAAATTATCAGCCTCACTTTGTCATATTGGAAACCAAATTTGTTGGTCGATATATGATATGATTAAATTTCTAAAGAACATAAAGAGTAGTAGCAACGTATAAAAGAATGTATAACCACAAATTTCTATAAAAATGAAGAGTAGTGACAATAGTAACAATGTATAAGAGAACATATAACTACAAATTAGAAAATAAATTATTAGAAAATTATTTATAACAAATAACTATCTTTTGCGCTTTTATCAGGAAGTACTAGAAGCTTCAATTCATATTGAATGTATTTCTTCATTTGAATTAAGCGATATTTCAGCTTTGTCTAGAGATGTCTGCATTTTCCATTGATTCCTCTCAATGTTATTCACTGATGAAATGATGTTATTCATGTCCAAATGTTTCTCCTTTAAGACTCATCCTAGTAGAGCCTTTAGCTTCCATTGTAGAGTAATAGCATGCATGTACTAGGTTTTCCTTCCCATGGTATGGACAAAGTCAAGAAGCTAGTGAGTAATCTCATCCAAGAGTTATGAATCTAAATTGGTTTGTCTTTCTTGACTCACATGTCTCTATAGCCATTGGGGAGGTTAGAGAATGATACGCAATTGTGGCATCTTGGGCTTGCATCTTAGCATGTGACCAAATGTGTCGGCGACATCCCCCAACCCCATGGCAATCGCACCCACTTTGATGTGACATATTGACCCTAACCAACAATAAAGCCCCGCTATAAGTGAAGTGAAACAAGCACCAACTCCATCAATACCAAACAGATAGCAACCCCTCTAAAGCATACAGAGGATGTAGAGGATCAATGAACTCTACTCGCGCAACACCTTCTCCACACCAGGAATCCACTACCCCCCAAACTACACCAACAACTAGACCGCACAGCTACAAAGAGGGACATAAACACAATAACATGTACTAAATTTGGTCACTGAGCCATCTACTTTACTAAACACCATTTGGCCCAGGTAAAGAAGCCAAGTCCCAAACTAACAGAATACCCAGACGCAAACGAAACAAAGTATCCACAACCCCCAATAAATATTGAATAAAAAGACTCAGACCACACTAATAAAAAACATGAACTGAAAAGAAAAACACTTGAATCTAGAGTATCAAAATAACTTTGTTATACCCACGAGGAGAGACTGAAGCCCACTACCTCGAAAAACCAAAGTCTAAGTCCTGCGCCACAGGGTTCTGTGAGCCGTCCGTAGAAGTCACCCAATTTCCATGTACAATCTTCAAGCTAGTAATCTCGGCATTACCCTCATCTCTAATGATATCACCACCATCTCCTTGTGCCCAAAGAAACTAAGAGTTACAACCATTGAAGCACACAAACTTAACATGAATTCCAACATGCCAAATCCAATCTGCAATTCCTAAGTTGCCACCCAATCCTTCAACCGCCCAACAGTGCATCTCCAAAAGTTCAAGCTCTTAAGGGGGTTTGTTAATCCCATATGCAGCCAAGGTATTCTATTCTCATGGCAGAAGAGCCTGCCTCTTGGTAGAGAAGTTGTAAGGGAATAGTCTATAACACAACAAGTCATATGTCTAAGTAAATTGTCCATCACATGCTTCGTGTAGGGGGGAGGGGGAGGGGAGCGGTGCCAAGCCACACCACCCCCTCTTTAATGACCTTGAGAGTCGATGGGTGGTAGGCGCCCACCCCATCCTCGATTCTCCAATCTCTTTTGCCAACTCTGTGTCCACCCCTCATTGACACTTATCACTCTTATTTATTTTTAAAAACTAAATCAATTAAAGATAATGGTCCACAAATTGTAAGCTTTATTTTCATTCAATGTTTTTAAATATTTCTTAATTTTTATCAGAATGTAGGAAAATTTAAAGTCATGGATATGTTATTTTTTAATGTTATCCATTACTCTTGATTAACATATTATATTACAAAAAAGAAAATCATATCACTTAGAATTACTTATTAAAAAAACATGTTTTTATGTCTATAGGTTTTAGGTTGTTAACCTATTTCTTAAAATGCCAAAAAAAAAAACACTTTTATAAAACAAAAACAAAAATAATTTTAAAATATATTCTAAACCTAAAAAAAATAACTCTCAATAATGTATAAATAATAATTTTTTTTTTCATTTAAAATTCTTTTTTCATGTAAAAAAGCACAATTGCTAAAATTCCATTTTATAATAAATATAAACAAATTATTTTTTCATTAAAAAAAACACAATTGCTAATATTCCATTTTATAATAAATACAAAACAAATTCTTAACATTCAAAGTTTACTTTCACTAAACTAATTAAGAGATGTGTGGTTTTTTGAGTTCGAAGAATAGCTCTGAAATTTTTTTAATACAGAAAATTGTATATTATTAAAGGGTATTGGTTTAGTCTTTAGTGGATGTATTTTTAAAATTTTATGAAATTTAAAAGAGTAAACTTCTATTTTATCTTATTTCTAGATTTGAATTATTATAATATAAAATAATTTTTAATTAAGTAAAAATAATTTGAAATTTTATTTTATAATAAAAAATATTTTTAATTAAAATTTAAATGTAATTTTTATTTAAAATAATAAAAAATTACAAAATAATTATCTAATTATATAAAATTTCTTAACATAGTATTTAAAAAATAAATAGAAACCATGGTGTTATGATTTTCGATAATAATAATAAAAAATTGTCGTAATCTCAATATAAGTTAAATTGCACTATTTCAAAGTTTTAGTGTAATTTTGAAATAATATGATCATTTATTGATATATATTTTACAATAAGATTGTTTAACATTTTAATTTTTAATTATCTATAATTATTAAATAGACAATAAAGATTTAATTTCTAAGCCTGATTTTAATTTTTTTTAATAATAATTATAAATTGAAAAGTTGAAATTTATCTCAAAATAATTATGATTTTTTGTTTTAAAATTAATTAATTAAAAAAATGTTATATAAATTAGTGTTATATCAAATTAGTTAACGCCGAAGGCGTTCTATTGTGAGCGTTTAGCTCACGACAATGTAGAGATTCGTCGTCTTCGACTGAATCTCTGACACGTGTCCAACTCATTTCGCCCTCGTCATCATCTCCACCGCTGGGTACTGGCCGTCGATGCGCAGTCTTCATCCGCCGTCATGCTTCCTTCGGCGTTTTCTTTTGCTGCCCCGTCTGCAAAATGCTAGTTATGGTTATATGGACATGTGGTATTGATAAATCATAATATTGTAATACAAGTTATTTACAAGTTCATAGTATCGGTTATTATGTGAGGACAAAGATTAGTGTGAGGAAAAGAAAAAAGAACAAGAGATCGATCACACTAAGGGACGTATGGAGAAATTTCCTAGTTGGATTCTTGGATGGTGTATGTTATCAAAGGAAATGCGGATGTGGTGCTTACATTGTAATACAGTCAGGAATATATTACCATTTTTGGTGGGAGGGTGGAAATGGTACCAACAACTATACAAAAATCATTGCTTTATAAGGCCAGAAATGGTATCAACAACTGTGCAAAAATCATTGCTTTATGGGGCATCTTCATCTCTGCCAAACGGTTGGGTATCAATGTTTTACATATGCATGGAGATTCAAAAGGCATCATTGATTGGGTCAAGAGGCATACTCAATTTCAGCCACCACTACTCTCTAATTAGATACCCATATTCGTGCTCTGGAAAATTGTTTTCAAAAAATATTCTACATGGAACAAAACTGGGTTGCGAACATTGTATCAAAGAGGGGAGTTGGGAAGGAACCTAGAGTGATCTATTTTGTTGCATTTGTCCATGGTTCTTTGTCTAATGCACGAAGTTTTAATATCATATATGGATACTTAGCATACTCTTTCTTTTATGTTTTTTGATGGACTAATTGGTACAACTATAAGTGACAATATTTTCAACATTATAGTGAACAATTATCACATGTCTTATAGATGGTATTTGTGTGTTTTTAAAGAGTGACTCGTGGATAGTAAAGTTCATACACTTTGCTTTTTTTCTTTTTTTTTTGGATAGAAGTCTTTGGACAATCAGAAAATATAGATTTTTTTTAAACATTTTCTGGTCTACATTGGATCATGAAAACTTTATAAAAAAAAAAAAAACCAAATTGTTATACTCTTTTTTTTTAATAAAACGATAATGATTATTTCTACTAAATAAAAACAAAAAAAAATTCATTTCCATAAATTAAAAATCATATGTTTAATATATATATATATATATATATATATATATATATATATATATATATAATTTAATTAATTTTTAGTATATTTTTAATTTTGACAATATAAAACATGTTATAAAATAATTATATTAAATATAATTATTTTATATTTATAATAGATGATGTTTATCAACATTTATAAATTATATAATTTATCTAATTAAATCAATTTTAATTTTAACAAATTAAAAAATATAAATATATAATAATATTTTTGAATTTATTATCAATTTTTTATAAATATTAGTTATTTAATTTGGATTTGGATTTATATCAATTTGTTTAAAACTTTATCAATGTGGGAGAGGGGAATAATGGTTTGAGATAATTTTAAATTACAAATACGTTGTTTTGTTTTGGAACCCTTCTGCGGTCTCAGATATACTTGACCTTCGCGATATTTATTTATTAGAAATATTATTGTAAGCTTGCGGTGATATCTAGAGAGTCTAACCTGCAGCCAAAAGTGTGAATCTGAGTCTATTGTCTGTGGTTCTAAGTTTTCAGGTTCATCAAATGAAGATTGACGGTTTGCATTAATCTGTCTGCAGTTCTTCGGAACATTAATTTGTTTATGGCTCCCATCGAGTCTGCGGTTCTATGGTTCCCATCGTTTAACATCTTTTCTACCTGCGGTTCTCATCGGGTCTGCGGCTCTGTGATAATTAGAAGATTTCGGTTCTAAGTCCAGGTCTGCGGTTCTAAGTTCGGGTCTGCAGTTCTGTGATAACGGTGGAAGTAGGTTTGCGGTTCTAAGTTTCGGGTTCATCAAACGGGTTTGGCATCTCTTCCGTAGGGTTTGATAGTATCTCTTCGGTAGTATGGCTCCTAGCTTCGCAAAGATAATTGTCAACCCAGTTCCGTCTGCATCTAAGAGTCAAGCTCCTGCCCATATTGTCAGTGAAGCCCCAGCTCCCACTGTGCAGGTGGTTAAGGCCTCACTGAATGAGGCCTTCAAGTTTTCTGAAAGTGCCTTAATCTGTTGGTTTAATGGCTTTTGGCCGCGGCTAACAGCTCTCCACGGTTGGATCTCGAAGGTATGGAAGCCTCTCATTTATGAAATTAATATCTACCCCTATGTTAAGGGTTTCTTTATAGTAGATTCTAAAAAATCTGAAAGCGGACAATGCATTTTAGATTTCGGCCCTTGGTTTTGGGAAAAATCGGGCCTATTCATGAAGCCATGGAACCCATCATTCGATCCCTCAACAACAGTCATAACCTCAGCACCAGTTTGGGTCAGATTGCCAAACCTACCTTTGAATCTCTGGAACCTCTCCTCACTAAAAGCCATTGGAAATGCAATTGGGAAATTTTACTGCAGGTGCTCAAAAACAGAGGAATATGTCAGAACCACCAATGCACGCATCTGTGTAGAAATGGACTTCAATGTCGATTTCCCAGCTAAAATAATCCTAACAAGAAAAGACTATGTATGGAACCAGAAACTCGACTATGAAAGTGTCCTCTTCAGATGCCGATCCTGCTTTGAGATAGGCCATCTAGCCAAAAATTGCCCAAAAGTCTCCTAGAAAAATTATGCTAGAAAGAATCACCATAGATCTACATGGTGGGAAGGAGCACAAAAGGAACATTACATTGTCGTCAAGGAAGAATACTCTCCAGACAACTCTGAATTGCAAGAAATTAGGCAAGAAAGAAACAACCCTCAAGACGAGCAGGGGGAAAGCCCCGCCCAACAACAAAAAAACGAACTCGACAGCCCTTCAAGCATCAACAATTATGAGGGTTCGAATACCGCACAAAGGAAAACTTCATTTAGCAGCAAAGAAGATCTCTCAGATCCCGAAGATAAGACACCAGTGTCCCAAGGATCCGAAGAGATAAGAGAGTTGCAAGATAAAGGAAGTTGGAAGACCATAGAGAAGAAAAAGAAAGCTACAACACCAATCTCACCAAGAAAGACGATAAGCCAGACAATTAAGAACTAAGAAAATTATAGGTCCGATAAACCAAGATGGGTCTCAATGAACATTAACCATCATCATCATCATCATCATGAACATCAGATACACGTTGTATTTTTGAGGAAAAAACTATCAAAACGAAAATAAAAGTAAGACACTTGAAATTTTTTTTAATTATTATAAGCTAAAAACTTTGCTAAATTTCAATGCAATATACACGTGTAATTCTTATAAATGGCATTGTTTCATCCTTAATTGGGATGCGGCAAAGATAATGATATTGACATGTTCATGTAACCTACTTTAGTTTTAAAAGTAAAATTAAATATTTAATATTTAATAGATATAAATTTAACTTTATAGGCTACAGTTTATATGAATTAATTGCACCGAAAGGTAAAAGGTAAAGTTGATAAATACTATTTTAAAAGTTTTTCCATATTATTAATGGTAAATAAAATATTTAAATATTTATTTTTAATAAAATAACTTAATAATTATATCTATATTTAAAGAAAAAAAATATTATTTTGATAACAAATATTTTTATATGGTATTATGACTCAGTTGTCTTATTAATTTATTACTTAGAAATGGCATTTTAGAAAAGATGTTATAACTTAAAAAAATATATATATTTCAAAGTTTCATCATAAATAAAATATTTTAATTTTTTTTTTTTTAATAAATATTTTAATATCTATTCTATATAAATGTATAAAGTCATTAAATGTAAAATTATATCACGATTAAAATATTTTGATAATGTGTAAAATAAAATAAGAAAGATGTCTAATACAATTAAAATATTTTGATAATATGTAAAATAAAATAAGGAAGATGTCTAATGATTTTGTATTCAATATTGAGTTGCTGTGTGTTATGTGTGTTATTCAAAGTAAAATTGTATTATGGTTCAAACATTTTAATCATCTATAGTATAGAGAGAAGAGAGATGTGTAATAATTTTGTATTAAATATAAAGTTTATATATATATATATATATATTCAAACATTTTTTTAATTAAAACGGTTGAGAAAAAAATTATCTAGCTTAAAATTTGATTTTCTTAAATATATGATAAATATAAAGTTGAGATTGATTTTTTTTAATAACTAAAAAATTAAGACAGTGAAATACATAATGTTGTTGAGAACTTTTGAAGTTTGTGTATTATGATTGAAGAGATTTTCAATATCCACGTTTTTAGGTGAAGAGTCTATCCTTTTCTTGAAGATGGGTGAAATGTTCACTAGAAACATAGATATTAAAGAGCTCTTCAATCATAATACATAAACTAATTCTGAACAACAACAAAAATCATTCATAATAAGATTTTCAAAATAAAATTAAGATTGGTTTTTTTTAATAACTAAAAAATCACTCCTAATAAAAATTTCAAAATCTTCTAATTTGATAAAACAATAATAAAATTAAATTAAAAATAACACCAAAACAACAAATTAATATTTATATGTTTCCAAAAATGCAAATCATATGAATTATTTAAGTTGAATATGAATGGTGTATTATTAATTTCAAAAATTTCTATTAAGGACTACAATAATCCATTCAGTGTTGACTACTTTTTCCTTACATTACAAAATTCGTTGCAATGTAATATTTAAAATAATAATTAAATTTCTTTCTATATAATCTAGATTAGAGTAAGTTTTTTGAATCTAAGAATGTGGGTTAACTTATTTTTTTAGGTTTTTTTTTTTTTTTAAACTAGGTTAAGTTTAAGTCAGGGCTAACTTATTTGTTTATTGGTTGGAAGAATATTGATCTATTCATTGTGAGATGCTTATCAAAGTTTAATTTCTTTAAAAAATTTAAATGAATATAAATTTCAATACTTTTGCATTTACAATTGTGTGAAAACCTTGCCACTACATTCTAGCATCTCTACATCACTTTTTCTTTTCTCATTGATTATTATCCATGTGGATACAATTGAGTTAGAGACACTATAATTAAGACAACTGAATATAAGTAATGAGGCATTCTATTTTTTTTTTAAAGTAGGAAATAAAATAAAAAAGTAAATAAAGCTACTAGAAAGTGAACTATATTTTCTCTGATTTGTTGTATAACATAGAATTTATTATAGAACATATAATTTGACAAAATATCATTTCTATTATTATTATTATTATAGAACATATAATTTGACAAAATATCATTTCTATTATTATTATTATTATCCACTTTAAGGTCACGGCCAAGCCAGACACCAAATTGGTGTATGAGACCTCGTTGTTTGAGGGACAAGGGACCCACCTCCATGCAGCGATTCGACGGCTAAGTCTACGAAGGCATACATACTCTACCCCCCTTTGGTTTTGAACCTGTGACCTCTTAGGAGGAAACACACGTTCTTAACCATTAGGCCCACTCTTGCTATTGTAATTGATTGTTTTTGCAAATTGAGGGAGACAACGGTATTTTAGTTGTACACTACATAGGCTTCCTCCCTAATGCATAGGTAAAACTAGGGAAGTGAAACTTCTTGGGCTTGTGTGTTGGGCAACTGGATTTGCATGTTTATACGCATTTTGTATACATTCGAAGTTGGACCTCATCTTTGTCTTGTGTGCTAGGAAATTGAATTTGCATGTTTTTTGTTTACAAATGTACATTCCACTTAGGCCTTGGTCATTGCAGTTGTACTCCTGAGAAACAATTCTCTCTACTTCTCTTTCTTCCACATTGTTCATTCTTTGTTTGTGGACTACTAGAGGTTTGTTGGCAGAAGAGATTGCAACTTGAAATCTAACGAACAATGGTCCCTATAAGGAATGCTTGGATTTTATCATCTTTCCAGGTACGATTTTCTCGCATCACTCTGAAGATACAAATCTCCTTTTCAATAAGGTTTTAGCACCAACACACCACTATATTTAGTATTTGCTTTAGTCTTCAATAATGAAACTCGACTATGCAACTAGCTTATATATTTAAAGCCATGTTAATCACATGAACTTACATTTGAATTTTAAACATGGACTTTTTCAATCCCAGTGATAGAAGAATAAAAAAATGGAGCATGGTCTAATGATAGAAAAATCTCACTTATCCTTATTTTAAATCTATCAAAGCATTAGACAAAACACAAAGTGTGTTTAACTATCAATCATGGTGCTTCTAAAGAGTTGATCAAACCAATGTGAACAAATAAAATAGAAGGATTTTTGGGTAATGATTTTCATCCATTTTCCCATATTTAGTTCAAATTAATCCAATGTAATAGGCCAGGAAACCCATTCCTACTATAGAAGTGTTGCTAAAATGATATAATAGAATAATTATTTGATTTAGGTTGGGGAAGCTCATAATTAAAACATATTATTGTTTGGATATTAGGCATCCATGTTCTTGCAATGGCATTGCTTGGAAGGTCTAAACAATAAATTTGGAATGAAATGATAAAACAATGATAAAAAGTTAATACTACATAAGAGCTAAAATGAATGCATATACAATGAAATAAGAACTCTAATAAGAGCTAAAATGAATGTATATACAACAAAAGAAGAACTCTGATATGTGCACTAAAGGATAAATATCGAGCATCACACAATAATTTTAAGTTCAACTCCTAATTTTATCAATAAACGCTCAAAGAGTGATCACTTGAGGTTGTAGTCATTTCAATAAGTTGATTGTGTGATATCATCTTTTGATAAATCATTTTAGACAAAGCCATTGTGGTAGCTTTTACATTTCACAGGCCCAACAATAACTCAATCAAATTAGTAACACATTAAAGACATAAAAGCTTTCGCATCAACATGTCACCTTTCCATTAATTCCTATCCATGCACTGCTCACCTCTTAGATTGTGGGAGAACATGTTGGCTATGCCTTTTCTTTGTAGAGAATTCAAACATTGTTTTATAGATGCACAACAAACAAAAAGATCTTGACAAATTCTAGCATGCTAATTAAATACCATTTTTTAAAGACAATAGAAATTTGCATTTGAGGATCTTTGCTAGACATCAATAAACTCAAAGACACTTACATTATTAAAAAACATAAAGAAGACAAACATGCATTTTTTAATTTTGGTGGCCTAGTTAAAACCCAATACATTCAATCAAATGGGTTCATTTTAAGGCCCTGAAATATTTTTATTTTGTGCACTGCTCAAGTATAGGCCTTCATTACAAGACAATGTAACTTCCATGAAATGGGAATACTCAAGCTAACCATTCATGCTAAGATAGTACAATATCTGAATTCTTCTACACATGAAATTTTATTTAGGTTCATTCCAACAAATACTTGCCTTTACAAGACCATTCACTAATAATAGGTAAATTGGCATAGATGTAAACCTTAGTTATGTTACTACCTGTACTATGGAAGAAAAATTAACTTGAAAGAGATTCTTAATTAGACTTAGCGAAACAAAAACTGGGAATATTATTGACAAATGTCGGTGCTTACAACATGTTGGGCATGTAGTCAATAAACAAGGCTACAAATTAAGTTGGCATATAACTTATAATGCATGGTTAATTAAATCAAATAATATTAAACTATTCATTCATTACTTTTTAGTTGTGGCTAAGATGGTCCAAGCATGCAGTAAGCCAACAATGTAACCTCATCAACATGTATTATACATGTGAATCAAATTCTTAATTATGTACCAAGTATCCAAAATAGGTTCACAAAGATTTTCATTCTGCAAATTTTAACTTCTATGTTCATAAAATTGAACTATATTTTATTATAGAATGAATGTCTAAGATCGTTGATAGGTGCACTTACTCGCTATTGGTATCTGAACTCTATAAAGGATGTCCTGGCCAATTATTTTCATGCACTCAAAGTTCCGACTTTATTTGTTACGATATCTTATCAAGAATAGGGTTGCAAAGCTTTACATTATGTTACTTTTAGACTATTTTGAACATGGAAATTGTTGAGTACATGTTATATTATTTGTACGATTAGCTCCACGCATGATATGGTGTCTCAGGTGTAATCAACGCCCATGTCGGGGGGTTTGGGGTAGTGCTCCAAAAAAAAGTTGGGTGGTTTTATCCATAGTGGTTTTGTCCATTGTTTTGTAAATCCGGTCAAAGGAACTACTGTTATATTATAATTCAATGTTAATGGATTGGGGGTTTATGAATGCTTTGACATATATATAATATTTAAAATAATAAATTGAAAAAACACTCTGATTTTCGTAATTTTATGTTCGAAGAGAAAAATATTTGTGTATATTTTATATTCTTGTCATTATATCTTTTATATTTTTTTAAAAATTCATTTGCAAATATTATTTGTATAAGGTTAAAACTTAAAAAACAATGCCTTAAATTTCTTATTAGCACGATTTCTTTTCTTTAAAAACCTTGATGCTAGAAGAATATCACTCTCCGTTGTACAACATAAAATTTGAAGCATGTTTTCACTACACAATCTCAACTTTGAAGCCTATGTATTTCTAAGGTTGTAATTTTTCACTATAGGTTTAAGTGCTAGCTTATTATCTTTGATGCGTGGAGGGTTGTGCCTATGGAAGCATGTTAGTTGGAAGTCCTTTGAAGTTCTAGGTAACAATTATTTCCTATACTCCTCTTGAAATTTCTTTCCTCCGTGTTTATTCTAATCGTGGGAGTTAAGTTTTGATTTTCAATGGAAATTGACATTGTTTTAATGGATTGCAAAAATGATGTATGAATGGAAATCATTCCAAATTTATTGATACAATATTTATCATTTGTATTCTTCTCGCATGGGAGGATGTTAGGAAGCTTAAAGTTGACACTCTTATAAGTTGCCTCATGCTGTTTGATGTTTAAGGTTTATTATTGGGAGTGGCCCCATCCATATGAGAGTGTTGAATGAGATACTTCAACATGTGGCACTTCATACATTCTTAGGGATATTTAATTGTTCAAGTTATAGCATTCTAATATTTAATTGTTTTACTTATAGCATTCTCAATATTGAATCCAAGTAATTGCACAAATGTGAGAATTATAGGGAACACAAGGACTCATCATTTGTAAATGTTGGTGCTTTTTTTGCATATAATTCTACAATTGTAAGGGTGACAAAGATGGCTATAGAATTGGTATAGAATTGGAAATGGAAGATGTTAACATCTAATTTTTGCATATATGTCTACAATTGTAAGGGTGACAAAGATGGCTATAGAATTGGTATAGAATTGGCAATGGAAGGTGTTAACAACAATTAGGCTCTGCTTAACGAGACAAAGCTAGTGCTCACGGAGGTTGATTTTCATTGCAATGTCTTCAAAGGAACTAGGGAAGGTTAGAGAACTAAAATTTACCTCTTTTTGGGTGCCTTTGATTATTTTGTATTTACAATGAACACTGTCAATGCTCTCGGTCTTATTCTTTGTCAATGAATGTCTAAAAAGGTATGAATCACCTTTTGAATCCTCATTATCATGAACTCTAGTGTATAGTAACAATCACGGCTTAAATCCCCATCCTAAGGAACTCACTATTACATATTAGATAAGATGTAAGATGCACTATGCACTATTTTAGAAATTTAGCTTCAATAAGCATATCATAAAAGAGGCTATTAACAAAGTGGATATGGAGGATGATATGCAGAATATTGTGGCTAATCCAGGGGACACCCGAGGATGTATTTCTCTGTTCGAACAATCAATCAGAACTTACTGGTTGATAAAATGTTTGTTAGGAAAAGCAATTGTGTCGACTCAAGAAACAACAGAATCAAAACTGGAGGCTACTCTGGCAGATATTAACAGAAACATTTAGGAAATTAACCTCCGTCAGCTGCATCAGTATGCTAGACTAGGAAGGATGGAAAAGGATATCAAGTCATTACAGCAGGTTGAAGTTGAAATGCCAAGGTCCAGTGCCAAAGACCCTGCACCTGTGGAGTCAGAGGATGATTAAGACTATCATGTTTAAACTTATCAATTTCTCTTTTAGCGGCTACTTATCTTTTGTTAATGTTAGTACTTCCAGACTTAGATATTAAGTATCGACAGATATTGTACAGATTATTAAGACTGTTTATATTTTGACTGACATACTTTGCACTTAGATGGCCAACAGACCTGATTTCCTATGAACAGGTTGAAGTCTATTTTTTGTATATTTGCTACCCGATTTAAATAAATAGAAAATGAGAAAAGTCTACTAAACTTAAAAAAAACATATCATAAAAAAGGGGATGAGTACCTTCGCCAGACTTATCTGGGACAATGAGTGCCGTTGCGGTTGTATCACAAGTTATGGGGTGAATGGGTATGCTTTTTTAATATAAAACATGTTAATCTTATACTTTTGGTAGCTTAAACTTTCACTCACAATTGGATCGCAGTTCTTTGACACTTGTGGGCACAAAAAAATTAACATAAAGCATGATCTATTTGAGTGGTTATTGTCCTATAAATAAGCTTCAAACCAATATATCTTTTATTGCTACTTTCTCCAGAGCTCGTTCAAATTACCACTTGCGCTAATGAATTAAGTTATGTCAATTGAACTCTCATATACTTATTTCCAGCCTTCTTTAGAAAGTTAAACAACTATTTAAGAATAAAACATAAACATCGCAAACCTTTATATATCAATGTAGGGTACGTTCACTAACCCATCTAAACAAACCACCCCACTTAACGCTCTTTCCAATCCCTTCTCGGTAGGGAAGTCGATAAAGGAGTGGCACTTGTTTGATAAGTTTCTCCCAAGATAATATTTTTTTATTATATTGTCAAAAACTAATATACTTTTAGTAAGTTAAATAGAGGGCGAATGTTAGGTTGTTTCACTTTACTCGTTGAAATAAAAGGTAGTCTAACTAATCGGTATTCTTTATTTTTTGGCATATTTTTGATATAATTTTTTGATTAATTTTATTTGAAATCATGTTCATATTATTTGGAATGTTAATTTTGAGTTTTGTAATTTGCTTAATTTAAATGTTTTGGGAGTTTTTTAAGGCGATGAATTTATTTATTTATTTAAAAATACATTTTAAATAACAAAAATTCACAATTTCAAAAAAAAATATCAGCATATTTTAGTTAAAAGGTAAGAATGTCTATTAGTTAGACTGTGCCTTGTAAAATAAAGAAAAAAAATATTTTGTGTACATTCAAAGTAGCTTAATATTTACTAACATATTTAATTATTTAAAAAGAAATAAAATATAATTTTAAATTAAATTAGAAAACTACTTAGAATTTTAAAGTTTATAATAGAGTTATTAGTTTCTCTCGAGGTTTAAGGATAGCCACAAACAACCAAGAAGAAGCCTATGTGTCTCTGTAAGGCCTTTCTCTGATTACGAAGAGAAATATTCAAGATCCCATTATCATTGGTGACTCTGCCATTAATTTGCACCACCTCATCAATGACTTTCTTCTGTCTAACATCAAACTCCAAGTTATTGTAAAAATTATTTATCACATGCTAGGAAGTTTTCATTCCAAATCATTTACTCATGTCCATAGGCACAACAAAAAGAAGGCGAACCGCCTTGCAAATGAAGGGGGTCCATCTAGCAAAAGGAAATCGTAAAGTAGATGGCGTTCTAAGCTTAACCCTAGTTCAGTAAGCCTACCTACAAACCATGTTTTGTAAGTGTCAGTTTTTAGTTGGTCTATTTTGAAGGATCTACAAGTTAACATTTTTAGAACGCTCTAATGCCCTTGTGCATAGTTTTGGATCACAATTTAAAATTGTGTTACTTGGCCAATATGAAATACTTATGAAGGTTGTACAATTGTGCCCCCAACAAAATAATTATATATATAGTCTATTTCAGAGACTCTTTGAAAATCAAAGAGAAACTTTGGAAATTTTAATCATTATATTAGTTTTGATTGGAAAAAAACCGCTAAATAGTACTACTATTATCTCAATACGAAATGAGAGTAAAAATCAATAATATGGTTGAGTGAAAAAGACAACATAATGGAATAAATATAAATCAATAATATGGTTGAGTGAAAATGACAACATAATGGAATAAATATAAATCAATAATATAGTTGAGTGAAAACGACAACCTAATGAAATAAATATTTGTCATTGACAAGAAATTGATTTCTTTTATTTTAGTTTTAAAAAAAAATACATACATTTAAAATTATTTATATCTACAACTATAAAGTGAATATAATAAATATTTGTTTTATTCAAATAAATATTAAAATAAAATTTATATTTAATTTATTCTTTATTTGTTTTATAGTGATATTTTAAATATATAACGAAAGTTTATAATAATTAAATAAAACATTTTATTTTTAATCTAATAATATTAAAAATTAATATATATTAATATAAAAATTAGAATTTTAATTTAAAGTTCTTTCTATTACAACCTTGTTACCTAGATATCATTTTGTTAATGTTGCGCTTCCTCAAAGTTCCAAAGCTTCTGGAATCATTACAGTGAATTGGAGATGTTTCATTTAAGTTCCCAAGCTCTCAATAATGTTGAAACAACCAATCAAGAACCATTCTCATATAACTAACTTTATTTTTGGAAAATCAAACATTGAAACATTTTTAATTCACGAAACACACCATTTGATGTCTTATTTTGCCTCATTTCGAGGTGGAATTAGGATATATTGAGAGATATTTAAGAGAGTTTCAATGTAATTTAAGTAATGTTATATTTGTCTTAACATTACTTCTTAAACAATTTATGCTAGACACCTTTTCCATATTACAGCAAAGTTATATGCCACATTTTTTCCTTATGTGTAAACATTTTAACACCCCAATTTGTTTTCGGTGGCATGCAAGGGGTTTGTTGTCGTTTCATCACTCTCAATTCCATCAAAAATAATCATCGAATCATTCACTCATCAGCTCAACTTGTTTGAAGAACGAACGAACTCGTTCAAGGATAATTGTTAGGGTAATCCCACACGCTCCTCCATCATTTTGCACTTACAATATTTGGTTTTTGTAGAGGAAAGAAACCAAGTCTGTCTTCACAAAAGCTAATATTTATGGTGCGAGGGTAGGTCTTTTTTCAATAGATAATATAGATAATATTTATGGTGTGAGGGTAGGTCTTTTCTTTATCATTGGAATTTTCTAGGTATTTAAAAAAAAAAAATCATAAAAGATACTTCATATATGAGTTTTTTCCTCGTTAGATTTCGTCAACACATAGAGGAAATTTTTATTGATTTTTTTAGTGTCTTATCAATACTTTGCCCATAACCATTTTCAATTACTAGTAGAGGTTTATGGTTTGCATATAATCTTGTGTCTTATTCTAGTGTTCCTATTCCTAGTGTTTGGGACCCAATCCCCATTTAATCCTCCACATCTCATGAGTTACAAATCATCATTCGACCCATGCTTCTTTTTCTCCCTCCTAGATTTTTTCTCAAATTTCAAGAGGAATAAAGTGGACATAAATAGCAGCGATGTGCTTTACATAACATTGAGCTCTTGCACTTGAGGGGAGGGAATTGGATCTTCTGCCTTTACAACCATTCAAATGCCAGTTCAAGCCATCGTTAACAAAACCAAGAGAGTAGAAGACTAAGAAGAATCTAAGTATGTAAATTTTCATAGTTTGAAATCATGTTTTGTCAATCTTTCTTTTGGAAAACACTATGAAACATCTATGAGACGTTTCGAGTGGACGCTCCACCCATAATCAAGGACAAATAAAACTTTCTCTAAAAATAAAGAGTGCCCAAACCAAAATAATTAAAATATTAGGTTAATGGTTAAAAGGAAAGATATGTTAGGAAAATTAATAATAATAATATTAAAATATTTTAAGGAAATAATATAAGAAATTAAAAATGAAAACAAATTGATTTTTTTTTTTAAGATATTAGTGAAGGGATCCAAACACTGAATAACAAGATGATTGGAGAAGATGAGAAAAGGAGAAAAAATGCGTGATAATATGTTAATATTATTAATTAAAAATTTAGTTAAATATTAATATAAGTTATGATAATAATTGGGTGTTGAGTATATTTTAAAACTATTTCTACTTGATTAAGAGATTGTCTTTATGAGACGTGGGCAGGAGTGAAACTCTACCCTCTTACAAACTACTAGTAAGATAATTAATTCAGGGTGGTGTGATTTTCCTTAAATAATGATGATGAGTTAATCTGCATTAAGTAATAATTACCCCTATTAATTTGATGAGTTAATCTGCATTAAATTTTACAACTAAATTATAATATATTTTCTCACTCTATAAAAAAATTAAAATAATAATAATAAATTATTAATATAATTAATGTTATTAATAATTAATTATTACAATCCTATTCAAGTTCGAAAGATCAGAAGGTCAGGAGGGGATTTTTCTTAAAAATCCATATCATATTATTCCATATTATAATTATAAATTAAAGAAAAAAAAGAAGAGAATAGTAAAATCATTATAGAAATTTTAATTAATTTTGTCAATAATTAATTATTAGAATCCTATTTAAAGTTCCAATGATTAAGAGGTAAGAATCCTATTTGAAGTTGCAAAGATTAGGAGGTAAGAAATAAGAGATCATCGGTAATAGGTATTTAACTAAATAAATTTGAGAATTTAAAAAAATTACATCTCATTATTATATTTTATAATAGAGAATGGAAAAATATATAAATTAAAAGCATTAAAAAAGAAAAAGGGGGAGGAATAGTAAAATCATTATAGAAAATTGATTAAAAATAAGGGCGGGGTGCGTTGATTATTTTTAAAATTACCGAGGGATGGTATTAATTAAAAATATCGTGTAAGTATATGATGTTAAATAAATAATATAACAAGGGTCAGGGAAATTATTTTGAATATTTAATAATTAAGTTTGTATTATAATAATATAATAATAATTAATTTTTAATTAATAAAGGGTAATTTTAAATTAATATAAGAATAAAAACAAGTGTAATATAATTAATAGTATTTTTTATTATTATAATAGACAATATAAAAGATTGAGTAAGATTGTGATTTATTATTATTTAAAATGTACTTTTGAATTTATAAATAGATATTAAAAACTTAAATTTATGATTAAAAAAAGAAATAATATTAAAGTGAGAATAAAATATATTAATTTTATGCGTGTTATTAAATAGAATTATTAATATTATTAAATACAAATATTTAATTAAATAGTTAAACTTGACTATAAAATAAAATAATAAATTAAATAATTTATTTTTATTAATAAATTAAAAAATAATAATTAACTATTAAAATTTTTTAAACAAAATTAAGAGAAAAAAATTAAAAAAGAATTATTAAATAAATTTGAAAAATTCATTATGTATTATTTTGGATCTAATTGTAAATTAATAGTATTAAAAAAATAGGGCCATAAGTTTGATTAAATAGGGAAGTGGGTGAGGGAGTGAGATAATTGATATTAAAAATAAATATTTAATATTTAATATTTAATAATGTATTATTGATTATTTATAACTAGTCTAATTAATAGATGGAATGATTATTTTTAGGATTTTTTTTTATCAATTTTGTTTAAAATACTGTAAACTTTTAAAGAACTAAAGTTTAAGTTGTTTAATTGGAAAATATCAAGTGTCTAAGGGTTTTTCATGGCGTTGAATCCATTCATGCATTTAAAAGTATTTTGAACAACAAGAAATCATAATCTCGTCTGAAATTGTATTCTTCGATTCTAGTCAAAAAACATTTTATCTATTAGTTAGACTATGCCATTAATTATTATTAGTAATAATTAGGAGAAGGGGAGAAAAAGAAAAGAATAGAAAATGGAGAAGAATAATTTCATATTATTATACTGTATATAAGGGTATGGTTAATGAAGAAACTAATATTAAGATGAGGGGGAAAGGCTAGTACCAATCAAGACATTATTCGGAACAATGAAGAAACTTATTTAAAAATTATTATGGAAGTTACGATTAAAATGGATAGATTTATATAAGGATAACTAGGAAGGGGTTGTAAAAAGATTAAAGAGAAAATAAAGAATAATAAATTAATAAGGTGATTTAAAGAGGTTAAAGAGAAAAGAAAGAATAATAAAGTAATAACGATTGAAAATGCTAGGAGGGAGATAGATTAAAGAGAAAAGAAGAATAAATTAATTAGAGAGAAGTGTTAGAAGTATTAGGATATCTATTGAGATATTGGATAGTGGGTTTTCAAGGCTAGCTAATTTTATACTTGTATTCATGATTGAAGTTATTAGGATGTTTCTCTATTTCAAGGGTTTTTTTAAATGATGCATTAAGGGTAGAAATGATAAGTTTCCAAAATTTTGAAATCCTCAAAATTGATGACGTATTTGATAGTATGGGAGTGGTCAGTCATAGATTCTTTTGAGATCCAATTATGATGGTTGTAAGCTATATTCTCTTTGAGTCTAGCCTTAAAGGACCTGCTAGTTTGGCCAATGTATGCTTTTACACAAGAGTAAGGAATGTGATAAACTTGGGCCAAGCATAGGATCTCACTTGTCTTTGGAAAACCTACATAAATTTTTAAGAGTATTTTGGGGTTTAAACAAAGTTTTGATATTCTTTTTCGAAATAATCTTGGAGATGTGATCAATGCTTCCTTAGATGTAGGGGAGGGAGATTCTAGTTGTGGGGATGGAGGAAGGTTGTTTAGTAGATTTTGGTTGGGCTACTTAATGGAGGGCTCTTTTGATCTAAGGAAGGGAGTAACCATTGGCCAAGAGCACCTTGGTAAGGTGGGTTTTGTCTTTTTCAAGATATTTGGGGGTTGAGCTTCAAAAAGCTAGAGTTGCTAAAGTATTAAGAACAACTAACTTTCAGGTAGGGTAATGGTGAGAATTAGCATGGAGATACCCATCAATGTAGGTATTTTCCCTATAAACTTGGTGGGAAATAGTACAGTCATTTTGGTGGAAGACAAGAACATCTAAAAAAGGAAGAAAATTATATTACTATATTTCCATAGTGAATTGGATGTGGGGGGAAATGTTATTGAGATGGACCAGAAAGGAATCTAAGATGGAAAGACCATGGGGCCAAATTACAAATGTGTCATCTACAAATTGGAACCAACATTTGGGCTTTAAATAAAATCTACTAAAATCTTTGGTCTCGAAATGTTCCATGTAAATTTTGGCAACCATCGACAATAGAGAGAAATCCTATAGAGGTACCCTCTATTTTCTCATAACAGATGCATCTAATAGTGAAGAAGGTGGATGAAAGGTTAATATCAATAATATTAAGGGTCTCAGGGGCAACCAAATCAGAGATAAGTTTAATGGCTTCAGGTACTAGGATTTTGGTGAATAAGGAGACCAGATCGAAACTCACCATGATTTCATGTTCATCTAGATGTAATTGTCTTGTATTTTGGATGAAGTCATAGGAATATTTAATAAACAAATGCTTTTGGCCAGTCAAGGGTCTAATTTTTTGCACAAGAAAATGAGAGGGGACATGGGTAGGTGCACTAATGGCGCTGACAATGGGTATTAGGGGGGTATCCTCTTTATGAATCTTCTGTTGCCCACAAATTCTAAGGGTTCATAGGTTATGAGGAAGGAGTTTTTTTTATATGGAAGGGTATAAGAAAGAGGACTTAATGGATCTCATGACAAGATTAGTAATGGTGTTAGGGGGTTTTTAGCAAGGGGTTTGTAGGAGGAGAAGGAAATGAAGCTAAGAAATTTAGAGCACGGGGGCTTCATTGTGGACGCAATACCATACCATGTGTGTTCAGATTAGGGGATATATATTGAGGAAAAAATGACATAATATATTGAGCATATGATATGGGGTAAATGATTTTTATATTGACAAGTATAAAAAATAGAGCTCAAAGTTAATGAAAAAATATAAAGGGGTATTAAAAATGTTAATGAGAAAACGGATGCCTATAATATCTAGTGAAAACAATGGTTTTTTTTTAATTGGGAAGGTGTATTGGGTTCTTATTGCTAGTGGGTTAAATAACGTGATTTTTATAGGTATTTTCCAACATGTAGTCAAATTAAGGGTATTGTTTAATATGCCACGAACACATGTGATATGTCAGAGATTCATTTAGTGAAACCCTTATGATTTAGAGTTATAGTGAGAAGTATTCATGACTACCTTTGAATTTCTCTTGTTATCTTTCAAAATAATGATGTTAAGGTTATTATTAAGAATTTGAATGCCAAAATTTTTTTTTCTTGAAAAGGTTGTGTTTGGGTAAACAAGATTTAAGAAGAATCCTACCAACTTCTTAGTATATTTCTTCATCAACGTGATGAATATCATTCACACCTTGAATCAAACAAGATGTTGGAATCTCCAACACTAATCCATCTCCAATCAAACATAAAATTAAAGTATGAATGCAAAAATGGATGACTAGAAGTAGTGTAGAAATCATTATTACAAATTTGAAAATGGAAAAAAATTATCCAAAGTCGTCTATATCACTTAAAATTGAATTTATAGTTACATATTCATATGAAAATGAAAAAATTGATGAGGATGAAAAATGCTGAAAATATTCTACACTCTATTCTCCAATTCGAAAAAAATAATTGAATTATTTATGGTAAATACTACTTTAAAAAATCTGGAAATTTGGACGTCACAAACATGAGTGAAGTGCTGAAATAAATTTAAAACGCATGAAGGGGAATATGATTGAAATGTTTTAAATATAAGTGCTATTTATAAACATCACAAGGCTACAAAAAAATATACATGTTTATAGTAAAAAAAAATGGATCGACTTTCTATGCCAAGTCTATATTAGAGCATATATGTGGTTGGAAATGATCATAACAAATATCTAAATATTCTTTTATTGTTTGAAGCTATCAAAGGGCTACATTCTTCATTAAATGTGTTCTTCAAATGCTTGATCTTCTATATGATATCCTCCTCCTTCCTCGATAAACTCGGTTACTATGATATCATCAACAATATTTTCCTACCTCTTTTTCGTTATAATTGTCAAGCCAATTGATTGTTCTTTTAAAAACAAATATCTCATTGTATCATTATATTTTCAAACCAAGGGTATAGTTCTTTTGTGCTTTTTTCAAACCAAGGGTATAGTTCTTTTGTGCTTTTTTCAATTTATCAGGTAGCGCTAGTTGCCTAATCAAAGCTCCAAAAAAAAACAAAGCTACATTAATCTATGTACTCTAATTGATTCATGAATGAATAGAAATCCACTCAATAGAGAATAAAAGATATAGGAATTTGTGTGCCCTATTTGATTCACACGATTAACAGAGATCTACTCAATAGAGAATCAAAGATATAGGGATCTAAGTACTCGATTCAATTCATGCAATTAACAATTCAAAAATAGTAAAAAATAACAATAGTTCAGAAATTAACACGTTATCAATATTAATCATTCAAAGTTAAAGGAGATAGGATTAACTATAAGCTAATTAGTTAATGAATTAAATCAAATACAAGCTATATAAAATAACAATTCAACACCTGCTTTGCAAAGTGGTCCCTGCCTACCTGGAACATAACATTGTAGAAAAACTTCATAACCTACACAATCAACTTACTAAATGCATATAAACTCTAAAGTGTAATTCCACTTTTATATATTAATTAGATCAATATGATAGAGCATAATTCGATCATTCAAGTATCTTGTTACCCTACCTTTATGAAGAGGGACTCAATTTTTATAAAATATCTTAATTGTTTATTCTATGTTAAGGCTAGTCTTGAGATCTGTAAACACAACCTCTTATCAATGCAAGACTACCCTAAAGGTATAAGGAGGTAGTTATTATGATAATCTGATCTCCAAGGTCTTGTTATGGAAATGGGTTCTATATTTTTTTGACTTTTTTTTAAACTTTTCAAAACCCAAATCAGACCTTATCATGGCATTTTTCTCATCGATACCTTTCTGGCAATATAAATTTTACCCTAATCTGACACATGGATGAGGAAATATAGCCATTTAAATCTCAACCATTAACCTTCTTCCTTGGACTAGGCCTTGCCACGTGGCATTCCAAAACACTGCAATGTTATCCTCACTTGGCTTCCACCGTGGCTTACCACGTCACCATATGTGGACCCTCTTTTCCTTGGCATATCATACACATAAGTTTAAAAAGTAGACCTCCCCCCTTCGTCGCACACACACACACACACACACACATATGCATGCATGTATGTATGATCCGGACTTATGCAGGAATGCAAAAGAATACAGATATAAACATAAACACAGAGATGCAACATGACCAAATCTTCATTTCATTAATATCAAAGAACTGAAATATGCTTACATATAGAATGGAAATAAACTAGCTCATATGATGGTAGCTTATCTCTAAGAAGAGATGTGTCGGTTACATTCCTTTGAACTATGTTACAATGAGGTCTAAGGGATTTATTATTATTGAACAATAAAGGGAAACCCAAAACAACCAAAAACCTAACCCTAGGAGATGGAACTCCAAGATTTTGTGGGCCCCGTTGGGGTTAGTTGGGCAACCAACTTCTTGGGGTTTTAACTTAGTCATATGATCTCCATTTGGCATGTACGATACCTCTTTAGAAAGGTATCTCCGAGTACTATATGATTTTCCTGCATATGGCTATGGACCTGTTGTGAACCTAAAAAACACCATTTAGGGGGTTAAAACAACTCTAGAAGTTTAAGACCCGAAAAAATGTTAAAAATAATAATTTTTTCTATAATCAAGGAAACCGATGAAACTGAATGGAGGTTCAGGTGGAATAGGCAAGTGGCCAACAATATCCACCTAGATCAGTCCTTCTATCTTAGGAAGGAATGGTCCCCATTGCATGTAGAGCCTCCATGAGGTGAGGAAATTTCTATTAAACCTGGTCCCTGTTGAGCCACTTGACATGGTGAAGGAGTTGGCTTGCTTTGATAAATCGATATACCTGGATCCTCTGTTGGCGAGTGTTTTTGATCTGTTTGTCCATGATCCTATCATTTGTGGCCTATTCAATGCAACTTGGGTTGAGCTCTGTTGGTGTCAGCTACTTAGAAAGTTCTGATGTGTCCAACAATGGGAGGAAGTATGGCTGCAGTCGGTCCACATTGAATACTGGGTGCAGGCCAAGGAGCAGTGGAATGTTGAGATCGAAAGAATTGTCCCCTATGGCCCTAGTGATGGTGTAAGGCCCATATCGAAACGAGTAAAGCTTGCAGTGGGCCCTAATGAGGCACTCCTTCTGTAAATGTAACCAAACTTTGTCACCCACCTCGAGCTCTTGTGATACCCGATGTTGATCATGACGTTGTTTGTACTTGGAATTTGTTATGTCCAATATGTCATAGAACTATTGGCGGATGTGATGAATGCACCCAACGAAGTTGTTATCTCTTTTAGCTTTGGAATGAACATGAGCCGAATCTGCCTAAGTAGCTGCAAGTGGTATGGAAACATCAATGGGGCATAGTGGTTGGAATCCTAGTCCCACCTGAAAGGGGTTGTGTCCAGTTGAGATGTGGAGAGCTCTATTGTAGTTGTGATGGACATAGGCGAGGATTTTATCCCATGTGCGTGGATGATTCGAGTTGTACATCTGTAGGATGTGCACGATCATCCTATTGACGACCTCTTCTTGGCCATAAGTTTGGGGGTGGAAGTTTGTGGACTTAGTGAGCTTGGTATCCAACAATAACCAAAGGCTTGACCAGAATACACTTAGGAACTTTTTGTCCTGATCTCAAATAATGGACTGTAGGATCCAAAAGTGTACCCATACTCGTTCAAAGAAGAGTTTAACAGTGGCTTCTGTGGTGATATTCTTTTTGTAGGCCGCCAAAATGGCTATATTATAGAATCCATTGACAACCACGAAAACACAATCATTGCCATGCTTGGTAGATGGAAGGCCAGACATGTAATCCATGGAGATGGATTCCTAGGGTTGGATAGGAGTAGGGAGAGAAGTATACATGCCTTGCTTCATGATTGTAGATTTGGAAATGACACATGCAATGCAAAATCTGATGTACTTTCAAACATCATGTCGAAGATTCAGCCAATAAAAATACTTCTGCAACAACTCCACTGTATTTTATACCCAGAAATGTCTAGCAAATAGACTATAGTGTGCCTCCAAAATCATCTTGGCACGCTCACTTGAAGGAACACAGAGGTGTCCTAGGTGGCATAATAGTGTTTCCTGGAGGTTAAATTTTTGAACTTTCTTGCCTTCCAGGAGCATTTGGTATGTGGTGTCGATTTTTGAATCACTCATGTAAATATGTGACCATTCCTAAGTCTTGTGTCCACAAGAGTCGAGCACAATGGTCAGTGTCATAACCGGAGGTCGACTGAGGGAGTTTGAAAAATTATTGGTGCTTCCCTTCTTGTACTTAATGTTCAAATAGAATTTTTGTAAATATGTGGACCATTTATGATGGTGATCGTTCTGCAACTTTCCTTTTGTATGTATTAACTGCAGGGGTCAGTGGTCTGTGTGGATGACCGTTTCCTTCCCTGCAATATAATGTTTCATTTATCGATAGGCCTGCACAATGGAATACATCTCTTTGTCATAGGTGGGATAATTTTAGACTACATCTGAAAGCGTCTCACTATGATATGTCACCGGATGCCCCTGCTGAGTAAGAACTGCACCAATAGCAAAGTCAAAGGCATCTGTCTTAATCTCAAATGGTTGTTGCATGTTTGGTAATGTGAGCACTAGTGCAGAGAAGAGGCGATGCTTCAACTCAACAAATGCCTTTTGTAGGAATTCAGATCAAAATAAATTTTCTTTCGCTCAACCCTTGGTGACTTGACTCAAAGTCCAAGTAATATGAGAGAACCCCAACACGAACCTGTGGTAGAAATTGGCAAGACCTAGAAAGCTGCGAAGTTCTATTAGAGTGGTTGAGGCTGGACAATCCCGAATAACTTGTATCTTGGATGGATCCACATGCAGAACCCTCTCATCAATGATGTACCCCAGATATTGAACCTGGGTCATACCAAAAGTGCATTTCTCCAAATTAGCACACAATTTTTCTTGTCGAAGGATTTGGGGGACATGTCAAATATGGTGTAGGTTCTCTTCCAAACTCTGGTTGAAGGTCAGGATGTCTTCCAACTATATTACCATGAACGAGTTGGTGAAGGGCCAAAATATGTCATCCATCAGCCGCATGAAGGTTGTGGGGGCATTTGTCAACCCTAAATGCATGACCAACCATTCGAAAAGGCCCTCCTTGGATTTGAAGGAAATATTCCACATGTCGAAGGTTTTGATTGGTACCTAGTGGTAACCAAACTTCAATTCAATATTGCTGAAATATTTTTCACCCTTGAGTTGGTCCGGAAGGTCATCGATCCATGGGATTGGATGCCATTTCCGGGAAGTGATCTTATTCAGCGCTCGATAGTCAATACAAAACCTCTAGGTTCTACCCTTGATATCATCATTCTCCATAACAAAGCGTCGATAGATCGGTCCATTTGGTAGCAACGTTCCCGTGGTCAGATTGATAGAGTGCTTGACCTGACAGTGTCGGGGTACCCCTGTGGCCGAGGTGAAGATGTCCCTATACTCCTCCATGACCTTGTCCATCTGTTATTTCCATGTGGAGGAGCCCCATCTGGAGGTTGTGGATGTGGCCACAATATTTCTCTTGTTCTAAGGGTGAATCATAAGGAAGACAAATTTCCCAGTTTGGGAAATGATCTTATTTAATTGTTTAGTAGAGATCAAATAAAAGGCGGTAGGCGGAGCTACCTCTATTATCCTGTACAACTTCAAACCCAAAGTAATAATAACATAACGAGGTCTGGATTCATGATCTTTCCATAGGTATGTATGATCTAATAAAACATCACAGACTTTAAGAGTGGAAACTTCACACAATACCTCATCTGTAAAGGGCTTGATACTATAAGGAAAGTGGCACTGCTGGAAGAAAAGGAGATCTCACCCTTGATGGAGCCACCCGATGGTGTACAACTGTGGGTGCAACATTGTTGACACCTTCAATATCTTCTTGACCTTGGCTAAGATCAAGTTCTTTTGGATCCCACTATTAATGATGAACTGCAACAACGAATCCTTTACCAACATATGTGAGTGGAAGAGGTACTTCCCCTCCTCTAGATCCTCAGGTTCCTAATTTTTGAGCTTTTTAGTGGCTACCATTGCAGTGGGTTTTGCGTCAATGATATGTTTTCCCTTGTTGATTCCTTTTTCGAGTTCTGGATCAAAATTAGAGCATGCATCAGTCTTTGAGTCTTTTAGCTCAGCCACCAGTGCCTACTTTGTATAACGTTAGGCTTGTATTGTGAGTGGTAGTTTTATGGAACTCACACCACTTATCGTGTCCTTCTTCACCTTCCCATTATTCTTGTCTTATGGCTTCGAGTAGTTGTCCTAGGGGGTTGTGGCTTGAATTTTCCCTTTTCTCTGTGGCTTAGGGGTTCCTTTTCTCTTCTTTGGGCTTGCAGATCCAAAGTCTTTGTTCTTCTGCTTGAATTTCTACTCAATCTTAGCAGCATAGCGGTATGTTTCACCAAGCGAGGATATGTTCAAGAACTTGATTTCCTCATGAATGTATTTGTGCAAGCAACTATGGTACTTGAGCACCAAATGTTTCTCTAAATATTTGATACCCAAATTTGTGTGCAGTGCATGGAAAATATTCATCAGCTCATGCATATATTGATCCCTTTGCTGCTGCAACATAGTCCATTGTATGTACTTGTCCTCATAGCTCCCCACAGGGTAATATTGTTCCTTGATTGTGTCTGAGAAAGAATTCCAAGTGGGTGCAACTGAAAATAGTGAGGGTTCTCTCTCATCTCTCTGTTCACAATAGGTTTCTGACCAGTCCTTGACACGAGGAGCGGCTTTGAGGAGTGAAAAAGTAATATTTTCCTGATTGTAAAAATGATGAACCGAAAAATATCCTTCCAACATATTTAACCGTCTATCTACGACGCATGCATCTAGCTAGCCTTCAAATATTGGAATGTCAAAGTTTAATTGAACCTTGAAGGGAGTGGCGTCTCCAGAGTGGTTTCCAGATGAAGATGTGTCACCTATGGGCATTTGTTGAAGGATATGGGTGAAGTTTTCCTTCATCACGCTTCTTTGTTCCTCGAGCAATATTAATTGCAAAGTTCTCATCCAATATGATACATTAATGTTGGCATGATTCAAGTTGTTTAAGAGATGCAACTTCATGAGTGACAACGAAGTATGTCATATTGTGTGAGATAAATATTGCAGAAAATCATTATAAAAATAATTGACAATAGGGCACAATGCGCAAAAGAAATATTGACATTATAAAGATAACTCAGAATATGGCACATGCACAAGAGAGGTATTTCAGAGAATCAATAAAAACAAACTCAAATATTTATTGAATTGATAATATCCCATGAGACTACATTATGAGAAAAATCATGCTTTGCTCCAAGTGAATTCTCGTATTTATACTTTTTACGGGTGTCTTTCCACCGAGAGTTATCACCTTTTACATTTCAAAATACCATAGGTAAATTCCATGGTTTACAAAATCCATGGGTGAATACCATGGGTGAGTATCATAATTAAAATGGTAAAATTGGAATCATCATGAAATTAGATTCTCACTTTAATATTATGATTTATTTTGTTTATTACTATGCATTATCCATGGTTTTAACAACCATTTATAGAAAATAATTATTAACTGTGGTAATTATTTTCCACCTGGATCATTCCTCCCCCCTTAAGAAGCAATGGTCCCCATTGCATAAATTTCCTTCGGCGAAGCCTTTGTTGAATAGGAGCATAATTGTGGGTTTTTGGATGACCCAAAACCAAGTTTTGTTTAAGACAAGAATTTTGCGTGGTTGACCCATAACCATGGGTTTGTGGATGACCCTTAACCATGATGATCTCCGTGTCTATGATCCTATCAGTTTTGGCATGTTTGATGCAGCTTGGGTTGAGCTCTATTGGTGTCATCTGATCAATAATGTATGATGTGTCCAACAATGGTGGAAAGTATGGCTGCATACAGTCCACATTGAATATTGGATGTAGGCCAAGGAACAGTGGAATGTTGGAATTGAAAGAATTTTCCCCTATATCATGTAGGTTTTAACCTTGTACATAAATTACTTGCAAATGAATTCTTAGAACAGAAAAATAAACATTGGTGAGAACATAAAACATAAAACAAGTATACACAAATATTTTCCCCTGGATCACAAAACCGGACTACCAAATTGATTTTTCATTATATTCCTTTCAATGATACAATACATATATATACATGCCGAAGAATTCCTAAAACCCAATCCACTAACCTTGGATTAGAACATAAACATAGTTCCTTTGACCAAATCTACAAAATACCATGGGAAAAAAACCATCATGCCAAAAACCATGTGCAAAACCCATGCAAAAAATCATGGGTATGTTCGCCCATCATCTTTAGGTCCACCCCACATCCTTGGGTCCACATAAAAAAATAAATTTCTCGGCGCATTACCCCAGACCCTGTGTAGGGGGGATACCACCCCCTGTGCAAACCCCCCGACAAGGGGGGTTGTTGCCCCCCTTTTGACCCCCCTGCTACATCTGATGCAATGTACAACACGTGGGACTAGTCATGGAAAGAATATATCACCCTCATCAGGCAGGTTCCATCAAAGTCAACACATTGTATCACATTGCCAACAATCTCCCCCTTAACTCATCAAGTAGGTTTCCATCAAGGACAACTTCATCAAGTAGGTTGTCATCAACTTTATCAAGTAGGTTGCCATCAAGGACAACACTCTGCATCATATTTCCAACAATCTCCCCCTTTGGACTTGATGGCAACCATGATGGTGTTTGATCACCACAACAAATAGATACATTGATTATAACCATTATGCAAACACCATGATACTCTCCCCCTTTGACATCAAGGGCAAAGGGCGGATCAAAGCCAAGACAATGTTTTTCTCCACATGTAGAAAGAAGAGCTCTGTAGATCTGATGTTTACTGAAGTTACCATGCTCCCCCTGAGTTCATGCTGAATCTTCAAAACATATTTTTCAATGCAGTGCATGACTCTATGACCTTTCCTATCACCAAGGACTCATACTTACATCAAAGATCCAACCAAGTGGATTTACATATGTGACTCAAGTACCCAACCAAGTGGGTTTACACATTTTGACTCAACTACCCAACCAAGTGGGTTTACAAATTTGATCAAGTCCTTATATGACTAAATATTACAAATTTACATCATAGGTCTCAACATGACCTTTTCATCAAATTACAAATATGACCTTTTATAACCAATACCAAAAATACCTCAAGAGAGAGATCATATTTCAGAACCATCATAATGCCAACAATGCATTACTTTCCATATGACCAATGCTCCCCCTTAGCTTGTGCATCCTGAACACTTTGAACAGCAAATCATCAATGCATCTTCATCAGATATCAGAGAATGAAACAGAAATATGAGAGCTGAAACATCACCAGAGATACTCAACAGCACCACAACTGTGCTGAAGAATGCTGACCCCAAAAATTTTTCAGCACACACCCATACGCGGTTTTCTATGTATAAAATCGTGTATATACGCGACTGTGTTTCAGAAAACCCGCGTATCCAATTTAATCTTTTGAATTTAAGCATATATGATCTTCTGTATGGCAGAGAATATTCCCAGCTTCTGTCTGAGATATTCGAATGCTTCCCTGGAATATATGAAAGAAGATAGATAGGACAATGTAGCTATGTTTTCAAGTGTCATCCAATAGTTGTAGCATAAGCACATCAGTAACCAAGCCTTCAAGCTCTTTGCAGCATCAACATATTCTTCAAGAGGAATTATCATACCAGAACAATCTTCTTCAATAGACAATATGTATCAAGAAATCATTCATGTGATCTGTTATCATCAAGATCTTCATGATTTATTTATTTCCTAATCATGATGTAACATGTGTAGGAATTATGTCAGTAGTCATCTGCATGATCTATCCTTATCTTTGCATCATAAAACTTTCATCTCATCCATGTGTGAAAACAAAAGATACTCTTCAGAAAAAAGCAATCAGCGCTCATCCATAATCTTATCATAAGAAACCATGTCATCATCATTTGAGCGTGAGTATTACGAAAACTAAGGAATAAGCAGATATAATTCCAACAATGAAATCATTAGTAGTTAGACTGATGCTCCCCCTGAACCTGTGCTCCTGTTTTTGAGCCATCTCACTGTTTTTCTTAACAGAAAAGTATACGCTTCTGTCTCCAAAGGAACTCACATGTATACGCAGTTTTAGTTCATGAAACCCGCGTATTGAAAGTGAAATACAGAAAGTTTCACATCTCTATATCCCCCTAAACTTATGCCACCTGTACCTATATTTTTCACATCAGATGCACTGTCAGAAATAAACATACTCAGAATTACCAAACCAACCATGAGAATCACCATACATTGCTCCCCCTGTGATGATACATTACTAATTCCTAGAATGTATCTCACATCACTTCTACAGTCATTATGAGAAGTAAGCTTTTAGAAGCGGATGACTGCAGTAGGGTCAGTATTCCCTACGTTTCTAACCGGTCCTCCTTCTTTTTCCAGCTTTGCTTGAAATTTCTTATAGTGTGCTGGAAATTGTCCAATTTCTCAGATCTATTCATCTTGCATTCTTTTTCTACATGTCCATACTTGTTACAAGCATAACATATTGCATGACCAGAAAAGTAAGCATAGGGATCATAATGTGTTTTTCTATTCTTTCTTCTATTGCAATTAGCTACTTTATGGCCATACTTGCTGCATGAAAAACAATATCCCTTAAACAAACCTGAGTACCTTTCTATGTAGAATCTATTTTTTTGTGACTGAAACAATCTGCTTTTGCAATTGGCTGCAACATGCCCATAGTTATGACATTTAAGGTATTCAACATTATAGATCAAAGAAGGGAATGATTTCTTTTGAGTGTTCATGATTGTCGGTTGACCTTTTGTTTCTTGCAACACATCAGGTTTTGCATTGATATCCTTTGAATCTTTAGCACTTCCTTGTGAACTAGATTCTCCTTTAATAGTTTCATGAAAAAAATACCAAACTTAACAGAAGGAGACCTTTGAATGCTAAGAATATTTTCCAGAATCTTAGTACTATCTTGAAACCTCAAGAGTTTATCCTTTTCTTCTAATTTACCTTTCAAAATATTTACCTCAACCTCCAATATTTGGCATTGCTTCTTCGTACTTTCTTCAACCCTTATTCCCTCTTCTACTTGATCATTCAATTTTAAAATCTCTTCCTTCAACCCATTTTCTTGTTCTTCTGTATCGTTTGTAGAAGATCTTCAAGATCCGCTTTCAGGAGATGAGATTTCCGCTTTAAGTTCTTCATTCTTCTTATTTGATTTTTCCCATTTGTATTGAGAAAGAGGATTTCTCGCTTCAAGTCTTCTATTTCTGATAGCTGCTTTATCCCCAGCTTTTGATAGCATTTTCATCCCGTTCTTTTCATTTTGTAGAGATCGTGTCTTGGTAGATGGATTCCTGCCTTTTAAATTGATCTTCATCATTGATCTTGAGATTTGCTTCTAGACCCATACTGTTACTTTCACCATCATTTTCACTATCTTCACCATTGCTTGCATAAGGAAGTGAATCACAAAGATTAGTACCTTTTTCATATTCTTCATTTTCTGCTTCACATGTTTTCTGAGATATCTCCTTTCTTTGAGTAGCCTTCTTCTTTTGTTTCCTTGCCATGAGCACTAACAGATCTTGGTTAGAATCTTCTTCATCCTCATTTGACATTTCATCATTATCTTCATTTGTATAATAGCTCTTTCCCTTTTCAAATTGTTTCCCTTTATCACGATTTTCTTCATAAGGACATTTAGCAGCATAATGACCAACTCTTCCACAATTAAAACACTTGAAGGGAAGCTTACCTCTGAATCTTCCAGTACCTGGTTGGAGTCTTCTCACAAAATTCGCTTCTTCTTCTTCTGATATGTAACTTGATTCCTTGAAAAATTCCTTTTCTTTTCCTTTTGCACATGACTTAAAGGAAACTTCTCTGATTTGAGAGGGACCTTCTTTTCTCATTTCAAAAGCAATTAGAATACCATGTAGTTGAACAATAGTAAGAGTTTGCAGATCTTGCCTTTCTTCAATAACCGATACTTTTGATTCAAATTTTGAAGTCAAAGATCTTAAGACTTTTTCCACCAGAGTAGTGTCGGTTATGGTTTCACCCAAACTTCTCATACGATTTACAATATCATCTAGATGTAAAAAGAAACTGGCAATACTCTCATCACTATGCATTCTTAGATTTTCATATTCAATTCTGAGAGTTTGGAGTTTTTCACTTTTTACCTTTGTATCTCCTTCATAGCTTAGAATGATTTTGTCCCATATTTCTTTTGCTGAATTTAGTTGCATCACTTTAGCAAATTCAGGTTCAAGCATGCTTCCTAATAAAACATTGACTGCTTTGGCATTGATTTCATATTTCTTCCTTTCTGCTGCATCAGAAGGAATAGTTGCTGGATACTGATAACCTTCTTCCACGATTGCCCATACTTTTGCACCAAGAATTTGCAAATAAGCTTTTGTTCGTATCTTCCATTACGATTACTTCCATTGAATAGAGGTGGCTTTAGAGAAAGTACTCCTGATCCTTCCTCGACTTCCCATTGTAGCTCTTGACGCATCTCCTTCAAGTGATCAAGCTTCTGTAGAAGAACCCGCTTCGAAACCAATTGTAGGGAAAAACACCGAGAGGGGGGGGTGGAATCAAGATGAAAGTGCATCGAAATTTTTTAACTTTTTCTTTCTCTTAAAACCCATACGCTACTTTACTGAGCCCAACTCGCGTATACACGTGGATATCCTTCATAAAAATTGCGTATTACCAGAGATCTTATTATGCAGAAAATTATTTACTTAGATCATTGCATCATTCATTTATTAGATGTTTAGTAAGCAATAAACATGTGCAGTAAGAACAAAATAAATCATCACACATAAGCAACACACATGACCACCAGGATTTAAGGTGGAAACCCAATTCGGGAGAAAACCACCGCTGCCGTCATCTCTGTTTTCAATATTTATTATAAAGAAAACTTCTTACAACCATGTACTGGTGCAGACTCATACCAGCACGCAGGCACCCACCTGCAAAAGGCTGCAACCTTCTCAATTACCACCGGAAGGAGCCACAATTTCAACAGCCAGCCACCCTCTCCGGAAGGGAGCTACAACCCCTACTCTCGTTAAGGAGAAACCCTCTCCCGAGAAGGAGCTACTACCCTCTTCTTCCCATTTACCAGCCTACCCTCGGAAGGGAGCTACAACCCCCCCTCACCGAAGGCTTCGACCTCGCGCACTATCAAGTGACCACGTTTCATCAATTTTCATACTGGATCCAATAGCTTCCATACAACACAACTTGTAGGCCAATTTTCATCATATTTTCAGACTGGACCCACTCCACACATTTAAGCTCAACATTCATCAAACTGAAACTTATAACCCCATCAATTCATTCATTGAATCATCAACCAATCAACCAACGACTTGATCTTCAATTAACATAATCAGCAGCATATTCATCATTCAAACAACCCATTTCTGTATGAATACATCATTGACAGATAACAGTAAAACAACAAAATAGATCAGACATTTCATTCCACTTACTTCAGCAAACCCTAGATTCCATACGCGCTTTTACTTCACTGAACCTGCGTATGTACGCGCTTTCATGCACACCAACCCGCGTATACTTCTGTGCATTCTTTAGAAAACCCTATTTGCCCATACGCGCTTTTCCTTAAGCAGACCCATGTATACACGCGCTTTTACTGAAGTGAACCTGCGTATACATCTGTAACTTTTCAGGACTGTGCAGCTCTTCAGATCAGATAAACAACTCATATTTCATCCTTTACTTCAGAAATTATTTCGCCTCATCTCAGATCTAAACATTCCATAAACAGATCTAGAAAATACATATACATTTCAGATCTAGAGATCCCTCTTCATCATTTTCTTCATAGGTGCATTATTAATTCAGATCAATCAGTAAACTGTTACCCAATCCATACAGAAATACTCCAGAGTGAAGTATTCATTCCATACCCAGACACTTGCACACTCTTGCACCATGATCTTCTTCTCCTTATATAGATTTAGCCTTTGTCAATACCATGAGCCAAAACCACACCACTTTCGATGGTATTCCTGGACGGGATCAAATAGATAATCCAGTGCTCAATACTATGTGCCCAAACCATGGTTATGTCTCCTGGTTTTATAAAATTAGAGCGCAAATAGGCATACGCGACTTGGCACGTACTTTTCCGCGTGCATATGCTACTTCTCCTTAACAAACCTGCGTATGCGTTGTGACATGACTTATTTATCATTTCTCTGGCACTTTACTGGAATTCCTTTCTTCTGTTACTTCTGAGCTAATCTGTAGATATATCATCCTTCCTTTTAACACATAGATACATCATCCTTACATATTTAACAACTCATCAAGTCAGTTTTCATCAAGGACAACTTCATCAGGCAGGTTCCATCAAAGTCAACACATTGTATCAGATTGCCAACAATCTCCCCCTTAAATCATCAAGTAGGTTTCCATCAAGGAAAAATTCATCAAGTAGGTTGTCATCAACTTTATCAAGTAGGTTGCCATCAAGGACAACTCTCTGCATCATATTGCCAACAACACCCAACATTCTCCTACTTGTTGTTTTCTTTACATACAAGGGGTCACAAGAGAGCTTAGTAATTGGTACAACTCTGCAACGCCCATTGTTTTTCTACACCAAGAAAAAGTATGAGTACTCACATACTTTGTCAATGCATTTTCAACATTCTTCAAAGTGTCCAACTTTACCAACAAAACCTTTTTGTCCTCAACCATATCCCACACAAAGTGTTACGGAACATTAATGTGATTTTTCTTTGAATGATAAGCAGGGTTATTTTCCAAGAAAATTACATTGCACCAACCCCATAATTGAATGAAATATCTACAACCAAACTACTTCCTTTCTTGCATGAGTGGCTATGATGCATTTAGCCTTTATAGTTGAAAGTGACACTACAGACTGTCTTTTTCTCATCTAACTGATTTCTCCTCAAAATAGGTTAAACACATACCCACTTGTAGATATTCTCTAATCTAGATCTACAACCCTGTCTACATCAACAAAGCCATGGATGTCCAAAAATTTTTCCAACCCTGGTCTTCCTTGGTAGCAAATACCATAATCACTAGTGCCATGCAAATACTTGAAAACCCGCTTCACTATTGTCCAATTCTCCTTCCCTGGTTTTGACATAAACATGATCAATACTCCCACTGCATGTGCAATGTCTGGTCTAGTGAAAACCATTGTATACATTAGGCTACCGACTGCACTTGCATATGGAACATGGGACATGTCCTCTTCCTCTTCTTGTGTCTTGGGATACTGTTCAGCAGATAACTTTACACCTACAGGAATAGGAACCTTCACTGATTTACTATCATGCATATTAAACCTCTGTAGTATTATCTCTGCATACTTCCTCTTGTTGAACCTGAGGTTCCTTTTTTCTGATCTCGTTTAATTTCCATGCCAAAAATATAGTTTGCATCACCAAGATCATTCATGTCAAATTTTTAGGAAAATTGGGTCTTCAAAACCTAGATAATTTCTTTGTCATTTCCAATCAACAAGATATCATCCACATATAAGAATAAATGAATAACACAGTCACATGTTAATTTAAAATACATAAAGTGATCCACTTTTCTCCTTCTGAAGCCAATTCCCCATATATACGTATCAAATTTATGATACCACATCCATGGTGACCATTTTAACCCATAAAAAGACTTGTTAAACCTACATACAAGTTATTTCTTACCCTCCACCGCAAATCCTTCAGGTTTCTTCATATAGATCTCTTCTTCCATATCCCCATGAAGAAATGTTGTCTTCACATCCATCCGTTCTACCTCACAATAAAAATCAGAAGCAAGAGATAATAGTAATCTAATAGAAGATAACTTGGAAACATGAGAAAATATATCACCAAAATCAATTCTTAGCACCTGGGAATAACCTTTTTCTACCAAACATGATTTGTATTTCTCCACCTTGCCTTTTTTATTCATCTTATTCTTAAACACCCATTTGCTGCCAATGGGTTTCCTTGCAGCCGACAACTCCACCAAATCCCTAGACTCATTTTTTTCCAAATATGCCATTTCATCAACCATGTCCTCTTTCTAGAGTTTTCTATCCTATAAATCAACTTCCTCCCTAATAGTTATGAGATTAACATCAGTAATAGATAAAAGAAAAATTTGAATAGAAAGCAGATGGACTATATCTCTTTAGTTGCCTTCTCTCTAGAACCGATCTTCTCAAAACTGGAGTGTGTGGTTCTTCCTCTTCTGATTCATGTTCTGTTGTAGATTTTGATTCTTCCTCCTTTAGTTCAAAATATATATTCTCAGGTTCCTTTGGTGGGACTTCATGTTTGATTACATCTTTCACTTCTCTAAACACCACATCCCAGTTATACACAAACTTCCTTGTTTATGGGTTCCAAAGCTTATAACCTTTTAAACCATCCTTATATCCAATCAAAATGTGCCTTTCATATTTACTATCTAACTTGGTTCTTTTCTCTTTTGGAATGTGTACATATGCATCACAACCAAATACCCTCAAATGTGAAAGAGATGGTTTCTTACTAGTCCATACCTCATGTGGCGTCCTATCCTCCAACAATGACGAAGGTGATCTGTTAACCAGGTAAAGTGCAACATCTACTGTCTCTGTCCAGAATTCCTACCCTAATCCAACACCACTGAGCATGCTTCTTTCCTTTTCCATCAACATCCTATTCATTCTTTCTACAAATCCATTTTGATGAGTTGTGTATGAAGTATTTTTCTGTCGTTCTATACCACACTTCTTACATAGCTCTTAAAATTATTTCTTGAAAAAATCTCCACCATTATCTGTCCTCAACACCTTAGTCTTCTTCTCTATCTGATTTTCCACCAGAGCCTTAAATTCTTCAAACCTGTCAAAGACTTCATATTTCTTCCTGAGGAAATATATCCATGTATTACTCAAGAAGTCATCTATAAATGAGACATAGTACGTAGACTTACCCAGTGATGGAACCGACACAAGTCCAAACACATCGCTCTACACAAGCTCTAATATCTCTTTCTCCCTCTTAGCACTTGAGGGAAAACTCACCCATATACACAATATTCACAGAAATTGAAATATAGAGATCAATTAGACATACCTTCTACCATACCATTACCATGAAGTATTCGAAGGCCCTTATCTCCAATATGTCCAAGTCTTTAATTCCATAGCATGGTATTTTCTCAAGGTACCACTAGATTTTCTTCTCCACTTCCAGGAACCACAAAACTATTGCACCCATTAATAACGGTGCTACATAGAAGGTTGTACATAATTCCAATCCAAACTCCCTGCATCAATACCAGTGCTCCCCAAACCATCTTGCAGGTATCTTTCTCAAACATTGTTTTTACATCTGCATCATCCATCTTGCTTAAAGAAATCAGATTTCTAGCCAATTCCGGAATATGTTGAATCACAGGAAGTGTTATGATCCTTCCACCTTGCAACTTCAACTTGAATTTTCCACGTCCGATGATTCTGGCCTTCTTGTCATCCCCTAAGAAGGCATCACCACCATCATATTTCTCATACTCCCAGAACCACTCCCTATGGGGAGTGAAGTGAAAGGATGCACTTGAGTTAATCAACCATGCCTCATGATCTACATGTGTACTTGAAGAAGAAGTTAAGTACACATCCCCACCTTCATTTGAGTTGGTTTTCACCTGTGTATAAGGAGCATCATCAGATCCTTTTCCTTTCTCAAGCGTTTCATATTTACAATACTTTTTGTAATGCCCTTCTTTTCCACATTTCCAGCATACCTTTACAGTTTTTCCTGGAGATTTAGATCTCTCTCTAGATTTATATCTCCCACTCGAGGACTTATTTATGTTTGTGTTCTGAGACCATCCTCTTACAAACAAGGCATCTCGATTCCAGTTCTCCATATTTTTCCGTCTCATCTCCTTCGACAACAAGGATGAGAGTATTTCATAAAAATTCAAGGTAATTGTATTGCTACCTATAACAACAACCAGACTATCCCATGAATCTAGTAAATAACACAAAAAACAGATGCACTTATCTTCGTCTAAAAGTTTTATATCAACAGATAACAACTGGATTATGACAATATTAAAGGCGTTTAGATGCTCTATTAATGAGTCTCCATCCTTCATCCTTATGTTGTGCAATTTTTTCTGCGGGAAAAATTTGTTCACCAAAGACTTAGATTGGTAAAAAGTCCCTAAATTGTCCCATAAATCCTTCATTGTAACTTCCTGTGATACATTCAACAATATCGAATCTGAGATACACAACCGTATTGTTCTCTTTTCCTTCCGATCCAAATTCACCCAGCCTTTTGCTGACATTACCATTGGTTTAGTACCCGAATCTACCAAGATCCACTGATCTTTATCCACCATCAGATCCTCCATCTTGAGATTCCACAACTCAAAAATTTTTCCATTTAATTTATCGATCTCCGTTTTTCCACTCGCCATCTTATTTCACCACAGGAATTCATCCCACAGATCTCCCATTGTAACAGGATCTACCATAGGCCCAATCAAAACCCCTCAGTAGAAAAGGTGTCCCCTTGAAGCCGAAACAACTCTGATACCAAATGTAGGTTTTAACCCTATACAAAAATTACTTGCAAACAATTTCTTATAACAGAAAAATAAATAATGGCGAGAACATAAAACATAAAACAAATATATACAAATATTTTCCCCTAAATCCAAAAATTGGGACTACCAAATTGATTTTTCATCATATTCCTTTCAATGTTACAATACATATATATACATGTCGAAACATTCATAAACCCCAATCCACTAAGCCTGGATTAGAAAAGAACCGTAGTTTCTTTGACCGGATATGAAAAATACCGTGGGTAGAAAATCGTATTTCCCAAAACCATGTGAAAAATGCATGCACAAAACCATGGGTAGGTCTGCCCAACTATTATTAGGTTTGCATAAAAAAAAAAAAACTTGGGGCGCTACCCTAGACCCTATGTAGGGGGGCTACTACCCCTTATGACCCTCTTGTTGCGCCTCACACAACATACAATGCGTGGGGATAGTCATGTAAATAATATTACACACACCCTTGGTGATGGTGTAAGGCCCATATCAGAGCAGGGGAAGATTGTAGTGGGCCCGATCGAGGCACTCCTTCTGCAAATGTAACCAAAATTTGTCACCCACTAGAACTTGTTTGGCACCCGATGCTGGTCATGACACTATTTGTACTTGGCATTTTATTTATCCAATATGTCATGGACCCGCTGGAAGATGTGCTAAATGTGCTCAATGAATTTTTTAGCTCTGTTAGCTTTGGACTAGACATGAGTCAAATCTTCCTGAGTAACTGCAAGTGGTATGGAAACATCAATGGGGCATAGTGGCTGGAATTTCAATCCCACCTGAACGGGGTTGTGGCCAGTTGAGTTATGGAGAGCTATGTTGTAGCTGTGGTGGACATAGGGGAGGCTTTCATCCCATGTGCATGGATGCTTCGATTTATACATGTGCAGGATTTGCACAATCATTCCATTGATGACCTTTGTCTGGGCATCAATTTTGGGGTGGAATGTCGTGGATAGTGATATTGGTATCCAAAAACAACCAGAGGCTTGACCAAAATGAACTTAGGAACCTGTTGTCCCAATCTGAGATAATGCACTGTGGGATCTCAAAGTGTATCCATACTCGTTCAAAGAATTGTTTAGCAACGGATTTTGTTGTGATATTCTTCTTGTAGGCGACTAGAATGGCCATCTTAAAGAATTTGTCGACGACCATGAAAACAAAATCATTGCCATGCTTGGTATAAGGAATTTATGACATGTAATCCATGGAGATGGATACCTAGGGCCAGATAGGGGTAGGCAAAGGAGTATACAGGCCTTGCTTCATGATTGTAATTTTGTTAATGACGCAAGCAGTGCAGGATCTGATGTACTTTCCAACATCCTGTCGAAGGATTAACTAATAAAAATTCTTCTGCAACAATGTCACTGTCTTTTATACCCCAAAATGTCCAACAACTTGACTTTAGTGCACCTCCCAAATCATAATGGCATCCGCACTTCAAGGAACACAAATGTGTCCAAGTTGGAATAACAATGCACCCTAGAGGTGAAAGTATAGAACTTGTTTACCTTCCAGGAGAATCTGGTATGTTGTGTGGAATTTTGGATCACTCTTGTAAATATGTGGCCATTTTGAAGTCTCATGTCCACAAGAGTCGAGAACATTGGTCAGTTCCATGACCGACAGTCGGCTGAGGAAATATGCAACATTATTAGTGTTGCCCTTCTTGTACTTAATATTCAAATGGAACTGTTGCAGATATGTGGACTATTTCTGATGGCCATAATTTTGCAACTTTACTTGTGTCTATATGAACTATAGGGGTCGGTGGTCTATGTGGATGCCCATTTCCTTCCCCAGAATGTAATGCTTCCACTGTTGGAAATCCTACACAATGGAATACATCTCTTTGTCATAGGCGGGATACTTTCATACTGTATCTAAAAGTGTTTCATTGTGATATGCCATCGGATGCCCCTGTTGAGTAATAACTGCACCAATAACATAGTTGGAGGAATCTATCTCAATCTCAAATGGTTGTTACAGGTCTAGTAATGTGAGCACTAGTGCATAACAGAGGTGATGCTTAAAATCGAAAAACACCTTCTATTGGGATTTAGACAAAAATGAATTTTCTTTCGCTCCGCCCTTGGTGACTTGAATCAAAGGCCAAGTAATATGAGAGAATCCCAATATGAGCCTACAGTAGAAATTGGTAAGACCCAGAAAGCTGCGGAGCTCTGTTAGAGTGGTTGGGGCTGGCCAATCCCGAATAACTTGTATCTTGGTTGGTTTTACATGCACACCCCACTCATCAATGATGTAGCCCAGATATTGAACCTCGGTCATACCAAAGGTGCCTTTCTCCAAATCGACACACTATTTGAGTTGTCACAGGGATTGGAGGACCTGTCAAATATGGTGTAGGTGTTATTCCCAACTATGGATGAAGATCAAGATGTTGTCCAAATATACTACCACGAACGAGTTGGTGAAGGACCGCAAGATGTTGTACATCATCCTCGTGAAGGTTGTAGGGGCATTCGTCAACCCGAAAGCCATGAATAGCCATTCGAAAAGGCCCTCGTTGGATTTTAAGGTAGTATTACACACGCCATAGGGTTCGATTTGTACCTTGTGGTAACCAAACATCAAGTAAATATTTCTAAAATAATTTCCCCCCTTGAGATGGCCCAGAAGGTCATCGATCCATGGGATTGGATACCTATTCCGGAAATTGATCTTATTCAGCACTTGATAGTCAATACATAACCTCCAAGTTTTATCATTTTGTAACAACCCTGGTTAAAAAATCATGTCACAGGACATGTATTACAAGCTGAATGGTGGGCCAAACATCCTAGAGAGCGTTCACTTGGTCTATTATGGCTAAAATAAATTGGCAAAGGCAATGGGAAAGGCTTTGGAAAGGAAAAGTGGCATTAATTGACAGTTATGATGTATGGATATCATCATGTTTTGATTAGTATGTAAAACAATAATGAATGAATGACCTAATAGATGATGATGCAACTAATGTGAAAAGGAATCAATCCTTCTTGATGGTTCTCAGATAAGTATGAGACCCCTATGCTCAGATATGTTGTTGAAACTTGTAGATTTCATATTTGTGATATTTTTGACGAAATTAATGTCATGGTTGGGATTGGTTTGGTCATGTCCTTGATCAAGTTTTGTGTTAGAGGCTTTTTCTTGGTGTCATTTATTGTCTTGGAAAGTATCATCAAGTTTCAGGCAGTGGTTTGGAGACTAGCCCTGAAAAATTCGCTTAAATCACGTAGTCTCTGGCATAGAACTAGCTGAAAAATACTACAGTCTCTCCCTTGCAGACATTGTGGGAGTGACTGGAGGGTTTCAGTCACATGCATGCCTTGTAATAGAAGTGACTGCGGGTTTAATTCATTGAAATTCTAGGTTAACTTAGGGGTTGGGCGACTGGAGTGGTGAATTTTCTCTAGGGGGTCCTTTAGCACATGAGGGAGGTTTGTGAAGTGTTGTTCATCGGTTTTTCTTCCTTAACTGCACTTAGAGAGTTGAATCATATCATAGTAACTATTCGTCACATTTTTTCCCGGTGAATAGTTTAGATTGGGTGAATGTGGGAGGAGGGTGGTTACAGAGTGGTATAAAAGCATGGTTTCATTCTCCTTATGTGGTTTCTAGTTTTCATTCTATTTATGTGATATTTGATACCACAGAGTGGTATCAGAGCATGGTTCATCAATTGGACTAAATGGCCGGTGTGTGTTGGTCATTGATTCATGTCGATTGCATATTTGTTCCTTATGCTTGTGCTCTATGTGCTTGTTGCTTATGCATAATATTGGTCATAGTTGTAGTGGTGTATCCAGGTTAAAGTTGATGGTGTTGTTGAATGTATGTGGTCGTCATGAGTGTATGTCGGTTATGCATTTTTTTATGCATGTCAGTGTCTCTAGGTTGTTTTTCATGAATTTTTATGGTTATGGTTATGCATGCATAATAGGTTAGATATGTGTTGTGAGGTCATTGTTTGTAGTTATGCCATCATGATGTTGTTGATAAGATATGATGCTGATATGTTAGCTAAGATAGAGTAGGATATGCAGACTATTAGAGCGAGGTTCCAACACTAGAATTTGGGGTAAGAGCAGATCATCATACATGTATTGTATACTTGGCATGCAAGTATGTTAGTTAATGGATTCTTATATGCATTAGGTTTATATACCTGTTTGCCATTTTATTGTTGTTTTGGTTACATGCATGCTAGTGAATTAGTGTGGTCATATGCTTATGTGTCGAATAGTCATGAATGATGGAAACTTTTATTATATGCATTGTTGTTGTTGTTTTATGTTATTTAACTTAATTATTATGTTATATGTTGTCGATAAGTATGTTATATGTTAACTTGTTGACTTTTATATTGATGATTGCATTAGTTGATGAGTATGTTATATGTTAACTTGTTGTTGTTATATGTTAGGTAACTTGATTATTAGGCCCTAATTGCATTAATATCTTGATGTAATATGCATTGTGTTGATCTGGATTGGTCTATGTAGATGGTTATGGTTGTGACATTTAGGTATGAGATGATATACTTGTGGTGTTGTGTCGTATTAATCTGGAGTGACTTGTGTAGATGTGATAACCTTCCCAGAGATACATTGAGGTATGATTTTCTTATGTCGTCTCTTGGTGTTTGAATGTATAATTATGTCGTCTATCTAGTGTTTGGTGTATATTATGTCATTTATATATTGTTTGGATGTTTGGTTAATCTCATGGTATGAGTATGTATTTATAAGATTTCCTGAATGAATGATCGTGTTTGAAGACGATGGTACTAAAAAACTATGTGTTGAGATAGTTGATATACACTTGAGTGTAAGTGGGTGCTAGTTGTAGTATTATTATTAATGACTTTGTTTTGACTGTCAATTATGACATGGCTGATTAATTTTGGTAAAGGTTGATTTCAATTACTAGATATGATGTATTGATATTTGGAACATGTGATTGACATGTGTGAGTAGTTGCAGGGCAACATGCTTGGTATTAGCATGACAAGGTAAAAATTGATTTGTTTATATGACTAAAGATTGGGTGATGTGGCAACGCATAGTAAGACTGAATTGCAACAAGGAAAAGGTAAAATAAAGGAATTGTGTGAAAATTCCTTTAGCTATGTTTTGAAACCGCAATTCCAAACGAATGAGTGTTTTGCATATAATAAGTCTTCTTAACATTGACTTTTTTTGGAATTATGTGGATATGTGTTATATTCCTGAACATGTATTTGAAAGGTATAACAACTAGTTTCCATTTATGGATGGATTCATCAAGGGAATTGGATTCCCTTGAGAGATGTGTGTTCATTTAGAAGGAAACATGCTTGGAACATCAAGGTAAGGTAACAAATATATTGTTATATTTATTTATACACTACCAATATGTGTTTACGACAGTAAGATGCAACAAATTGTATGGAAAAAGAGAATGTTATGAAATCTTGAAGAAGTCTCAGGTTGAGCTTTTCCTTGGAAGCATTGGGAACCCATGGAGATTGACTCATGGTGTTGGTTGCTAGTTTTTTGCTTTCGGTATTTTGTGATTTGATTGTGATTGATTTGCAGTTTTGTGTATGACTAGTGCATGACCATGCCACTTTGTTTGTGGTGTCGTATTATTGGTTTTCATGGTTTTCTTATTGTTTGTTTCTTGTTCTCATCTTTTATTTTTTGAGGGTCTCAAGAATTGGTTTGGGAAAGAGGAAAGTCAACAAAGCTTAGGAACGGTTGAATGGAACCTGATAGGTAATGTGAGAGTCGGATGAAGCCTAACACATGTACAAAGGAAACAGAAGGTGAGAATATGACATCCGGTTGGACTGGTTAGGTCCATTGTGGTAAATGGATGGTGGCAGTACAAACATGAGAAAGGTAACCATAAAGGTAAAGTAAATGGATTTGAGGCGTTAGATGCCCTGGCTATGTTGGGAACAATTTTTATCAATGTTGTGCATGTTGTGAAAGGATAAAGGGTGTTCTCTTAACCTTGACCTTATTCTATCTGGTAATTATGTTGTGATCATGATTATGTTGATGCTTGTATATGTATACTTGTATGTATGTATGTCGTGTCTCACAGGGTCTTCATGAATCATGATTGTTTAATGTTGATGTTTATATGTATATATGTGTGTATGTATGTCATTGTATGACAGGATCAAGATTGTTTTATGCTCATGATTATATATATGTATTTATCTATGTATCTATGTCACTGTCTTCCAGGGTTGTCAGTGATAATTATTGTGGAGGAATAATTTCTTATGCAGGTGAATGGCATAAAGAGGTTCCTGGTCTTATGAGGAATCAAGTAGGAAGAGTATCCTTGAAAATTTTATGAGGTCAGTATCATGTGGATATGAGTTGATGTTATGTGTTTATAATATGCCTATATTTTGGACAGGTAATTCTTATAGATACATCAGCATAATGAAAACAATGTGATCCACGACATGATAGGATAAGCATGGATGATAGAGAGACACTAGAAGCAAGGTTGCTTGGTAGAGACACTGTAGTTTTGGATGTGCAATGTTATTGTTGTGCATATTGTACATCCAATGATTGTACCTAGGGTGTTGTGTGCCTGTTGTATATATGGCATTGTGTGCATATTGCATATGTAGTGCCGGGTATAGATGGTGATATGTACATGTTGGATATGCGGTGTTGTGTACATATTGTATTGTGCACATGATGGATATGCGGTGTTGTGTGCATATGGAGTTGTGCACATGTTGGATATGTGGTGTTGTGTACATATGGTGCTATGCACATGTTGTATATGCAGTGATATGCACATATGGTGTTGTGTGTATGTTTTACATGTGGTGCTATGTATATATGGTGTTGTGTGCATGCTTGTGCATGTGGTTATGTATGCATGCGGTGATGTACACATGTTCTACATGTGGTTTTGTGTGCAGGTGGTGTTGTGCACATGTCATGTATGTGGCACTATGTACATGTGGTGTCGTGTACATGTCATACATGTGGTGGTGTGTACATGTAGTATTGTGTACACGTTGTACAGGTGGTGTGGTGTATATGTTGCACTATGTACACATTGTGCAGATGGTACCGTGTACATGTGATGTTGTGCACACATTATGTAGGTGGTGCTATGTAAAGGTGGTACTGTGTACATGTTGTACATATGGTACACGTGTACGTGTGGTGTTGTGTGCATGTTGTACATGTTCTGTTGTGAGCATGCAACACTATGTATGTGCATTGTGTAGACATGGTATAATTTCATGTGTGTTCATTGTGTTGTACTCTATGTACGTATATGTATTGTGTTGTACACTAGATGTTGGTGTATGCATTGTGTTGCACACCGGGTGTAGGTGTATCTGTTGTGTTGTGTGTCGGGTGTGGGTGTATGTATTGTGTGGTATTGTACGCCATGTGTGGATGTACGTGTTGTGATGTACATTGTGTGTACGTGTACGTGATTGAAGAGAAGCAAAGGCACGAGGTGCTTTCCAGGTGTGGAAACCGACCCAGTGTGCATACAAAAAGAGCAAAGGTAGAAGTAAAAGGACTGATGAAGGTTAAATATCAGTATTTTATTTCAGTTTTATTATGCATGTGATCTATGATTCTGACTTATGATGGTTACATGTGACTTGTGATTATGGTTTATGATGATTTCACGCAATTCATGATTTTAATTTATGATGGTTGTATTTTAATCTAACTGGATGTGATATGTTTATACATTATGAGTTAATCAAACAACTAATTTTACTTGTTCTGACAGGAAGTGAATAGAATTGCAAGTGTACCTTATTGACGGGTCACAAATGAGGTACGATTTGAAGTTATTTCAATTTATTTTTAATTTAATAGAAATTATGTGCTTGGTACACGAAAGTATTCAATTCCTGGTTTGGGATGATTGAAACTGACTACAAGAATTCACAGCGTTAGTGAAAGGAATTGGAACAACAGGAGAATGCTCATAAAGCGCTTCAGGAGCAGGGCCATTTTGGGACATTTGTACCCAATAGTGTCCATTAATTTCCATGAGCATGCTATGACTTGTATGATGGTTTTGAGACAGGGATATGCCTTGGATTTTGGACCTTTTTCTGTGAGGAAACCTTTCCAAGGGAGGGGTCACATGAGGGACTGTGTAGTAGAGAATGGGATGCCCACGAAACTTGGAAAGTGAGTGAATGCATGGAAAGGGGTGACCAGATTGCCTGAGGGACTGTGTAGCAGAGAAGGGAAGGTAGGGGAATGGATTTTTTTTGGTAATTAGAATTGAAATATGGAATTAGAAGCACATTGGGAGGGTGCCCTAGAAAAAAGATTCGGTAACCATTCACGGAGAGGAAAAATGCCGCATGATTGTAGTTCTGGAAATTACATGCATCTTTGACTTCGGAAATGGATTCTGGACTTCCTGGGAAGGAGGTAGATCCTGGTATTACTTTGAGGGTAGATGTGTGAGCCTCTCGATTCCCTTACTAGTGATACGAGCTTCACATCCTTCTGTTTTCTGGTTGAGAAAATGTACATATGTATATGTGTATATATTATTGTAAATATTGTATTGAGTTGGATTTATAAATCTCCTTAGATAGTATGGTTATTTTCTAGTTGAACAAAATGTGTATGATTATATAGGTGGTTATTATTGTAAATATCGTAATGAGTTGTGTTATAAATCTCCACTAAATAGTATGATTGTCATATCTTCAGCAGTGGTCATCGTAAATACTGCAACGAGCTGTGTTATAAAGATCCACAGTTAATATGTTTTTTTTCAACATTTTGCTGGTTTATAGGTGTCATTGAACACCGAGGACAGTGTTCCCCCAAGGGAGAGGGTTCCGTAACAACCTTGGTTAAAAAATCATGTAAAAAAATATATAAGACCAAGGACATGGGACACGTATTCCAAGTTTAATGGTGGGCCAAACATCCTAGCGTGTGTTCATTTAGTTTATTATGGCTAAAGGAAATTGGCAAAGTCAATGACAAAGGATTTGGAAAGGTAAAGTGGCATTAATTGGAATTTATTTATGAAAATAATGGAAATTAGGATAAAAGGGATGTGAAATGTCATAGGTTGCATGTGAGGAGGAAATTGAAGGAAAATAATGGAAAATGAAGAAAATAGATGCCTCATTGATAAAAGGGCTTATGAGGATCAAGGCATAGACTTTTGTGAGTTCAATTATCAAACTCATTCTATTATCTCTCTCATACTCTTGAACACTTTGAGATTTCTTGGAGCACTCTTTGAGGAGAGTGGCATACATTGTATTTGGAGAAATAAGGCAAAGGAAATCTTGAAAGCGCAAGGGGATAGCGAGATATACAACTACAACTGTATTACGTCGCAAGTAATGAGTTGCATGTATGGTTTCCTTGCTAGTTTTGGCATGCATAGCATATGGACGTGGTTTCCTGGTTATGATCTATCATTGGCATGGAGGATTGACTAGATGGACAATGGTTTTTGTTAGCCATGCCATTTCCTGGATAGCCATGGTGTTGTGTATTTTACTTTCTTTTTTTGGTTGGTTTTCATGTTACTTTGATTGTGGGTTGAGTTGCTAGTCCTGGAAGCCCTGGTTAGAACAAATGCTCTGGAGCTTTGGACAACTTGGGTAGAGATCGATTTGGTGATGGCTAGTGATTTCCATTCGTGAGGTGGAATCATTAGTTGAGGGTTGAGGTGGTTTGGCCCCTAGAAGGCATGGTTTGGTTTTATTTGGATTTTTCCATGAGATCTCGCATTCATGCTTGGAATATAACATAGGGGTGACTAGCTGAAAGAAAAATTTGGTTCAACCTAGTCTATGGTCGGGTGGTACGTGAAATTATTTGACTTGTTTGTATTTGAATATGTTAATAAGAGTTGTTTTTCCTTTGGTATTTTCATAAGTGTACTTGATGTTATGTGGATTTAATGATTATTTCCTCATTGATATATCTCTGTTTATTTGTTGGTTATAAGTATGTTTTATGGAAGTTACAATGTATGTCTCTCATCATGTTTTGATTAGTATGTGAAACAATAATGAATGCATGAACTAATAGATGATAGTGCAACTAATGTGAGAATTCATCAATCCTTCTTGACGATTCTCAGATAAGTATGAGACCCATATGCTCAGATTTGTTTGTTAAACATGTAGAATTCACATTTGTGATATGTTTGACAAAATTATTGCCATGGTTTGGCTTGGTTAGGTCAAGTACTTGATCAAGTTTTATGTTATAGGCTTTGTCTTGGTATCATTTATTGTCTCAGAAAGTCTCATCCAGTTTCGGGCAGTGGTTTGCAGACTAGCCCTGAAAAAGTGGCTTAAATCTCAGAGTCTCTTGCACAAAAATGGTTGAAAAAGACTACGGTCTCTCCCTTGTAGGAATTGTGGGAGTGAATAGAGGGTTTCAGTCACATGCATTCCTTGTCATGGAAGTGACTGGGGGTTTAATTCATTTAAATGCTAGGTTAACTCATGGGTTGGGTACCTGGAGTGGTGGATTAGCTCCTAGGGGTCCTGTAGCACGTGACGAAGGTCTCTAAAGTGTTGGTTCATCAGTTCCTGCTAGGTCCTTGTAATACTAGTGTATCCCCTTATTGATATTGTTAGTGTAGCCCCCTTATTGTTATTTTTGTGCCCATATAGTCCCCATATTGTTATTATTGTTCCCCATATAAGCCCACTATTGTTAGTAGTGTGCCGTTACATTGTTATTGTTATGTCGGCTAGGATTATATTATGAACCATTGGACTCCTATATATCTAAAGGGGGTTTTTTCATTTGAATCATCCAATAATTATTCATTTTTGTAATGTAAAGGAGGTTTCCCCCTTGAAGAGGTTGATTTCTAAGTCGTTGATCTATATTTTCTTCTATTTTGTGAGCTGGTTTCATAACATTTGGTATCAGAGCTTTGGATTATAGTGTTTCGTTGTTGTAAAAAGGTGATCTTGGAATTTTTGCTATATTTTTTCTTCTACGAAGGTTCAGAAGCTTAAAAAAACCCATTTTATCCGAAATCCAGAGGAACTTTGTGTAAAAATTTCAAATATTTTCGCTATATGTTCGGAGATATGATCTGTTTTTGCAGGCTCCAGAATTTCATCTCAAACAGGTGACCAAGGGAAAATCATCATAACTTTCGTTTCAAACATTGGATTGGAATTTTGTAAAATGTGGATGCAAGTACACAAACTGTAGTTTCTTGTGTACATATTTCAGATCCGAAAGTAAAAAAAATGACACGTGGCATTCTATACAAGTTCACTCGGCTAAACCAATCCATAATTAGGCCATTGTGGGAGATAGGGCATAACATTACCTTGAAGAATCAAAATTAGGTTTGACTTGTGGCACTGGAAATAATACTTAGAGGGCTACTACAAGACCGAATATCAAACCTTGAGGATCTGAAATTACAGAGATACATCAATTTCAATATCGAGCTCCTCAAAAGTAAGAAAAAGGTTTATAAATTGTTTTTTAATTATGATAAGTCTTGTTTGAAAAATCAGTTTGAAGTGATTCCAAGTGTATATTGAAGCATAGATATTAGTATCTGGTTCTAAAATCCCCCCCAAAAATAATTCCACACCCATTAAGCCCTCAGAAGGCTCTATTATGACTCATGAAGAGGAAGAAGTGCAATATGATATATCAAACTTACGAGACCAAGTGCAACAAATTTCACTCTCGCAAAGAGTAAAAAAAAATGAAATGGAAGCTAAGATGGATGGTTTGAAAAAAGAAATGGATGGATTGAAGAAAGGCGTGGAAGCTAAGATTGATGGTATAGAAGAAAATTGAAAGACAACATGGAAGACATGAAGAATGGTCTAAAAGCAGACATGTAAAATTTGAAGGAAGATTTGACAAAGCTGCTACAAGAAATGATTCCTAATGGTGAAACGGTAGTAGATGAAACTCATGATGAGAAAAAAAGAAATCTTAATCATTATCTCATAGAATCTAATGTTGGATCTAAGACCCACCATATTTCAAATATTGATATGAGGAAGTTTGATGGCAAGGATCCGGTAACATGGATACTACATATGGAGCAATATTTTGATCTCCATAATGTGAAAAACACACAAAAGGTATGCATTGCAACTTTATATTTATAACAAAATACATTTTTATGGTATCGATGGCTTTTATCTCATAAAAAAATTTTCACTTGGTTAATTTTTACATAGGAATGATAGCAAATTATGTGAATACAAAGAGCAACACCTTCTTTATCCAATTGATAAATCTCAAACAAAAGGGTTCAATGGTGAAGCACATTGAGGACTTCCAAAAATTGAATATAATGGTAACTGATATTCCATAGGAACACAAGATTGATGTATTCATAGGGATTTTAAAGGATAAAATCCAACAAGAGGTCTTCCTTTGGGAACTTGATTCATTGGAGAAGGCATTCAGGTTGGCAAGAAAAATTGAAAGAAAAATTCTGGCGACAAGGAAGCCTACCACTCAAAAATATAAATATGGAAGTGTTGCTACTCCTAGAATTCCACAAAATACAAGGTTGACACCAGAACAATTGGAAGAAAAAAAATGAGCAAAAGGGCTTTGTTATAGTTGTGATAAAAAATACACTAAAGGTCATAAATGTGCTGAGAATAAATTTTTTTACATATATCGTGAAGAAGAGGAAGAAAAGGAAAAAAAAACTTCAAAAGAAGAGGATATACACCATGAACCAACCCTAGAGCAAGAATAAATGAATCTGAACATATCCTATAATGCATTGGTAGGAATTACCACTCCTCAAACTCTTAATATATAAGGACATATCAAGAAGAAAAATGTAAAAGTGCTGATTGATTCGGGTAGTACCCATAATTTTATTCATTGTAAGGTAGCTAAGGAATTGAATTGCTTTCTATACCTAACACCAGAGTGTCAATTGATGGTTGCAAATGGAGGAACTATAAATTGCTATGGAAAGTGCCATAATATCAAAATAGCCATGGGGTAATATGTATTGAATAGTCCAATGCTCTCCATCCAAATCAGTGGTACTAATGTTGTACTAGGAGTACAATGGTTACAATCTTTGGGGACGGTAGCTTTTAATTTTCAAGAAATTTTCTTGAATTTTTTTTTTTTTTTTCTAAAGGAAAGGAAGTTGAATTAAGGGGTATCACAAGGAATCCAAGAAATATAATCATCTCTAATGTCATGACAAAGCTTATGAAGAAATAAAAGCAAGGCGTAATTGCACAATTATGCTCACTACAGGTTCAAACATCAAAATCATCTATTTCTCAAGATCTCCAAAAATTCTTGGACAATCATTCCAAGGTATTTGAGACTCCCAAAGGACTCCCACCTATTCATGATCATGATCAAGCTATTCATTTGATTCCATGAAGTGTTCCTCCAAATATCAGGCCTTACATATATCCTTATTCTCAAAAGACTAAGATTGAACATATGTTTGCAGAAATGCTAGAGGTTGGTATAATTCAACCTAGTCAAATTTCTTTCTTTACTCCAATACTATTGGTGCTCAAGGAGGATGGATCATGGCATATGTGTCTGGATAATAGGGAGCTCAAAAATATCACAATTAAAGATAAATTTCCCATCCCCATCATTGATGAATTATTGGATGAATTACATGGAGAAATTTACTTCACCAAGCTGGATCTGCGTTTTGGATATCATCACATTAGAATAATGACTGAAGACATTTTGAAAAAAACATTCAGAACTCATGAGGATCATTATGAATTTTTGGTCATGCCTTTTGGCCTTACTAATGCACCTTCCACATTTCAAGGTTTGATGAATTCCATTTTCAAATCCTTCCTTATAAAATTTATGTTAGTATTTTTTGATGATATACTAATCTAGAAAAAGTCTTGGAAGGATCGTGTTCAACATGTTAACATGGCACTAAAACTATTGGAGGAGAAAAAATTATATGAAAAAACCTCCAAATGTTTCTTTGGAGTATAGGATGTGGAATATTTGGGTCATATTGTATCTCATGAGGGTTTTAAGGTAGACCCTAACAAAATTAAATCCATTAAGGAATGGAAAATCCTGACAACCATAAAGAATATTCGAGGATTTCTCGAGTTAATAGGGTATTATCGCAAGTTTGCTAAGAATTATGGGAGAATATAAACACCTTTAAAACCATTACTGAAGAAAGATGCATTTTCTTGGGCTCCAGAAGCAATTAAGGCCTTTGAACATATTAAAGAGAAAATGTGTCAATCACTGGTCTTAGCTACAACAAACTTCACAATTTTTTTTATTGTGGAATGTGATGCCACAGGAAATGGAATTGGTGCGGTTTTAACGCAAGAAGAATCATTGCTTTTGAAATTTGTCCAATCAAAGGAATGTATTTACTGAAACCTATTTATGAGAAGGAAATGTTGGAAATACTACAAACACTAAAGCAATGACGACCTTACCTAATGGGAATACACTTCAAGGTAAAAAAAATATCATAATAGTCTTAAATACTTTTTGGAACAAATATTATCTTCAAAAGAGAAACAAAAATGGGTCACAAAGATGTTGTGTTATGACTTTTAAATCATGTACAAAAAAGGGAAGCAAAATTTTGTTGCAGATGCACTCTTAAGAATGGATGAGGATGTGGAAGCATTTCTTTGTGCCATTTCTATTATCCAACTTGAGTGGATATCGAAGCAAGGGATGAATGGAAGAATGATGAAGAGGTGTGAAAAATCATTCAAAATTTGTAGCAAGATCCCAGTACATCTAAAACATTTAGCTGGAAAAATGATTCATTGTGGTACAAAGATCACTTATATCTTTGTAATAATTCCGAACTCAAACAAAATATTCTTTTGAAATTGCACACCTCTCCCTTAGGAGGGCACTCAATATTTTTAAAAACTTACCACATGGTCAAGAATGAATTATTTTGGGATGAACTTAAATCTGATATTCAAAATTTTGTGGCAGAATGTTTAATTTTCCAACAAAATAAAGTTGAGACAATTAAGACCCCAAGTCGGTTACAACATTTATCCATTCCAAGTCAATGTTGGGAGGAGGTTTCAATGGATATTATCACAGGTTTACCCAAGTCTGAAGGAAATAATGTCATCACGGTGGTAGTTGATAGACTTACCAAGTATGCACACTTTTGTGCATTATCTCATCCATTTAAATCCAATACGATTGATACTACATTTATGGAAACAATTCAAAAGCTACATGGAAAGCAAAAGATTATTGTAAACAACAAAGATCCCATTTTTAGAGGAAATTTTTGGATAGAAATATTTTCTTGTTTGGGTACTCATTTAGGTCATAGCTCATCATAACATCCTCAACCTGATGGGGAAACTAAGATAGTGAACAAATGTTTGGAAGGATATCTTCATTGCTTTGTATCTAATAAACAAACACAATGGTTCAAGTGGTTACCTCTGGATGAATCGTGGTATAAAACTTCCTTCCATACTAAAACAAAAATGACCCCATTTATGGAGCTTTATGGATATCATCCACCCTCCATCACATCATCTATAAGAGAAAATTATAAGGTTCAAGCAGTGGAAGATCACATCGAGCATCAACAACAAGTTCTCCAACTCTTAAAGGATAACCTCACCTTGGGGCAAAATCGAATGAAACAACATGCATATCAACATCATAGTGAAAGAATTTTTGATGTAGGTGTTGAACCCTTAGTTAAACTGAGAGGGGGGGTGAATCAGTTTAACACATTCATGGACTTTTAAAAATTTTCCTTTAAACTTATTTACACCTTCATTTCATGATCAAATTATTACATAATGTAACAACAATCTTAAAATGTGAGCAGAAAGTATTAAGCGGATTAGATACACCATATCAACACATAAAAATCATGCACATAGACAACAGATATAAGTGGAAACCCATAAGGGAGAAAACCACATGTTATTATTGTTGTGATGCAAAGGCAAGCTTCAACTCCCTCTCACCACTGATTTTCTGTAGGCTCCAACCTACAGGAGGCTCCTACCTCAATTCTGCAAGCTACAACTTGAAAGGAAGCTCCAACTCCCATCTATTTTCTACAGGCTACAACCTATAGGAGGCTCCTACCTCAGCCAGCTACAACTGACATCTATCAAGCTACAACTTGATATGGAAGCACCAACTTCCTCACTCTTTCAAAAAAAAACACATGCTGATTTACCTGGATATCAGCTCTGTTATGTTCCTTCTTCACTGCTGTCCACCAGCCTTCATATATGCCTTATATCATCTCTGAATCTTCATAGCTTCTCTATCTGCTCCTCCTTCTTCTTACCCTCTCTACCTCATCTCTCCACTCTCTAACCTCTTTTGCATATCTATGTGATATCATTTATAGAGTTCACCTCATGACTGTTTGTATTCCACAGGGAATTTGAAGTGAATATGTATGACTCTTTGCCTTCCACCTTCTCGTTTTCTTGCCTAGCCCATTCAGAAAAATATAACAATATGCAGATATTTCAATATTACAGTGGGGTATTTCTCTGCCTAAGGAGACTTACCTTGGCATCACATACAATAAAAATAATTTTAAATCATTTACATTCACATTTACAGTTACATAAATCAATTTCACTCAGCCCTTTTTCGGCCCTTGGCTTGCTGTGCGTTTGTCTTTTCTGCTGCTGTCATTGTCTTTTTCAGTTTCTGTTGTTATACTATTGTTCTGCCGCAAAACCCATGATTTGCATACCACTGCTTTTCAGATCACAATTCTTCATTATGGAAGCTTCATTATTTTAAATCTCTGATTTAAAACCTTATAAATAAGACCCCTTTCAATATTCATATATCAGAAGCTTTTGTTTAGAACCTATGGCTAAAACCATAATCAACCCCTATCTTATAATATGTCGAATATTACAACTAAACCATTATATAAGTCTCGGCATATAACTCAGGTTTTATAATTTAACCCCAATGGTCAATAAGCCATATTGAAACCCGTTTTATTTAAGATTTCGTTCCAAGTGGAAACCTTATTTAAACTCTCGAATGCTGACAAATATGAATGTCTGGGCCACAATGGTTATGAACATATATCAAACCCGACCTTGGTTAAAACCTAGACTTCAATATATAATAAAAATTGGGACCCACAACACTTCGACTTACCCATTCATTAATTCTCAAGCAACTTGATGCTCGTCCACCGTTGGATCTCCATCGATCCACATCTGACGATTGTTGCGTAACACAACTTCTCACTCCTTGAATTCGCAAAATCACGCGATTAAAATGGTTTTCGATTAACCACTTTTGTCACACATCACATGCTGAACGCTATTGCGTTCAAAAAGGTAAAACAACTTACTATTTGAGAAGTCACGCGAACCCACCAGTCGAAACTGCCTTTACTGTTCACCAGACATTGGCTCACGGTTCCGTTTATTGACTCAAGGTTCTGCTTTCCTTTAACTGCGTTTTCATCTCACCTCGAACATGATCTTGTACAGGTTTTAAAACTCATCAAGGCACAACACCTCCACATCACATTTGCTGTGGGTACAATGCTATTAATGCACAGTTCTGCTATGCGTATTTCATTACGCCTTCAAGCCAATTCGAATGGGAAAATCCCTCTCTATTTGCCAATATTCGTTAACCTTTCGGGCCCACTTGCCATCATGCGGAGCTTCCTTTATATACCATACTTCAGACTTTGATTAATTAAATATCAAAGAATTGCGCTCACTTCTTATATAATTGGTTAGTTAACATTAAACTTCTAGCTACCAACAAATTCATAACACATATGTATTATGTCAAACGCACCTCCATATATGGCCCACAATGTTATGTATATTTATTCTGGTCCCATAGTTTCATTAATACTTCCGGCTTACAAAACAAAACATCACATCAATTTATAATGCAACCGGGCCCAACAAGTTAACTTACCTCTTCATCTAATGGTTGTGGAAGTTATCGCATAATATTCGATGATTCGACGATCATCGCGTAACCAAAGTGCACGAGCCTTAATCTTCAGAAATTGCGCGATATAAATGGTTTTTGAATACCACTCATTTACACGTGTCAAGTGCTAGTGTATATCGCGTTTTTTTGAGGAATTCCACTTACCAGTTTTGAGGTCGCGCGATACCACTAGGTTGCTCCTCAAAACCGCTTTCACTATCTTGGTCGCCGTTGACTCACAATTACATGCATGCCTTCATTGTTGTTTGCTCCCGGTTCCATCTCTTCAGGTTTGATTTAAACGCAATCCAATTGCATCTTGATTCCGCCATTCTTCAGACTCCAATCTGATTCTGCTACACCATCATACGCCATCAGAGTTCCACTTTCATGGCTTTAACACACCATTCTCACAACGCTGCTCCACCGATCTTCTTCCACGATCTCTGCAGTTCGAGATTTCAACCGAATGTGCCTCCACACACATAAAAATCGATAATCCAAATGTTGAATTCTGAATTTAAAATTCAGTTCCTTTGCTGCTGTCATCGATCCTTCCAGTGATCGATGACTACAAGCCTCCCACAGTTTTCTCATAGATATATATAATCTTTATCACGTTCAAAATCACAATGTCGACATTAATCATGTCTCGACAACCATCAATTCCTTCAATTTATACATAGAATCTCCAATTCGAACCCTTGCCACAGAGTTTATTCAAAACCGTTTATAAACCCTGATCAACTCACACATTAAATCATCAATGCACAGATAATTGCACATCACCACATCGACATGAATGTCGCTTCCTTCAATGACACACAAAACCCACTTAAAAAAAAAATTACAAAGTCTCATCCCATAGCAATTAAACTAAACAATAATCATATGATTCTAAAGCAGATTATTCCATATAAAATTCAACGTATCTGCTTCTAGTCACCTATCTGCTTCATCCGTTGCCTCTGCTTCTTGTCTAATGCTTTCTCTGCTGCCTCTTCTTCTTCTTGGTGTCTGAGTTGCCTATTTTGCTTTATTACTAGTTCTTCTTTGCTCCTTTTCCATCAATGACAATATTTCCAATAGTCTCCCCCTTTCGCATTGATGGCAATACTCCAATACTTCCTCCAGGACTTCCTCCCCCTTCTCATTCTGAGAAGTGTCTTGTCTTCCTCTGCTTGCTTTTCAGAAGAGCCTTTCTTCTTCTACTTGCTTTTCCTCCCCCTTTGACATCAATGGAAAAGGGTTTCACATCTCCCAATGTAGATTCTATCTTTTCATTTCTTTTCTCTGAGTTGTGTTTAGGCCTTCTTCTTTTGACTTTATACCTTGCTGCTCCAGACTAGTGTACAAGAGTTGTTGGGAGAACACTTTGAGAATCATTGAAATACAGAGTAAGCTGATACCATCCCAAAGCACAGACTCCTTTCACTTGTATAAAGCTGAAAGTGAAGATAATGATGCTTCATAGAACGAACTTATATAGTTAGAATTATATGCTTAGAGATGCATCATTAGATCAATACTTAAAGATTGTGAATGCTCCATGTGACATATCAAGTTTGCTCCAACTATACTTCAGTCTATATTATAATCTTCATCTACGATGCATATCTATTGAGGAAGGTTGTAGATGGAGTAAGTCCTTTTCTGCAATACACATCTACAGTACACATCTGTTCAAATATGATGATGCCAATATATCTTTTGAGGTTGTGGTTCACCTTTACTGCCTGTTGTTGGTGATAAGTGCTAGACTGCTGACAGGGATATTACACTTAAAGACTAAAAGGTCCTTGTTACTAATGTGAACAATGAATCAATAACAGACTCTTGAGCTTCAAATATAAGATCAACACAACTAGTCCTTCATAATTCAGATACTTTAATTATTCTATCATGATGATCTTCTGCAAAAACATATTCAAGATGTTTAATTGAAATCTTAGCAAACAGAAATCACATGGTGTTATGAATGATCTTAAGAGAGAGGCCTTGAAGATATATATGTACTGACTTCAAGAAGGCATGCAGTTATATATAGAAATATAAACTACTTCAATGCTCAATATAATGCTTCAAGTGTGAACAAAATAGTGATCCTTTAGCATTGTTATTGACCTTTTCATGCTTTAGTAATGCAGATAACGCTGGGAATACTACGTTGATGTACTTTTGATCTTGAGGACCTGTACCATACCACTGCTCTATTGAGGACACTTGATATTCTGCTGATAGGCAGACTGCATGATCCAAATACCAATTGATACTACTTTGATAAACCAGGCAGTAATTTCACTTCAACTCGCACATGCACCCATAGTTAAGACAACCTTCATAGTTTCCACTATTGAGCTCTCCATTGTTCTCAACAACAATCATCAATATACTGAATCTGTTCTTGGCATCATTAACCTTTTGATTATTCTATCATTCTGGTTTAAAAGAATGTCACTGCATTTTCATTTCTAGGACTGCTCTAGAATCATTGCTGCTTTATATACAATTCAACTGTTCTAACATAATAATCTTCGGGAAGACATCTTCAATTTCTTTACTTGGAATCTTCATGGGCAAACCACTTAGATATTTGTCACTTATTTAACTTCATTCCTCCAAGGGGACTTTTCATAGATGAATGATGTAATGATATAATGATGATAAACATTTCTCTTACTCATCCTTCTTAGATTTGATTCATTTTTAATTCTAGCAGTATGATGCACAATGTGATCATCCTTTATGGGTCTTTCTAGTTATGTAGCTCGAAACATAATTTTTGTGATTTTAACCATTCATCACTTAATGTGTTGATGTCTTCTTAGCTTACATGTTCATGGCTGATGTTCCCTCTACCATCATGGCTGCTTGCTGCCTTCTCTCCTTCCATCAACCTGTTGGCTATTGTGTGCTTTAGGTATTCTTCTTCCTCTATAGTTCTCTGTTAGAGAAATTGTCCTTTCCCTTCCTGATCTTATAGCTATTCTCATTCCAAGGAGCTCTTCTTAGAATACTTTCATGGGGACTATTTATGGACTGCTCTCCCCCTGGGATGTTTCTTCTTAGAGCAGCTCCCCCTGAGACTGTGATGGATTCATTATGTTATTGAGTTAACAGGCTCCCCCTTTCTCTTTTCCTTCCAAACTTTATTAGGGTTCTTCATAATGTCTGCACTTGTTTTTGATTCACAATTTTGTCAGATTGGATTGGATTCCATCATCTGTCTAGAGTTCTTTAATGTATATGGTAGTTTACAATCTTTTTCTTTGTGACCAAGCTTGAGGCATACATAAAATCTTATTTTACCAAGGCACATTTGAGCTGATGTCTAATATTTTGTTCCCCTTTTTTAACACAATTTACATTCAACAGATTTATGTCCAAATTCATTTCATGAAAAATTGTAGCCATGGAATCGATTAGTGTACCTCGTGAGTGGTTGTCCTTTCCATTTGTTTGCTTAAGGTAGTCTTCTCACTTGTTGCATCTTTTGCTGGTTAAACTTGATTCTCTTTGTCTTACATTGTGCTGCAATATGTCCTGGTTTATGACAAGAGAAACATGTGATATTTTTCATAGGAGGAAAGAACCTCCTTTGACATCTTCCGAATTTGTTCAATTCATCCTTAGGAGCGTATGAGCCTTTAGCAGTTGATTGTTTCATCCTCTCATTCTCTGTCCTTTCATGTTGCTGCTTGTTTCTGTTTGTTTCTTTACAAATCATGTTCTTGCTGGCTTCTACTTCTGTAGGAATCTTCTGAGCCGGTTCATTATCCTTTACAGCTTTTACAAAAATGATATTCCTGTTATCTTCTACCTTGGACTTACTTGTTTATCCTTCATAGCCTATCTCAGTCTTTATGAGAGGAGACCTTTGAGCATTTATAATTTGGTCCAACTGTCCAGAGCTTTTCATTTGTGGAATATTCATAATTAGTTCAATTTGGGCCTTTTCTAATTTCATCCTTAGGCTTACCACCTCTTCTTCCAATCTTCCACATTCCAGACTTCTCTCTCTCATTTGTTGCACTAGAGTGTCTTCTACTTTCCTTGCTTCTTCAAGTTGTGCCTTCAAGCCAACAATTTCTTCCTTATCTTCATATTCTCTTTCATCACATATTTGCACCAATGTCTTAAGGTCTTTGTTTTCATTCTTCAATCTTTCTATTTCAGTCAAGGTTGTGTCAAGTTTAGATTTTTCCTCAACTGTAATTTCTTCATGGTACTCACATCCATTCACACTAGCAGGTACCTCATTTGATTGAAAATTTTCCTTTTGACATGAATTTTTCTTCTTGTTGATTCTCTTCTCCTTCTTGACAATGCAACCCCTAGTGTCTACTTCATGCATGAAATGCAATCTATCCCATATTTCTTTTGCAGAGGTTAGATCCATTATTAAGTCAAGATCCTTGTTATGAAGACCATTATATATCACACATTTTACCTTGGCATTCCACTGTTGTTCTTGCACTGAGGGAGAGTCTGTGCAGTAACCATCACATACAAGTTTCCATACCTCAGGTTCATAAGCCATTAAATCTGTTTTAACCTTATCTCTCCATTCAACAAAGTTTGTTGTATTTAGCATGGGTAAATTTTGATAGTCCATGACTCAACCAGATCTCCTTCAAGCTATAAGGTTTACACCAAAGGAACCCGCTTTGATACCAATTTTTGAACCCTTAGTTAAACTGAGAGGGGGAGTGAATCAGTTTAACACATTCATGGACTTTTAAAAACTTTCCTTTAAACTTATTTACACCTTCATTTCATGATAAACTTATTACATAATGTAACAACAATATTAAAATGTGAGCAGAAAGTATTAAGCAGATTAGATACACCATATCAACACATAAACATCATGCACATAGACAACAGATATAAGTGGAAACCCATAAGGGAGAAAACCAAATCTTATTATTGTTGTGATGCAAAGGCAAGCTCCAACTCCCTCTCACCACTGATTTTTTGTAGGCTCCAACCTATAGGAGGCTCCTACCTCAATTCTGCAAGCTACAACTTGCAAGGAAGCTCCAACTCCCATCTATTTTCTGTAGGCTACAACCTACAGGAGGCTCCTACCTTAGCCAGCTACAACTGACATCTATCAAGCTACAACTTGATATGGAAGCACCAACTTCCTCACTCTTTCAGAAAAAAACACATGCTGATTTACCTGGATATCAGCTCTGTTCTGTTCCTTCTTCACTGCTGTCCACCAGCCTTCATATCTGCCTTATATCATCTCTGAATATTAAAAGCTTCACTATCTGCTCCTCCTTCTTCTTTCCCTCTCTGCCTCATCTCTCCATTCTCTAACCTCTTTTGCATATCTATGTGATATCATTTATAGAGTTCACCTCATGACTGTTTGTATTCCACAGGGAATTCGAAGTGAATATGTATGACTCTTTGCCTTCCACCTTCTCGTTTTCTTGCCTAGCCCATTTAGAAAAATATAACAATATGTATATATTTCAATATTATAATGGGGTATTTCTCTGCCTACGGAGACTTGCCTTTGCATCACATACAATAAAAATAATTTTAAATCATTTACATTCACATTTACAGTTACATAAATCAATTTCACTCAGCGCTTGGCTTGCTGAGCCTTTGTCTTTTATACTGCTGTCACTATCTTTTTCAGTTTATGCTATTATACTATTGTTCTTCCGCAAAACCCATGATCTGTATACCACTGCTCTTCAGATTACAATTCTTCACTATGGAAGCTTCATTATTTTAAATCTCTAATTTAAAACCTTATAAATAAGACCCCTTTCAATATTCATATATCAGAAGCTTTTGTTCAGAACCTATGGCTAAAACCATAATCAACCCCTATCATATAATATGTCGAATATTACAACTAAACCATTATATAAGTCTCGACATATAACTTAGGTTTTATAATTTAACCCCAATGGTCAATAAGCCATATTGAAACCTGTTTTATTTAAGATTTCGTTCCAAGTGGAAACCTTATTTAAACTCTCGAATGCCGACAAATATGAATGTCCGGGCCACAATGGTTATGAACATATATCAAACCCGACTTTGGTTAAAACCCAGACTTCAATATATAATAAAAATTGGGACCCACAGCACTTCGAATTACCCATTCATTAATTCTCAAGAAACTTGATGCGCGTCCATCGTTGGATCTCCATCGATCCACATTCGACGATTGTCGCGTAACACAACTGCTCACTCCTTGAATTCTCAAAATCACGCGATAAAAATGGTTTTCGATTAACCACTTTTGCCACACGTCACATGCTGAACCCTATCGTGTTCAAAAAGGTAAAACAACTTACTATTTGAAAATTCACGCGAACCCACTAGTCGAAACTGCCTTTACTGTTCATCAGACAATGGCTCACGGTTCCGTTTATTGACTCAAGGTTCCGCTTTCCTTTAACTGCGTTTTCGTCTCACCTCGAACATGATCTTGTACAGGTTTTAAAACTCATCAAGGCACAACACCTCCGCATCACGTTTGCTGTGGGTACAATGCTATTAACGCACAGTTCTGCTACACGTATTTCATTACGCCTTCAAGCTAATTCGAATGGGAAAACCCCTCTCTGTTTTCCAAGATTCGTTAACCTTTCGGGCCCACTTTCCATCATGCGGAGCTTCCTCTATATACCATACTTCAGACTTTGATTAATTAAATATCAAAGCATTGCGCTCACTTCTTATATAATTGGTCAGTTAACATTAAAATTCTAGCCGCTAACAAATTCATAACACATATGTATTATGTCAAACGCACCTCCATATATGGTCCACAATGTTATGAATATTTATTTTGGTCCCATAGTTTCATTAATACTTCCGGCTTACAAAACAAAGCATCGCATCAATTTATAATGCAACCGGGCCCAACAAGTTAACTTACCTCTTCATCTAACGGTTGTGGATGTTATCGCATACTATTCGATGATCCGACGATCATTGCATAACCAAAGTGCACGAGCCTTAATCTTCAGAAATTGCGCGATATAAATGGTTTTTGAATACCACTCATTTACACGTGTCGAGTGCTGGCGTATATCGCATTTTTTTGAGGAATTCCACTTATCAGTTTTTAGGTCGCGCGATACCACCAGGTTGCTCCTCAAAACCGATTTCACTATCTGGGCCGCTGTTGACTCACAATTCCACGCGCGCCTTCATTGTTATTTTCTCCTGGTTCCATCTCTTCGGGTTTCATTTAAATGCAATCCAATTTCATCTTGATTCCACCATTCTTCAGACTCCAATCCGATTATGCTACGCCATCATATGCCATCAAAGTTCCAATTTCATGGCTTTAACGCACCATTCTCACAACGCTGCTCCACCGATCTTCTTCCACGATCTCTGTAGTTCGAGATTTCAACCGAATATGCCTCCACACACATAAAAATCGATAATCCAAATGTTGAATTCTGAATTTAAAATTCAGTTCCTTTGTTGCTGTCATCGATCCTTCCAGTGATCGATGACTACAAGCCTCCCACAGTTTTCTCACAGATATATATAATCTTTATCACGTTCAAAATCACAATGTCGACATTAATCATGTCTCGGAAACCATCAATTCCTTCAATTTATACATAGAATCTCCAATTCGAACCCTTGCCACATAGTTTATTCAAAACCGTTTATAAACCCTGATAAACTCACACATTAAATCATCAATGCACAGATAATTGCACATCACCACATCAACATGAATGTCGATTCCTTCAATGATACACATAACCCACTTAAAAAAAACAATTACAGAGTCTCATCCCATAGCAATTAAACTAAACAATATTCATATGATTCTGAAGCAAATTCTTCCATATACAATTCGCTATCTCTGCTTCTAGTCACCTATCTGCTTCATCCATTGCCTCTGCTTCTTGTCTAATGCTTTCTCTGCTGCCTCTGCTTCTTCCTGGTGTCTAAGCTGCCTCTTTTGCTTTATTTCTGGTTCTTCTCTGCTCCTTTTCCTACTCCTTTGTGCTCCTTTGCCATCAATGACAATATTTTCAACAGTAGGCGACTGGGTATTTTTACGGCTACAAGTAACAAACAAATGCCCCTCTATAAAGCTAATAAGGATAACAAATTATTAGCAAAGTATTATGGTCCTTACAAAGTGTTGCAAAAGATTGGTACTATGGCATACAAATTGGAGCTTCCTGCATCTTCCCAAGTGCACTCGGTTTTCAATGTTTCATGCCTAAAGAAGGTTATAGGTGATAAGCTCTCAGTTCAAACAATATTTCGAGAACTTGATGAAGAAGGAAAAATCCTATTGGAACTTGAAGGTGTCACTGAAACAAGAACTCGACAGTGACAAAATCGATCAATTTCAGAGTATCTCATAAAGTAGAAGAACTTACCTGCTGAAGATTCGACATGGGAGGATGAGAATTTTACACAGAAGCATCCAAAACTACTCAAGTGTCGAGGAAAACACTTTTTTGAAGGAGAGGGGCATGTTGGGTCCCTATAATACTAGTGTATCCCCTTATTGTTATTGTTAGTGTATCCCCCTTATTGTTACTGTTGTGCCCATATAGTCCCCATATTTTTATTATTGTGCCACATAGAAGGCCACTATTGTTATTATGGTCCCTTACATTGTTATTATTATGTCGGCTAGGATTATATTGTGACCCCTTGGACTCCTATATATAGAAAGGAGGTTTTTTTCATTTGAATCATCCAAGAATTGTTGACTTATGTAATGTAAAGGGTGTTTCCCCCTTGAAGAGGTTGATTTCTAAGTCGCTGACCTATCTTTTATTCTATTTTGTGAGATGGTTTCATAACAGTTCCACTTCCTTAACTCTACTTAGGGAGTCGAATCATGTCATAGTAAATATTTGTCACATGTTCACCCCGGTGGATCGGTGATAATGGGTAAATTTGGGAGGAGGATGGTTACAAATTTGTATCAGAGAATGGTTTCATTCTCCTTGGGTGGTGTTTGGTTTCCTTTCTCTTTGTGTGATATATGATACCCCAGAGTGGTATCAGAGCATGGTTCACCTCTTGGACTGGATGGGTGATGTGTATTGATCGTCATTCATGTCATTTGCATATGTGTTCCTTATTCTTGTGGTCTATGTGCTTGTTTCATATGCATGAAGTTGGTTACAGTTGTAGTGGTGTCACCGTGTGAAAGTTGATGGTGTTGTTGATTGGATGTGGTCATCATGAGTGTATGTTTGTTATGCATTTTTTATGCATGTCAATGTCTGTAGGTTGTTGTGCATGCATTGTTATGGTTATGGTTATGCATGCATAACATGTTAGATATGCATTGTGAGGTCATTGTATGTAGTTATGTCATCATGATGTTGTTGATAATATATGATGTTGATATGTTGGCTAAGATAGAGCAGGAGATGCATGCTATTAGAGTGAGTTTGCAACACTAGAATTTGGGGTAAGAGAAGATCGTCATAAAAGTATTATATGCTTGGCATGCTATATGCTCGTTAATGGATTGTTATATAAATTAGGGTTATATACATGTTTGTCATTTTATATTTTTTATGGTTACATGCATGGTAGATGCTAGTGAATCAGTGTGGTCATATGCACATGTGTCGAATAGTCATGAATGATAGTAATTGTTATATGCATTGTTGTTGTTGTTTTATGTTAGTTAAGTTGATGATTATGTTATATGTTGTTGATAAGTATGTTATATGTTAACTTGTTGATTTTTATATCGATGATTACGTTATACGTTGTTGATGAGTATGTTATATGTTAACTTGTTATTGTTATATGTTAGTTAACATGATGATTAGGGTTATTTCATTAATATATTGGTGTTATATGTATCGTGTTGATTTGAATTGGTATGTGTATATGGTTATGGTTATGAAATTAAGGTATGAGATGATATACTTGTGATGTTGTGTCATATTAATCTGGACTGACTTGTGCAGATGTGATAGCCTTCCCTGAGATACATTGAGGTATGAGTTGTTTACATCATCTCTTGGTGTTTCAATGTTTGATTATGTCATCTATCTTGTGTTTGGTGTCTATTATGTCATCTATCTGTTATTTAAATGTTTGGTTAATTGCACAATATGAGTATGTCTTTATAAGATTTCTTGAAGGAATGATCTTGTTTCAAGATGATGGTACTAACACACTATGTGTTGAGATTACTGATATACACTTGAGTGTAAGTGGGTGATAGTTGTATTATTATGATTAATGACTTTGTTTTCACTGTTGATTATAACATGGATGATTAGTATTGGTAAAGGTTGATTTCAATTACTAGATATGATGTCTTGATATTTGGAACATGTGATTGACATGTGTGAGTAGTTGCAGGGAAACATGCTTGGTATTAGCATGACAAGGTAACAGTTGATTTTTTTATATAACTAATAGATGGGTGATGTGTTAGGGCATAGTAAGACTCAATTGAAGCAAGGAAAAGGTAAAATAAAGGAATTGGGTGAAAATTCCTTTGGCTATGTTTGGAAACTGCAATTCCAAACGAATGAGTGCTTTACATACAAGAAGTCTTCTTAGCCTTGATTTTGTTTGACATTATGTGGATATGTGTTATATTCATGAACATGTATTTGATAGGTATAAAAAATAGTTTCCAGTTATGGATAGATTTGTCAATGGATTTGGATTCCCTTTAGAGATGGCATTGATGTGTTTAGTTACAAGGAAACTTGCTTGGAACATTAAGGTAAGGTAACCGGTATATTGATATATTTATTTATACATTGACAGTTATGTGTTTATGCATGGAAAAAGAGGTTGTTATGAAATATTGAAGAAGGTTCAGGTTGTGATTTCCCTTGGAAGCATTAGGAACCCATGGGGATTGAATCATGGTGTGTGTTGCTAATTTTATGCTTTCAGAATTTTGTGATTTTTTTGTGCTTGATTTGCAGTTTTTTGAATGAATGGTGCATGGACATGGCAATTTTGTTTGTGGAGCCATATTGTTATTGGTTTTCACAATTTTTTTCTTGTTCTCGCTTTTTATGTTCTGAGGGTCTTGGGAATTGGTTTGGGAAAGATGAAAGTTAACGAAGCTCAAGAAGGGATGAATGGAACCTAATAGTTAATGTGAGACTTAGATGAAGCCCGAAGAATGTATAATGGAAATGGAAGGTAATAATATGATATCCAGTTGGACTGGTTGGGTCCATTGTGGTAAACTGACAGTGTCAATACATACATGAGAAGGTAACTAGAAAGGTAAAGTAAATGCATTTGAGGCATCATATGCCTTGGCTATGTTGGGAACTATTTTTCTCAATGCTGTGCACGTTGTGCATGGATAAAGGGCATTCTCTTAACCTTGACCTTATGCTATCTGGTAAGTATGTTGTGATCATGATTATTCTGATGTTTATATATGTATAAATGTATGTATGTATTTATGTCGTGTCTGACAGGGTCGTCATGGATCGTGATTATTTAATGCTAATGTTTATATGTATATATGTGTGTATGTATGTTGTTGTCTGACAATATCATGATTTTTTATGCTAATGATTATATATATATATATATATATATATATATATATATATATATATATATATATATATATATATATATATATATATATATATATATATGTATGTGTATGTATGTATGTATCTATGTCACTATCTCACAGGGTTGTTAGGGATCATTCTTGTGGAAGAATGATTTCTTATGCAAGTGAATGGCATGAAGAGATTCATGGTCTTATGAGGAATCAAGTGGGAAGAGTAGCCTTGATTGATTTATGAGGTTAGTATCATGTGGATATTAATTGATATTATGTGTTTATACTGTGTTTATACTATGCCTATGTTTTGGACAGGTAATGTTGAGAGATACATTAGTGGAATGAAAATAATGCGACCTGCAAAATTCTAGGATAATCATGGATGACAGAGAGACACTCGAAGCAAGGTTGCTTGGTAGAGATAGTGTGGTTTTGGATGTGTAGTGCTACTATTGTGTATATGTTGTGCATATTGTACATTCATTGATTGTACCTAGGGTGTTGTGTGCCTATTGTATATATATGGTGTTGTGTGCATATTGCATATGTAGTGATGGGTATATATGGTGCTATGTACATGTTGGATATGTGGTGTTGTGTACATATTGTACTGTGGGCATGATGGATATGCGGTGTTATGTGCATATGGAGTTGTGAACATGTTGGATATGTTGTGTTGTGTACATATGGTGATATATACATGTTGTATATGTAGTTCTATGGACATATGGTGCTGTGTGCATGTTGTGTATGTGGTGCTATGTAGATATGGTGTTGTGTGCATGATTGTACATGTGGTGATATGTGCATGTGGTGTTGTGTACATTTTGAACATGTGGTGTTGTGCATATGTCGTGCATGTGGCGCTATGTACATGTGGTATCGTGTACATGTCGTGCATGTGGTGTTGTATACATTTGGTATTGTGTACACATTGTACAAGTGGTGCGGTGTACATGCAGCATTGTGTACATATTGTGTAGGTGGTTTCGTGTACATGTGATGTTGTGCAGGTGGTGCTATGTACAGGTGGTACTGTGTACATGTTGTACATGTGGTACTAGTGTATATGTGGTATTGTGTGCATGTCATACATGTTGCGTTGCGGGCATGCAGTACAATGTATGTGCATTGTGTAGTCGTGGCATCGTGACATGTGTGTTCATTGTGTTGTACTATGCGTACGCATATGTATTGTGTTGTACACTAGATGTAGGTGTATGTGTTGTGTTGTACACCAGGTGTAGGTGTATTTGTTGTGTTTTGTGTCAAGTGTGGGTGTATGTATTGTGTGGTGTTTTACACCATGTGTGGATGTACGCATTACTATGTACACTGTGTGTATGTGTACGTGATTGAAGAGAGGAAAAGGCATTGGGCACTTGTCAGGTGTGGAAACTAATCTAGTGTGTGTATAGAAAGAAAAAAGGTAGAAGTAAGGACCGATGAAGGATAAGTATTGGTATTTTATTTCAGTTTTATTATGCATGTGATCTATGATTTTGACTTATGATGGTTACATGTGATTTATGATTATGGTTTATGATTATTTAATGTGATTCATGATTTTAATGTATGATGGTTTCATTTTGAAGTAACTGAATGTGATATTTTTATACATGATGATTTAATCAAACAACCAATTTGACTTGTTATGAAAGGAAGTGAACATAATTGCAGTTGTACCTTACTGATAGGCTACCAATGAGGTATGGTTTGTAGTTATTTCAATTTATTTTGAATCTAATGGAAATTATGTGATTGGTACAGGAAAGCATGCAATGTTCGGTTTAGGATGATTGAAACCAACTGCAATAATTCAAAGTGTGAGTGAAAGGAATTGGAACAAGAAGCAGTATGTTCGTACAGCTCTTTAGGAGTAGGGCCATTATGGGACACTGGTACCCAATAGAGTCCATGGATTTCCATGAGCATTCTATGATCGGTATGATGGTTTTTAGATAGGGATATGCCTTGGTTTTTGGACCTTCCGATGCAAGGAAACCTTTCTAAGGAAGGGATCGCTCGAGGGAGTGTGTAACAAAGAAGGGGATGCCTACGAAACCTGGGAGGTGAGTGACTGCACTGTAGGGGGTGACTGGATTTCCTGAGGGACTATGTAGCATAGAAGGGAAGGTCAGGGAATGGAATTTTTATGGTCATTAGCATTGCAATATGGAATCAAAAGCACATTGGGAGTGTGCCCTGGAAAAATGAGCCAATAAATGTTCATTGAGAGGAAAAATGGCGCAAAATTGCAGCGCTAGACATTGGATGCAGCTTTGAATTTGGTAGTGGATTCCAGACTTCCTGGGAAGGAAGTAGATCCTTGTATTACTATGAGGGTGGAGGTGTGAGCCTTGATATTCGCTTATTGATGATACATGCATCGTATCCTTATATTTGCTGGTTGTGAAATGTGTATATGTATATTATTGTAAATATTGTATTGAGCTAGATTTATAAAGCTCCCTATACAATATGGTTATTTTCTGGTTGAATAAAATGTGTATGAGTGTATATGTGGTTATTATTGTAAATAACATAATGATTTTTGTTATAAAGCTCCAGTAAATGGTATGATTGTCATACCTTTAGCAGTGGTCATCGTAAATACTGCAACGAACTGTGTTTGTAATATTCCCACATGGGAAAAGCAGGAATATAGTGCAAAATGATGGAACAATAGTGTAAATCATCATATAAAAGCAAGAGGCAAATAAGGAGACCTTTCATATGTTATAACAACAACAAAATATGCATAAAAAATGGGCCATAAGATGTATAATAAGAAAGAACAAGCCTCCAATGGACAAAATGCCTCAAAAAGAGGTGCTGGTAATATATATAAAGACTAGAAGACTGTTACAGCGCCGTTTTAAAGGCATTGCTACAAAAAATGGTTATACAACAGATCTAAGGCTGATATGTGCCTCAAAAGATAGATCTACTACAGATCTGAGCACTATACAACCTCCTTTGAAGAACCCCTTAAGGGATTTCAGCAAAACACCATGTACAAGATGAGGATCTAGGCCCTAGGGCTGAAGATCCACTGCAAAATATAGATCTAGAAAGTGTGGCTAATCTGATATGATCAATAGAATAGCCTCCTCCAATAGATCCTCTAAATGAAAGGCAGATCCCTTTTACTAGAAAACAAACTCTCCAAATGGTGTGCCAATCCACCCTTCAACTCCTCCTACAGAAATAACACAGATCTGGAAGTAAACTATGCTGTAGGGATAAATAAACAGTTGGCCTGATGCCAAGATCTGAAAATAAGCAAAGGGGCCTTCCTTATTGTCCTCCCAATGGAAAGGAAGCCTTCTCCACTGAAAATGAGCAATGAAATGACCCATATCTAGTCTCCACTGCTGCAACCTTCAAAACAACTCAACCCTCAATAGGATCTGCGCTATAAATTAAAGATAAAACTTGGCCTTAAGCATGATAATGGAAAAGGTAGTACAATACTCCTCCAAGAGCTTCTCAATGGAAGAGGTGGGATTCCCGATCAGGAACACCCTATGCTAAACAACAATCAATCTCAGCTAAACAACAAGAGAAAGATATATGTCTAAAAAGACCATATATTTAGAAAATTCATATATCAACATACATAATGAATATGGTTGCCATCCTCTTCCTTAAATAATATATGAGCTTGCAAACCTTAAGCCCCATCCAATAATAGCACTACTTCCATGCAAAGCATATCCATATAAAACTTCGTTGTATTTCATTGATGACCACTCCTCCATGACAGAGCTGTTGATTTGGTCAAAGTTGACCCAGTCAAGGTGTTCCAGCCCCTTTTCACACCGAAGGGTGCTCAATGAAGCTGCCAAGATCTATCCTTTTCACATTGGCATTTATTTATTCATTATTAAGGAGAATTATGGACCTCCATTTTCCTCTTATTCATAAAAAAAGCACCAAAACAAAAATTAATATTCCAACTAGCTCATGGATAATTTAGGAATATTACAATCCTCCCCTCCCAAGTGTTGCTTGTCCCCAAGCAACTGCAAGGACATAACTGAAAATGTGGGGAACCTTTATTCCCATATGGAGCTCCAATCTCCAAGCTATCATCCATATAAAATGAATCACCCTCTAGAGTGTTAATTCATAGAAACACTCCTCCCATCTACTCATGAGAGCCACCTCCCAAGTGCTCAAGTTACCCAAATTGCTCATCCCATAAGGAAACAAGAGACCCAATGTAGTAATCATGGATGGTCCAATGTTCTCCTAGAAGTATGAAACATAGGAACCATGGAGAATCCCTCTCCCAAAGGGCACATCCAATCCTCCCATCCTCCGTCCAATCATTCCCATAAATAGAATAAGTACTTTATCAATATATGGGATCAAAACTAGTGATACATAAATGATCAAATGCAATAATGGATATGGATCATAGTCCCACATGTGGAACCAACATAATATATCTCCTGACTGCATCAGATAATGATATGGTAAGTTGTTTCCCCACCACTTAATTGCTGCCCAAGTCTTCTCACAATGGATGACAATGTCAGAAATGTTTGGTGCCTTTGGAGTGCACCCACAGTGATACAAAATCTCCCTATATCCTTCAAGAAAGTGGCCATGTTTAGAAATGTTTATGGCCCAAAGTTGGCCATGAAGTTTATATGGAAGAATGCTCTTCCTGTGAGTAATGGCCTGCATATACATGGTAAAGGAATGCAAGTAATCATCAAATAAAACATTATGTACATAAGCATGTTCCTCACCAAAATTTCTACTCATACAAATGGAGTGGTCCATAGATAGATCCCCTCTCATTCCAAAAGAGGAAAAAGGTGGATGTGATAACTCCATTGAGTTATGTATCTCTCCCATCTCCATGTGGTTCATGCATCTTTGAAAATGCTAATATAGTTCCTGTTGGGCCTCAAAATAGTCTCTATTTTCACTCCATTATTCATCAATATCTTCACATTTTACCTTCATGTCACCTCCATTCCACCTCCATATCATTACATTCACCTCATTATTGGGTCATAACTATGTTTTTCCAAAGTTTATTAATTCTTAACATTTTAAAGTAAATTTATGGCTAAAACTTAGAAAATAATATGCTTATACTTATACCTAACAATTAGCATGAGTTTGTTGACATGTGTAGGCACAAAGGAAGCTTCCAAGACACCTTTATGTGGCCTTGGATGATCAAATTCGAAGTTAAGAAGATAAACCTCATGGAAAAGATCATGGAGGAGATCATGGAGGATAGGGTTATGTGTCTAGATGGTTAGAGATATTAGTGGATGATCATTATGAGTTTGTTACTCCTCTCATTGTATAAATAGGAGTACCTCCTCCATTCCAAAGGGAGGACTCTTAGAGCATTGTATCCAATTGATGATGGAATAGAATAAAGCTTCATTTTTCATATATTTCCATTATGTAGTTTTAGATGTAAATTGTGTTAATGTAGAATATGAATTTATGGAATTTATGTAGTTTTAGATATAAGTTTCCTTAATGTAGTATATGGAATAATTTGTCTTGTTCTTAAGAGAATTGAGCTCACTCTAAAAGGATGAGAGAAACATTTTATTTCATATTAGATTTTGTTTCATTTCATTGCTTAGATGTTTAAGGATTTGTGTGTGATTGATGAATGAGTTTTAAATTAGAATCTTATCAACATGTGAGAGGATATCCAAGGGTCTAAGTTAGGCTCTCTCTCTATTTTATTTCTATGATAATTGAAATTCATTCTTTTGCTTTTATGTTTCAAGTCATTTCATTTCTTATGCTTATGAATGGATCTTAGTTTAGTTTGGATTAGTACTTGAGAGGACAATCAAAAGACTAAGTTAGTCTTTCTCTCTCTTTGAATCTGAACAACAATTAAAGTTCATTCTCTTGTCTTTATTTCAAGTTTCTGGTTTTATGAATGATTCCTCTATGATACTGTAGGGAAGGACAACCAGGACCTCCTAAGTTAGGAGCCTCTTCCCTTGCATATTATATTGAATCATAAATAATTTAGTTAGACATAGAGTTGTCTTTATTTCAAGTTTCTGGTTTTATGAATGATTTCTCTATGATACTGTAGGGAAGGACAACCAGGACCTCCTAAGTTAGGAGCCTCTTCCATTGCATATTATATTGAATCATAAACAATTTAGTTAGACATAGAGTTAGTTGCCTACTCTTGCATATATATTGCTGGCACCATCACAAGCTCACGAGTTTCCCTGGTCGATAATTTAATGCAGCAATTTGTTCAAATAAATTGCCCAACAGTTCCTCTCCAAGGCCTTCCCAAGTGTAGCTCTCCATGATAGTGTTGTAGGCTCTCATGGAATAAGTATGGATGAAAAGGAATTCTTCATGTGCTCTTTGTAGAAACTTCTCCTTGAGCTTGGAGGCTCTAGATAAGAAGATCCTACCATGATAATAGATGACTTCATCTTGGACTGAGTAGCCCTCTTCATGTAGCTGGTCATCAAGTATCATACATGTGAAAAGACCCTTTGAATAGTCCACCAACAGTTGGGATTTCCAATATGGATCTATCCTCCATAGTGACAACGCTGATGATCTATTACAAAGAACATCTGTCATATGGCTGCCCTTCTCTTTGACATCTCCCATGCCAAAGGTATATGTTGGAAGGCTGCTATCCTTCTCTTGCTTCTCCTCCCACAACATAGAATCTGAAATGATATTGGGAGAATGTCTCCCTCCTCCTTGAGTCTACCCAAGACTCTCAACGTTGTATCATGGCCTATTAATGCTCCCATTCCTCTTGGATCTATGAATGGTGCATCATGATGTGAGACATGCCTCACCAAATCTGGATCAGGTGGCCTCCCAGGTGGTTTGCCACAACACAATGATGTCTCATGAGCCAATCTCATATGCATAATATACGGGACTGTTAGGTCCTTACTTCCACTGTGCAAATCAGTCTGCCTCTTTTGTGTATCAACCTTCTGAAATAGATAGGGTTGTGTGCTCCTAATCATAGTTTGATGGTCCTCCTCCCTATCCTCTTCTTTCATCTTCAAGGTATCACAATCTATCAATGATGGCACATGTTGCTCATGGACTGTGCCTTGATCTTCACATGTGATATTCTTTGGAATTTCTTGCAAGGGTACAAGAATTCCTCTCATTGGAGCAATTGCTCCATCTTCCTCTCTATGAGGTACTATATCTGCTCCTGATGTGACAATGTTGTTACCTCTTACCTTCTCTTTCCCTTCATCATGAATGGAGGTTGCCTCATCATCATTAAGAGGCTCTTTGTTTAGTTCCTCTTTTCAAAAAGATATATCCATGTCTTCCTTTTGAGAAGAGAGCTCTTTTTGAAGTGGGGATCTTGCCTCTAGCAAGGTATTTTGCAATTTTTTAACCCCCTCAATTCCATTTTGGAGTGGGGTTGGGTTTATAGATCCTTCCAACTCATGCAATGGTTTTGTTTGTTTAGGATTGGCTAGCTCAACCAAGGATGTTTTAGAATGTTTTGCATCAAATCTTCTCACTAACCTCCTAGTGAACTTTGCATAAGTAGATACATTTACATGATTCAAAGAAGAAGTTTCATAAAACCACTAGGCATAAGCCCTACCTTCAAGATTCAGCGCTGCTACTCTAATGGATTCATCTTCTTAAATTTGGTGTTGCTACAAATAGGTGTCCCAAGCCCTAGCTATGAATCTAGGTGACCCATCAAAAGTAGATAGAAAGAATCAACCCAAATCATGTTTCTTGCACCTTTTTCTTCTATCATGGTTGCTAGGTCTTCTATTCTCCTTGATATTGCAAAAATCTTGGAATTTTAGGTGATCTTTGAACCTCTGTGATTGAGATTCATACTCTTGAAGATAGTCACCAAGAGTCTCCTCCTTTGGCACATCTCCTTCCTCCATCTCTCTTGCTATGAACATAGGCATGGTAGAGCATTGTAGATATGATTGTGTGGCTGAATTATCACACCCATAATATGAAAATATGGAACTTTCTCTATGCACAAGATATTTTGGAGAATTTCTACATCTCTCCATCCTCATTTGTATGATGTCTTTCTTAATGCCCTGAATAGTTTGGAAAAGAAGTCTTGAGAACTCCTTCCTTTTCATTCCTCCCAAGAAAGGGGTTTTACCCTTGTCTTCTTCTTCATATGTATAATCATACTTCAAATGTCTTCTTCTTTGATACCTCTTCTCTCTATCAGTAAGATGACTTCTTCTTCAGATTACATATTGGCTTTTCAAGATGCACAGGTTGTGCCAAGGTTATGCTCCGATACCACTGTAATATTCCCACATGGGAAAAGCAGGAATATAGTGCAAAAAGATGGAACAATAGTATAAAACATCATATAAAATCAAGAGGCCAATATGGATACCTTTAATATGTTATAAAAATAGCAAAATATGCATAAAAAATGGGCCATAAGATGTACAATAAGAAAGAACAAGCATCCAATGGACATAATCCCTCAAAAAGAGGTGTTGCTACTGTATATAAAGATTGGAAGACTATTACAATGATGTTTTAAAGGTAGTGCTACAAAAAATGGTTATACAACAGATCTAAGGCCGATATGTGCCTCGAAATATAGATCTACTACAAATCTGAGCACTATACAACCTCCTTTGAAGAACCCCTTAAGGGTTTTCAGCAAAACACCATGTACAAGATGGGGATCTAGGCCCTAGGGCTGAAGATCCACTGCAAAATATAGTTTTTGAAAGTGTGGCTGATTAGATATGATCAATATAATATCATCCTCCAATATATCCTCTAAATGAAATGCAAATCCCTTTCACTAGAAAACCAACTCTCCAAATGGTGTGCCAATCCACCCTGCAACTCCTCCTACAGAAATAATGCAGATCTGGAAGTAAACTGTGCTTTAGGGATAAAAAAAAAGTTGGCCTGATGCCAAGATCTGAAAATAAGCACAAGGGCCTTCCTTACTATCCTCCCAATGGAAAGGAAGCCTCCTCCATTGAAAATGAGCAATGAAATGACCCAGATCTAGTCTCCATTGCTGCAACCTGCAAAAAAACTCAACCCTCAATAGGATTTGTGCTATAAATGAAAGATGAATCATGGCCTTAAGCCTGATAGTGGACAATGTAGTACAAGACTCCTCCAAGAGCTTCTCAATGGAAGAGCTGGGATTCCTGATTAGGAACACCCTGTGCTAAACAACACTCAATCTCAGCTAAACAACAAGAGAAAGATATATGTCTAAACAGACCACATATTCAAAAAAATCGTATATCAACATACATAATGAATATGGCTTCCATCCTCTTCCTCAAATAAGATATGAGCTTGCAAACCCTAAGCCCCATCCAATAATAGCACTACTTCCATGCAAAGCATCTCCATCTAAAACTGTGCTATCTTTCATTGACGACCACTCCTCCATGACAGCGCTGTTGATTTGGTCAAAGTTGACCCAGTCAAGGTGTTCTAGCCCCTTTTCACACCAAAGGGTTCTCAATTAAGCTGCCAAGATCTATCCTTTTCACATTGGCATTGATTTATTCATTATTAAGGATAATTATGGACCTCCATTTTCCTCTTATTCATAACACAAAGCAGCAAAACAAAAATTAATATTCCAACTAGCTCATGGCTAATTTAGGAATATTACAGTGTTATAAATATCCATAGGAATTATGTTTTGTTTTCAGCAGTTTGTTGGTTTATAGGTGTCATTGAAAACCGAGGACGGTATTCTCCCAAGGGGGAGCGTTCTGTAACAACCTTGGTTTAAAAATCATGTAATAAGTATATAAGACCAAGGTCCTAGGACACGTATTCCAAGCTGAATGATGGGCCAAACATCCTAGCGGGTGTTCATTTGTTTTATTATGGCTAAATGAAATTGGCAAAGGAAATGGAAAATGATTTGAAAAGGAAAAGTGGCATTAATTGGCATTTATTTATGAAAATAATGGAAATTAGGAGAAAATGAAGGTGAAAGGTCACAGGTTGCATGTGAGGAGGAAATTGAAGGAAAATAATGGAAAATTAAGAAAATATATGCCTCATTGATCAAAATTATTTTGAGGATCAATTCATAGAATTTTGTGAGTTCACTTATGGCTTTGATTCTATTCTCTCTCTCATAATCTTGGACATAGAGTTTTCTTGCAGCACCTTTGGAGGAGTGTGGCATACATTAGATTTAGAGAAAGAAGGCAAAGGAAATATGAAAGCGCATGGGGACAATGGGATCATCAACTAAAATTTGATTACTTCGTAGGTATCGAGTTGCATGTATGCTTTCCTTGCTAGTTTTTGCATGCATGTGGTCTCCTTGTTATGATCTGTCATTGGCATGGAGGATTTCATGGATTAACAGTGGTTTTGCCTAGACTTGTTATTTCTTGGATAGCAATGGTGTTGTGGGTTTTATTTTTTTTTTCTAGTTGGTTCTCATGTTCCTTAGGTTGTGGGTTGAGTTACTATTCCTGGAAGCCCTGGAAATATTGGGTAGAGGCCAATCTGGTGATGGTTAGTGATGTCCGACCATGAGGTGGAATCAATGGTTGAGGGTTGAGATGGTTTTTCCTATGGAAGCCCTGGTTTGGTTTTATTTTGATTGTTACATGAGATCCCAAAATCATGCTTGGAATATGGCACGACAGTGATTGGCTTCCCACATTCATGCTTGGAATATGGCATGAGGGTGACTAGCTAAACGAAAGTTTTGGTTCAACCTAGTCTATGGTTAGGTGGTATGTGGAAGTTCCTGACTTGTTTGGATTTGCATATGTTAATAAGAGCTATTTGTCCCTTGGTATTTCACGAAAAAAGGTACTTGATGTTATGTGTCTTTAATGGTTATTTCCGCATTCATATATCTCTAATTATTTGATGGTTATAAGCATGTTTTATGATAGTTATGATGTATGACTATCATCATGTTTTGGTTAATATGTGAAGAAATAATGAATGAATGACCTAATGGATGATAATTTAACTAATGTGAGAAGGCATCAATCCTTCTTGACGATTCTCATATAAGTATGAGACCCTTATGCTCAAATACGTTGTTGAAACCTGTTGATTTCATATTTGTGATATGTTTAATGAAATGAATGTCATGGTTGGGCTTGGTTAGGTCAAGTCATTATTCAAGTTTTGTGTTATAGGCTTTGTCTTGGTGTCATTTATTGTTTAGGAAAGTCTCATCAAGTTCTGGGCAGTGGTTTGGATACTAGCCTTGAAAAAGTGGCTTAAATCTTGCAATATCTGGTACATAACTGGCTGAAAAAGAGTATAGTCTCCCCCTTGCAGGATTTTTTCAAGCGACTGGAGGGTTTCAGTTGCATGCATGACTTGTCAATGAAGCAACTGGGGGTTTAATTCATTTAAAGGCCAGGTTAACTCAGGGGTTAGACACCTGAAGTGGTGGATTAACTCCTGGGGGTCCTGTAACACCTTAGGGAGGTATGTGAAGTGTTGGTTCATTGGTTCCACTTCCTTAATTGTGATGAGCTCCATCATTCGGTACATTTGAAGGGGTTAATGGTCACCTTTTTTCCTGATTAAATCTCTTTTCTTGCATTTTTTATTATATTATGGTCTTATGATGCTAGTGTAGGTGGTGATTGAGGCTAACATACTTCGAGTACCTAACATAAGGTTAAATGCAGAAAAATCATGAATATATGGCATTTTTGTGAAGATTTTGTCATAAAGACTCGGAGTAGACAACAAGGAGAGATTATATGGGGTTTTCCACCCTCCTTAACTCTCAAAGGCATCCAAGGGATCCTAGAGATTCCCTCCAACAGCTCGAAATCAAAGGAAACCAAGAAAACTCAAGACCAGGTACACTCAAAGCCCTAATTCACTTGGAGTCAAGTGGAATCATCACCTATTTTCTAGGGAGCTATTGGTAGCTACCATTTAGGTTAAATAGAGCTGAGAAAGAGCTCATTAGGCTTCGGATTTTGGAGAAAGCCATTAGGCTCTTTGTTATTGTAATAAGTTTTTAAAGAATTTCATGGATGCAATGAGAATATCTTCTTGAAATGAAATAAGTATTCAAAATTTGCCTTACTGATTGTGTTCCAGAGAGCTAGGATTGTGGGTTAGGGCCCAATCCATGTGCCTTAGCCTCTCTTATGTAATCATTCTTTCCTTTCATGTCATTTAACTAGTTTTTCTTATGAATGGTTAGCTAGTTTGTTGGCATTTTCATTTACTTTTTTAGTTTGCTTCTGTAGATTTAGTCTGCTTACATGAGTGGTAGATTAGGTAATAAACTCCATAAAGTTGTGAATCAAGCCTCCCCCTCTCGCCCCTGTTAATAGAGCTTGATGAGGGTAGACCTTACCCACAAAAAAAAATGATTTTTAGTTTATGATTTCTTGGAATAAATGAGATTAGTTGTTGTAATTCCATGAACATTTTCAATATGTTGTGGTAGATCTCTTCTTCTAAGATTAGAATAGATTTTATTTACAAATTCAAGTAATCTTTTCCACTGTATTTATCATGAATTTGTCCATATTTATTGCATGAATAGGTAATTTGATTGCAGAAATAGGTAGAACATCCAAGGAGAAGTCCACGAGGACCTCCAACTTCATCTCTCATCTTCCTTCAACTCTCTGTTCAACAAAATCACCATCAACCCTATTTTCAGATTTTTCATCCCTACACCATGAGAAAACCCTAGGGGTGCAAAACAGGCCTCCCAAGATGATTTGAGCCTGGCCAAGGTGCGGGTCACCTCCTATTAATCTTCATCCACCTTCACACCACCTTTCCTACCCTTTTTACACCTCTTTTTGGCCTCAGATTTCCCTCGGCCTGTTTCCTATAGCAATTCAGGACTTACCTGTAGCACTACAGGAAACCTATAGAAACTCTTGGAACAACACCTATGGGCCCCTCCTTAAGCTCAGAAACCACCATGGAAACCTTCTAAACTTGCAAGAACCACTCATACACCTCCACCCTTTCCCCCATGTGTTCAAGCCTTCCATCAGCCACCTTAGCACTTTCTTCTCCTAACTGCAAAACAACACATTTTCAAGAGTAGTTATGTCATGAATAGTTGCATGATAGATAGAGCATAGAGTAAGTAGAGTGTGTTTATCCATTTGGCCCAGCTAGGTGTGATTATATTAGTTTCCTTTATGTCATTTCAATTCAAAAATTTACTTCATGAAAGGTACCTAGGTTGCTTTATGATTCTTATCATAGTCTAATAAGTAGATTTCCTTCATTGCAGAATAGTTAAATGTCCTTGGTTACTATGTTATAATTATGTACTTGCTGATAGTTCCATGGCTTTGAATCATTGGTAGCCCTAGGCCTAATTCATGAAGTGTGACAGACTTCACCTAGAAACCCTAGAAGTAGCACCCTTTCGTAGAGCTCAGAAGAGGATGACATGAGTAGAATGCATCTGCTGTGTATATAGCACTGTCACCTCCAAGTTTGTACGAACCCCGGGTTGATAAAGTAAAGTAGGGCAGCCCCTAGGAGTTGCAACATTCTTGGTGCAATACCAGGGCTCAACACTTTTGGCACCGTTTCCGGGGAGATGTCTAGTAGATGCTTTGATTTTGTTTTAGAATTATTTTATGCTTTCATTTTTCATGTTTTTTCAGAAATATTGAAAAAAAAAAAAAATTGATTTTCATGCCTCGTAGGAGTAGGGATACTGAGGGAAATTTTTTACCTAAAACCCCCACATCACCACATAGCCACCCTTCACTCTTCTTCAGTGGATGTGAGATTGAACATACCATAGGTGAGCCTTCTAAAATTTTTAAAGAACCTATTGGGGAAGAAGAAGATCTTATTTCAACTGAGGGACCTACTTCACCTATCTCAACCATGGCTGACACTGAAACCCAGGAAGCCTTTCCCATTAGAGAGGCAGATGGGGAAACTAAGATGAAAAACATCAACCCCTCAGCTCTTCAACACTTTCATGGAATTACCTCAGAAGGCCCTGACACATTCATGTTTGAATTTTCTGTTGTCTGAAGGACCTATGACTATGCCTCAAATGATCAGAAATTGGAGCTATTCCAATCCACCCTTAAGGATACAACCTTCTGCTGGTTCATGAGTATACTTGGGAACATCATCACTACATGGACACAGATGCAAGAAGCGTTCAACAACAAATACAAAGACTACTATAGGTCCAAGGAAACTAAGGATGAGATATTTAGGATGACTCTAGGGCCTGATGAATCCCTGGAAGACTATGAAGAGAGGTTTCAGTTAAACTATAAGAGAACCAACTATACTTTTGATCTTGGATCACTTAAACTTGTACTTCTCTGAGGGATCAGAGAGGAGGTGATAGAAACGTTAAATATTTTATCAGGAGGAGATATCTACCAACTTCCTTATGAAACAATCAAGACTATCTTCCAGAACCATTCTAGGGTAGTTAGGAAGAAAGGCAGAGCTGGCCAAAGCACATCCAATACCCCTTCCTCTTCCACCTCCATCAAACATGAGATTGGAAACATGATGAGGACTTCAAAAGTGACATGCTGCACAACTTTGCTTTGTAAATGGACATAATGCATGTCAAAAGGAAGCAAGAGGAAGCAGAAAGAGCCTTGGCTATATTTTTCCCTAGATGTGCCAGAAAGCACCCAAGAAATGAATGTCCACTAAGTGTCATAGAGGTCTTCTTAGTCTGTGAAGAGAATCATGCCATAGACAAGTGTCCATCCTTACCTGGACTTAAATCTGTATATTAATGTGGGGAAGTAGGGCTAGAGAAACTCTGTTTCATCAACTAGAGAAGGCATCAAGGCCCTAGGCCATATAACCAGGGAATGCAAGGTGCACCTTACTCTTACTATCACAATAATCAGAGTACACCTATGCAACCTTGTTTCACCCCCACTCCTCCATCCTGGACTAAACCTCCTAGTTTGCCGTACAACCCTCCATATCACCCTTAGCCTATGAACCAACCATTTCAGCAGTATGTTCCACAAAAACCTTAGTGGAACAATCCATCCCAAGGGTGGAGGCCTCAACACAAACAACCACCTGCTCTAATGCCTCCACCCCAAAAAAAACCTCATCTTACTCATGCTGCTCCACCCAAGCTGCCTCAAATGCCTACACAACCAAATCCAAACCCAAATAATAGACAGGCACAATCAGTTTACAGTGGAGAAATATCCTATCCAGCTTATGCTATGGAGATGCAGGAGAATAATCTCAGGTCGGGAAGAGTACTCCTAGAAAACCACCCTCCATATCCACCTGAAGAGGTTGAGGAGGAAAAGGACTAAGGTAACACTCAAATCCAACAACCTCCTTTTCTTGAGTGCTTGATCCATCATAGTCAGCACACCCTAGAGGAGACTGAACTTCTGGGAGAGTTGAAAAATGTGTGTGTAAAGATACCACTTCTCCAGGACATTAAGGATGTCCCTATTTACAATAGGCTCATCAAGGAAAAGTGCTTCAAGAAACCTCAAAGAAAGAAGAAAGATATGCCCACCATCAATGTGGTAGGGCAGTTGTCCGACATAATGCTGGGGAGGGTGATCTTTCTAAAGTACCTAGACCCTAGCAGTCTAGTTGTATATGTGCACATAGATGGTGTCATAGTCCCCAACAGTCTGATTGATCTAGGGGTTGCCATTAATGTCATGACCAAGGAAACTATGTTGAAACTTAATCTCCAAGGGACTTTGAGGAAAACCACAACATCTCTGCAACTTACAGATCGGTCCAGAGTAACTCCGGAAGGAATTGTTGAGGATGTTATGGTTACAATTGACTCTTGGGAGTATCCTACTGATTTCCTAGTTCTACAACCAAAAACCAAGTTTAATGGATATCCTCTCATCTTAGGGAGACCTTGGTTAGCCACTGCAGATGCTTATATTAGTTGTTGGGCCGGAAACATGACTATTAAAAATTGGGCCTTATCTAAACAACTGATATTATATCCTCCAGCCCAGCCTTCCATTGATCATGATCTACCTATATAGTTGGAGGATGAAGAAGAGGAGGTATATAAAACTATCCCTATTTGTACTGTAGGTGTTGTTCTTAGAGGGGGACAACTTGATGAAGATGAACTTATCGACTATGCCATTCAAAAAAAGTCCTCCACTAACAATCCTCTTGAAAACCTAGTCAAAGAATCTGAAAGCCAACCTTGGATGGAAGTGCACTCAGTCAAGTCAACATCTGAAACCACCAAGGCTGTTGAATTTGGCCCATCCAGATCTCTGAAAATCAATTCAAACCTTTCCGATGAACAAGAAAATTAGCTATGCCAACTTTTAAAAGAAAACCTAGATGCATTTGCTTGGGATTACAAGGAAACAAAAGGGGTGCATTGTTCAGTATGCATAAATCATATTTACATCAAATAAGGATGAAAGCATGTGCGACAACCCCAAAGAAGGATGAACCCAACTTTGAAGGACATAGTCAAGGAAGAGTTGCAGAAAATATTGGATGCATGTTTTGTTTATCCTATATCAGACAGTGAGTGGGTATCTCCTCTTGTCCTAGTTTTGAAGAAGAATGGAAAATGGTGAATTTGTGTTGATTATCGGGAACTTAACAAAGCCACCAAGAAGGACCATTTCCCTTTTCCATTTATAGACCAAGTTCTGGATCTCCTTGCATGGAAGAAAATTTTTTCCTTCTTAGATGGGCTTAGTGGGTACAATTAGATTCAAATCAACCTTGAAGACTAGGATAAGACTACTTGCACCTGCCCTTAGGGTACCTTCACTTACAAAGTCCTACCCTTTGGGTTGTGCAATTCCCCAGCTACCTTCCAAAGATTTTTTTTGAGCATTTTCTCTGAGCTAGTCCATGACTCTATTGAAATATACATGGATGATTTCACACCATATGGGGATGAATTCTAGGAATCTCTCTCCAATTTGGGTAAAGTACTGAGAAAGTTCATTGAGATGCATCTCTCCCTAATCCCATAAAAGTGTGAATTCCTGAAGATAGAAGGATTTGTATTAGGACAATCAATCTACGAGGCGGGAATACAGGTGGACCCAAGAAAAATCATTATTATCAAAAGGGTTCCTGCTCCCCAAAAGCAGAGAGATGTCAGGATTTTCTTAGGGTTAGCTGGTTATTATAGAATATTCATCAAGGATTTCAATAAGATGAATTCACAACTATTTGGTTTATTGGCCAAAGATTCTGAGTTTATTTGGTTTGGTCCTTGTCAAGAGGCTTTTGAGATCATTAAGGGAAAGTTGATTACTACCCCCATTCTCTGCGGTCCAAATTGGACCCTGCCTTTCCACATCCACACAGATGCGTCCGAAAAATCTACGGGGGCAACATTAGGATAGTTAGAAAAAATTACCTTATGCAATCTATTTCATCAGTAAGAACTTGTCGAAGGCTGAGCTAAATTATACTGTCACAAAGAATGATATGTTAGCCATTGTCCATGATTTAAGAAAATTTAGACATTATGTAACCGGGTATCGGACCTTTGTTCACACTGATCATGCAACCATCAAGTATTTAATGAACAAACCAGATGTTAATGTTAGGATAATTAGATGGTTGTTACTTTTACAATAGTTTGAACTAACTATTGTTGATAAACCTAGAAAGGAGAATGTTGTTGTAGATTTTTTATCCAGGTTAGCTCTATCTGCAGGTGAAGAAGGAATGGTGGATGACTAGCTGCCAGATGAACATCTCTTCGCTATGTCAACACTCTCACCTTGGTTTGCAGACATACCTAACTACTTGGTTGCTAGAAATTTCCCTCCTAGTCTCTCATTCAGGGAGAAAAGAAAGATCATCAGAAAAAATTCCCCTTTCACATGGATTGAGGGAAATTTTTTCAAGCTAGGCCTTGACCAAATCCTTAGAAGATTTGTGAGGAAGGAAGAAGTTTTTGATATCCTCTCTGCTTGTCACGATAGCCCATGTGGAGGCCACTTTGCTGCAAAAATGACTTATTTCAAAGTTTTGCAGGCAGGATACTATTGGCCTACCCTTCATTGGGATTCCAGAAGATACAGTAGCAGGTGCGACCAGTGCAAAAGGATGGGGAAACCTACAAAAAGGGATGAGATGTTTTTGTACCCTCAGGTGGCCCTTGAGCCATTTGATAAATGGGGAATGGACTTCATTAGACCTATTGACCCACCATCTTGACATAAAAAGTATATCATAGTATGCATTGAATACATGACAAAGTGGGTTGAAAAAAAGGTTGTGAAGGTAGAAACCGAGGAGAAAGTAGCTTAATTTTTGAGGGAGAATGTGTTTTAAAAGTTTGGGTACCCCAGATAAGTAGTCACTGATCAGGGGGCACATTTCACTTCTCATCTCATTAAGAATATTCTGAGGAGGCACAAGATTAAGCGTAAGACTTCTACTGCCTACCACCCTCAGGCGAATGGCCAAGTGGAAGTAACTAACAGAGCCTTAGAGAGTATCCTCACTAAGGTTGTGAGCAACAGTAGAAAATATTAGGTGGGAAGATTGGTAGAAGCTACTTGGGCCTACAACACTACCTGGAAAACAACAACAGGATTCACTCATTATGACCTAGTCTATGGCAAGAAATTTCTTCTTTTAGTTGCGTTTAATTCAACACATTGAGGATGGTAGCTGAGCTAGACTTAGAAATCTCAAATGCTCAAAAGGAGAGGTTGCTGCAATTAAATGTATTGGATGAGTTCAAGATGCAAGAACTCCTCCACATAGAGGCCATTCAATTGCAAATGAAGGTCTGGCATGACAAGAACATTAAGGAAAGGACCTTTCAAGAAGGAGATTGGGTGATGTTGTATGACTCAAGGTTTAAGGAATTCAAAGGAAAACTGATGATAAGATGGTTGGGACCCTACAAAGTGGAAAAATTCAATGATAATGGCGCAGTTTAGATCAGAACCATAGACGAGGAAGGGATTCCCCTACTTGTCAATGGTTACAAAATCAAGGTTTACAAGAAGCCCCCGTCAAGGGCATAATTTTTAAATTCCATCAGCAGGCAGGTGTATGTCATGGGAAAATCTGTAGTTTCCAATGCCTCCTAAATAAATAAATAAAATAAAATTAATAAAGAGGCATGGGTGAATACCTCTCTGAGGCGCCCTAGGAAAAATCTAGGGTTGAAAACATCCACGAGGCAGTCCTGAAGCAAAAACAAAAAGAGAAAAAAAAAAGAGAATAAAATATCCTTGGGTGAAAACCTCTTTGGGGCACCCAAGGAAAGCCTCTGGGTGGAAAACCTCTATGGAGGCAACCCACTTGCCTTTAAGAAAAAAAAAGAAAAAAAAAAAGAAGAAAAGGAAAAAAAGAAAAAATACCTATGCATTTATGTCTTTTTCTATTTTACAGGTTCACAATTGAAGATGGTTTTTAGGATCCATAGGAGCGATTTCTATCCATTATTCCTTCTTCTCTACTTGTACACTCAATAAGCCACTCCATCATCCATCCCTTCATCCATTTCACCCACCAGATAGGCAACAAGTTAATTTTTTCCCTAATCTAGAATTGCTACAGGAAAAATAGGCAACTACAGGATTCCTGATTTACAAGAGTTTCCTGTAGTGCTACAGGATTCTTGTAGCACTATAGGATTCCTGTAGCACTACTGGAAACTCCTGTAAATGCTACAGGAAACTCATTTATGAAGAAAAATGTTGTGTAAAGGGATTCTAAACTTCAGTTTGGGCATGATAATATGTGTTTTTCCTATGCCTGCAAATCCCAACACCCTATTTCACTCCATGCACAAGGTTTACCTATCTAAACCCTATGTTGCAACATGAGCATCTAAATCATGGAAAATTCGGCATAAGAACAACTGATCTTGCCTAACCTCCACTCCTTTCATCCCATGACCTCCTCTATAGCCTTCATAACACATATCCCCTCATTCCTTAACCAACTGAAGAAAGAAGAGGCGAGGAACAAACTGCTACAGGAATCAGAAATTTTCTTGTAGAAAATTTGTGTGTGGCACAACAAGGCCAAAAGATGAAGAATATGTGATGCATATTACTCCAAGGGACCACTAGCAGACTCCAAAGGGACAAACACACCATCCATGACATCAAAAGCTCTCCATGCAACACCTACAAAAGAAATAAAACAAAAAAAAAGTAAGAAGTTCACTCAGAAAAATAAGCAGCTCACTCAGAAAAAAATTTATATGAAGATACAACAAATAGAAGACTCCAACTGCCACCACCAGCTCCGACTCCTTGCACTAGATCCTGCAGCACTTCACCAACACCATGTAAGCTCAAGTATGGCCTCTTGCCCCTCGTTGTGCATCCATAATTGCCAAAATAATCAAATGTTGAGATTTAGAATTTTAAAAGGCAAAAAGGTGGCCAGTTAACTGGGCCACCTTCGTAAAGTGAAATTGAGGGAAAAGTAAAAGTGCATGCCACATGGGCATGTTAAATCGAGTCAAGTGAGGGTGGATGAGTACAAAGGGAAGTGATCACAAGGTCAGCAATGATTAATTGAAGTGGGGGCCAACGGTCTCTATGAGGAAACTCGAGTGGAGTACGAGTCCCCACAATGCTCCAAATTTGGTTAAAAAGTATAATAAAGGTAGGATTTGTCTCCTTTCCACCATTGCATTGAGCATTTTGAAGAGCAACAAGTGCAGGAGAGAAGTGGGATCCATCAGAGGAGCAGCTTCGAAGTTTGGGTTTGCATGCACCATCGTGCTATAAGAACAATGTTTTTCTACAATCAACTTCAGCAGTACACCAACAGAGGCTTAGAGGGCAGCAAAAAGTTTCCTGTGGGTGGATTGTCTTCCCAAAGCCCCCATATATCAAACCAAAATAGAAAAGGACCAAGGTAAGTGGACTATCATCCTCCAACACTGAAATTCCTCCATGTAATCACAATCAGCAAAAGTATAGGTGACATTTAAAGGATAATTTTTTTTTCTTGTGTTTTGCTTCAAGTCCTCCATATCCAAGACTTACCTCTAAAAAACTCTCACCACCCTCACCTCACAACATAAAAATGGGAGGGGGATTCAACAGAAGGGAGTGTGACAAACATTAAAAGAATTAGGAAGCACCCTCAGGTTATGGAAATATTCCGAAATCACTAATGGCTAGGGTTATTCGAGCTACTGAAAGGTTATGATGATGAGATATATAAAAAAATTTCAGTAGCCCTACAGTCACATTCATAAGAAATAGCCACCATTGTGATTAGAGGACTAGCCATCACTTTATCTCCTGAACTGATAAGCAGAGTTATCACCTTGCTCTTATGAGTCAAATGGGTCAAGGAAAGAATGCATAACACTACAGCTAAAAATAATTTCTTCTTACCTGGAGAAATGTATATTAAGGATAAAAATGGTGTGAGAAGAGAGAGCCTTCCATACCCCTGGGATGAAGTTTCCTTCCACATCATGAAATTAATCTCTTGTGAGGGCATATTGAGTGTGGTTTATGGGTATCACTTTAGGTTGTTAAATGAACTTAGGTTCCAAGGAGAGCTTCCACTTGAACAAAGACTAAGTGTCCCTCACTTCCTCTTAAACTCCATCAATGATATGAGCCATAAAGTGAGACACAGGAAGTGTCAACATTTGTCCCATCATAGCCTAATAAAATTAATTGTAGATGATTATTTGAGAAGGCTAAACCTACCTGTATCCTAGTCCTCTTTTATAGACATGGATAGGGAAGCCTTTATAACTACCCAAACAAGACAAACCTCTACTTCTAGCCCTAGAGAAGAAGAAGTAGAAGAGGAGGAAGAATAAGAGGAATAAGAGGCAGAAAATAGAGAGGAAGAAGAGGCAGAAAACATAGAGGAAGAAGAAGCAGAAAACATAGATTAAAAAGAGGATATTGAAATTGAGACAGAGAACATAGAGGTAACAGAAAGATAGCAAGAAGAAGCTGAAGGAAAGGAGGAAGTAAAGACCGAGGAAAAACAAGAAGTGGACCCTATATTAGGCCATGAAATCTCCCCTCAAGACACAAGTATGTCACCTGACATCACAGACCAAGAGGTATATGCCACTCTAACTACTTTGATCACACCTGTTAAAACAAAAAGAAAGAGGCAGACACCTATGTAATTTAGAACAAGGAAAAGTCAGAGGGTGAGACAAGGAAAGCCAAAAACTCCCACCATGAGCCCTATCACCATTGAATAATCACTACAAAAGGAGGAAGAAATCAGATTAGAGGAAGGAAGGGTACAAGAAGTCACTTCATCCATAAGGACCCCTGTAACATATATCCGAAGACATTCAACCAAGTTGGCATCCCACACACTTCATGCAACCTCCACTGACCCTTCAAGGAGTAAAAAGAGTGGAAATCAAGAAGAATTGAGCCTTGAGCAAGCAAAATAGAGTTTGCTATATGAAAATCTGTTTTTTCTACTAGAAACTCCAGCAAGCATAGATTTGGAGAAAAATTCCTTGGTTGAGGAGGAAAACACAACCACCTAAGTACAAGAGGTTAAAGAAGCCGAGGGCAAGACACAAGTGGAAGTACATGATGAAAAAGAGGGAGGAAAAGAGAATAAATAAGAGGCCACCTCACCAAAATAAAATCGCAAAGATGTTGCAATGGTGTCAAACCCTATCCCTCAACCCAATCTCAGCTCTTACTACACCTACATTGAGGGGGTTAGATTAATTCCTCAAAAATTCACAATTCCATTGTTTTATCAGTTGGAGGAAGAGAGGGCACAGACTCATCATTGGATGAAGCTTGCCACATCTAAAGGAGTGTATTATATAGGTGTCATGGAGGGAAAAGTAGCTCAATTGGGAAAATATTTATCTGATGTGAGGCTCAGAGAGTCAGTTTTGAAGGAGCACCTTCAAAAATCACAGGCAGAGAATGTAGCACTACAAGAGAAGCTTCAAAACAAAATGTAAACAAGTGAACACCATGGCATATTTGTGCATGGAGGCCATTCAACATAGGTATCCTTCAGATTCATATGCAGTTTTCCTTAAGGAGTAGTGGCTCTTCTTTTAAATTAAAACTTTAGCCTCTCATGGATCCCTACCTTTCCAAAATTGTAGACAATTCATTGATTTCTGCAATCAAGCTAGCATGGCTGAGAAGGCAAAGATGGCAGAGTTTTATATGCATAATCTTGTGTTAACAGATTCAAATATTTGGGACCCCAATCCTAAAATGGGGGATGTTATCACTCAGTAATTTCTCAAGGTTAAAGAAATAATTTATCGATGTAACCACAAACCTACTTTTGAGTTTAGGATCTAGCCCTCCTAAACTTAGAGAGGGCTCTCTCTGTATGATTTAGCTTTATTTTAAATAGATATTAGGCTAGTTAATAAGTACAGAGTTGGTTTTGGTTGGAAATGTAGAGGAAGGCCATTGGGCAATGGAGTCAAAGAGGCTTGGGTGATCAATTTGTAGAAGTATCAAACTTAAGTGAAACAGGGCAAAGTAGACATTACTACCGGATCCTTTAGATTTGGATGAAATGTAATAAAAGAAGAAGGAAGACTTAATCGAAACTAGGGAGAATTTAAGAATTCCCTAATCACGATATAAGAATAGAGGCTCAATTGAAACTAGGGAGAAATGAAGAATTCCCTAATCTGGATATAAGAATAAAGGTTCAATCAAAACTAGGGAGCAATGAAGAATTCCCTAATCTGGATATCAGAAGAAAACATGTAGTTTACTAACAGTTAAAGGCAGAGTGTATGATATCAATAGATTCTGTAGTAATACTCCTATTAGACAATTCATAATTAAGAAAACAATAAAATGGAAATAAAGGAAAGCACATATACAATGAGAAAAACTTCACCAGTAGATATGGCACATGAATCCTGAAAAAACTGCTCTTTTATTAATGCAAATAGTTACTTGAACTTAGTGGACTGCATCACCCTGAATGGTGAGGTTCCTGGTTACAAATCCCAACATCTATTACTTCAAATGATGAAGTATTTATACAAATTCTAAACTAAAATATCTTGAAAAAATATCAAGATTTCTTACAAATATCTACAACTGTGTTACATAAATAGAACTCAAACATAGGAAATTGAAAAATAATGAATCTACTTGGCACTATCTTTGTGAATTTCTGGTGACAATGAAGAGAAATTCAAATTTGATAGCAACTCTTATTTGATGAGGTGGCATCCAAGTCACTAACTGTCTTTGAGCTTTTTCCTCCCGAATTTCTAAAAAATAAGGTCCTGAAATCCTTTTTTATATCTCGATCTGAGGTATATATGTAAAACGTGAAAGAGTTTATTATAGATAAATATGATTTTGAGACAAACCTCTCTTAGTTTCCTACAATTATGCTCTAGTTGTTCACAATAGGCTCTGCAAAACGATGTGTAAAACAAAACTTTGCATAGTTCGAAACATAGGCTATGAAGATGTGCATGTATATCTCATTATTTAATACATGTGCAAAAAGTGAGATAGGTTCTTGTAGGTTGGAGTTTTAGGAACATAAAACTCCTCCCATTTTTCAAGATTCATTTATGATTGGCCACAATATTCTCTGCAAAATGATGACTAAACAAGATTTTTCTGTAAAAAGTGCTTTCAAATATTGTTTAAAATTTCCAAAACCATAATGGCTCTTAGAAAAGTGAGAGAGGTTTTTGTATACGAGGATGTTAAAAACAAAAACCTCTTTCATATTTTGAAAATTATTTCTCATTTGTTTGTTTGTTCCATTTGTTTTCTTTCACCTGTATGTAACCTTTTGCTGAGTAAAAGCCTTTCATCACTGTTAGAACATTACTGTCTATGTGATAATTGTCTTTTCTTTTAAAGAAAACCAGTTGAATTCTCATTTCGAGAATATGGAAGAAACTGGTTTTTAACTAGTGTTAAAACTGTTTCCTCAAGCTTCTGTTCTGCTAACAACCTGCAAAATAAAACATTTGGTAATGAAAAAATGGTTTGCAGTGAGGCAAGCAATGGCTTTGGGGAATGGGGAAGTTTGTGAAACGAGTTTGGGCTACAGAAATTCAATTCTATTAGCAATGGCTTTCTTTCTCAAATTAACAGATGTGAGTAATTGAATGTATCACTGAAGCAGGGTTTTAGAACAATGGTGGCTCAACGTATTGGTGCAGGGCTGTAGTAGTTTACCACAGTGGTTCGAGATTTTTATCGCACATTTGCAGGAATAAGAATATGGTTTGTATTATAGTGGAAAGAGCGGACACACGTTATCACACCTGTGGAAATATGGGATAAGTGGTTTTCGCATGGAAGAAAAGTGGTTAATGGTTTTATGCGAATGGATGCGAAAAACCATGAGAAGGACGTGTGGCATGGAGGGGCTTGCGAAAACCACCCATATCGCAACCTTGATTGGTGTTAATCATCGGTCAGTTTGGGGTGCGAAATGGCATGAAAGCTGTTGGATATAAGGAGGATGACCGAATGGCTAATGAATGTTACAGGTTTATAGAGGTGGGACCCGGGAGTCATTTAAGCGAGGGCTTAATATAGATTTATGTGAAATGGGTTAATATAAGGGATAAAGATAAAAATGATATGGGATTTAAATAATATAATGGATGACTATTTTTTAACTAGGATATAATATATGGAAGGATATTAATATAAGTGGGTGGGGTAATGGGAATTAATATATAATGAGATGTTAGAAATGTATATAGGGAAAGGATTTATACATTGGGGACTAGATATGAAATATTTAAAAAATTAGGATAAGTGGGTTTATTGGAAAAGGGAAATTAATAAAAGGGAAATGAGGTTAGTAAATAGGTAAAGGGGTTTTAACTAGGGAAAGGGCTGATTTAGTTAGGGAAATGGTTAGAATAAGGGGAAAGGGATATTAGCAAAAGGAAATGGTTTAAAATGAGGGGAATGTGTTTTTAACAAGGATGTTAGAAATATGAAATGACCAACAATGCTTTCCACGATTGGCCAAAGTGCTTCTACCTACCCTTCTTTATCCTAGCATTTTTATTTCCTTTTCTTGGGCGCATTTAAGCTTGTGGACCCTTTATTTTCTTTCAATAAGAAAACTAACTAAGTCTATCCTTATTTCTTCCAAGGGCTTAGATTAAACTGTTGAGTTTCTTATTTATTCTCTACCTAACTACTGACCTTCTAAGCTTAAAAAGTTTGTCTAGATCTTTATTTGCTATCTACCATAGTTTTGAAATTGAAAATATGAATAATCAAGATTAAATTGTTTGATTATAATGGATTGTGGAATTTTGGACAAGCCGCACACAATCTTATTTTCAAAAATAAACTAAAATGAGTGGCATTTAAACGTGCAACACTTTCATGATCTATTTTGGCGGGGTTCATATTAAATATTCTTTCTTGATATTTGTTTCTTTTTTGTCCTTTGATTGTTCTTTTAGGACATACCCTCTTTTCCTATTTTAAATATGGGAAAAATTTTGTAGAAAGCAAAGGTATGTACAATATTTCAAGAATTTTAACAGAGTCAATTCAAAATTATGAATCCTATTATTATAGGACCCTAACAGGGGATATGCAATTCATGGATTTAGCATCATGGATGGTGAATGAGGATACAAGAACACAAGAGATGAGGAGGGTTAGGAGAAGAGAAAACAACGAACCTTTACACATTAGGGCAGAGCTATTTAGTCGTAGAGGATTCATCAATAACCATATAAAGATTGAAATGGATCGTGAACTAGTTGAAAGGTACCTCCATACACGAGCTCAAAAAATATCCCACTTTGATGATGTTTATAGGCTATTAGGAGATGAGTGCATTATGGATAGCTAGAGGAGATGGAACAACCTCCCTCACAACCTTAGAAACATGGAGTACCATACCCCAGAAATATTAAGAGGTTCCTTGGAAAGGGCACCATTGTACAAGAGGGCCATGCAGGCCAGCAATATTCAATGGCTTGGTCTAAAGCTCAATCCACCCCTATTGCTAGGGCTGAGTGATGGGAAGGAACAAGATGAGAAGAAAGAAGAATGGGAGGAAGAAAATAATGATGGGCTTTACCCTCCTGAGGGGACTCCAAAACTTCTTTCTTTAAAGGAAATCTAGAAGGAGGATTAGTTTCTCAGAGGATGAACAACCATTTACTAGGGGGGTGATGATGAACTCCATCATTAGGTACATTTGGAGGGGTTAATGGTCACCTTTTTGCCTTATTAAATCTACTTTCTTGCATTTTTTATTATATTATGGTCTTATGATGCTAGTGTAGGTGGTGATTGAGGCTAACATACTTAGAGTACCTAACATAAGGTCAAATGCAAGAAAATAATGAATATATGGCATTTTTGTGAATTTTTTGTCATAAATACTCCGAGTAGACAACAAGGAGAGATTCTAGGGGGTTTTCCACCCTCCCACACTCCCAAAGGCATCCAAGGGATCCTCGAGATTCCCTCCAACATCTCAAAATCAAAGGCAACCAAGCAAACTCAAGACCAAGTGCACTCAAAGCCATAATTCACTTGGAGTCAAGTGGTCTCATCACCTATTTTTTAGGGAGATGTTGGTAGCTACCCTTTAGGTTAAATAGAGCTGAGAAAGAGCTCATTGGGATTCGGATTTTGGAGAAATCAATTAGGCGCTTTGCTATTCTCATAAGTTTTTCAAAGCTTTCATGGATGTAATGAGACTATCTTCTTGAAATGAAATGAGTATTCAAAATTTTCCTTACTGATTATGTTCCAGAGAGCTTGGCTTGTGGGTTAGGGCCCGATGCATGTGCCTCAGCCTCTCTTGTGTAATCATTATTTCCTTTCATGTAATTTAGCTCGTTTTTCTTATGAATAGTTAGCTAGTTTATTGGTATTTTCATTCACTGTTTTAGTTTTCTTCCATTTCTCTTTTTTTGTAGATTTAGTTTGCTTACATGAGTGGTAGATTAGGTGATAAAATCCATAAATTTGTGAGTCAAGCCTCCCCCTCTCACCTCTGTTAATAGAGCTTGAGGAGGGTAGACCTTCCCCATAGACCAAATTTTTTTTTTAGTTTATGATTTATTGGAATAGATTATATTAGTTGCAGTAATTACATGAACATGTTCAGTATGCTATGGTAGATATCTGCTTCTAACATTAGAATTGATTTTCCTTACAAATTCAAGTCATATTTTCTATTGTATTTACCATGAATATGTCCATATTTATTGTATGAATAGGTAATTTGATTGTGGGAACATGTAGCATAGCCAAGGAGAATTCCACTGGCACCTCCAATTCCACATATCATCTTCCTTCAGCTCTTTGTTCAGCAAAATCACCATCATCCCTGTTTTCGGATTTTTCATCCCTACACCGTGAGAAAACCCTAGGGGTGTAAGACAGGCCTCCCAAGAGGCTCTAATATTGGCCAAGGGATGGCCACCTCCTATTCATCCTCGTCCACCTTCACACCACCTTTCCTACCCTTTTTCCACCTCTTTTTGGCCTCAGATTACCCTCGATCTATTTCCTGTAGCAATTCAGGACTTGCCTGTAGCACTACATGAAACCTGTAGCAGCTCTTGGAACAACACATGTGGGCCCCTCCTTAAGCCCAAAAACCACCATGGCCACCTTCTAAACTTGCAAGAACCACTCATACACCTCTAGCCTTGCCCCCATGTGTTCAAGCCTTCCATCAACCACCTTAGCACTTCCTTCTCCTAGCTGCAAAACAACACATTTTCAAGTATAGTTAGGCCATGAATAGTTTCATGAATAAAAGCATGATAGATAGAGAATAGAGTATAGTAGAGTGTGTTTAGAAAATTTTCCCAGCTAATTTCCTTCATTGCAGAATAGTTAAATGTACTTGGTTACTATGGTATAATTATGTACTTTCTAATAGTGCCATGGCTTTGAATTAGCCATAGTCCTAATTCCAGAAGTGTGACATACTTCACCTAGAAACCCTAGAAGTGGCACCCTTTCTTAGAGCTCAGAAGAGGATGACATGAGTAGAATGAATTTTCGGTGTATATATCACTATCACCTACAAGTTTGTATGAACTCTGGGTTGATAAAGTAAAGTAGGGCAGCCCTTGGGAGTTGCAACATTCTTGGTGCAATACCAGGGCTCAGAAAACTGCACTTAGGGATTTGAATCATTTCATAGTAACTCTTCATCACATTTTTACCCCAGTGGACCGGTTATCTTGGGTAAGTGTGGGAGGAGAGTTGTTATGGAGTGGAATCAGAGAATGGTTCTATTCTCCTTAGGTGGTGTCTGGTTTATGTTTTGTTTGTGTGATATATGATACCACAGAGTGGTATCAAAGCATAGTTCACCCCTTGGATTGGATGGGCAACGTGTGTTGATAGTGCATTAATGTAATTTGCATGTGTTCCTTATTATTATGGTTTATGTGCTTGTTGCATATGCATGGCATTATTCATAGTTGTAGTGGTGTCACCATGTGAATGTTGATGGTGTTGCTGATTATATGTGGTCATCATCAGTGTATGTCGAATATGCGTTTTTTTATGTATGTCAGTGTCTATAGGTTGTTGTGCTTTCATTGTTATGGTTATTGTTACGCATGCATAATAGGTTAGCTATCATTGTGAGGTCATTGTATGTATTTATTTCATCATGATGTTGCTGATAATATATGTTGTTGATATGTTGGCTAAGATAGAGCAAGATATGCAGACTATTAGAGCTAGGTTGCAGCACTAGAATTTGGGGTAAGAGCATATAATCATATAGATATTATATGCTTGGCATGCATGTATGTTAGTTAATGGATTGTAATATGCATTAGGGTTATATACATGTTTTTCATTTTACTGTTGTTTTTTGTTACATGCATGGTAGATGTTAGTGAATCAATGTGGTCATATGCACATGTGTCGAATAATCATGAATGATACTAACTTGTTGTTATATGCATTGTTGTTGTTGTTTTATGTTAGTTAACTTGATGATTATGCTATATGTTGTTGATAAGTATGTTATATGTTAACTTGTTTATTTTTATATCGACGATTATGTTATATGTTGTTGATGAGTATGCTATGTGTTAAATTGTTGTTATTATATGTTATTTAACTTGATGATTAGGGTTATTGCATTAAGATATTGATGTTATATGTATCATGTTTATTTGGATTGGTTTGTCTCGATGGTTATGGTTATGACATTCAGGTATGAGATGATATACTTGTGATGTTGTGTAGTATTAATCCGGAGTGACTTGTGAATATGTGACAACCTTCCTTGAGATACATTGAGTTATGAGTTTATTATGTTGTCTCTTGGTGTTTGAATGTTTGATTATGTCGTCTATCTAGTGTTTGGTGTTATTATGTAGTTTATCTATTGTTTGAATGTTTGGTAAATTGCATGGTATGAGTATTTGTTTATAATATTTCTTGAACTAATGATCTTGTTTCAAGACGATGGTACTAACACACTATGTGTTGAGATAGCTGATATACACATGAGTGTAAGTGGGTGCTAGTTGTAGTATTATGATTAATGATTGTGTTTTCACTTTCGATTATGAAATGGATGATTAGTCTTGGTAAAGGTTGATTTCAATTACTATATGATGATGTCTTGATCTTTCGAACATGTGACTGGCATGTGTGAGAAGTTGGAGGGAAACATGCTTGGTATTAGCATGACAAGGTAATAGTTGATTTGTTTGTATAACTAATAGCTAGGTGAAGCTGTAAAAGAAGTAAGAAATCAGTTAGCAGATTTTGAAATTAATGAAGATTTTTTCAGTGCCTTGCTTCAATGTTTGAAATCTCCGAAGTTTCCTCTTGAAGCTAAAACTGGTGTATGCGAGTTAGTTGTTGAAAGAGTTGAGAAGGAGATTCAGTATTTAAATGATCAAATCCAATCCTATGAATTCCGAGATCCCAAAAAGTTCATGGAAACTCTTCCTCCTTCAAAACAAGAAACAATAGAGTTGCCTACAGATGTTTGCATTGACAGTGTGTAGCTGGAGGTATGTATTGCAGAGTTGGGGCAGCAGACAGAGTCTGGCTTTTGCGATCCTATTGCAATGTACATGGAAATGTTTTTCAGTTTCACTGATAGATCAAGCTGTCTTTTACGTGACCAGACTCATTATGCGCGTGTAGGGCTGCCAGCAATTGCATCTGTGTCCCGGTGGAAGCACTCTCAAGCAGCATTCTTCTCAGATTTACTTGAATGGTTGACCTGGCATTACAACATCACTTGATTCATGGACTCTGCAGCAAAGTAGGGTAGATAAATAAGCAGCCAAAGGGCAGCATCTTGTTCCAGTTTCATTGCAGCTTTGGTTTGAAGTTTGTTAAGTCAGTTTTTCAGTTATTTCAGTCTTGAGATCGAATCAGTTTGAGTTCAGTTTCAGTTTAAAAATTGAGTCAAGAGTCTTGTCGATTTTTCAAATAATGATTCCATAACCCAATGGATGGAGGCACTGTCTGCTCTCCCAAAGATCTGCAGTTCTTGACACCTCTAAGAAGCGGCAGCTTCCATCCCCATTGGAGCCAATGTTAGACACGGTCCTGTCAGTCCTTCGTCATTGGTCTTCAAACATGTCGAAAAATGTCTGCAGGCTAGAGGAAGGTTTAGTGAGTTTTTATTTTTATGTCATCATCAATAATGTGAGATTGATTCTTCTTCAAAACCCTATTTTGAAGAAGAAATCATCAGATGTGTCTTTGTAATAAATAGGTAAGTTGTCAAAATATTTCAAGTTTTACAATTCTTCAGGCAGCCCTCGTCATCTTGTCAGTTTTCAGTAGCTCCTGCAAAACAATCGACATAAGAGCCATCAATCAAGCTCAGAAAATCAAAAATGGAATTTGAAAGGCAGAGTTTGTATTAATGTGAAAAAGTGCCGAGCCAAGACAAGCCACCATCCCTGCAAAAGACAACAAAAAAAACTCTTTAGAAAACAAGGAGATCTTGCTCAATTGGAACCTCGAATTCGCAGTTGTTGGAACCAATGTTGCATGGATTGCTAGAAAACAAGTTTGCAGAATTCTTACTTTTCATGTTTATTGTGAGTGGTGAAATGTGTGGTAACATGATAATTATGTAGCTCTTAATACATAATTCAAAAAGAGTTCGAATTTAAATTTGGAGCATAGGTCGAATTTCATATTTGAAGGCCAAAATCTTGTTTTGCAAAGTTCTGGACTGGACTGAAGGTGCGCGCTACGCACAGAGGAGGCGCGCTACTCATATAGGGCGCGCTACGCACATAACCTCCCCAGCCTGTGTGAAATCTACAAGTGCGCTACGCATATGGAGCGCGCTACGCGTATGATCTCAGGGCCGAGACAGGGTGTAGGATGCGCGCGGCGCTAATTTCTTTCCTGCAATGACAAAAATTATTGGTACTCTTGGACCACAGTCACGATCTGCTGAGGTGATTGAGGGGTGCCTTAAGGCTGGGATGTCTGTTGCCCGATTTGATTTCTCGGGAGGAGATAATGACTATCACCAAGAAACTCTTGAAAATTTGAAGATTGCTGCAAAAAGAATGAATAAACTTTGTGCTATCATGCTCGATACAGTTGGTCCAGAATTGCGAGTTTTTAACAGGAGTGAGGAGCCTGTTGTGCTTGAGATTGATGCATTTGTCACTCTGACACCCGATCAGGCCAAGGAAGCATCACCCGAGGTCTTGCCAATAAATTATGGTGGGCTTGCCAAGACAATGAAGAAAGGCGACACCATTTTTGTTGGCCAGTATCTCTTTACAGGAAACGAGACCACTTCTGTCTGACTTGAGGTTGCAGAGATTAAAGATCGATAAATAGTTTGTTGTGTCAAAAACAGTGCAAATCTTGTTGGTTCATTGTTTACAGTGCATGCCACTCAAGTTCATATTAATCTTCCAACACTAAGTGATACAGATAAGCATGTTACTGCAACTTGGGGAGTTCGCAACAACATTGAATTTCTCTCTTTGTCATACACACGACATGCAGAAGACATTATACAAACCCGTGCTTATCTTAATGGGCTTGGGAATCTTCATCAGACACAAATATTTGCTAAGATTGACACTGTAGAGAGTCTAGAACATTTTGATGAGATCCTGTGAGAGGCAGATGGTATTGTCATTTCACGTGATCATTGAGGAATAGATCTTCCAGCAGAGAAGGTGTACAATCAAGCTATTTATTTTAAGAGGAGTATAAAATATAGCAATGATCCGACGAGTCACTTGGAATCTATTGCAATTAGTGCGGTAAGTGCAGCAATCAAAGTGAACGCTTCGAACTGCTAGGTTAATAGCAAAATACCATCCTACCATGCCAGTTTTATCTGTTGTCATCCCAAGATTGACATCAAATCAGTTGAGATGGAGCTTTACTGCTGCATTTCAAGCAAGATAGACTCTTGTTGTTAGAGGAGTTTTCCCTATGCTAGCAGATCCTCAAACATCCGGCAGAATCAATTAATGAGAACAATGAGTCTGTATTGAAGATTGCGCTGGATCATGGTAAAACAACAGGGTTAATAAAGCCTCATGATCAAAATTTTGTATGCCAAAAAATAGGCAACCTAGAACACTACAAGAAATTCAACCTTCTCCGGGCACAGTTGTCATCATTTTAGTTTAAAAACTATTTTTTAAGATTAGTTTTTATTCAAATAGCATTTTGTTAATAAGTTAGAAAATAAAGGAAAAACAAGTGGCAGTCAAAGGCGGAAAGTTTAAATTTAAATGGAGACATCTGCCACAACAGAGCGTACTGTCTATTTTGGTCTTCAGTCACAAATTTAAAGGTTCTTCAGCTACAGCTGCCGCCTCTCCATTAGTTATTAACAAACAAATGTAATGCTTCTCCTTTTAGAGCAGAATTTTCCTACTTTTGTGATGACTGATGTAATAGTGTACTATTTTCATCGATCAGTTATCACATCTCTGAGTTATATTTAATATATTGTAAATCTCTTGTAAGGGGAGAGAGTTCTGGGAAACCTGTAGAGAAATACAGAGAGCTTCATTGTACAGTTTTTGACAGAGATTTAATTGAAAGTTTGAAGCTCTGTTCCATGATATCCCTGTGTTAACAACTTAGCATTATGTTTTTCTCTGTTTTCATATGTTTATTGTTTCATTCATAACCATTGTCTGTTGAATACTTTTAAGTGTGAAGGGCAGAATTCAGTGTGCTACTCTGCCTTGGGAAAGTATTCAAGTTCTATGTTTTCCTCCGTCTGAAAAGGATTCATGAATTCATGCCCTTTTCAGCTTCTTAAACATTCTTTACACTCCATATAATTTCAAATTGAATGCTTAAGCTCTTGCCTATCTTGCCTTATGGAATAATCTGCGTCTTTCATTTAATTTCCCTGCTCTTGCTATCTTTGCCCCATACTGCCCAGAAAACCCAATCATTCATCAAAACCCCTTCTCATATCTATTTACTAGCCTAAAATCAATATCAGTGTTTCATTTAGGTCATCTCAGATCCTATCGGACATCTTTCACTGAGTTTGACCCGGAGAGAGCCCTCTCCTGTCCTCGTAGGGCTAGCTACGAGGCTGAGCGTGGTTTGATGTAGCCTTGAGTTTTACCTTATTTCAGCCTAAGGTAGATTTGAGTGCTAACATATATACCATACCGGGACGTTCTTCCCCCTGTAAAGGATGACAAAGGTGTATCCGATGTCGGATGTGAGCAAAGTAGCCGACACCAATGAAGGTTGAAACATTCACCTGGCGACTCCAGCTCGATCCAGAGATTCCAGTGCTCGCTGATCCACTCATACAATGGTAGGGTATGTGGCAATCCCTGCACTGTGTGAAGTTGTAAAAGAAGTAAGAAATCAGTTAGCAGATTTTGAAATAAATGAAGATTTTTTCAGTGTCTTGCTTCAATGTTTGAAATCTCCGAAGTTTCCTCTTGAAACTAAAACTAGTTTCTGTGAGTTAGTTGTCGAAAGAATTGAGAATGAGATTCAGTGTTTAAATGATCAGATCCAGTCATATGATTTCCGAGATCCCAAAAAGTTCTTGGAAACTCTCCCTCCTTCAAAACAAGAAACAATAGCGTTGCCTACAGAGGTTTGCATTGACAGTGTGCAGCTGGAAGTATGTATTGTAGAGTTGGGGCAGCGAAACGAGTCTGGCTTTTGTGATCCCATTGCAACGTACATGGAAATGTTTTTCAGTTTGACTGACAAATCAAACTGTCTTTTACATGATCAGACTCATTATGTGCATGTAGGGCTCTAAAGAATTGCATCCTGTCCCGTGGGAAGCACCTCCCGCGCATTCTTCTCATTTACTTGAATGGTTGACCCGATGTCACAACATCACTTGATTCATGGACTCACAAAGTAGGGTAGATAAATACAGCCAAAGGGCAACATCTTTGTTCTGGCTTTCATTGCAAGCTGGTTTGAACAAGTTTGTTAAGTGAAGCCAGTTTATTTCGCCTTGAGATCGAATCGCTTGAGTTCGGGTCAGTTTCTTTAAAATTGAGTCAAGAGTCGTGTCGATTTGTCAAATAATGAACTCCATAGCCCAATGGATGGAGGCACTGTCTGCTCTCCCAAAGATCTGCAGTTCTTGGCACCTCCAAGAAGCGGCAGCTGCCATCCCCATTGGAGCCAATGTTAGACACGGTCCTGTCAGTCCTTCGTCATTGGTCTTCAAACATGTCGAAAAATGTCTGCAGGCTAGAGGAAGGTTCAGTAAGTTTTTATTTTTATGTCATCATCAATAATGTGAGATTGATTCTTCTTCAAAACCCTGTTTTGAAGAAGAAATCATTAGATGTGTCTTTGTAATAAATAGGTAATTTGTCAAAATATTTCAAGTTTTACAATTCTTCAGGCAGCCCTCGTCATCTTGTCAATTTTCAGTAGCTCCTGCAAAACAATCAACAGAAGAGCCATCAATCAAGCTCAGAAAATCAAAAAGGGAATTTGAAAGGCAGAGTTTGTATTAATGTGAAAAAGTGCCGAGCCAAGACAAGCCACCATCCCTGCAAAAGACAACAAAGAAAACTCTTTAGAAAACAAGGAGATCTTGCTCAACTGGAACCTCGAATTCGCAGTTGTTGGAACCAATGTTGCATGGATTGCTAGAAAAAAAGTTTGCAGAATTATTACTTTTCATGTTTATTGTGAGTGGTGAAATGTGTGGTAACATGATAATTATGTAGCTCTCAATACATAATTCAAAAAGAGTTCGAATTTAAATTTGGAGCAGAGGTCGAATTGCAGATTTGAAGGCCGAAATCTTGTTTTGCAAAGTTCTGGACTGGACTGAAGGTGCGCGCTATGCGCAGAGGAGGCGTGCTACCCATATAGGGCGCGCTACGCACATAACCTCCCCAGCCTGTGTGAAATCTACAAGTGAGCTACGCATATGGAGCGCGCTACGCGTATGATCTCAGGGCCGAGACAGGGTGTAGGATGCGCGCGGCGCTAATTTCTTTCCTCCAATGACAAAAATTATTGGTACTCTTGGACCACAGTCACGATCTGCTGAGGTGATTGAGGGGTGCCTTAAGGCTGGGATCTCTGTTGCCCGATTTGATTTCTCGGGAGGAGATAATGACTATCACCAAGAAAATCTTGAAAATTTGAAGATTGCTGCAAAAAGAATGAATAAAATTTGTGCTATCATGCTCGATACAGTTGGTCTAGAATTGCGAGTTTTTACCAGGAGTGAGGAGCCTGTTGTGCTTGAGATTGATGCGTTTGCCACTCTGACACCAGATCAGGCCAAGGAAGCATCACCTGAGGTCTTGCCAATAAATTATGGTGGGCTTGCCAAGACAATGAAGAAAGGCGACACCATTTTTGTTGGCCAGTATCTCTTTACAGGAAACGAGACCACTTCTGTCTAACTTGAGGTTGCAGAGATTAAAGATCGAGATATAGTTTGTTGTGTCAAAAACAATGCAACTCTTGTTGGTTCATTGTTTACAGTGCATGCCACTCAAGTTCATATTAATATTCCAACACTAAGTGATACAGATAAGCATGTTATTGCAACTTGGGGAGTTCGCAACAACATTGACTTTCTCTCTTTGTCATACACACGACATGCAGAAGACATTATACAAACCCGTGCTTATCTTAATGGGCTTGGGAATCTTCATCAGACACAGATATTTGCTAAGATTGACACTGTAGAGAGTCTAGAACATTTTGATGAGATCCTGTGAGAGGCAGATGGTATTTTCATTTCACGTGATCATTGAGGAATAGATCTTCCAGCAGAGAAGGTGTACAATCAAGCTATTTATTTTAAGAGGAGTATAAAATATAGCAATGATCCGACGAGTCACTTGGAATCTATTGCAATTAGTGCGGTAAGTGCAGCAATCAAAGTGAACGCTTCGAACTGCTAGGTTAATAGCAAAATACCATCCTACCATGCCAGTTTTATCTGTTGTCATCCCAAGATTGACATCAAATCAGTTGAGATGGAGCTTTGTCACATGTTTCAAGCAAGAGCGCACTCTTGTTGTTAGAGGAGTTTTCCCTATAAGTGCGTATCCTCAAACATTCTAATAAAATCAATTAATGAGAACAATGAGTCAGACAGTTATCATACTGATCATGGTAAAAAAACAACAAATGGTTAATAAAGCCTCATGATCAAAATGTTGTATGCCAAAAATAGCAACCTCAGAACACTACAAGAAATTCAACCTTCTCCCAAGTATCGCTTGTTTATCATTTTAGTTTAAAACTATTTTAAGATTGGTTTTTATTCAAATAGCATTTTGTTAATAAGTTAGAAAATAAAGGAAAACAAGTGGAAAGTCATATGAAAGTTTAAATTTAAATGGAGACATCTGCCACAACAGAGCGTACTGTCTATTTTGGTCTTCAGTCACAAATTTAAAGGGTCTTTAGCTACAGCTGCCGCCTCTCCATTAGTTATTAACAAACAAATGTAACGCTACTCCTTTTAGAGCAGACTTTTCCTATTTTTGTGATGACTGATGTAACGGTGTACTATTGTCATTAATCAGTTATCACATCTCTGAGTTATATTTAATATATTGTAATCTCTTGTAAGGGGAGAGAGTTCTAGGAAACCTGTAGAGAAATACAGAGAGCTTCATTGTACAGTTTTTGACAGAGATTTAATTGAAAGTTTACAGCTCTGTTCCATGAGATCCCTGTGTTAACAACTTAGCATTATGTTTTTCTCTGTTTTCATATGTTTCTTGTTATGTTTATTGTTTCATTCATAACCATTGTCTGTTGAATACTTTTAAGTGTGAAGGGTAGAATTCAGCGTGCTGCTCTGCCTTGGGAAAGTATTCAAGTTCTATGTTTTCCTCCGTCTGAAAAGGATTCATGAATTCATGCCCTTTTCAGCTTCTTAAACATTCTTTACACTCCATATAATTTCAAATTGAATGCTTAAGCTCTTGCCTATCTTGCCTTATGGAATAATCTGCGTCTTTCATTTAATTTCCCTGCTCTTGCTATCTTTGCCCCATACTGCCCAGAAAACCCAATCATTCATCAAAACCCCTTCTCATATCTATTTACTAGCCTAAAATCAATATCAGTGTTTCATTTAGGTCATCTCAGATCCTATCGGACATCTTTCACTGAGTTTGACCCGGAGAGAGCCCTCTCCTGTCCTCGTAGGGCTAGCTACGAGGCTGAGCGTGGTTTGATGTAGCCTTGAGTTTTACCTTATTTCAGCCTAAGGTAGATTTGAGTGCTAACATAGTGGCGACCATACTGGCGACGTCTTCCCCGGTAAAGGATGAAAAAGTTGCAGATCTGATGCTGATGGTGGACAGCAGTCAGACACATATGAAGGCTGAAACATTCACCCGGCGACTCCAGCTCGATCCAGAGATTCCAGTGCTCGCTGATCCACTCATACAATGGTAGGGTATGTGGCAAACCCTGCTATGTGTGAAGCTGTAAAAGAAGTACGAAATCAGTTAGCATATTTTGAAATTAATGAATATTTTTTCAGTGCCTTGCTTCAATGTTTGAAATCTCCGAAGTTTCCTCTTGAAGCTAAAACTGGTGTATGCGAGTTAGTTGTTGAAAGAGTTGAGAAGGAGATTCAATATTTAAATGATCAAATCCAATCCTATGAATTCCGAGATCCCAAAAAGTTCATGGAAACTCTTCCTCCTTCAAAACAAGAAACAATAGAGTTGCCTACAGATGTTTGCATTGACAGTGTGTAGCTGGAGGTATGTATTGCAGAGTTGGGGCAGCAGACAGAGTCTGGATTTTGCGATCCTATTGCAATGTACATGGAAATGTTTTTCAGTTTCACTGATAGATCAAGCTGTCTTTTACGTGACCAGACTCATTATGTGCGTGTAGGGCTGCCAGCAATTGCATCTGTGTCCCGGTGGAAGCACTCTCAAGCAGCATTCTTCTCAGATTTACTTGAATGGTTGACCTGGCATTACAACATCACTTGATTCATGGAATCTGTAGCAAAGTAGGGTAGATAAATTAGCAGCCAAAGGGCAGCATCTTGTTCCAGTTTCATTGCAGCTTTGGTTTGAAGTTTGTTAAGTCAGTTTTTCAGTTATTTCAGTCTTGAGATCGAATTAGTTTGAGTTCAGTTTCAGTTGAAAATTTGAGTCAAGAGTCGTGTCGATTTGTCAAATAATGATTCCATAACCCGATGGATGGAGGCACTGTCTGCTCTCCCAAAGATCTGCAGTTCTTGGCACCTCCAAGAAGCGGCATCTGCCATCCCCATTGGAGCCAATGTTAGACACGGTCCTGTCAGTCCTTCGTCATTGGTCTTCAAACATGTCGAAAAATGTCTGCAGGCTAGAGGAAGGTTCAGTAAGTTTTTATTTTTATGTCATCATCAATAATGTGAGATTGATTCTTCTTCAAAACCCTGTTTTGAAGAAGAAATCATCAGATGGGTCTTTGTAATAAATAGGTAAGTTGTCAAAATATTTCAAGTTTTACAATTCTTCAGGCAGTCCTCGTCATCTTGTCAGTTTTCAGTAGCTCCTGCAAAATAATCAACAGAAGAGCCATCAATCAAGCTCAGAAAATCAAAAAGGGAATTTGAAAGGCAGAGTTTGTATTAATGTGAAAAAGTGCCGAGCCAAGACAAGCCACCATCCCTGCAAAAGACAACAAAGAAAACTCTTTAGAAAACAAGGAGATCTTGCTCAACTGGAACCTCGAATTCGCAGTTGTTGGAACCAATGTTGCATGGATTGCTAGAAAACAAGTTTGCAGAATTCTTACTTTTCATGTTTATTGTGAGTGGTGAAATGTGTGGTAACATGATAATTATGTAGCTCTCAATACATAATTCAAAAAGTGTTCGAATTTAAATTTGGAGCAGAGGTCGAATTGCAGATTTGAAGGCCGAAATATTGTTTTGCAAAGTTCTGGACTGGACTGAAGGTGCGCGCTACGCGCAGAGGAGGCGCGCTACCCATATAGGGTGCGCTACGCACATAACCTCCCCAGCCTGTGTGAAATCTACAAGTGCGCTACACATATGGAGCGCGCTACGCGTATGATCTCAGGGCCGAGACAGGGTGTAGGATGCGCGCGATGCTAATTTCTTTCCTGCAATGACAAAAATTATTGGTACTCTTGGACCACAGTCACGATCTGCTGAGGTGATTGAGGGGTGCCTTAAGGCTGGGATGTCTATTGCCCGATTTGATTTCTCGGGAGGAGATAATGACTATCACCAAGAAACTCTTGAAAATTTGAAGATTGCTGCAAAAAGAATGAATAAAATTTGTGCTATCATGCTCGATACAGTTGGTCCAGAATTGCGAGTTTTTAACAGGAGTGAGGAGCCTGTTGTGCTTGAGATTGATGCGTTTGTCACTCTGACACCAGATCAGGCCAAGGAAGCATCACCTGATGTCTTGCCAATAAATTATGGTGGGCTTGCCAAGACAATGAAGAAAGGCGACACCATTTTTGTTGGCCAGTATCTCTTTACAGGAAACGAGACCACTTCTGTCTGACTTGAGGTTGCAGAGATTAAAGATCGAGATATAGTTTGTTGTGTCAAAAACAGTGCAACTCTTGTTGGTTCATTGTTTACAGTGCATGCCACTCAAGTTCATATTAATCTTCCAACACTAAGTGATACAGATAAGCATGTTATTGCAACTTGGGGAGTTCGCAACAACATTGACTTTCTCTCTTTTTCATACACACGACATGTAGAAGACATTATACAAACCCGTGCTTATCTTAATGGGCTTGGGAATCTTCATCAGACACAGATATTTGCTAAGATTGACACTGTAGAGAGTCTAGAACATTTTGATGAGATCCTGCGAGAGGCAGATGGTATTGTCATTTCACGTGATCATTGAGGAATAGATCTTCCAGCAGAGAAGGTGTACAATCAAGCTATTTATTTTAAGATGAGTATAAAATATAGCAATGATCCGACGAGTCACTTGGAATCTATTGCAATTAGTGTGGTAAGTGCAGCAATCAAAGTGAACGCTTCGAACTGCTAGGTTAATAGCAAAATACCATCCTACCATGCCAGTTTTATCTGTTGTCATCCCAAGATTGACATCAAATCAGTTGAGATGGAGCTTTACTGCTGCATTTCAAGCAAGACAGACTCTTGTTGTTAGAGGAGTTTTCCCTATGCTAGCAGATCCTCAAACATCCGACAGAATCAATTAATGAGAACAATGAGTCTGTATTGAAGATTGCACTGGATCATGGTAAAACAACAGGGTTAATAAGGCCTCATGATCGAAATGTTGTATGCCAAAAAATAGGCAACCTAGAACACTACAAGAAATTCAACCTTCTCCGGGCACAGTGGTCATCATTTTAGTTTAAAAACTATTTTTTAAGATTAGTTTTTATTCAAATAGCATTTTGTTAATAAGTTAGAAAATAAAGGAAAAACAAGTGGCAGTCAAAGGCGGAAAGTTTAAATTTAAATGGAGACATACTTACACGTAATTTCTCTTTGTCTATTTTGGTCTTGATCCTGAAGTTGAGGTCTTCGTACGAAATTTGTGCGCCTCTCCATTAGTTATTAACAAACAAATGTAACGCTACTCCTTTTAGACCAGACTTTTCCTATTTTTGTGATGATTGATGTAACAGTGTTCTATTTTCATCGATCAATTATCACATCTCTGAGTTATATTTAATATATTGTAAATCACTTGTTAAAAAGAAAGTTCTGGCAGAGGTGTGAAGGAGAGAGCTTCATTGTACAGATTTCACAGAGATTTAATTGAAAGTTGCAGCTCTGTTTCGTAAGATTCCTGTGGTAATAACTTAGCTTGTGTTTCTTCTTTTGTTTTCATATGTTTCTTGTTATGTTTATTGTTTGATTCATAATCATTCCCTATTGAATAATTTTAAGTGTGAAGGGCAGAATTCAGCTTGCTGCTCTGCCCTGGGAAAGTATTCAAGTTCTATGTTTTCCTCCGTCTGAAAAGGATTCATGAATTCACGCCCTTTTCAGCATTCTTAAACATTCTTTACACTCCATATAATTTCAAATTGAATGCTTAAGCTCTTGCCTATCTTTCCTTATGGAATAATCTGCGTCTTTCATTTAATTTCCCTGCTCTTGCTGTCTTTGCCCCATACTGCCCAGAAAACCCAATCATTCATCAAAACCCCTTTTCATATCTATTTACTAGCCTAAAATCAATATCAGTGTTTCATTTAGGTCATCTCAGATCTTATCGGACATCTTTCACTGAGTTTGACCCAGAGAGAGCCCTCTCCTGTCCTCGTAGGGCTAGCTACGAGGCTGAGCGTGGTTTGATGTAGCCTTGAGTTTTACCTTATTTCAGCCTAAGTTATATTTGAGCGCTAACAGGTTCACAAACTGAAATTTTTAGAGTGCGAAGAGGAAATCTTGAGGAACATCTTCACAAAATTTTAGAGCTTGGGTCACAATATTTTCAGAGATATGATCTATGGGAGTTAGGGATTTTTGCAGGCTCCTGAATTTCACTTAAAAAGGTCATCGTGGAATTTGCACTATAACTTTTGTTCTACGAAGGTTAAGAAGCTGAAATTTTTAGAGCATGAAGCTAAAATCATGAGGAACATCGTCACAGAATTTCAAATCTTGGTTCGCAATATTTTCGGAGATATGATCTGTGGAAGTTAGATATTTTTCAGACTCTAGAATTTCATCTCAAAGAGGTGAACATGGGAAAATTTTCATAAATCTCTCTCTGAGCATCAGATTGGAATTCCATAAAAAGTGGCCACAAAGTACACAGACTATAGTTTCCTTTCAATAAATTTCAGAGCTAAAGGAGGAAACAATGACACGTGGCAAGTCATACAAGTTCGCTCTACTGAACCAATCCATAATTGGGTCATTATGGGAGATTGGACATAACTTTGTCTTGAAGAATCCAAATTAGGTTAGACCTGTGGAATTCTACAGAGAATTCAAAGGGCTACCTCGTTGCCAAATTTTAGATATTTAATGTCCGAAATCACAAAGGTAATTCAGTTTCAATATCGAGCTCCTCAAAATCAAGAAAAAAGTGTGTATTTGGTTTTTAAAATTGCATAACGTTTGTTTGAAAAAGCAGTTTGAAGTGATTCCAAGGGCATATTTTAGAATTTTTATCAGTATTGGGTTCTATAATGCCTCCAAAAAGTAATTCCATACCCATTAAGCCCTCAAAAAGCTATACTATGACGCATGAAGAGGAAGAATTGCAGTATGAAATATCAAAATTACGGTACAAAGTGCAACAAATTTCGATCTTACGAAGAGCAACCGAAGATGACATAGATGGTTTAAAAGTAGAAATGAAGGCTAAGTTGGATGGTTTGAAGGATCAAATAATAGCTAATATGGATGATAAATTAGTGGAAGATCACATCGAGCATCAACAACAAGTTATCCAACTCTCAAAGGATAACCTAACTTTGGTGCAGAATCTAATGAAACAAAAGGATGATCAACATCACATCGAAAGAATTTCCGTAGCAGTCACAGAAACAAGAACTCAAAAAGTACGATCAATTTCAGAGTATCTTAGCAAGTGGAAGAACTTTCCTGTAGAAGATTCCACATGGGAGGATGAGAATTTTATACATAAGCATCAAGAAATAATCAAGCGTTGAGGACAACACTTGTTTTAAGGAGAGGGGCATGTTAAGTCCCTATATTAATAGTGTAGTCCCTTATTATGTTAGTGTAGCCCCCCTTATTGTTATTGTTGTACCCCTGTAACCCCCATAATGTTATTATTGTGCCCTTACATTATTATTGGTAGGTCAGCTAGGATTACATTATGGCCCCACTAGGATTACATTATGGCCCCATGGACTCCTATATATAGAAAGGAGGTTTTTGTCATTTGGATCATCCAAGAATTGTTCATTCATATAATGTATTGGAGGTTTCCCCCTTGAAGTGGCTTATTTCTAAGATGTTGATATCTCTTTTCTTCTATTTTTCGAGCTGGTTTCACAACAGAACATAAAGTAAAAAAATGATTTAAACCAAGCAAAAACTGATTTGGAGCTTTATATACAAAACTCTGTACAACATTTACAAATTTATTTACATTTTCTTCGATCAAGAAATAAAAATGGATATGTTTCCTACATATTATCAACGATATCCCATGTGGCTTCCTCAAGCCAAAATTGCTTCCACTACACCTTGAATTGCTCTATTACTCAATTCTAGAGCATGAGATGCCTTCGATCTAGGATACATCGAGGTTTTGACCGTAACTCTCCCTTTGGCTCTACCTGTAGCACAAAACAATCAAGCACATGATTAACATCTTGTACATATCTTTTAAACAAATAAACATGGAAAGCATAATGAACTTTTACCGATGGTGGAAAGGCCAACCTATAGGACATTGGCCTTATCCTTTCTAACACTTAAAATTGCCCACAAAACCATGGTGCAAATTTTGCACATGACCCAATTTTCATGGAGCTCTTCTTGCGCCTAACTTGCAAATACACATGCTCTCCAAATTTGAACTCTTTATGCACTCTATGCTAGTTTGCATAGATCTCTTGCCTATCTTGAGCCACCTTCAAATTATATTTATTAGACATAATTTATTCCTTAATTTCTATGAGCATATTAGGCCAAATAAGGTCCCTATTCACTAGATCACTCCAACTGATAGGAGTATTACAACTCCTCCCATAAAGTGATTCGAATGGGCTCATTTTTATTGATTTTTGGTACCCATTATTGTATGCAAACTCCACAAGTGGAATATATTCCTCCCACTTCCTTGGCTGGTGCATTACATACATTCTCAGCATGTCCTCAAGGATTCTATTTGTCATCTCAGTTTGGTCATAATTCTATGGATGGTATGTTTTGCTAAAAGTAAGGTATGTCCCCAAGCCTGCAAATAATTCCTTCCAAAGTTTTGAAGTAAATTTGACATTTCTATCCGAGATGATTTTCTTGGGAACTCCATGAAATATCACAATCTCCTTTAAAAAAACTCGTTCCACATCACTTGCTGAATTAGTATATTTGACCAATTCTAAGTGACCCACCTTGCTCAATTTGTCAACCAAAACCATGATTGCCTCATGTTGTTTGGAATTTCTTGGCATCCTTGCAATAAATTCCATGGAAATCACTTCCCATTTTCATTCCATAATAGGAATAGGTTGCAATAAACCAACGGGGTGCTTGCACTCGACCTTCACTTGCTGACATTCAATATATTTATAAATAAAATTAGCCACTTCTCTCTTTAAATCAAGTCAATAATAAATTTTTTTGATGCTCATTAGAGTCTTTTGATAGCTTGGGTGGCTAAATATGGATTTGCATGAAATTTGTTTAATATCAACCTCTTCAAGTTGATTTCTTTGGGCACATACATTATATTTTGTAATATGATCAGAGATCCCTCAGAGAGTGTGAAATCATTGTCCTTCAGCCATCCTGGTTCGTGCTACATTTTTTTTTAATTGTTAATATTTTTCATCTTGCTAACCAACCACTTTGATTCTTACTTCAAGATCATTCATATAGGATCGTATGGCTGATATATGGCATATTTTTCCCCTTCTGCTGAGTGCATTAGCAACTCAACTCTCTTTGCCCTTAATATATTTAATTTTGAAGCTGAATTCATTGATTTTAGATATCCATCTAGCTTGTCTCGCATTCAATTAAGGATGATCGAATAAATATTTCATCCCTCCATGATCAGTCATTAAAATGAATATCCTACCAAGGATATAATTCCTCCACATCTTCAATGCATGCATGATGGAAACCAATTCTAGGTCACGATTCATATAGTTTTTCTCATGCTTATTTAGCTTTCTTGATTCATATCATACCACTAGACATTTTTTCTTCAAGACTCCATTGAGTCCCTCTTCGCAGGCATCTGTGTAAACCAAAAAATAATTGCTTAGGTCTATTATTCTTACCACTAGTGCATTAGTGAGAAATTGTTTCAACTGATCAAATCTTGCAACACATTCAACTATCCATATGAATTCATTCTTCTTCTTTTGAATGGCTGTGATTGGATAGCCAATCTTAGAGTAGTTCTTAATGAGATTCTTTCAATAATTGACCAACCCCATGAATGATCTAATATCAGCCACATTATTTTGTGTTGGCCACTCCATGATGGGCTTAATCTTTTATGGGTCAACAACCACTCCCTTCTTTGAAACAATATTTCCTAAATAATAGATTTGTCACTAAAAGAACTTAGATTTGACAAGATTTGCATATATATTTTGTTCTCTTAAAAGTTGTAACACCACAACTAAGTTCTCTTCATGCTCCTCCTTGGTTTTTGAATAAAACAATATGTAATCAAAAAATACCACTATGAACTTATCTAGATATGGGCACAACACATTATCATTAAGCACATAAAAGTCGGTGCATTGGTAAGCTCAAAGGGCACAACTATGTATTCTTAATTCCCATACCTTGTCTAGAATGTTGTTTTATGGATGTCCTCCTATTTAATGCACACTTGGTGATTCCTGGATCTTAAATCAATCATTGAGAAGATCGTTGCTCCCTGCAATTGATCAAATAAGTCATCAATTCGTGGCAGTGGATATTTTTTCTTAATGATGACCTTATTAAGCTTCTTGTAATTGATGCAAAACTTGAGTGTGCCATCCTTCTTCTTCAAAAATAAGACCGATGCTCCCCATGGAGACATGCTTGGCCTTATGTAGCCCTTGTCCAACATCTCTTTGACTTGTAGCTTCAAATCAATTAGGTTTGGAGTGCTCATTTATATGGAGCCTTAGATGCTAGAGTTCCCACAGGAATTAGTTAAATGGAGAAATCCACATCTCTGTGAGGAGGCAAGTCTGGAATTTCTTTTGGAAATACATATTGAAACTGTTTTAAAATAGGATAGTTTAATAGAATGCCATGGCCATAATATTTAGTGCTACTATTACCTTCAGTGCCACCGCTAATTTGAACAAATAATAACTTACACCCTTTCCTGTGACTCATCTTGGGTCGCATGGTTGTAATTAACCTAAATGAGGCAGGTTTAAATTTTACCCACAACACCCTTTTCTCCCTAATCTCATTGAGGCATTCGATGGATTTCTCAAACAAGTCTACTTTGGTGTAATGCATAAACAACCAGTCCATTCCTGGCAATGTGTTATATGACCCCAGTGGTAAAATATTTAATTGACAACAATTGTCATGACATTAAGCTCTAATGGGAACTATGCCACCCAATGCTCCTCTCTTCTCTTTGTCCCTGTGGCCAATTGGACCAACCATGATTCCTCATGTGATTCCTTGGCTAATCAACACCGCTCCACAATTTTTGGGCTAATATAGCTATAATTTGAGCTTGTAATTAAAATGGAAATAATTTGATCACCAATATTACCGTCCATTTTGATTAGGGAAGCCTAGTGGTCAACTTGCATGTTTTCCACAACTACATAAATTTTTGGAAATATCTATTCTATATACCCCACATTCTAGGATTCTTGTGTGTTATAAAATTGTGGTACATTTCTACTTTGTTGGGGACAATCCATCTCTCAATGATTTTCTCTACTGATCCAACACTTTAATGGCTCTCTCCCATCACCTCTGCTTTATTCTCCCATAGGCTGGTTAACAAGGCCTTTTTCAGGTGCATTAAATATCGAATGTGGTCAGCCCTGGTTGGATGTGGTCATAGTTACCTTTTTCCTGTGGCTTGCAACCTCCAAAAATTATGTTTCCCCTTTCCTTTGTATTTTAGGCCGCCCACAACCTTCTAATCATTCTTAAACTCTGACTTGCACCTTGACTATTTATAAAGTGCTTTAATTTTTGTATTGCATATTCTAATGTCTTAGGCTCATAAAACTCAATTCCGTCCTTGAAATATTGTGGAAGCCCATTAACATGCCTCTAAACCTTTTCCTTTTCATCCTCGAGGTAAGGAAAATACCTCAAAAACTCTAAAAATTTGGTGGTATACTCGTCAGCTAACATTTTCCCCATTGCGAGCTCATATAACTCCTTGGATTTTCTATTAAAATACCTTTCTTATAACTATTTTCTCCCAATTTTCCATCAAACACACTCCAATGCAATTCTTCTTCTCTAATGGATTTTGCATTCTTTAAATCCTCCCACCAGATTTCAGCATTGCCTTTCAAGTTGAAGGTAGCCATATTTTCTTTCATATTCTCAGAGTAGTCATGAAATTTGAAGAATTTTTTCATCCCAAGTAGCCATGCTTTAGCATCTTCTACCTTCTTTACCTTGCCATAAAAGATAACATGTTTTTCCTTCTTGAGTTCCTCTGGTTTATGGTTATTTTCCCTCCTTTTTCCATGATAATGAAGATGGTGGTGCCTCCTATGAGTGTCTTTGAATTGTTGTTCATGGATGCTTGTCCCTTTCTTTGGAGTATCCAATAGAGTACCTCCTTTTAATATATCTTCACTTGGAAACCTATTCCTTTTTCTGGATTTACTCTCATTTGCTTCGTTATTCCTTTATTCCTGTCCTCCTTGTTTTGATGAGTCTTTCTTGATCTTGTGTCTAGCCCTCAACTCATGTTTCTTTTTCCTTTGTAAGTTTGAGAGGCTTTATAGTATAACTACATTTAATTATGCTTGGCTCTCTTGTGCTCTGGAAATCCTTTTCCATCCTTATAACTTCTTATTTCAACCCTCAAACTTCTCAATGTTTCCATCCAATCAGGTGAGCCTGCCTCTCCTCCCTTCTCAACTGATTCCTCTTCATGACCATGTTGTGACCTATCAGTGCTATATTGCACCATTATGCTATTAACTCCTTGCTATTACTATATTATTAATGTGTTTGCATGCACACACATAATTGTTAGGTTAAATGAAATACATATGCATAATATAACTCATCACCTTGGCTTGTTGTTGCAAGTATACTTACGCAAGGATAACTGAAACATTACACTTCAGGTTAGCATATCATAATAAAAATATCATGTCAAAATTAACATTAACATACTATATACACAAATAAAAAGAAATACGATAGATAACATAGGTCACCAATCCACTTGACAACTAGGGCATAACACCTATCACAATGTTCTAGAGTCCTATCTCGTTCCAAAGGTCTAGCGTTGAAAACTTTGCTCTGATAACACTATGTAAACACACCCCCCTTACCACCCCTAGACCACCCTAAAGGTATAAGGAGGTGGTTACTATGATGACCTGATCTCCAAGGTCTTACTATGGAAATGTGGTCTAAAATTTTCGACGCTTTTCAAAACCTAAATTAGAACTCACCATTACATTCATCTCGTCAAGACCTTTTTGGTGATATAAGTTTTACCCTAATATGATACCTGGATCAAGAAATATGGTCATTTAAAGTTCAACCATTGACCTTCTACCTTGGACTAGGTCGTGCCATGTGGCATCCACAGGGTACCAATGTGGCATGCGAAATCAATGCCATGCCATCCTCACATGGTTTCCATGTCACCATATGCAAACCTCTTTTTCCTCAGAATAACATACATGTAAGTGTAAAAAGCGGACCTTCCCCCTTGGTCATACATACATACATACATACATACATACATACATATACATATACATATGCATATACATATACATATACATATACATATACATATACATATACATATACATATACATGTAGACAAATATTATTTTTGTCAGTTCACATGGAGGGAAAAATTCCCATCCCGCTCTCGCAGACCACCGGAGTATTTGTGTGGAGGCGTTAAAAGGAAATTCTTGGGGTTTTAACCCTGACATTATGTGGCAATGGAGGGCCTTCTTAAACCACGTGACACCGACCCAAGATAAGAAGGCCCACCATTGCCACATAATGTCAGGCTTAAAACCCCAAGAATTTCCTTGTAATGCCTCCACACAAATACTCTAGTGGTCTGCGAGAGCGGGATGGGAATTTTTCTCTCCTTGTGAACTGATGACAACAATCTCTGTCTAGGGAAATATGTTATGGGAAAAACCTGCGACCTGCCCCCCCATTTTTTAAACATAAAGTTGACATCTGCTTTGATTTTTGGTGGGATGATGTCTGTTGATGTTTCCTGCGCAAGGATTTTTCCTAAGAAGACCCTCCATTGCCACATAATACCAGGCTTAAAACCCTAGGAATTTCCTTTTAACATCTCCACACAAATAATCTTGTGGTCTGTGAGAGCAAGATGGGAATTTTTCCCTCCATGTGAACTGACGACTATAATCTATGTCTAGGGAAATATGTTATGGGAAAAACCTGCCACCCCCCCTCCCCATTTTTTAAACATCAAGGTGACATATGCTTTGATTCCATCTGGAATGATTTCTATTGACGTTTCCTACCCAAGGATTTTTCCCCAGGAGTTTGCACTATTCCCCTCAAGAAATCGTTGAGGTGATCTTATCCTAACATCACACCCACCACATGGCCTCCTCTGGAAGTGCAACGTCTCACTCATTTACATGCCACTTGGCTCCATAAAGGTATCATTTATTAGTGACATGTGACCCACCATCATTGCACCACTGTCACCCTCCTGACCACGTCATCCTTTATGCTGGCCATGGGCCCCACTAGGACTTCAAACCCTTGTAAATTGCTTCTTTTTTGTCATATACATTGTTGGAAAATTTTGGCATTCACTATTTCACCAGGGTTTGGGCCATTTAGTTTTTGCGGGAACACACACTAATCTAGAAAATCAGGCCTACACACCATGTAATCATGGGATAAAATATCAAAGGTTCCTTCTTGAGGCTCCTTTTGAAACCTCTAGGGTACCAGACCTTTGGTTTCATCCAACGGCCTCAAAGGCTCAACAAATCCGATGGATGAGATTTAAATGCAGACCCCCACCATCCATCATGCGATAATCCTCCACCATCGATTTTTATAATTGCTAAGGGCTCCAAAACCTGATCACAGTGTTTGACCATATGTGCTTAAATAGGCTCAAAGCCTTCTCCTCTAAACTTTGAAGGTTCCCAACCCCACACGTATATATAAATACATGTGTTTGAATAGGTTTAAAGCTCTAACGAACTATCCCTTCTGAGCTTGGCTACAACACCTCCACCCACCAACTGGGAAATTTACAAGCTGAGACGTGGAATCTAGAGGCTTTTCACCTCCTCCCAACCATCACTCAATATAAAAAGCTCCACCCTTAACCAAATAAGGGAATCTAGAGGCTACACTCTCTCCACCCTTAACCAAACAAGGGAATCCAAAGGCTACACCACCTCCACCCTTAACCAAACAAGGGAATCCAAAGGCCTCTCACCTCCACCATTAGAGATATTTTGCACAGTGGTTCCACCCTGTAGGTTTTAGCCCTGTAAAAAAATTATTTGCAAACGAACTCTTAAAAGCATAAAATAAACAATAACGAGAGCATAAAACATAAAACATATATACACAGAGATTTTCCCCTGGATCCCAAAAATGAGACTACTAGCTTTATGTTTCATTATATTCCTTTCAATGTTACAACACATATATATACATGTTTAAGAATTTATAAACCCCATTCCATTAACCCTATATTAGAACATAACCGTAGTTCGCTTGAACGGATCTAAAAAATACCATGGGAAAAAAACCATCATGCCTAAAACCATAGGAAAGTCCGCTCACCTAATATAGGGTCCAATTATTTATTTATTTATTTTTATTTTATTATTTTTATTATTTTTTAAATTTTAAATTTTAATTTAATTAATTTATTTTATTTATTTATTATTTATTATTTTATTTTATTTATTTATATTTATATTTATTATTATTATTATTATTATTATTTTATTCAGGACATTGCCCCGAACCCTGTATAGGGGGGATATCGCCCCCCTGCAAACCCCCCGGCAAGCTGTGCCCCCCCTGTGACCCCCCTTTTGCACCCAGCGCAAGCGTAGGGGGGTTGGTCTCCCCCCTCTTACTCACCACTTCTCTCCTGCAGCTAGTTGTGGGAATAATATAACACACCCAACATTCCCCCACTTGTTGGTTTCTTTCCATAGGGGGCCACATGAGTGCTTAGTCATTGGTCTAGCCCTACAACACCCATTGTTTCTCTAAACCAAGAGGAATTCTCACTGCTCGTAGACTTGGTCAATGCATCTGTAAAATTCTTCAAAGTGTCTGCCTTTACCAGCGACACCTTTTTGTCCTCAGCCATATCTCTCACAAAGTGATATTGAACATCAATGTGCTTTGTCTTTGAATGATAAGCAGGGCTCTTAGCGAAGAAAATTTTACTTTGGTTATCACAGTCTATCCTTATAGCTTGCTACACCAACCCCATACTTGAACACAATCTATGCAACCAAAATTATTCCTTACTTGCATGAGTAGATGCCATGTGTTCAAACTCTGTAGTTGAAAGAGCCACAGCAGACTGTCGTTTTGTCATCCAACTGACTTATCCTCCAAATAGGTTAAACACATACCCACTTGTAGATATTCTTTGATCTATGTCACCAGCCTAGTCTGCATAAATATAGCCACAAATATCCAAATATATGTCCAATCTTGGTCTTCCCTGGTAGCACAAATCATATTCACTAGTGCCATGCAAATACCTGAAAACCTGCATCACTATTGTCCAATGCTCCTTCCCTAGTTTTGACATAAACTTGCTCAATATTCCCTGTTGTGAAACCAGCTCCAAAAATAGAAGAAAATAGATATCAACGCCTTAGAAATAAGCCACTTCGAGGGGGAAACCTCCAATACATTACATGAATGAACAATTCTTGGATGATACAAATGAAAAAACCTCATTTCTATATATAGGAGTCATGGGGCCACAATATAATCCTAGTGGGGCCACAATGTAACCCTATCCGACCTAACAATAATGATGTAAGGGCATAATAATAACAATATGGGGGTTACAGGGGTACAACAATAACAATAAGGGGGGCTACACTAACAGAATAAGGGACTACACTATTAATATAGGGATTTAACATGCCCCTCTCCTTCAAACAAGTGTTGTCCTCAACGCTTGATTATTTCTTGATTCTTCTGTATAAAATTCTCATCCTCCCATGTGGAATCTTCTACAGGAAAGTTCTTCCAATTTCTAAGATACTCTGAAATTGATTGTACTTGTCGAGTTCTTGTTTCTGTGACTGCTTCAGAACTTCTTTCGATGTGATGTTGATCTTCCTGTTGTTTCATTAGATTCTGCACCAAAGTTAGATTATCCTTTGAGAGTTGGAGAACTTGTTGTTGATGCTCGATGTGATCTTCCACTAATTTATCATCCATAATAGCTATTATTTGATTCTTCAAACCATCCAACTTAGCCTCCATTTCTACTTTTAAACCATCTATGTCATCTTCGGTTGCTCTTCGTAAGATCGAAATTTGTTGCACTTGGTACCATAATTTTGATATCTCATACTGCAATTCTTCCTCTTCATGCATCATAGTATAGAATTTTGAGGTCTTGATGGGTATGGAATTATTTTTTGGAGGCATTATAGAACCCAATACTGATAAATATTTTAAAATATGCCCTTGGAATCACTTCAAACTGTTTTTTCAGACAAACGTTAAGCAAAATTAGAAACCAAATACACACCTTTTTCTTTCTTTTGAGAAGGTCGATATTGAAACTGAATTATCTATGTGATTTTGGATCCTCAATAATTGAAATTTGGTCCTGAAGTATCCCTCTAAATCCTATTTCGAATGCCACAGGTCTTACTTGATTTGGACTCTTCAAGACTAAGTTATGTCCAATTTCCCACAATGACCCAATTATGGAATGGTTCAGTAGAGCGAACTTGTACGACTTTCCACGTGTCACTATTTCCTCCTTCGGCTCTAAAATTGATATAGAGAAAACTACAGTTCATGTGCTTATGTCCACTTTTTACAGAACCTCAATCCGATGCTCAGAGAGAGAGTTATGACATTTTTCCCACGGTCACCTCCTTGAGATTAAATTCGAGAGCCTGAAAATATCCTAACTTCCATAGATCATATCTCCAAAAATATTGTGAACCAAGATCTGAAATTTTTACAGGAGGTTATTTAGGATTTTGGCTTCGCTCTGTGAGAATTTCAGCTTTTGAAACCTCGTAGAAAAATATTTATAGTGAAAATTCCGCGATGAGCTGTTTAGGTTAAATTCAGGAGCCTGCGAAAAGCCCTAACTTCCACATATCATATCTCCGAAAATATTGCGAACCAAGATCTGAAATTTTGGCAACGATGTTCCTCAGGATTTTCGCTTCGTACTCTAAAAATTTTAGCTTTTGAAACTTCATAGAAAAAAAGTTATAGCAAACATTCCACGATGACCCGTTTGGAGAAGCGAAACCCTAGAATCCAAAGCTCTGATACCAAATGTTGTGAAACCAGCTCCAAAAATAGAAGAAAAGAGGTATCAACGGCTTAGAAATAAGCCACTTCGAGGGGGAAACCTCCAATACATTACATTAATGAACAATTCTTGGATGATACAAATGACAAAACCTCATTTCTATATATAGGAGTCGATGGGGCCACAATGTAATCCTAGCCGACCTAACAATAATAATGTAAGGGCACAATAATAACAATATGGGGGTTACAGGGGTACAAGAATAGCAATAAGTGGAGCTACACTAACATAATAAGGGAATACACTATTAATATAGGGACTTAACATTCCCGCTGCATGTGAAATGTATGGTTTAGTACATACCATTGCATACATTAGGCTACCCATTGCGCTTGCATGTGGAACACGGGACATGTCCTCTTCTTCTTCTTATGTCTTGGGAAACTATTCAACATATAAATTTACACCTACAAGAATAGGAACCTTCACCAGTCTACTATCCTCGATATTGAACCATTGCAATATTGTCTTGACATACTTCCTCTGGTTTAACCAAAGCTTCCTCTTTTCTCGGTCTTGTTTAATTTCCATGCCCAAAATATAGTTTGCATCACCAAGATCCTTCATGTCAAATTTGGAGAACAATTGGGTCTTCAAATCTTGGATAATTTATTTGTAATTTCCAATCAGAAACATATCATCCACATACAAGACCAAATTAATAACAACGTCACCACTTAATTTAAAATACACACAGTGACCCTCTTTGCTTCTAGTGAAGCCAAGTGCCCAAATATATGTATCAAAATTCTGATACCATATCCTTGGTGACTGTTTTAACCCATAAAGACACTTTTCCAACCTGCATACTTGTTCTTTCTTACCATTCACCGCAAAGTCTCCAGGTTTCTTCATGTAGATTTCCTCTTCCAGATCCTCGTGAAGAAATTTTGTCTTCACATCCATCTATTCTACCTCAAAATCAAATGCATAAACAACAAATAAAAATAATCTAATATAAGGTACCTTGGCAACATGAGAAAAAATATCACCAAAATTAATTCCCAGCACTTTGGAATAACCTTTTGCTACCAATCGAGCTTTGTATTTCTCCACCTTGCCTTCAGAATTCATCTTCTTCTTAAACACCCAGTTGCTTCCAGTGGGTTTCCTTCCTATCGACAATTCCACCAGATCCCAGCCTCCTTTTTGTGCAAGGATGCCATTTCATCAACCATGGCCTCATTCCAAAGTTTTCCATCCTTTGAATCCATTGCCTCCCTGACATTTCTGGGATCATCATCATTGATAGATAAAGAAAAAACTGAATAGAAATCATATGGACTATACCTTTCTAGTTTCCTTCTTTCTGGAACCAATCTTCTCATAACTGGAGTTTGTGGGTCTTCCTCTTATGAATATTGTTCTACTGTGAAGTTTGATTCTTCCTCCTTTAGCTCAAACTCTATCTTCTCAGGTTCATTTGGTACGAATTCATGTTTAACAACATCTTTCACCTCTCTAAACACCACATCTCAGTTGTACATAACCTTCCTTATTTCTGGGTTCCAAATCTTATAACCTTTTAAACCATCCTTATACCCAATAAAAATGCACCTTTCAGATTTACTATCCAACTTGGTCCTTTTCTCCTTGGGAACATGTACATATGCATCACATCCAAATACCCTCATATGTGAAAGAGAGGTTTTCTTACCAGTCCATACCTCATGTGGAGTCTATCCTCCAACGCTAATGAAGGTGATTTTTTGACCAGGTAACATCTAGTCTCCACTGTATCTGCCCAGAATTCATGTCCTAAATGGACACCACTGAGCATGCTTCTCTCCTTTTTCATCAATGTCCTATTCATTATTTTTGCAACCATGTTTTGTTGAGTTGTGTATGGAATAGTCTTCTTCAGTGCTATACCACACTTCTTATAGAACTCTTCAAATTCCTTCTTGCATAATTCTCCTCCATTATCTGTCCTCAACACCTTTATCTTCTTCTCTGTCTAGTTTTCCACTAGAGCCTTAAATTATTTAATATGTCAAAGACTTCAAATTTATTCCTCAAGAAATATATCCATGTATTCCTTGAGAAGTCATAAATAAATGACACATTGTACACAAAATTAGCCAGTGATGGAACCGACATAGGTCCAAACACATCAATGTGCACAAGCTCTAATATCTTGTTCGCCCTCTTAGCACCAGAAGGAAAACTCACCCAATTATGTTTTCCATATACAAAATGTTCACAGAAATAAAAATATAGAGAGAAATTAAACATACCTTGTACCATACCATTACCATGCAGTATTCGAAGGCCCTTCTCTCCAGTATGTCCAAGCCTTTGATGCCATAACATGGTCTTTTCTCCAGAGACCATTAGGCTGTCTACTCCACTTTCAGGAACCACATAACTGTTGCACTCATCAATAACACTTCTACCCAGAAGCTTGTACAAAGTCCCATTCCAAAGTCCCTCCATCAATACCAATGCTCCCCAAACTATCTTGCAGGTATCTGTCTTAAACACTATTTTTACACCTACATCATCCATCTTGCTTACAAAAAGCAGATTTCTGGCCAATGTAGGAATATGCAGAACACCATGAAGTGTTCTAATCCTTCCACCTTGCAACTTCAAATTGACTTTCCACATTCGATGAATCTGGCCTTCCTTTCATCCCCTAAGAAGACATCACCACCATCATACTTCTCATACTCGCCGAACCACTCCCTATGGGGAGCAAAGTGAAAGGATGCACCTAAGTCAATCAACCATGCCTCATGATCTACATGTGTATTTGAAGAAGAAGACAAATACACATCCCCACCTTTATCTGAGGTGGTTTTCGCCTCTGTATAAGGAGAATCATCAGATCCCTTTCCTTTCTTAGGAGTATTAGATCTACAGTTATTTTTGAAGTGCCCTTCCTTTTCATATTTCCAGTACACCTTTACAGGCTTTCTTGAAGATTTAGATCTCCCTCTAGATTTAGATCTCCCACTCAAGAAATTATTTTTGTTTCTTTTCTGGGACCATCCTTGTACAGACAAGGCATCTCCATTTTGGCCCTCCATATTTTTTCGTCTCATTTCCTCTGACATCAAGGCTGAGAAAATTTCATCAAAATTCAAGGTAGTTGTATTGCTACCTATTGGAAGAACCATAATATCCCACGAATCTGGTAGGGAACATAGAAAATTGATGCACTTATCTTCATATGATATTTTAATATCAACAAATGAAAATTGACTTAACACATTATTGAAGGCGTTAAGATGCTCTATCACTGAGTCTCCTCCTTCATCCTCAAGTTATACAAATTTTTCTGTAGGAAAAATTTATTCACCAGAGACTTAGATTGGTACAAAGTCCCTAACTTGTCCCACAAAGCCTTCGTCGTAGATTCCCCATATACATTCAACAATACCAAATCTGAGATACACAATTGTATTGTGCTCTTGCCTTCTGATCTAACTTCACCCAGTCTTCATCTAACATTGTTGTTGGTTTAGTACCTGGATCTACCGCAATCCACTGATCTTTATTCACTAGTAGATCTTCCATCTTTAGCTTCCACAACTCAAAAATTTGACAATTAAACTTCCTGATCTCTATCTTTCCACTGGTTTCCATTTATTTTACCACAAGAATCGATCCCGAAGATCTCCCACTTAACAGGGTCTACCACAGGCCTGAGAAAAAAAACCCTCAGCAGCAAATGTGTCCTATTGAACCCAAAACAACTATGATACCAAATGTAGGTTTTAACACTGTACATAAATTATCTGCAAACAAAATCTTAAAAACATAAAAAAATAATAGCGAGAGCATAAAACATAAAGAAAATATACACAAATATTTTCCCCTAGATTCCAAAACCGGGACTATTAGCTTGATTTTTCATTATATTCCTTTCAATGTTACAACACATATATATACATGCTGAAGAATTCATAAACCCCAATCCATTAACCCTGGATTAGAACATAAATGTAGTTCCCTTGACTGGATCTACAAAGTACCATGGGAAGAAAACCATGATGCCCAAAACCATGTGCAAACCCATGCACAAAACCATAGGCAGGTCCACCCACCTAATATAGGGTCCTTGATTTTTTCGAGATGCTTCCCTGAACCCCGTGGGGGGTTGCGCCCCCTTGCTATGCCCGATGCAAGAATAGGGATCCTGGGCACCCCCCTAATTACCCCCCGTTTCCCACCTGCAACTAGTCGTGAGAAGAATATAACACACACCCAAGCTTGGGAGTCCAAAACTCACTATAATAAACCATAAAACAAGCAAGGAAGCTTAAGAAAACTCAATACCGAGAATACAAAGAGACAACCTCCACCCCAGTTGTTAAGGGAATCCATAGATTACACAATCTCCACCCTCCAACCAATCAAGGAATCTAGAGACTACTACCCTTCACCTGAGATATGTTCTTCCAATATTCTAATGCTCAACCCAAATATTTCTCTCCCTTTTTTTCATTCCTACAAAAATGAAAATATTCCTTCTCAATCTGTTGTGCTAAAATTTTCCTTTTATTTCTCTGTGCGAGGTATTGGATATCACAAAATGTTTCTATATGTTTCCTCATATGTCCTCCCTTGATGTTGAATGCCAAATACCCCCCTTCTTGCGTGTTATTCCCTTCTCCTTTCATGGAGAATCATCTCCTTTCCTTAGTTCTCCCACTAATGTTGTTGCAACCATATCTTGGTTGCATGGGCTTACCCTCCTGGTCACAATTATGGGTCTCGATCTCAGTGGTTCTATTTTCTAGTGGTTATGGGGATAAGGTTTTTCCAACTCTCCCTTCCACTTCCTATTGGTTGAATTTGGTTTGTCCCACTTGCCAGCATTGTCCTTCATTTTAAAAAATTTGTCCTATGTACCTTGCAAACTCATCCAAGGAGGTTATGGCTACTCTTTCCTCTTGTCTATATGAATTAATTGGCATAACCATTACATTTAAGTGCACACTTTCTAGCTTTATATGGTTGTCATTAAATGAGTCAAGCTTCCTTCTAATCCCAAGAATCTACTTTCTCACCTCTGGAAAAATGTGTCCCAATGTCTCAACCCATTTCATTATAACAAAATAGTTAAAATAAAATAGCAAGGGGTTGTCACAAGATCTTACCAATTCTCAAGTTGTTCTAACTGGAAATTGGAAAAATAATAAGTCTCTAACAATCGTATCACATAAGTACATTAGCTCAATAATCCTTGAAAATGACATGAAATGTGGGAATAATCATACCTTGTATGAAGTACATCAATGTGGAAAATAGTAAGCTCATAATGGTTATAAAGGATAGAGAAAGGGAGCTAAAATATGGAAAGAAGATGTGCTAAAAAATGAAAATTATGGAGCCAAACACCTTCCCCAACTGAATGTATCACATTCCCTCATGCAACCATTTTTATTAATTGGAAACAAACTCAAGGTATGATTACTTATGATGAATAATTTTGAGACTATAGGTAAGGTGTCCTTGTTCTTTGGTTGAATAGTAGCCAATGTTACACTTGATTGCCTACCACCAATGGGATTCATGTTAGGTGTGTGTTATATTGTTTCCATGACTAGCTCTAGGCGAGAAGCGAGGGGTAAGAGGGGGGCGACCAACGACCCTATATTAGTTGGGCAGATCTGCCTATGGTTTTGTGCATGGGTTTGTACATGGTTTTGGGCATGATAGTTTTCTTCCCATGGTATTTTGTAGATCTGGTGAAAGGAACTATGGTTATCTTCTAATACAGGGTTAATGGATTGGGGTTTATGAATGCTTCAACATGTCTATATATGTGTTGCAACATTGAAAGGAATATAATGAAAAAATAAATATGGTAGTCCTGGTTTTGGGATCTAGGGGAAAATCTCTGTGTATATCTATTTTATGTTTTATGTTCTCTCTATTGTTTATTTTCTATTTTAAGAGTTCATTTGCATATAATCTATGTACATGTTTAAAACCTAAATTGTTCTTCTATGTGCTCCATACTAGAATAAATATAATACTTTTGTGTAGGAAAACATATCAAAGGAAAGTGGAATTGGAGCCAAATCTACATGGGGCCACACTTCTTAACAAATTCAACTTATCTTTCCATCCTTTGTAGTGCTTCAAAAAGGTTGGGATAACTTATAGGATCTCTTCATTTCATAGATTTGGTGGAATTGTCACACCTATGCTTACTAGATTCCAAGGAATATTTCTATCTATGGTGAATGCACTGAGTATAGAAGTAAATTGCATTTTTCTAAGTAGTAGCAAGAATATAGATATGTGTAAGATACTGAATCATTTCATGATGTAGACTAATGATAGTCACATGATATTTTGAGGACAAGGATAGTCACCCAATACCCATAGTTTGGAATTCCATTGGTTCTACTCAATGGTATATTGAGCATGTCCCCATTGAACTTGATGGATCATGAAATAAGTGAAGGTCCTTAAATGCACATCTCCAATAAAAGGATTTGGGTTCCACTTATGTTCACGAATAAGGAGGATCTCATGTCGATACAACTCACATAGAAATTTTTTATCTTTTTCATTCTAACCAAAAAATAACTCCAAAATTGAATCTATAGAGTTAAAATACTAGGGACTATCTACAACCATAGTCCCGAGTTGAAATAAAAAATACTTTTCTTTTAAAAATACAACATAGATAGGAGATGGATACTTGCAAGAAAGTATAGACTAGGTTAAAGTTCTCATGTGTTATTTTCCCTCTTTCAAATTTTTTACTTGATCCTCTAACGTTGAAACATCTATCTAAAATTTATTCCAATGATCTGACATGGATCTATGGATAGCCATCTATTCATTCCACCCTTCCCTAAGGCTATAGATAAATTGTGTATGTTCTTCTGGGGGAATCACCACCAGTGACCATAGGTTGCAATTGGAACCTTCCACTTGGAAACTTCTCCTCTTAGTTGCAGGTAAGTGTTGAGCACTGTGGAAATTGTTTGTACACCTAGTTTTTTCAAAATGAGTCTAACTTGCTCTATGATTTTTTATCTTGAACAATGGATTTTTTTAGAAATAGTCTCAACAAACTCTAATTGGGCTTTGGTGTCTTGAACAAAAGGTTATTATATTTGAACTCATATAGGAACACACTTGGTCCCTTGATTTGCTACAATATTAATCGATTTAATTGTTTCTTCAAAACTAATTGGTCCTGCACCACCTTGAGTAGTAGCATTATCTGTTGACTTAGGGTCACTCTTAGGAATATGTTGAACATAAAGCCTAATAAATTCTTACGGTGATTCAATAATTTCATGAGGAACCTCAAGAGGAATAGTGGAAACATTCTCCTTAGCAGGTTGTCTTCACATGTAGTGAGAGGTGACCAAGCACAATGGTCAATAACTTGGAAAAGAGCTTCTAATCCTACCAATTATTGGTGTTCTAACAACTCCTCCTTAAGGACTCTTATTTATTTATTTTTACTTTATTAATCTATGATTCTACCTTAGGATTGTAAAATAGAAGGGTGTCATGTGTAACTTACATAGAATGATATTTACAACTCTTTGCCTTTTATGCTTGGTTAGTTCCCTTGAAATTTTTTCTATAACATGTTCTTATGGGGAAATAATATTCAATTTGATAGCCACTAAACTCAGTGCTAGTTCTTGTCTTAGAACAGTCTATGGCTCTATAAAAAATAAACTCATGTCTAATTCTTGTGTGATAGCAAGTAGTTATTCCTATTATTGAGTAATGCTATTTTTTTGTGGTGACATCAATGCCACCTTAGAGGTTTGCTTTGTCTGCTATGACTAAGTAAAATGTCCTTCTTTACCTAAAGAATTCTATAATGAGTTATTTCCTATTATTTCCCTTTATTAGATACTAAAATACCTCCTTCAAAGGTGAATCCCTAATGATTCCCTAATGATTTCAATATCTCTATTACGATTAGAGGAGGCGGGTTCCAAATCTTACTCTTGTACAACTATTGGGAACTGCACTAGTGTTTCTTCCATATAAAATGCATTTTATTCTTCTTATGATTCCATTTCCTTTCACCTTTTTGGTTTTATTTTGGATACTCCTTTATCCAAGATCACTTGAAATTATTCTCATTTCGATTGTGACAATACAAGGAATTTCTTAATAGTAGTTTGATCAACCCATCACGATAAACATAGCTTGTAGGCTTCTTTGTTTCTTTAACAATATTTACCATATGTTGTAAAGTTCTAAGCAAGAAATAAGGGATGTTGATTATTTATTGATGTCTAATATGAGTGGGAAATTTGAAATGGTATCCAAAGAGGAGACCATGTCACCCTCACAAGTAATGTGCTTTTGGATGAAATATGCAAGGCCCTACCATGTTTTGGGTAGAGAATTTATATCATCTAATTTTTCTTTGTTGACTAGGGTCTCTATTTCTAATAGGGCATATTATCTTGTTATTGGAAGCATAACTTTCCATTTGAAGCAATGGTCACCAAACTATGGTACCCTTGTGAGTAAATTAAAAACTTCTTTTGTAACTTTGATGTAGAGCCCGCGAGACCTAGTTGTTGTTATATGTAGGTTTTGTACAAAATCCAAAATAATATTATTATAAAACCCTTGTAGTTTTTCAAAGTATGTCACCCACCCCACATTTTGACCATAATCTGTTACAATTGAGCTAAGGTTAGGGGTTTCATTCATAATAATGGAGTCACTCATGATGGTCTTTTGTAATATAATTTGTTCAATTTCTAGAGTAGCATCGACTGATTATCGTAGAAACAACACGAGCTAACATGAATTCTTCAAGTTTCAGTAGGAGAGGTGGTGAATTGTATTGGCCAAATTAATGTATAAAGGTAATGAATAATGGAGTTTGGTTTTTGGAATGATGGGATTTATTAGGAAAAGTGGAAAAAAAATCCTCATAATGCATAGGATTAGTTATGATACAATCATGATGTCAGGAAAGTTGAAAAATGGTAGCTAACCTTATGGAAATAAAAGTGAGGAAACTGATGTGATGGAGGGAGTGATTACTACCCCTTCAATTGAAAGAATTAGCACCCTTGGCCCAGTTAGGTCAAAAAATTGAAAGTGTGTAGGAGATCATACCTAATTACACTTACCCATATGTGTAGATAATGGCTTGAGTTTTGTGCATGGAATTCAAAGATGAATAAAAAGGTGAAACATGATTGGCAGTGAGTGAAAATGTGTGTTGATTTGTAGCGAATGAAAATTTGAGTTGTAATGTTTGGAGTAGCAAAAAATGATAAAGTTAAGTTGCAAAAAATTACACAATTGATTTGTGATGTCCAGAGTTGTAGCAAATTACACAATTGAGTTGCAACATCAAAAGTTGCAAAAAATTACATAGTTAAGTTGCACCGTTCAGAGTTGCAACAAATTGCACACTATATCTATAGCATGAATGAGTAGTGACAACATAAAACTGGAGGTGCAACAAAATAAGTGGCTTGTCATAATTATCGAAGTTAGGGGAAAAGGATTTAGTGATGATGTTCTTCTAATAAATATCATTCGCCAACAAACTAGTTTTTGAAAGATACATATCTAATTGCACCCTAACAAGTTTTCATAGTTATATTTTTATATACATATATACATACACACACATATTTGAATTGTAAAGAATTAAATAAATAATTCTATTGCAGGTGTACATACTTGAGCCTCTACACCAAAAACCTCATAATCATGATGAGCAACAATGTTAAACAAAAGATTCTTTGGATAGTGGGTGTTTCTAGAATAGTAAGCGATGTCCATTGGGAAACAAAGGATTTTAAGTCTCGTTTATTGTCCTAATTTTGAAAATACGATTGTCAAAAATTGCATCCAGTCCCTTGATGTACTTAAATATAGTATCATACAATAGGGCCTAGTTAGATTTATGGATTTTTTAATTTTTAATAAGCTTATCATGCCACATTTTCACTGTTATAAAAAAAAATATAGGTTTAATGCAATGCAACTTGACGAAGCTCATTAAGTTTGTTAAGTTAATTTAAACTATGGTGTTGAGTTGCGGTAAGGTCTAAATTCACTTGTAGAATAGTTATGAGTGTCTTGATCTCAAATTCAATCATAAGAACAAAATATTACCATACACAAGTTCATAAGGAGTAAAGTCCATGGTGTTTCAACAAGTGGCTCTATAATACCAAATAGATTCTAGATGTCTACCATCCTAATAATGATGGTGAAAGTGCATGGTATTTGTGAGAATGTAATCTAGCACTTTTTTTGTAATTTCCACTTTCTCATTGGATTGTGTCTGGTAAGGAAATGCATTCTTGTGCTGAATTTCATACTTTTTGGTCATTTCCTAAATTTGTTTAGAAGTAAACCAAGCTCCTTCATATATGACTATGTCACAAGGTATCCGAAAACGAACAAAGATCTCATAATAAAGGAATTTTTCCACAACTTGTTTGGTGGCCCTTGAAAATGCTTTAGCCTCCACCCATTAGGTGTCATAGTTAATGAAGACCAAGATATTGAACTTTGAACAATATAGGGTATTTATTAGCCCACTAATTTTAAGGTCCACTTCTCAAATGTTTAATTCCGAGATGAGTCTGTAGTGGATTTTAATTAGATTGGATAGATTGGCCCATCCTTTGACAACTATCAAAACTTCACACAATTTTTTGCATCCCAAATCATGTTAGGCCAATAATAGCCCAGTCAAAATAATTTGTGAGTTTTCCTTTTGTCAACAAAATTCCCACCAAAAGTCTCATTATGACAAGCCTTAAGCATGTCATAATTTAATCCTCTCTAACACAATGTCAAAGCACATGATCTATCCTTGTGTAAAATAGGTATCCTTTTATCCAGAAAAACCCAAATCTTTGCTTGATGACATGCCAATGTTCTTGTGGAGATAAGTGATTTGGAAGCATCATGTAGGCAATTTTTTAACAATATTTTTATACCACAAGGTGTAATTAGATGCCGTGAAAAAATGTTTGTCTGGAAAACTGTCATCAACAGGTGAGTGTCACCATCACTAGTAAGTCTGGAGAATAAATCTATGATGACATTATCCTTCCTGGGATTATAATGACATACAATTCTTGTAACAATAATAACCAACTAGTTATTTGACCATTAGTGATTGGTTTTTTCATTAAATATTAATGACAAAGTGATCTATGTGTATAAAAATAGGATAGGAAATTATGTAATAATGAAAATTTTTAATGGAGTAAACATCATCAAGGAATTCATTTTTTTTACTTTATAATTTAGTTTTGTTATAACTAGGTTCGCGCTAATGAAATAAATTTCATCAATTTCTGTGTTTGAATCAGTTCTAGAAATATAAATTGGTATGGACCAGTTTGGTCATAGTAGAATAGGGGTCGTGGAGAGATGTTGCTTAAGAACTTCAAAAGAATATGAACACTCATTAATGCACACATATTATGCATCCTTAAAAATAAATATAAATAAAGGAGATTCTATTCCAGTAAAATTATAAATAAAATTATGATAATCACCATCATGCCCCAAAAAATTACATACCTTTTTTTGTGTTCTAAGACTAGGGGAGATTTAAAATTACCTCAATTTTTGTTATATCCACTTTAATTCATATAGAATAAATATAGTGACCAAGGATTATGGCCTCCAGGAGTAACATGTGACATTTTTAATTACTAAGAGAGAGTTTATTTGCCTTACATCAATTAGGCAACTTTTCTAATTTTGCTAAGGTTTCATCAAATATTTTTACCGTAAATTGAAAAGTCACCCATACATATCTCTACGTAATCATGGATTAGATTAGAAAGGATACCAATCAGAAGTAGTTGGATGGTGGTTGGTGCATTACAAGAAAGATTAAGTAAGCAAATGTCCTTAGTGTATAGATGAAGGTAGTCTTATATTGATCTTTAGAGGCAATTTGGATATGTTTATACCTGCTAAATCCATCAAGGAAAGATAAAAACTCATTTTCCCCTAATGTGTCAAGGACTTGGTCAATGAAGGAAAAAGGAAAATTTTCCTTCTGTGTATCCTTGTTTAGTTCCCTATAGTCAATACAAGTTCACCAATTGCTATTTTTATTTGGTATTATCATAAGAGGAGAAACCCATTTCCCATTAGAAATAGGGTGAATAAAATTTATGTTAAGCAAATTTTGTAACTCCTCCTTGACTATGTCCCTTAAGGGTGTATTTATGCAACATTGAGGTTGTATGATAGGTTTAAAATCATCTTTGACATAGATATGGTGGATGCATAGATCGACGTGGATACTCTTACGTGAATGCATAACTTTTCTCTTTAAAGAGATGAACCCATTTCTTATTTTTAGAGGGGATATATGTGGATTGGTGTTTAAGGTTTCCCCTACCTTAATTTCTACAAGAATTCTACTGAGATTTGTATTATTATAGGGAACCATATATGAAATATCCAAACATAGGTTTGTTGTGGGTTTTTATTGAGTAAAGGTGCTCATTACTGAATATATGAATTGAAAGATTGGATTAGAGGCTGGAGGATGGTTTTTGACAAAATTATTTATGGCATCATCCTCCATTTCATCCTTGAAATATAGTTCTTTCTCTATTGCAAGAAGTTATTGAATATTCCCATTATCATAATCTTCGTCTTCTACCTGCATAGGGCTTTCATGATCAGTACTAGGCCTACCAAGGGGTATAGAATGAGGTTATTTTTTGATTCACCATGATATATTTTCATATTACCATATCTAAAACTAATGTATGCATTAACAATGGTTAACCATGGTCTACCCAAGATTCGAGGGTGACCCTACAAATGAGGTTTTGGCTATAGAACTAGAAAATCAATATGATACTCCTATGAATCAATAAAAATGACTATATCCACCAAAATTACCATTGGTATAATAGTAGATAAATCTCCCAAATTATAAAATTGCAGGAGTTTATCTGAGGTTAGTCAAATGAAGAACCTCCTTTGTTTTATTAGTCATCACATTATGGTAGTGCCTTGATAAACCAAGTTATATGGAATGAACATTTTGTTGATTTGGATATCAACTATTAGACTAGCAAGATCCTTATATTTGGCAGTAATAGTTTTTCCAAGCATACTTCTACCAATTGACCAACCACATGAATGGTTAGAGGATCATTGGTTTCCTATCAAGTTTCCTAATGCATAGTTCCCTAACAATGTTTGCATATAAATCTTGAAATAACATAGTTTTGATGCACACATTATGCAATCCTCCAGATAAATGAATCTAAGGTTAAATAATGGGTTCTGCTAGGATTATTATATAGGTTTGGAGGAAACAAGGCAACAATCAAAGTTGATGGTCTATTTGAATTTTTAGGAGGAATGAGTGGTGGAATGTTATGGTAATGAGATTTAGATTTTTCCTCCAAATTATTAATTTTTTATTGTTAGAATTTATCTTCAGCGTGTTCCATAATAATTAGATAAATCCATTGATTAGGCACTCTCCTATATCTAAGATGGAGGTATTTACATTCTATGGGGAGATAAAATAAGTAGGACAACCAAACAACTGTGTAGTACGGTAAGTATGTTAAACTATTTTATTGTTTTTAGGGTTGCTATTAGGTTATGCAAGAAGTTGTAGCTTCAAAGGCATATTAACGACAAAGTTATTTGTAGGCAATTGTAATGGTTGTTTCTATGGAAATTGGGGATAATATATTAGAAATTGATGCTTACTAGAGAAAGTTTCCCTCCATCCTTGTAACCATTAGCAAGATTGTATGGGTTGTGGTGATCATTGTGGCCAAGGTATGGGAGGGTACCATTGTTGCAATTTCATTTACTGAGGATGATACTACATTTATTGATTAGTCCATTAAGCATTAAAAAACTAGGAAGGGTCTTGATTTATACCTACGTTTTATTGACTATTCCAATAATTATTGCAAAGCCTAGGAAGGGTCTTGATTTATACTTGCTAATAAAGGTTACCAAGGTTTCTTTGGAGCCATGAAGGACAATTTCTCCAATTCTTTGTTCATTCATTGGTATGCTACTTGTGGTCCTAGAAATGTGGGAAAATGGTTAGTAGAGTTATTATGCTCAGAAATGCTATAGAATTCAATATTATTAAGAGAGAATTTCCCTCAAAGGGTGATTCTATATACATTTTGAACAGAACATGGGAAATTATTTCTCTACCTCTATTTTATTCTACTTTCCTTGCAAAATATCCAATTGTATATCTAGTGAGCTAAGAGTATTATTCCTTATATCATCAAATAAATTACCTAGTTATGCTTAAGTGATCCCTCAAGTGGTTAACTTTGTGGTTCTAGAAGAAATATCTCTTGAGCTTCTTACTTATTCCAAAATTACCCTAGAGTATTTTCCTATATAGTTCACGTATATCATTGTGTCCTTGTTGGGAAATGTCTCATACGCCCATTAGATTCAAGATATCTATACATTCATCCAATATTACCTTAAGTAGAATAATTCTTAGCATATTGTTGTCCAAATTTATTTTGGATGTTTGTAGATTATATTGAAACATTTCCACATAATATCCCAATATTTCATCTTCCTTCTAAATAATCTTAAATATTTCCTCTCGAATATCCCTTGCTTGGAATAATCTTGGTGTTTTTTGAGGAATTTCTATTTCATGTCATTCCAAGCCAAGTCCCACAAAACAATGCAATTTTTCATTCCCGAGTGTGGTATAAAATATCTTCGGCTTTTATGCATTTGAAACAAAGTAATAGATTTGACACAAAACATCAAACTCAAAAAGAAAATTATTAGCATTTTCACTTGTAAATCCATAAAAAATAGGATGCGTTGAAACTCCTTCAAAATCCCGAATTTTGAATTGAAAACTTAGATTAGAGGCTACCTCTTCATCCATGTTGGTTTTTAGAAGTCCTTTGAAATGTGATATATTAACTATTCTTGATTCTTCTGAAGGAGTGGGTACTTGATAATCTTTTGGCTCTTGAACTTGATTATCTTGGGAATTGTTGAATCTCAAGAAACAATCCCTCGGCTGTGGTAAGGAAATTTTGTAAATGTATGTCAAATTACAATATCAAATGGTCTTTGTTTAACACCTTTGGAATTTAATTACTTAATACCCTCAATAATCTGATATCATGAAAGCCTTCACAATGCCATAAACTACTGATATTTGAATGAAATGAAAAGAAGAAATGTAAGGGAAACTCAAAATGATATTCTAAGAAAAAATATCTATCACTTTTAAGTTTAAGAGGAAATTCATGGAGAGAGAGGAAATTCATGGAGAGAGAGGAAACTCGAAATAATATGCTGCAAACACAGAATCTATTACTTTAAAGTTTCATCAGGAGTTTGTTAAGGGAGAAGAGATGAAGTGAAGGAGTGCAAATTAAGGCTATTTAACTCTTACTCATAGATATAATTAAGATATCGACCACTGCATTACTTCGCTTCATTCAAAGATGAAAAAACACAGAGCGAAACTGGAAAGACATATCAACAGCAACAGGTGTAGGAAACTTGATTATCTTTCATTTATTTCTCAGAAAATTTAGCACCAAATTAACAGTCATCCAGAGGTCCAAAACTCATAACCTCTTTTCTTTATTTCTATCTACCTAAATACATCAAAGTAGTTTGTAACTGCTGAACTTCTTGAAACTAATCGACTACCTAAACTGTTAATATTACTTATGCAATCATACCAAGAAAACAAATTGAAACTGGAAATATTGTTCGTTTTGCTGAATCTGATGTTGCTGATGCGTCCCCCCAAAGTGCTGAGGTGTCCTTTATGGTTATGATGTGGTATTTGCACATTTATGTAACAATGCCTCAGTGTCCGACTTGACTCAGCTGTCTTGCTTCCCATAGTGCCACTATATGTTCTTCTCCCTGACTCTACCTATGCCTTTTGCATTTCAAACACTGTCATCATGTCGCCTGCTACTCGACTCTACCTCTTCTACGCATGCCTGCTATGTTTAGTCTTCTCTTCTCCTTTTCTCTGCATTGGGCCACTTACTTGAGTCTCTCTGCCATGTTTTGCCTATTTGTTCATAAAATGGCACAAAAAACTCATAAGCCCGAACTTGAAATCCTTTAGATTTCATATTGGAACCACATCGCGTCCGTCCCAACATCGTACTTCACATTTTGTTGTCTTTAACTTTTCCTTAGAACTTGCATTTTAAAACTTGCAATGTGAACTATGCGATCAGGTCCCACTTGGCATCGCACATCGCACTTCAATGACTTTATCACTTACCTCCCACAGTTATCCTTTAAAAACTGCGATTTATGATTTGCGATCAGGCCCACCACATCGAACATCACACTTTGGCGATTATAACACTTACCCTTTGCACTTAACTTTTAAAACTTGCGATGTGCGGTATGCGGGCCAGGGCCACGTCATCTGCCACGTCACTACCACATCATCTGCCATGTCAGCTTAAATCAACTATGATATGTGGGGTCGACGCCATGTCATCTACCATGTCAGCTTTCCACATCATCGCATATCTCACTTTGGTGAATTTAACTTTTCCCTCTGCAGTTATTCTTTAAAAATTGCAATTTGCGATTTGTGATCAGGCCCCACTGCATCGCATATCGAAATTCGATGATTTTAACATTTACCTCCCGCACCTATCCTTTGAAAATTGCGATTTAATCTCTGCCATCCATCTCTCTGCTCTAGTTCTGCACTTTTATCCCGACTATCTGTTTTTCCCTTTGCACCTCCTCCAAAACTCTTAAGTTTTTAAGGAAAATGCGCCCTTTCTTCGCCTTTGGGAAATTAGTTTGTTTGCTCCATAGTGTAACCCTCCTGAGCTTATCCGGTGTTCTGCTGTGCTAGTCCCTCCTGAGCTTGCGAATGAGCCCGAATCGACCTTATCCGGTGTGCAATGTTTTGAACGTGCCCATCAGTCCAGACCTTGAACTGTTCTGCACGTGAATGAGCCCGACTCGACCCACCTTCACATCTCATCACGTAATGTTAATGTACCAACATATAAATCAAAATTCTTCTATGACACACAAAATTTTACATTTTCTATCATATATGCTTTTTTGGTGTTTTGAAAAATATTTCAAAGGTAAATGAAAATGAGCCACAACATCTAGCTCCACCTCGGGATAGTGAATTTTTCCACGGAAGCGCTAAGAACCACAGATTAGTGCCTTATCCATTGGGAATGGAGTCAAATATTGCTTGGTGACATATGAAAAATGAGCAATCCGATATTTACAATGGTGGAATGCTGACTTTTTAATGTTGGAAATAATGCTTTAGATACTGTCTGTTCATAGGCAGTTGTACTGACTCTCCATCTAGATCTTCCAAAATGAATGTGTTATTTGAACTTGCCTCAGAGATTATGTATGGACCATACCAGAGAGGGTCAAATTTACCATCCTTCCCCTTTTCTTCTCGTCTGGTATCCCATCTCAGTACCAAATATCCTGCTTGAAAGAGAACTTCTTTTGCTTTTTAGTCAAATATAGACTTCATCTTTTCCTGATAAGTAATCAAGTTATCCATGAATTTGCTTATGTTTTCACTTGATTCAATTATTTTGTTCAATCTTCTTACCAAAGCATTAGGTTCTTCCTGAGCTTCTTGAAGGAAAGAAATCACTGGTTTGGCCATTTGAGTAGGAAATAGTGCTTGACTTCCATAAACCAGTTCATAGGGAGACTTCCCAGTAGATCTCTTGGTAGCGACTCAAACTGCCCAGAGGGAAAACTTCAACTTCATATCCCAATCCTTCTGATTCTCGGTGATTGTCTTCTTCAAGATTCTGACCAATGTCTTTTTTGAAGACTTTGCCAATCCATTTCCTTGGGGATGATACGCTGTGGAATGTGATAAAATTACATTATATGTTTGACATAAATTAATGAAATGAGAAGAGTTGAATACCTAAGAATTATTAGTCATAATTTTGAGTGGACATCGAATCTGTTGAAAATGTTTTCCTCTAGAAACTTCATCACTACTTGGACATTCGCCTTCTTAGTGGGTATTGCTTCAACCAATTTTGTAAAATAATTAGTGTCAGTCAAAATCCACTTGAGCTGTCCACTTGATGGTGGATTGATCTCTCCAATAAAATCCAATCCCCATTGCCTAAAAGGTTCTTCAATAAATACTGGGATGAAAGGTAATGGAGCAAGTTTTTTGTTTTCAGCAAACAACTGACACTTCTGACAACTTCTAACCAGTCTATAAACATCTGCAAACAGGGTTGGCCAATAGAAGCCTGACTTGAGAATTTTATGAGCAGTGACCTTACAGCTATAATGTCCTCCACACAGACTTTCATGATAATGTTTGGTGACTTCAATAGATTCTCCTTTGGTCAAACATAACAGAAAAATACCAACAGGATCTTTCCAGTATATCTTTGCTTCTACGACAACATATGGCTGAGACTTGAGCTTGAGAGCTCTGTATTTTGTTCTATTTAGTGAAGTTGGATAGGAAAAGAAACACAGGTAATGCACAATATCTTTATACAAATCAGAGCACAAAAATTTGTGTTAAATACCTGTTTTGGACTTGCTTTGACCTTCTTCATTAATAGCTCCATCCATTGGTGCCAACAGATTAATTCCCAAGGCTTGAAAATGTGTTTTTGTCAACAACTTCGCTAACCCCTGTCCCTTGACCAGCTTGGTGGGTTTGATGTCCAAATCATATTCTTGGATTTTTGATATCCACTTCCCCCTTTTTCCTTCAACATCACTTTGGACCAACACATCTTTCACAACATAATTAGGAACATAAGCAGTTATTTGGGACTGTAACACATAAATCCTGAAGGATTTCAGTGCTTTGACCAAAGCATATACTTGTTTCTCCAAAATACTGTATTTGAGCTCAGCATTTCCGAGAAATTTACTGATAAATGCAACTGGTTGCTCCTTACTATCTTCATTTTTCTACAACAAAAAAACAACAATAGTAATCGGGGATGCAAATGAGAATACCTGAAAGGCTTTTCGATAGTCTAGACTAATCAGAACTGGAGCTTCCTACAATGCTTCCTTTATTCTAGAAAATGCATCTCTTGATTCCTTATCCCACTTCACTTTTGCATTTTTCTTCAACATATCTGTTATACTTATCACGATCTCAGCATAATTGGGTACAAATCCCCTTAGAAAGTTTATTTTTCCTAGGAATCTCTAGATATCTTTCTTGCTTCTGGGTAAAGAAATCGTCTGAATGGCTTCCACCCTTGCTGGGTCAATATTTACTCCTTGTTTAGAAACTATGTGACCCAATAATTAACCTTCTTCTAAGGAAAATAAACATTTCTTTGGATTTAATGAAAAACCAAACTTTCTTCACTTTTGATTTTTTTTTTGTTGCAAATGCTCCAAGTGTTCATCATCTGGCCCTGAGAAAACAGTTACATCATCCAGATATATAACTACAAAATTGTCACCAACGAAGGCTAAGTACATGGTCCTCTAACATGTTGCACCTGCATTCATAAGGCCAAATGGCATCCTTGCATACATGAAGGTGCCCCAAGGCGTCGTGAAAGTAGTTTTCTTCTGATATTATTTTTCTACTCCTACCTAATTATACCCAGAAAATCTGTCAACCATAGACAACCTGTGAGCTCCTGTCACCTTTTGTAAGACATAATCCATTTTCAGTAAAGGATAATTATCTTTTAGAGATGCTCGGTTCAAGTTCCCGAAGTCTACACACAATCTTATCTCTCCATTATTCTTTCTTACAGGAACTAGATTAGAAACCCAGTCTGAATATCTTAGAGGGAATATAACTTTTTCCTGCAACAATTTCCTCACTTCTTTTTCGATTAGAGCTAACAAAAATGGATTGATATGTCTGAGCTTCTGTCTATGTGGTTTGAGTCCTTCCTTCAATAGAATCTTATGCTGAATTGTGATATTTTCATATGTTTACAGGTCTTCATATGACTAGGAAAACACATCCATATATTTCTTAAAAAGATCAATGTATCTTTCTTTGTAGTTTTTGGGAACACCTTTGAACAATTTGAATATTTTGGGTTCCTGCTGAGTTACTAAATTACAATGTTCCATCTCTTCTTCTTGATGTGTTTTCTTTGAATCAACAACAACATCATTAGCATCGAATACTCTTTCAAGGGGAACCAACCCTTTAGGGAGCACATTATCTTTCAATTGGATAATATTATGTTCACCTATTGGCTACTTAAGGTTTCTTATTTCTGCTTTCTTCTATGTTTGTTCTTCCTCTTGGTCTATCTCAACATCTTCAAAGTTTCCAATCATTGTCAGGAACTGATTTATTTGTTCATCATCATCAAACACCTGCTAATGTTTCACATTTTCCGGGATAGAATGTCTATGTCTAATTTCAATTTCATACCTTAGCCTTGGATTTATTGGAGGTCTGAAGGTGCTGGCTACAACTTCTAAAGAATCAGCCAATCTATTCTCTTCCCTTGGAATAAACTAAATATTGAAGGCTTCAAAATAGTTTCTATCAGATCCCAAACTTAATTCCTATATGATATTAACCACAGATGCTCGGTTTGACAATGCTTTTTAATCTCCATTATTATCAATTTAGAGTCACCAAAAATTGAAATACATTGAACCCCAATCTATTTAGAAACTTGAAGGCTTGAGATTAAGGTCTCGTACTCAGCCACAATGTTTTTTGAATCAAATTCTAGTTTAAAAGAGAAAGGCATGAGGTTACCTTCTGGAGATATCAGCAAGAATCCATCACCTGCGCCTTCCTTGGAGTAGGCACCATAAAAGTAGAACTTCCAAATATTCCTTGAGTGCAACTCATTATTTACAATTGCTGAAGAGAGTTTCTCCCTGTGTCTTCAGCAAATTCTGCATCTTCATGCAGCATGAAACAAGAAAGATCTTCTGTTTCTTGACTATAAATGGGGGAATTTCCTGCATCTTTCTTGGAGGTGGTCTTCACAAACCTTATTTCCCTATACAATCTCCTTTATTCCCCATTTAAAAATTGGAATGATAGCATAAGTGAAATCTAATTTTAGTACACCTCCCCACTTTTCTCCCCAAGATCTTAACAGGAGCATTCAAAACCTAGCTGGGATGTCAGCGACCACTATATCCATGACTATACTCTTTGCTGGGATTTGTGCCAATGAAACTGCTACATATTTAATTAACCCAACACATTTCACCCTTTTGGAATCAAATGAATACAGATCCCTATAAGGTTTGGTAATCGGCAAGTTAATTTCCTTCATAACAGACACTAGAATGAGATTATGGGACGCTCCTGACTCCAACATGCAATTATGTAGAGTAAAATCATGAAGCAACAGAGAAATATAGAAGGGTGGAACAAAAGGATCTACTTCTTTTACATGAGGACCAAAGGTGACCATTGGCTTTTCTTCTTGTAAGTTCACCATAACATTGATATCTTCCACCTGCGTGAGATTAATAAATTCTAAAATTATTTTCCTGTAAGCTGGTATTTTAGCTAATTCTGGAAGAGGTACATTAATTTTAACCTTCTCCAACTCTTTTTCCAAACTGAAAGCATGAGTTTGCTTAACATTCTTTTCAGGTTATTCTTCACTCTTTCTAGAATTTTCCGCTTGTTCAGGTATAGAAATAACTCTCTCCAAAATATAAGTGTCAACTGATTTGTTCTGGGAAGATTCACCCTGCTGCACATTTGTTCTATTAAGTAAATTTACAGGTCGTTTCCCCTTACTAACCTGTTTGACAGGGTCCTTTTGTTGTGGAGTCACCATTGGAGGAGGAATGGAACCTTGTTGTTCACCTTCATTATCCTACACTCTAGATCTCTTTATAGACCTTAAATCACACTTTTTATGTAACTCAAATTGCATGAAATATGTGAATTTCCTACAATATTCATCCATTTCATCTTGATCAAAATATACTTCAGCTTTAGCATATTATCCCTCACAATCTTCCTCTTCATTCTCTTCTATTGTATACATAACAGATACCTGATCCTCGACCTCCCTTTGGTCATCTTCTGTTGGCTCTCCAGATGCTGCTTCTATATACAATGGTGCTTGAACTTGGTCTTGATCTCTTCTTTCCCTCTGCAAAATTTGCAGGGGATGTCTTCTGAATTGAGGGTTAAACCCCCCTCGGTTTTTTTGTACTTGTCTTTGGGAGTTTTTATTTTCCAATTCCATCTTAGCTAGCTGATTTTTCAAAATTTTTATCACCTTTGTCATATCTTCCATTTTTAGATCTTGTGATGATTCTTCCTTTGCTTTCCCCTTCTCTTGGATTGGCTATTTCCCTTTCGCCTTTCCAACTGTAGTCATATTAGCTTAAATCTCTAAAGCATCTGCTTGTATCTGCTCAAGAGTAGGGCCTCTTCTCTCTCTCAATGTAAAGCTAAAATCAGCTTCAAAAGCCCCAACAAAAACTACCTTTGGTCCTACCGGAGGGGGGGGGGGTCTTCATCTTTATAGGTAAACTATTGTATACTTTGTTGAATATTTTTAGAAACTCAGAAATGTTTTCATTAGGCCTTATTTTAATTGCATTAAACTCTGTCAATGAGTAACCATGATCTCTCTTTTCTCCCCAATTCTGAGTGAATTGAGTTTCTAACTCTTCCGAGTTATTTATTGAACCATTTGGTAAACCCTTGAACCATTTTCTAGCCTCTACATTTAGAGACTGCACAAATAGTCTCATCACAACATCAAGATTTTCTACATTTAAATTCTCAGCAAAAGTGAAAAACAAGGGTAAATGTTGTTCTGCAGTTACTTCATCTTATCTAGTGAAAATAGGAAGTAATTTTAGGTATCCTTGAGGAATGGCATTCATTGGTTGCACAAGATTTAGTGGTACATATCTATTCATTAAGAAAGCTGGTGCTGCCATATTTACACCTTGGTTAACTGTTCCTTGGGTAGTTGAAGTTGATGAACCTGCTATGAAAGTGAATGAAGGTGGTGAGAAGACTAATATGGGAGTGGGTTGATGAAAAATGGTAGAAGAACCAACAACTATATTTGGTTGATCTTGAGTGAAGGTAAAAGAAACGAACTCGAAAGAATGTTCTTCTAAGTTAGGTTCTTGAAAATGAATGGGTGTGGAAGGAGAATCTTGTTCTAAGAAAGAAAGTTCCTTGGAAATATCTTCAAACAAAGGGTTATGAGAACTGCTACTAGGAACAGACAATGTAGCATCGGGTGTTGAATGGATTTTTGGTTTCTAAGCCTTTTTAGAAACCAACTTCTCTGGATCTGACAAAGTAGGGACTATCTGCTGTGAGGTATCTGACCTCGTGTGAGGCCTTTTGAAAGCCATAATTTTGAAAATAACAAACACATCCAAATATTTCCTCCTCACTAAACAACTAGAGGAAACAATGTGAAACACCCAGGGAAAATAAACTTCGTTTCTTCATCCTTGGAAACGGCGCCAGAAAATGTTGTATCTCAAGAAACAATCCCTCGGACGTGGTAAGGAATCAGTGCTTAAGACAATTTTTAAATGTATGTTAAAATTACAATATCAAAAGGTCTCTGTTTAACGCCTTTGGGATTTAATTACTTAGTACACTCAATATTATGATATCATGAAAGCCTTCACAATGCCATAAACTGCTAATATTTGACTGAAATGAAAAGAAGAATTATAAGGGAAACTCAAAATCATATGCTGAGAAACAAAATCTATCACTTTTAAGTTTCAAAGGAAATTCATGGAGAGAGAGGAACTTGAAATAATATTATGCAAACATAGAATCTATTACTTTAAAGTTTCATCGGGAGTTTGTGAAGGGAGAAGAGATGAAGTGAAGGAGCGCAAATTAAGGCTATTTAACTCTTACTCGAGATGAAGTAAAGGAGTGCAAATTAAGGCTATTTAACTCTTACTCACAAATGTAATTAAGAGACCAACTACTACATTACTTCGCTTCATTCAAAGAGGAATAAACACAGAGTGAAATTGGAAAGACATATGAACATCAATAGGTGTAGGAAAGTTGATCTCCTTTCATTTATTTCTCAGAAAATTCAGTACCAAATTAACAGTCATCCAGAGGTCCAAAACTTGGAACCTCTTTTCTTTATTTCTATCTACTTAGATACTTCAAAGTAGTTTGTAACTTCTTAACTTCTTGAAACTACTCGACTACCTAAACTGTTAAGATTACTTATGCAATAATACCAAGAAAACAAATTGAAACTGGAAATATCATTCATTTTGTTGAATCTAATGTTGCTGATGCGTCCCCCCTAAGTGCTGAGGTGTCATTTCTGGTTATGATGTGGTAGCTGCACAGTTCTGTAACAACGCGTCAGTGCCCGACTTGACCCAGCTATCGTGCTTCCCATAATTCCACTATATGTTCTTATGCCTGACTCTGCCTATGCCTTTTGTGTTTCGAATGTTGTCATCATGTCCCCTGCTACCAGAATCTACCTCTTATGCGCGTGCCTGCTGTGTTTAGTCTTCTCTTCTCCTTTTCTCTGCGTCAGGTCACTTACCCAAGTCTCTCTGTCGTGTTTTTCCTATTTCTTCGTAAAATGGTGCACAAACCTCATAAGCTCGGACTTGAAATCCTTTAGATTTCATCTTGGAACCAAATCACGTCCATGCCAACATCGCACTACACATTTTCTTGTCTTTAACTTTTCCTTAGCACTTATCTTTTAAAACTTGTGATGTGCGCTATGCTATCGGGTACCACCTGGCATCACACATCGCACTTCGACGACTTTTTCACTTACCTCCCACGATTATCCTTTAAAAATTGCGATTTGCGATTTGTGATCGGGCCCCACCGCATCGCACATCACACTTGAAGGATTATAACACTTACCATTTGCACTTAACTTTTAAAACTTGCGATGTGCGATATGCGGGTCAGGGCCACATCATTTGCCACGTCACCTTACCATGTCACTGCCACGTCCTCTACCATGTTAGCTTAAATCAACTACAATCTGTGGGGTTGGGGCCACGTCATCTTGCCATGTCATCGCATATTGCACTTCGACGAATTTAACATTTACCTATGCACTTATTCTTTGCGATTTGTGGTTTGCGATTTAATATCTGCCATCCATTTCTCTGCTCCAGTTTTGCGCTTTGATCCCGACCATTTGTTTTTCCCTTTGCGCCTCCTCCAAAACTCTTAAGTTTTTAAGGGAAATGTGCCCTTTCACCGCCTTTGGGAAATTAGTTTGTTTGCTCCATGGTGTAACCCTCCTGATCTTATCCGATGTTCTACTGCGCTAGTCCCTCCTGAGCTTGCAAATGAGCCCGAATTGACTCTGTCTGATGTGCAATGTTCTGAACATGCCCATCAGTCCGACTCTTGAATTGTTCTGCACGTGAATGAGCCCGACTCGACCCACTTTCACATCTCATCATGTAATGTTAATGTACCAACATATAAATCAAAATTCTTCTATGACACACAAAATTTTACATTTTCTATCATATATTCTTTTTTGGTGTTTTGAAAAATATTTCAAAGGTAAATGTAAATGAGCCACAACAGGAATTATCTCTAGAATTACATTGACTAGTCCTAATATGTTTGCTCATCCTTTACAAGGAGGAGTATATTCTACATCTACCTCTAAAGATGAATTATAAGGAAAAAAAGGTTATATACGTTTCCTTCTTGCTAGCTTGATGTCCTTTTTTTCCTTCTCTCCCTGTAGCTTTATTAGCATTATTGCTAGTTATTAATGCACTTGGTGCTTTGGGCTTCTCTGCTTTATTCATGCTAACTATATGCTTTAAAACTATTGAAATAAAAAAAATCACCACATAATATTTAAGGTGAATGCATAGATTCTTACCTCTCATATTATCACTTATGTTTCCTTGATTAAAAAAAAATACTACTTATTCTATAATCTTAAAATGTAAACATTATAGATGGAATATTTAGAAGGTCCAGTCTTCAATTCCCCTCCAAAATTTCCAATACTATGTGAAAACTAAAAAGAACGATATGGTTATTGTTTCACCCTCAATAATTTTCTTGACAATGATGCCAACATGTTAAGCAAATTAATTGTTCTTTTAAAAGCAATATATTATTAGATATTTAAGCTATCAAACCCATGGTTATTTTCAAGATATCATGAAAAGTATATGGAGGAGACAAGTTCTCTTCTAGCACAAGTTGCCTAATGTGTAGTGCAATAAAGTGAAGGAAATACCTCAATACATAATGCGAGCTATATGAAGCTATGTACTATATTAGATTCACGCAATTAACACAAATCCACTCAAATGAGAATCAAGCCACACGAGGATATGTACTTTGTTTGATTCATGCAATTAACAAAATTTTTAATTCAACTCAACATAGAATCAAAGATACATGAAGCTATGTACTTTGTTCAATTCAAACAATTAAAAATTCAACAATAATCATAAATAGTAATGGTTTAGAAATTAACACATTATGGTTGCAACCGGTCAATCAAATCGATTACTATTCAAATCGAAAGGAATTAGATTAATTGCATGCTAATTAATTAGTGAATTGAATCAACTATGAGCTACCTAAACTAACAAATTATCACTTTCTCTAAGGAGCACTGCCACCCTAGAACCGATTATTGTAGAATGACTTCGGAAGTTACAAAATTAGCTTATGCAATTCAAATACAATCTGAATTGTAATTGTAACTTAGCTTCTATATATTAATTAGCTCAGTATGACAAAAAATAAAATAAAAAAATAAATGGTTTAACCATTTAATTATCTTCTTTAACCTCCTTCAAAAAAGGGACTTGATTTTTATGCAATCTCTTAATTTTCTATTCTATGCTAAAGAAAAATTTCGACTAATTGGTTCTCAAGCTATTCTAATCACTAACTAGACAAAGAATAAGTTTCTAACAACCATATCAGAATAATTAAAACAATACATTATTTCTTTTAGTTACATATTTAACACTGTTACCGATGAAATAGGTAACCTGACCTCAAAACGGGAACTCTAGCCCAAAAAGATTCAAAAAACATGAAAAAACACCCCAAAAACAAAAAAAGTGTATTCTAGAATGCACTTGGTTTTTTTTGAAGGTCAAATTTCAACATTTTATAAAATTATGCTAAAAACAAAATTGTTTCTTGAAAAAAAGATTGAAAAAACACCCTCAAAACAAAACCAATTGACGCGGGAATAACCGAAAAAAAAAAATTTGTCATATTTTTGACATTTTTAAAAATAGAAATAACATTTTTTAATTTTTAAAATTCAAACATTAAAAAAAACCTAAAATTTAAAAAAATAAATAAATTTAAAAAATAAAAACATTTTAAAGCTTAAAATTTAAAAATATATAGGAATAAAAAAATAAAAATAAAAACAAAATAAAAATTTTAATTCAAACATTAAAAAAACCTAAAATTTAAGAAAAAAATTAAAAATTAAAAATTAAAAAAAAATTAAAGATTAAAATTTCAAAATATATAGAAATAAAAAAATAAAAATAAAAAGAAAATAAAAATATTAAATTAAAAAGAAAAACAAGTTAAAAAAAGAAAGAAATTATAAAAAAAAAATATAGAAATTAAATTTAAAAAGAAAAAGAAAATGTTTATTAAATTAAAAAAAAAAAAATTAAAAAAAAAAATTAAATTTAAAGAAATATATTAAATTTTAATAAATTTAAAACTTTAAAATAAAAATTAAAAAAAAAAAACATTATTGAAATTAAAAGTAAAAAAATGAAAAATTTATTAAAAATAAAAAATGAAAAAAAATACAATAAAAATATTAAATTTAAAGAAATATATATTAAAAAAACAAATAGATTTTAAAAAATATATTAAATTTAAATTATAAAAAATAAAATATATATATGAACTTAAATTAAAAATATATATATTAGATTTTATTAAATTTAAAAAAAAATGTTAATATTAAAATAACAAATTAAATTAAAAAAAAAATAAAATTTAATAAATAAATGAATAAACAAATAAATTTTGAAATAAAAATTAAATTTTAAATATAAAGAAGAAGAAAAAAAAAAAACCAATGTTAAAATAAAAACTTAAAAAACTTTAAAAATCAATTAAAATTGAAAAATTGAAAAAAATATATTAAATAAAAAACAAATTAATTTGAAAATATTAAGTTTAATTTAAAAAAAAAATCTAATTTTAAATACACAATTTTAATTGAAATAAAAAAAATATAAAAATTTTATGTAATTAAAAAAATAATTAAAAAAAATAAATAATTTAAAAAAATATTAAATTCAAATAAATAAATAAATAAAAATTCAAAATTTACTAAATTTTAAAAAAATAAATGAAAAAACTAAACATAAAATTTAATAATAAAAAAAAAAATATGAAAAAAAAACAATTCAATTAAAAAAAATACAAAATTTAATAAAAATTATTAACAAAATTTAGAAAAAAAAATTAAAAACAAAAGAATGAATTAAAAAAAAAAACAAAAAAAAATTAAAACAAAGTAAATTTCAAATATAAAAATTAAATTAAAAGAAATAATTTTAAATTTTTTGAATTAAAAAAAAAAAATCAAATTAAAAAAAAATATATTAAAAATTAAAAAAATAAAAAATAAAAAGAATTTTTTGATTGTGGTGGTGACGCCAATCGGCCTCCCGCCCAGGTGACGACGGAGGCTGGCCGCTAGGCGGGAGGCCGATTTCGAGAATTGCCCTCCTGCGGGAGGCGGCCGATTTCGGGAATCGCCCTGAGGCCGATTCCGGGAATCGACCTCCCGCGACGCGGGAGGGCGATTCCTGGAATCAGTCTCCCGCGGCGGGAGGATGATTCTCGAAATCGGCCTTAGGGTGATTCCCGGAATTGGCCTCCCACGCGGGAGGGCGATTCCCGGAATCGGCCTCCCGTGACGGGAGGGTGATTCCGAGAATCTCAGGGTGATTCCTGGAATCGGCTGGAGGGGGATTCTCGGAATCGGCCTGAGGGCGATTCCCGGAATCAGCGTCTCGCCGCGGGAGGGGGATTCCCGGAATCGGCCTCTCGCCGCGGGAGGGCAATTCCCGGAATCGGCCTCTCGCCCAGGTGGCCGCGGAGGCCAACTGACGGCGCCACCACGATCAAAAAATTCTTTTATTTTATTTTATTTTTTTAATTTGATTTTTAATTTTTTAATTTATTTTTATAATTTTTTAATTCAAAAAATTTAAAATTATTATTATTATTTTTAATTCAAAATTTTTTTTTATTTTATTTTAAATTTAATTTGTTTTATTTTATTTTATTTTAATTTTAATTTTTTTTTTAATTTAATATTTTAGATTAATTATTTTTTAAAATTTAAAATTTATTCATTAAATTTTAATTTAATTTTTTTTTTTTAAATCTTTTAGTTTATTTGGTTTTTCATTTTTAAAATTTATAAATTGTTTCATTTAAAAAAAAACATCAAATTTATGGATATTTGTTTTTTAATTATTTGCACGTGGTTTTTTTCATTTTTTTTGTTTTTTAATGATAGTTTTTTTTATTATAATTTTCTTTTTCAATTTTAAATTTTGTTTTTTTTTTTAAATTTGTTTTTTTGTTAATTTTAAAATTTGTATTTTTGTTTTCTTCTTATTATTATTTTTTTAATTTAAATTTTTAAATTTAATTTTTTCATTTTTGTATTTTTATTTTTTTATCTAAATTTTAATTTTATAATTTAAATTATTTTTAAATTTTAAATTTTTGTTTTTTTTGGTTAATTTTTGTTTTTTTTCTTTAAATTATGTGTTTTTTTTCAAATTTTGTCATTTCTTTTGATCTAATTTTCGAATATTTTTGTTTTTTTTTTGTTTTATTTATTTATTTTTGTTTAAAATTTTTATTTTTACGAGTTAATTTTGTTTTTTTTTACATTTTTATTGGTTTTTTATATTGTTTTTGTATATATATTTTTATCTAAGTTTTTTGTTTTATTACCAACATGAAAATCACCACTCTAAAAAAAAAAGGTTGATGCTGCATCAATACGTTTCAAAATTAGCATGAAAATCACCGCTCTAAAAAAAAAAAAGTTGATGCTGCATCAATACGTTTCAAAATTAGCATGAAAATCACTAACATTTAAAAAAAAATATTCATACTTCATAAATAAAAATATTAGAGTGTCAAAAATGTGCTAAAAAAAGAGAGAGGTGATTTTGCATCACCACTTTTCAAAATCGAGTGCTTTTTATGCTACAAAAAAAAAGTAGGCAACAGTGCGGTTACCTATTTCATCGGTAACATTGTTATTTTTCCACATTGGAAATTACAAATAAATAGGTTTATAATTAATAACCATCCTAACAATAATTCTGACTTATTTATGCAAAATAGCTTAGATCTATTATGCTAATTGGTCATGAATTCAAGATTGTTGCGGTAAATGGAATCTCATGTAAGGAAGAGTGTTTTATCCTTTATATTTGTGGGGAATGAGGAATCATTGTCATATCATGACTTCATTACATTAGAGACATATGGATATGACTAGAGTAGAAGCATTCTAATGTGAATGGAGTAGAAACATACTTATATGGCTAGATTATCAACTTAGCATACACCATTCTCATGAGAAAATGTAATAAAGGAATAAATATCTCAAATTCACTAGCATAATCCAACAAAAAAACATGAAATGTGGGAAGAAATATACCTTATAAAAATTACGTAATATGGACAATAGTAAGCTCAAAAGGGTTATGAAGGATGGTGGAAAGGAGCTAAAAGATTATAAATGTCCCTCCCAGCCCCTTATATGAAACTAGGCTAACTGGGAGGTGTTACTTTTATCTAACCCAAATTCCATGGCCTTGTTACAAAGATGTGGTCACAAAAATCCTATTTTTCAAATTTATCAAAATTCAAAGGAAATGCCACCATCGCATTCGACTCGTCAAGAGATTTCCCGATGATATAAATTTTATCTTGATCTGAGGTGTGGTCAATTGTTATGCCCCTTTAAAGTTTTCATTTAATCCCCACCACTTAGGCACCCACATGGTAACCCAACCTCACCTAAGTGGTCCGACATCACTCTGAGCACCAACATGGCCATGACTAAGTCCACATGGAACTTTCCACATCACTTAATTCATGGGCCCCACGAGTCCACCCTTAGCATGTTATTTCATTTCTTTACATTATATTCTAGTTATATTACATTTGGGGTTAAAACCCTCACTACTTTCCCACTGGCGCAACCTAGGAATATCACATTGAAGACCCATATTAAGTGGGGGGTCCCCCAATGCCTTTTGAAAATTATGTGGGGGGGAGGTTTGCACTTTGTCGCTCATACGAATAAATAATGCACATATCCCCCTCTGTTGATCTTAACCACATGGATACCACTCTATACCAATGACCTATATAAATTGCGGCTCCCCCTGTTGTTTAGTAGATAACATGGGTAGGGCGGGGGGGTGTTGAGAATTCAATAGGGAAATGAGTATGATTAATTCTCTTTACTTGATAACTAGTTGTGGTTCCTTTTTACCTGTCAAACCAGGAGGTAACTCCTCAAAATCAGAATGTGTATTAGCTGAAGAATGCACATGGATTTATACATGGAGGTGAGGCTATTGGGATTCATCTCCCAATGACTCTTGGCCTTCCCTATTTCCTAATATTAAATAATATACAATATTAAATGTGCACACCCATCCCATAGGATTAGGTGTCAACATTCCCCCCTTTAATCCGAAGGGATGTTGGTGAGTCCAAGCATCGATCTGAACTTTTCAAACTTTTCTCTTCCGAGTGCTTTGGTGAAGATGTCAGCAGTTTGCTCATTTGTGGAATAATGATGTAGATGGATGGTTTTGGCCTGAACATGATGTCGAATTAGATGGTACTTTGTATTGATGTGCTTTGTTCGATCATGGAACTTTGGGTTCTTGGCCAACTTTATTGTAGAAGTGTTGTCGATCATGAGTGGTGTGGAATACATTTGTTTCATCTGCAAATCTTCCAGGATCTTCCGGAGCCACACAATTTATTTTGTTGCTTCAGCTGCTGCCACATATTCTGCCTCGGTCGTGGAATCTGCTGGAACTGACTGTTTGCGTGATCTCCATGAGACAACTCCTAATCCAAGACTCATGGTGTAACCTGTAGTAGACACCCCTGTTTCTTTGTCGCCATCAAAGTCTGAATCAGAGTATCCGATCAAGCTGAAGTTGCCTACTTGTGTATATTTGAGTCCAAAGTCTTGAGTCCCCTTCAAGTACCTTAGCACTCTTTTTGCAGCAGACCAATGTCCTTCACAAGGTTTTTGCATGAACCTTGATAGGATTCCAACAGCAAATGAAATGTCAGGTCTAGTGGTGGTCAGGTAGATAAGACTTCCTACAAGCTGTCTATACTTAGTTGCATCCTCAAATTCCTTCCCTTCAATAGATGTGAGCTTCAAGTTTTGTTCCATTGGAGTGGTTAAGGGATTACAATCATCCATGCCAAATTTGTTCAAGAGATCTCCAATGTACTTCTTTTGAGAAATAAATATGAATTTAGGATGTTGAATTACTTCAATACCCAAATAGTAATGAATATGACCCAAATCAGTCATTTCAAAACCTTTCTTCAACTCTTTCTTCATGGATGCAATATAGCTCTCATTGTTTCCTGTTATCAAAAGATCATCTACATATACCACAAGATATACAATTGTTTTTCCAACTTTCTTAACAAACAAAGTTGCATCATCAAGATCAAAATGTTTGAAATCAAGTTTCAGAAGATGCTCGGTCAATTTCTCATACCAGGCTCGTGGTGCTTGCTTAAGGCCATACAAGGATTTTACAATTTTGCAAACTTTGTGTTCTTGACCCTTTATCACAAATCCTTCTGGCTGGGACATATAAACTTTCTCCTTTAGATCTCCATTCAAGAAGGCTATTTTTACATCCATCTGATGGACTTTCCATCCATTCTGAGCTGCTAAGGCAAAGAGAGTTCGGATGGTGGTCCATTTTGCTGTGGGAGCAAAAGTTTCTTCATAATCTACTCCTTCTTTTTGTGCGAATCCTTTGTGCGAATCCTTTTGCCACAAGCTTGGCCTTGTGCTTGTCAAGTGAGATGTCTGCTTTGTACTTGTTCTTGTAGAACCACTTACAGCCAATTGGTTTCGTTCCCAAAGGCGGATCAACCAGCTTCCAAGTGCCATTCTTTATCAAGGCATCATACTCCTTCTGCATCACTTCTTTCCATTCATCATGAGAAGCGGCTTCTTTGAAGGAAGTTGGTTCATGATCTGTAGAAAAACTCAATTCACAGTTATAAGAAATATCCATATCAACAGGGGAATCACAATTATCTACATCACCTTCGATTTGTTGAGTGGAACTTCTTGTTCCTGTTTTTCCAACCTCATCAGGATGAACATTCTCCAGTGTCTTTGTCAGCCATTTGGGAGGACCTTTCTGAGATGGCCCAGGTTGGTCATTTGACTGAGTTGGGATTGATTCAAGATTCAATCTCCCAATTCTCTCAATCACATCATCCAATGTGTCATCCGTGGTTGTTTCTTCATGTGGGGGAGAGAGTGCTTCAGGATATGATTCCACAGTTTGATTCAATATCGGAATCCCCCATTCAAGATGTGGAATCACATTATCAAATTCTTGGAAGGACTTTGCATGTGTGAATCTATCCAGGCGATCAAGTTGCCGCTCAACAACCTTGTCACTCTTGGAAGATTCAAGAAATATGACATCTCTTGCTATTACAAATTTCTTATTTGCTTCATCATAGAGACGATATCCTTTGGAGGTATTGGAGTACCCCAAGAAGATACATGTTTTGCTTCTAGCACCAAGTTTGTTCCTTTGACCCTTGGGTATCAAGGCATAACAGGTGGACCCAAAGACCCTGAAATGCTTTACCGAAGGAATGTCGCCATGCCACATTTCAAAAGGAGTTTTGTTTCTAATTGAACTTGAAGGACACCTATTCTTTATGTAAACAGCACATAGAACTGCATCAGCCCAAAACATCAATTTTACATTCTTGAAAAATAACATGGAGCTGACCATATTTAAAATGGTTCTGTTCATTCTTTCAGCTACACCGTTCTGTTGTGGATTATATGGCACAGTGGTTTGATGTTTGATTCCATGTTGACGAAGATAATTTTCAAATTCGTTTGAAGTGTATTCTTTTCCATTATCAATACGTAGAGAGCCAATATGTGTTTGTGCATCATTTTCAATCCATGCATGAAAAATCTTGAAAGTTTGAAAAGCATCTGACTTATTCTTCAGTAAGTAAATCCAACACATTCTGGTGTAGTCATCAATAAATGTCATCATGTATTTGTTTCCATTTGCAGAAGCAATAGGCATAGGGCCACATAAATCTGAATGAACAAGTTCAAGCTTCCTATGTGCTCTTGAGTGTGAATCATGAAATGGCTGTTTGCTATGCTTTCCTAGAATACAAGCATCACATTCCTTAGGTTTTCTAGGAATTGTAGGCAGTCAATCAACACCATTTTTCTTCAACAAACGAAGGCTGTCATAATTTAAGTGTCCAAATCTAGCATGCCATAAAAGACTTGATGGAAATGTACCTTCATCATGATGTGAATTGAATGCAAAGTTTTGAGCATGAGCAGATGAACCTTTCAGCTTCAAGAGTCTCCCTTCTTCTATTCCCTCCATGACAAGTGAGTGATCTGATGCTGATCTGACCTCTGCCTTGCCATCAAACAAGTGAACTGAGTGTCCTTGCTGCCGGATTTGGATCAGGGACAACAAGTTTCTCTTCAACTCCGGGAGGTATAGAACCCTATGTAGGATATGATCCGAAGACCAGGCAGGCTTGTCGATCAAGTTAAGCTCCACATGGCTTGAGTTTGGATTTATCTGCGAAATATACTACTCCATCAACTTTGTCAGTGAATTCTTCAAAAAAATATTTTCTAAATGTCATGTGACATGTTGCTCCTGAATCTAGCAACCAATCATCTCTCCATGAAGTAAATGAAACATCAAATAGGTTTTCAGTTACTCCATTGTTACAATGTGCTAGAACAGAATGAGCTGATTCAACTAGTTTACCTTTGTCTTCATCATTAGTTTTACCTTTGTCTTGATTTGTTTGCTGCTGAGCTTTAGATTGTCTGCCCCCCTTTTCTCTGAAGTTTCTTCTTTGTCTTCCGCCTTCTCTTCCCCTGGATGAACCTGAAGCATGTCTCTTTTCTCTCTGTGCCAAGTAGGCAACCTCTTTAGAAGATGAAGGGACTGTCATCTTCTTTTGAAGGAGGAAAAAAAAAACTTTGCTGGAGAATCTCTTTTGAAGGAGAGAAAACAAAAACACTCTTTGCTGGAAAATATACTCAGTTTAAAAGGATAGAAACATTGCTAAAAATATGAAGACTGAATTTAAAAAGACACAAACTCTTTGCTAAAAACTGAATTTTTCACCAAAATATATATATATATTTTTTGTTTTGTTTGGAAAAAAAATTTGTATGACAATATGGTGGAGGTGGCAGTATTATAAAGGGCGGAATGGTATTGAAGGATGGGAGGGGGCGAAATTTAAAAGCTGGATTGATATTAAAAGATGGGAAGGGCGTATTAAAAAATGGGTAATATTATAAAGGAGGGGCGGTATTATGGAGAGCGTGTTATGGAGAGGCGGTATTATGGTAAAACGCGTGGAGTAATCAACGTATGACAACGGATAAAAGGCGGTATATATGGACAGCGTTGGTATTGAAACTGGAGTCGAGCCAGCGTATTACCATATAGTGGACGGGCGGACTGTATCGACAGACAGCAATATATGTGTATTGAAAAGCATATGCAGGAGGTATATATGATGGCGGTATTCAACAGCGTATTAAAAGGATACGGGAGGGCGGTAATGGATATATGAGAGCGGTATTTAAAAATTGGAAAGGGCGTAATGACAGTGTTGATATATAAACGTTGCAGACAGCGTTACACAACGTTGTATATAAACGTGCAGACAGTGTTATATATAATATGGAACGTTGTATTAAATGGAAAACGTATTAATATATATGGAATGCTGTGTTAAATATACAATGGACAGCGATGCGTTGTGTGAATAGGGAGTCGAGGGTGGGGGCGTAGGGGGCTGGGTAGATCGATTGTAATGTGAGAGGGGTATGTGCAGACAGTAAGGGCGTGTAAAGAGCGCAGGGTGGGGATGTATGTTGACGGCGCTGTGTATAGCGTGGGGATGTATGGGAGGGACAGGAGCCACGATGCCAAGAGACCGAAGTGTGGGCAGCGTGGAGATGTGCCGAGGGACTGGGCGGTGTAAGAACCAGTGCAGAGGATATATGAAGGACAATCGACTTGTATCAGGGGTCGAATATTATATATGGTGAACGCTGTATGAATGAGTGAGGGAAGTGTGAGGAACGTAGGGAGAGAGCTGAGGGAATGGAGTGAGGGAAGTGGGTGAGTCGATGGAGAATGGAGGAGGCCAAAAGGCCGTTACAAAAAAAACTGAAATGGCAGTGTGCAGGACTGTAGGATTGCAGAGTGGCAGGGACTGCAATTTGCAGAATTTCAGGGTCTGCAGAATTGCAAAATTTTCAGTAGCTGCAGGAGCTGCAAATGTCAGACCTGTGGATAATTTAAGAGAAAAAAAAAATGCAGAATAACAGTATAGCAATTTAATAGGAGCAGCAAAAACTATATTAAAAAATGACTGAGCAAAGGAGAGGGAGTTACACCACAGGCAGAAATGCCAATAGTGGAGCTGGCTTTGATACCATGTCAAACCAGGAGGTAACTCCTCAAAATCAGAATGTGTATTATCTGAAGAATGCACACGGATTTATACATGGAGGTGAGGCTATTGGGATTCATCTCCCAATGACTCTTTGCCTTCCTTATTTCCTAATATTAAATAATATACAATATTAAATGTGCACACCCATCCCATAGGATTAGGTGTCAACATTACCTATTAGCTTTGTTTTTTATTATTATATGTGTGAAGCATAAAAAAACTACCAAAATCAAGAATAACAATGACACAATATATATGCTACAAGCTAGGGCCAAAACCTATCCTCTTGAGCATAAAACACTTAAATATCTTATCTTCCGTATAGATTCTTCAATTGACAAATTCCATGACCTTAAGACTGAGACCAATACCCTCCACGACCAATACCAACCTCTTCGAATGATGTGCCAACTTCGATCTAGTCAAACCTAGTCAAATCTCTTCCAGTAACACCTTCTTGACTTCATGATGCAATATTTTCAGCCTCCTACAACATATATGAAATTTCGGTCCCCCTGCAACTATTGTTGCCACACATGTGAACTTCAATATTCTTCTAGAGCCCTCCTCTGACCTTCAATTGCCTTTCCTTGACTCATGGAGCTTGAGATTTACCCTTGGTGACCTTTGCTTGACCTCTTTTCCTTCCTTTCTCTAAGATCAAACTTGTAGATGGATGTCCTAGGTCTAATACAGAAATCCTAGTCCTCTCTAGCACGCGAGAGAGAGAATCAACCCAAAACAAAATCTCCTTCATCTTTCTTCTTCTTCTTCGTTTCATTCTCTTTCCTCTTTCTTCACTATAATGAGTGATGAATGTGTCTCAAGGAGGAAAATTCATCCTCTATATATAGGCTCTTCAAGGTGGACGTGGCTCTTCCTTTTAGGTTGAATTGCTAGTTTCCAGGAAAACTTGGCCTTGGAGGGAATTTTGAGAATTTTAAAGACAAAAATAATTTTCTTTACAAGTTACAATGTGCCCAATGGGGTCTTCAACTTATGAAAATGAATCTTTTGACTTCTTGACCTATGAAAAATCATATAAGCATTCAATGGGTGCTTGACCTATAAAACAAAAGACCTTGAGCATGAAACTCATGCTCCAAAATAATAAAAATGATTTATCTTTCATTTTATAATTTACAAGAATCAAAAATAAATTTCATATGTACGAATACCGAACCTAGTTACACGTTTTTCAACACTCCCTCTTAACTAGGGAGGTATTCATAAGAGGTACATGGACATTCTCAATATGAATAGATCTCATAAGAACAGTCAGATTGGTAACCCATCTGTCTAGCATCATATCAACCAGCATTGTCACATAGCAAGGACTTGACTAAGAACTCTATCTCTCCACAAGATCAGAGAAAAATGTTGGCAAGACCAATTATTTATAGACACCATCATCATTGTCTCTCAAGGTACATAATCCATTCGAATGTTCACCATGTATGACCTTCTTTGGACTATTATTATCTTGGATAACTAGTCCTCAACTAATATCGGTCCATGACTACTCTTATCTTGGATGCCCTACCTCATCCTCAAAGATTATCAGATGCCATATGGTTACCCAATCCTCCATTCTGTCTTCCCAAGTGAAGACAAGAATGATGTGCCTATCTCGCCCTCTCAACTAGGGAGGATATATCAACCAAGCCAAGCTTGTATCTCAAGTACACAAGCTTATTGTTAGGAAGATATTTTGTCAATATGTCAGCTACTTTTTCATCAATGGAGATATATTGTAGCTGCAACACACCATTTTGTACTAGATCCCTAATATAGTGATACTTATTGTTTATATGCTTTTTATTTCAATGAAATACTTGGTCCTCAAAAAATCATATACAACTGGTGTTATCACAACGTGTCACTATAGGGTCCATCGGCCCTTCGAATAGGTCACATATCATCTTCCTTAACCATACTTCTTCTTTGCTTACTTCATAGGCCACAACATACTCAGCCTCAACACTAATCAAAGAAATTGTGTCTTACTTTATGCTGATCCATGAGATCATGGAGGATCCCAAGCTGGAGCATCCTCCCGTAGTGCTTCTTCCATCGTTTTCACTGCCTCCCCTGTCGGAATTTGTATATTCAATTAAGTGTACATTATTCCTCCTATCATAGTTCAGGTAGTAGTGGATAGTTCCTTGCATATATCTCAATATATTTTTTGCTACTATCCAGTGATCATGCTTTGGATCCACTTAGAATTGAATGAGAATATTTACTGCAAAACATATGTCTAGTCGAGTACTCACTAAGTACATCAGTGAGCCAATCAGTTTTCTATATTGGGAAGGATCCACCAGGATCGATCCATAAATCCTTAGTCTCTTCAAGTTAGTGATCATCACAATCGTCATAGGTTTGCAATCCATCATATCAAACCTCTTCAACATCTTGATCGCGTACTCCCCTTGACCCAGATAAATATTATCAGTTCCTTGCAAGACTTCTAGACCCAAATAGTAATGCATCAAACCTAGATCCTTCATGTCAAATTATGTTGCTAGTTGCTTCTTGCATTCTTCAATTCGACCTTACACACCTGTTAAGATAAGATCATCTACATACAAAATAATGATCACATGTTCTCCATCTACAACCTTAATATAAGGGTTTGGATCAACATAACTTTTTGTGAATCCCATTCTTTGTAGGTATGCATCCATTCTAGCATACCATGCCATTGGTGCTTGCTTGAGGCTATATACTACTTTCTTCAATATTAAAACACATTCCTTCTTGCCTTTAAATTCAAATCCCAAGGGTTGCTCTAGATAGACTTCCTCATCAATTGTGCCATTTAGAAATGTAGTCTTGACATCCATTTGATGGATGTTCCATCCCATCTGTTGTCGCTCCTAGAGACAGCCTAGAGTTGTGATAGACCAGTTCCTAGAACATCTTAATATAGCAAGGAGAATATGGTATAACAGGTAGAGTTATCAATTAAAAGCTCTCATGCTATCTCTTGTAAAACAAGGAATATTAATCTGAATTGGACCGAGACCTTCAGAAACTGATATAGAGATAGGAATGTCGCAGAGACAACATGCAAAACTCCAATTTAAAAGCAACAGACAATTCAGAGACAACTTACTGCAAAGAGGGCCGATTCAAAAATACATCACAGAAATAAGTTATCAGAAAGTGTATATGGTGAATAAAATATTGAGGCGATATTAGCTAACATTGAGCTGGTACCCAGATATACAATACCACCATGCATGGGCTTACCAATCTAAGAATCCATACATAACAATAGCATTTTAAAAGCACCCTCCCAAAGAAACTAATATAGCAGAAGTATGGTTTAGCTGAATAATGGAACATAATATCATGCATGAGCCATATTTAAAGCACTTGACCGATCCGAGCTTGGGCATCAACTAGGATGAATCCATACCAAAAATCAGTGAGCCACTCGCATTCCAAAACATGATACAGGAAGCATGGATGAAATGAAATGATCTATTAAAATAACACATAAGAGAAAGTTACAGACTGTGAAATACCAAAGACCAAAATCCTCTTTAACAGATGGAACTCTTCCTCACTGAAACCCTATGGGCTCTGAGCCTTCATACAAGAGTTTTTCAAAATGTATACAAAAAGCCTTTCACTGCATAATTTTCTGATAAAATCCGGAACCCTTACAATGTGTTTCTTCGCAGTTTTTATAACTGAACGAAGAGCAGTGGTGGTAGGTGGAAAACTAAATGAAAAATTAAAACCCAGAAGAGCCAGAGGGCCAAAGCCCATTCTGTTTAATTTTTCCGCATTTATCTCTGGTACCTTTTGGGATGAAAGAGTGATCTTCCTCCGCTTCCATTTACTCTAGGTATGTCTCTGCTATACCTAGCTGCAGTAATCTGTAGTACTTTTGGTGAATGAACAAGAAAGTGAAATAACAATACAAAAGCCAGCCATACTTCATAACAAATGCTCTTGACAACTTCAGACTGTGATCAGGGCGGAACTTTCTTCAGGAACACGGTAAAATATGGAAACAGTATGGGCGCTTTGTCTTTTAAACCAAATCTGCCGATATGGGACCCCGATAATTTTTGATTTCTGTGTGCTGAGCCTTCCGTGCATTTCATGTTGCCTTTGACTGGTATCCTGCCTCTAAATTAATGAGTTAAGGCTCAAAATATTCTATTGTGTGCCCTGAATTCTCTGCTGCCCACTGATACTCTTTTCCGCTTCCACGTTTTCCTTCTGACTGCGAAATCTAAGCTTTAATGGCTCCGTAGAGGGCGAACAGAGTTTAAACTCTGTTTCCTTTAATGAAAACCATGTTCTATGTCTTCTATGTAATTGTACTGAGACTCTGAATCATGGCGGTCTTCCACCGCTCATACTCTGCAAAAACATGCAACTTGGTCATGAAATCCATGCAAATGGAAGAATAGTTATGGGGGCGGAAGAAATGATAGTGCAGCGGTGGTGAAACAGTGGTTTATGTGAAATAACAGTGGGAAACATAATGGCATGGTGTAAACGGTGAACAATAGGGTTTGACCGGAAAATGCATATGGACTATTCGATCTAGGTCTGGAGGCATATATCGACGGCGGAGATTAAATAGTGGAATGATATATGAACATTGGCGGAATTCACATAAAATGTTAAATTTTAATGCAAAACGTGAAACTTTGGACTATGGAGGAAATACACAGGAATTGCATGAAATGTAATGAAATGGATGTGTGAGGTGGGACCTATATGGAATCACAATCGAAAGCCGAAGCGGGAGTAATCACAATCGCAAGCGAGGGGATGTGCGATGCGATCAATCGCATCGCAAAGATTTTCGATGGACCGATCAGGAGGCTACACATGAATGCTTCGATTGCGATCTTGCGATCGCGATGGTCAAAGGGGAGTGTGATCAGGGGTCGGTTGTCGGACATGCGATGCGATGGGGGAGGAACCTGCGACCAATCGCATCGCAAACATTTGCGATCATCCAATAGAAAAACATAACATAAACACTGCGATTGCGATGGTTGTGATTAGCGCCTTAAGGATCAACACTCGGTTTCAGGCTAAGGCCATATCTGGGGAAGTGGTTGGGGCTTGCGGAAAAGGGGTTTAGGCCTTAATATAGTGTTCAAAGTGGGTTTTTTGGCCTTTTATGCAATTTTGTGACTGGGGAGAAAGTAATGATAGGCGGAGAATGGATTTTTAGGCCAAACAGAGGGGTTTCGAGTGGTTTAAAGGGGGCTGCTTAACAAAATTTTGACAGGGGGTTGATATGATCAACATTGGCTCCACCTGGGGATGACACGTTCATCCGTGGAGGTGTCGAGAACTCCGTAGACCACCTGATAATTTGATATGCGGACTTTTCTCTTCATCCCCTCTGCTTTTCACTTCATAATTTATTAGCACACACACCTTATTTAAACAAAAATAGAAACAGAAACTAATATATAGTATGGTACATCAGGCTCTCTCTACCTGAATCAGAATTGGAAGTAGGGCTTAAGGAATTGCCCATTCACAGGAGCATCAAGCGGGTCTCTTTGTAAATTCTCCAACCTGAAAGTGTTATTGCCTCCATGTTCCACAATTTTAAAGGGGCCAAACCAGAGAGGGTCGAATTTGCCATGTTTTCCTTTTTCAGCTCTTCGGATATCCCTTCTAAGCACTAAATCACCAATTTGAAATTTCCTATCCTTGGCATGATGGTCAAAAAGGTGTTTCATTTTCTCTTGATATTCGATTAACCTCTGATTCACCTGCCCCCTTGTTTCTTCTAACTCCACCAGTTGATTAATTCTTCTGATCATCTCGTCAGGCTCCTCTTGGATTTCTTGCATGAATCGAGCTATTGGTAAAGCCAGCTGCACAGGAAAAACTACTGCCCTTCCATATACCAATTCATATGGGGACTTCCCAGTTGCTCTCTTGCTGGTGATTCTATTAGCCCATAGAGAAAATTTCAATTGGGAATCTCAATTTTTCTGATTTTAATTTATAGTCTTCTTTAGGGCCCTCACCAGAGTTTTGTTCAAAGACTCTGCCAAGCCATTTCCTTGTGGATAATAAGTTGTAGAGTGACTTAGTGTGATATTATACTGCTGGCAGAAATTCATAAACTTTATAGATTTGAAGGCCTAGGCATTATCAGTCACTATCCTAGCAGGGCAGCCAAACCTGGATATAATATTTTCTTCCATAAATTTTATTATTACGGCATCTGTAGCATTCCTTGCAAGTATGGCTTCCACCCATTTAGTGAAATAATCTGTGGTTGTTAATATCCACTTATGCTGACCACTCGATGGAGGATGTATTTCACCTATAAAATCTATTCCCCACTACTGAAATGGTTCATTCACATGAACAGGAATCAAAGGCAAAGGGACCAACTTCTGTCTTTCTGCAAATCTTTGACACTTCTCACAAGCTATGACCCAGGTAAAGACATCTCCAAATATTTTAGGCCAGTAGAAACCAACCCTCAAGATTTTATGAGCTGTGGCCCTCCAGCTGTAATGACCTCCACAAATTCCTTCATGAAATTCAGTCATTATACTTTCTACTTCATCCTCTATGAGACACAAGAGCAGGATTCCTGAAGGGTCTCGCCAGTATAGCTGGCCATTAGCAACTATGTACTTCTGTGATTTCAACCTTAATGCCCTGTATTTAGCCTTATCACAACTTGGAGGGAAGCTGAGTGTGAGGAGATATTCCACTATTTCTTTGTACCAAGGGCTTGTGAGATACTTTATGTGTGCTTTCTGAATAGATTTCTCCACTCCTTGCTGCTCTTTTTCATTCTCAGACTCTTCACTTGTTATCATAGACAGATTGATACCCAGAGCCTGATAGTTTGATTCAGATAAAATTTTGGCTAGCCCCAGTCCTTTGATCAGTTTGGTAGGGCGGATGTCCAGATCATATTCCTGTATTTTGGCAATCCACCTCCCCCTTTTTCCTTCACTATCGCCCTGGATAAGAATATCCTTTACAGCAACTGTGGGCACAAATGCAGTGATGTGGGACTGCAAGAAATACATACGGAAGGCTTTGAGGGACTTTACCAGAGCATATGCCTACTTCTCCAATATGTTATATTTCGGTTCAGCATCACGAAGCACCTGACTGTTAAAGGCAATAGGCTGCTCATGCCCTTCCTCATTCTTCTGCAATAAAACTCTGGCTACTGTATGAGGTGATGAAAATGAAAAGAGCATAAATGGTTTGGCATAATCTGGCCCAGCTAGCACAGGAGCTTCTGCGAAAGCATTTTTTATCCTGGTGAATGCTTCTCATGATTCTTGTGACCACTTTACTCCATTTTTATTCTTGATAATGTCTGTTATATGCCTAACTATCTCAGCATAGTTAGGAATAAACCTTTCTAGGAAACTAATGCGCCCAAGGAATACCTGCACCTCTTTCTTATTTCTGGGGAAAGAAATACCATTTATAACCTCTACCCTCTTAGGGTCTATTTTCACCCCATATTTGGTCATAATATGTCCCAAAATCTTTCCTTCCTCTAATGCAAATAAATACTTTTGTGGGTTGAGAGAAAGACCATACCTTTTGCATTTTTCAAAAGTTCTGCGTAAATGCTCAATGTGTTCAGTATCATCTTTTGAAAACACAGTTATATCATCAAGGTAGACTACCATAAATTTATCTTGCTCCCCAACAAAAGCAATGTCCATGGCCCTTTGAAAAGTGGCCCATGCATTAATCAATCCAAACGGCATCCTGGCATACATAAATGCACCCCATGGTGTAGTGAAAGCAATCTTCTTCTGATCTTCTGGAAGTACAGCCACCTGGTTATAACCAGAGAATCCATCCATCATGGACATCCTAGAAGCTCCAACCACCTTCTGCAAGATGTGATCCATCTTAGGCAGTGGGTAATTATCCTTTAAGGATGCTCTGTTTAAATTTCTGAAATCAACACATAGCCTTATTTCTCCATTCTTCTTCCTTATAGGGACTAAGTTTGTCACCCATTCAGAGTACCTCAATGGCACAATTATTTTGGCCTTTAACAGCTTCTTAATCTCCTTCTCAATAGAGGGAAGCAACAGGGGATTTATCTGTCTGAGCTTCTGCTTATGAGGTTTTACATCTCCTTTCAGGGGAATTTTGTGCTACATAATACCGATATCAAAAGTTTTCAATTCCTGATAGGACCATGAAAACACATCTTTGTAGGACTGAAATAACTTCTGATATAGCTTTTTGTATTCTTCTGGGACTTTCTTGGACAATTTGGCAATGTTGGGGTCAGCATCAGTACCCAAATTCAGGTCTTCTACCTGATTTTCTTCTACCACTTTTCTTGGTTGCAGTGGGACATCATTCTTATCAAATAATCTTTCTAGAGGCACCATCCCTCTAGGTATAATGTTTCCCTTCAACTGCAACACTTTATTTCCTGCCATTTTCTCCTCACAATTTCTTTTTGAAATGTCCTCGGTCTCTCCCTCTTCTTCATCAATATCAATCTTCATATTGGAGAATTATCCTACTGTTTCCAGGAATCTCTTCATCTATTCTTCATCCTCAAATACCTTCCAGTGCTTGATGTTATCTGGGATTGATGGTCAGTAACGCACCTCAATTTCATATCTTAAGAGTGGGTTTTGAGGTGGGTGAAATGTACTAGCAGCTACAGCAAGGGAATCAACCATCCTATTTTGTTCTCGGGGCATGAAATGGATATTGAATGCCAAGAAGAAATTTTCTACAATGTCCCAAAATTCATTCCTATAAGCCCTTAGCCTAGGATGTTTGGTCTGACACTGATTCCTGACTTGTCTGACCACCAGTTAAGAATATCCCAGAAATTTTAAGCTTTGTATGTTCATATTCCTGGCTGTCTGCAATCCTAACAGAAGTGCTTCATATTCAGCCACATTATTAGTGGCTTCATATTCTAGCTTGAAAGACAATGGAACCCATCTTCCTGTAGGAGAAATCAATAATATTCCAGCCCCATTACCTTCCTTTGAATTTGCTCCATCAAAATGAAGTGTCCAGATTCCTGCTTCATGGCTCTCTGAGGGTTGTTCAGTCTTGATCTGGCAAAAGGAGGGTTCATGAGCATAATCTTGATCTTCTTCCAGCATCAAGCATGAGAAGTCTCTTTCTTTACTGTAGACCGGAGAATTAACTAAGTTGTCAGCCTTGGTCACCATCTTGAAAAATCTAGTCTCCCTGTACAATCTCCTCTCTTGGCCACCAAAAACTGGGATAGTGGCATATGTTAAATCCATCTTGAGTGATCCACCAATTTTTGTTCCCCAAGACCTTGACAGCAACATACCAAAACGAGCTGGGATGTCAGCCACCACGATGTCCATTACCACACTTTTTGTTGGGATTTGGGCCAAATTGACCACCAAATCCTTGATCATCCCCAAGCATTTAACTCTTTTGGAGTCAAATGAATAGAGGTCCTTGTATGGATGGCTGATTTGTAATCCTAGTTGTACCATGAATGACAGAGGTATTAGATTATGGGAAGCTCCAGAATCTAACAAACAATTATGTAATAGCAGGTCATGAATCACTAGAGACACATAAAAGGGAGGAGTAGAAGCATCTAATTCCTAAACATGTGGACCAAAGACAACCATGGGTATTTCTTCTTGAAGGTTGAGACTATCTAGGATGATTGGTGCTTCTGGAGGGAGCATAAATGAGGTGACTTGAGCTTGGTATGCTGGTTGCTTCAACAGTTCAGTCAAGGGAACTGGGATTTTGAATTTTTCAAGTTCCTTTTGCAAACTGAAAACTGGGGGGGATTTCTCTATTGCAACCTCTTTTGGCTCTTTATTTTTAGTTGGGGGTTTGACTTCCTTTGACACATACTTGGTATTAGGAGGAATGACTACTTTTGGAGCGGAAGGAATTTGATCATTAGACTGCAAAGGTTTGTTTATAGGGCCCTTACCTTTTTCTACGACTTTCTGCATTGTAGACTCCTTCTGAGAAGGTGCATCCTTCTGGGGTAGCTCTTCTTCTTGCTCTTGGGTACGAGTCCTTTTCCTAGAAGATCTGAGATCATATCTTCTATTGAAATGTGCTTGCATGAAATCATCAAATTGTTTACAATAATTATCAAATTCTGCTTCTTCTGTGTCTCTGGTCTTTTCTTCTTCTTGCAATGAGCACCCAGCTCCATCATTCCCTTGCAAAGGGCATTCTTCTCCATCACTATTTGAAAAGGAAATATTTTCATCCTCCAGTCCATAGGCAGTGTCTTCAGTAGAATCATCTATTGGACCTTTCAGGTACAATGGGTGTGGCACTTGATCATGTTGCTCCTTTGCTTCCCTTGGCAATATTTGCAGGGTGGTTTCCTATACTGAGGATTGTATCCTCTGTTTGGAGCATTCTGGAAATTCCTGAAAGCTGAATCCTTGGCCTCCAATTCAAGCTTACCCAGCTTATTAGTAAGGTTGCTAGTCTTTTTGTTCATTTCTTCGATTATGCTAGTACTGGAGTCTCTGTCTTGGCTAGAAGTAGACACCTCTTCTTTGCCCCTTCTTCTAGCATCTTGTTCAGATTTTCCTTTTGATTTACCAGTGGAGGCAAAGTTTTCTTCCAACTCTAGTGCATCTGCCTAAGCATCATCCAGAGTAGCAGGCTTTCTTTCTCTGAGAGAGAAACCAAATTCTGAATCAAAGGCTGCTACAAAAACAACTTTAGCAGCAGTTTGATGGGGTTTCATATCAGTAGGGAGATTTAGATACAATTTATTAAATCTCTTGATAAATTCTAACACTCCTTCATTGTGTCTTTTCTTTAGTGTATTGAACTCAATGAGACAATTTCCATGATATTTCTTCTCTCCCCATTTCATGAGAAAAGTGTCTTTCATGTTATCCCAAGTGGTAATAGAACGGCCAGCCAATGTCTTAAACCATTTTCGAGCTTCACCATCTAGAGATTGCACAAACAGTCTTAAGACCACATCTAAACGTTCAACATTAAAGTTCTTTGCAAAGGAGCAGAAAGTCTCAAGATGTTTTTGAGCATCAATCTCGTTTTCCCCATTGAATCTGGGCAAGATCTTCAGATAATCCTAGGGCATATCATTCAACACTTGGGGTAATGCCAGGGGAGCATATTTATTCATCAAGAAGGCTGGAACATTGGCCATTGGAGGAGGTGGAGGTAGTGCAATATTTTGATGAGTAAGAGGAGGATGAGGAGGTGGAAGTGGGGTATGAATAATAATAGGAATATACTCAACTGCAGCTTGACGGGTTGAGGGGAACAATGGTCTGTTAACAGCAGATACTTCGGTGACTTTCTTGACCTCTTCGACCTCAGGAGTAAGATGAAGACTGTCTTTAAATTGGACACCTCCTCGGGGTGGACTATCTGAATAGTAATCGGTGTCTCCGACAGTGGAGTTAGGAACTTGCAATTGAGAATATTGAGATGAGAAGAACGGAAAGTCTTCTTGAGAGAATTCGGGAATCTCAAAATGGACTGATTTTCTTTCCCTCCAATTTCTTCTATGTATGATCTTTTCAGGGTCAGACGCTGAAGGTGTCTTTGGCTTAGACGTATCTGACCTTAGGTGTGGCTTACGAGGAGCCAGGACTGCAAATAGATATATCAAATAAACAAACGTGGAGTCACCAAGGTGAGGGATCTACAACTCTCAACTCTCCATACTCACCTACTTGAAGAGTGAATTAGATTTTTTCGAGGCCCAGGGATTTTAAAATTTCTTAACTTCGTCCCCAGAAACGACGCCAAAAAGATGTTGTCACTCCTAGAGACAACCTAGAGTTGTGATAGACCAGTGTCTAGGACACTTAATATAGCAAGGCGCATATGGTATAACAGGTAGAGTTATCAATTAAAAGCTCTCATGCTATCTCTTGTAAAAAAAGGAATATTAATTTGAATGGGACCGAGACCTTCAGAAACTGATACAGAGATAGGAATGTCACAGATACAACATGAAAAAATCCAATGTAAAAGCAACAGACAATTCAGAGACAGCTTACTGCAAAGAGGGCCGATTCAGAAATACATCACAGAAATAAGTTATCAGAAAGTGTATATGGTGAATGAAATATTGAGGAGATATTAGCTAACATTGAGCTGGTAACCAGATATACAATACCACCATGCATGGGCTTACCAATCTAAGAATCCATACATAACAATAGAATTTTAAAAGCACCCTCCCAAAGAAACTAATATAGCAGAAGTATGGTTTAGCTGAATAATGGAACAGAATATCATGCATGAGCCATATTTAAAGCGCTTGATCGATCCGAGCATGGGCATCAACTAGGATGAATCCATACCAAAAATCAGTGAGCCACTCACATTCCAAAACATGATACAGGAAGCATGGATGAAATGAAATGATCTATTAAAATAACACATAAGAGAAAGTTACAGAATGTGAAATACCAAAGACCAGAATCCTCTTTAACAGATGGAACTCCTCCTCACTGAGACCCTATGGGCTCTGAGCCTTCATACAAAAGTTCTACAAAATGTATACAAAAAGCCTTTCACTGCATAATTTTCTGATAAAATCCAGAACCCTTACAATGTCTTTCTTCACAGTTTTTATAGCTGAACGAAGAGCAGTGGTGGTAGGTGGAAAACTAAATGAAAAATTAAAACCCAGAAGAGCCAGAGGGCCGAAGCCCATTCTGTTTAAATTTTCCACATTTATCTCTAGTACCTTTTGGGATGAAAGAGTGATCTTCCTTCGCTTCCATTTACTCCAGGTATGTCTCTGCTGTACCTAGCTGCAGTGCTCTGTAGTACTTTTGGTGAATGAACAAGAAAGTGAAATAACAATACAAAAGCCAACCATACTTCATAACAAATGCTCTTGACAACTTCGGACTGTGATCAGGGCAGAAATTTCTTCAGGAACATGGTAAAATATGGAAACAGTATGGGCGCTTTGTTTTTTAAAACAAATCTGCCGATATGGGACCCCGATAATTTTTTATTTCTGTGTGTTGAGCCTTCCGTGCGTTTCATGATGCCTTTGACTGGTACCCTACCTATAAATTACTGAGTTAAGGCTCAAAATATTCTATTGTGTGCCCTGAATTCTCTACTACCCACTGATACTCTTTCCCGCTTCCACGTTTGCCTTCTGACTGCGAAATCTAAGCTTTAATGGCTCTGTAGAGGGCGAACAGAGTTTAAACTCTGTTTCCTTTAATGCAAACCCCTTTCTATGTCTTCTCTGTAATTGTACTGAGACTCTGAATCATGGCGGTCTTCCACCGCTCGTACTCTGCAAAAACACGCAACTTGGTTATGAAATCCATGCAAATGGAAGACTGGTTATGGGGGCAGAAGAAATGATAGTGTAGCGGTGGTGAAACAGTGGTTTATGTAAACTAACAGTGGGAAACATAATGATATGGTGTAAACAGTGAACAATAGGGTTTGACTGGAAAATGCATATGGACCATTCAATCTAGGTCTGGAGGCGTAGATTGACGGCGGAGATTAAACAGTGGAATGATATATGAACATTGGCGGAATTCATATAAAACGTTAGATTTTAATGCAAAACACGAAACTTTGGACTATGGAGGAAATACATAGGAATTGCATGAAATGTAATGAAATGGACGTGTGAGGTGGGACCTATATGGAATCGCAATCGAAAGCCGGAGCGGGAGTAATCGCAGTTGCAAGTGAGGGGATGTGCGATGCGATCAATCGTATCGCAAAGATTTGCGACGGACCGATCAGGAGGCTACACATGAATGCTGCGATTGCGATCTTGTGATCGCGATGGTCAGAGGGGAGTTCGATCGGGGGTCGGGAGTTGGACATGTGATGTGATGGGGGAGGAACCTGCGACCAATCGCATCGCAAACATTTGCGATCATCCGATAGCAAAACATAACATAAACACTGCGATTACAATGGTTGCGATTAGCGCCTTAAGGATCAGCGCTCAGTTTCAGGCTAAGGGAATATGTGGGGAAGTGGTTGGGGCTTGTGGAAAAGGGGTTTAGGCCTTAATATAATGTTTAAAGTGGGTTTTTTGGCCTTTTATGCAAATTTGTGACTGGGGAGAAAGTAACGATAGGTGGAAAATGGATTTTTAGGCCAAACAGAGGGGTTTCGAGTGGTTTAAAGGGGGCTGCTTAACAAAATTTTGACAGGGGGCTGATATGATCAACACCATCGATGTTGCCAGAGAGACCAATGATCAAATCATTATATATCTTGTTTTCGAAGCAAATGTCTCTTCATAATCGATGCCTTCTTGTTGAGATAATTCTCTAGCCACAAATATTGCTTTATACTTATCGATACTTCCATCTGCCACATGTTTGATCTTGTAGATCCATTTGGAATTTAACACAAATTTTTCTTCAGGCCTAGGTACGATCACCCAAAATCCATTCTTCATTATAGATTGATACTCTTCATTCATGGCATCCTTCCATTCTTGATGATTGACAACTTCTTCAAAAGTGGATGGTTCTGATTCTATTAATTTTGTCATGTATGTTTCCAGCATACCCAGAATATATCTTAGGTTTCTTGCTTTCCCTAAATGAGCCTTTCTCTACCCCATGACCTTTTTCACCAGATAGTGTATATTTCAGCCAATTTGGTGTCTTTCATGATTCAGGGAGGAGCACAGGTTGAATGGGTTCACTGGGACCCTCATCTTCATGATGATATTCTTCTTCTTCCCTGTTAACTTCCTCTTCAAATACTGGAAATTATTCATCATCAGAGTCCATGGGAAGTTCCATATATTTCTTGAAAGTGATACTCTCATCAAATATGACATCTCAAATTACTTCTATATGGTGTCCTTACTTTATGTATATTCTATAGGCCTTAGAGAATTGCTGCAACCAGAAAATGTTCTTCTCATGCTTGATGGATCCAACTTCTTTCTTTTGTCCTTTGGTACATGAATATATATGGGACAACCAAAGATACATAGATGGTATGTAGTTGGTTTCTTCCAAGTGAATACTTCTTCGAGAGTCTTATTGTCTAATTATGTGTGGGGAATTCTATTTTGAATATATATCGTTGTCTTCATAGATTCTCCCCATAGGAATTTTAGTCGATCTTGATCATGTAACATCACCTTTACACTTTCTTCAGTGGCTTGGTTCTTACGTTCTACAAATCCATTTTAATCGGGATTATATGGGACTATAAACACCCTCTTAATCCTAGAATCATTACAGAATTTTATAATCTCCTTGAATGTATACTCTCATCCATTATCAAATCTAAGTATTTTTATTCTTCTTTCTGTAAGGTTCTCCACTTCAGCTTTGAATTCTTAAAATTTTGTAAATAGTTCATTCTTGGTTTTCATTAAGTAAACCCAGGGCTTCATTTAATGATCATCTATAAATGTGTCATAATATATATGACCTCCAAGTGATTTAGGAGTCATAGGGAAACATACATCAGAGTGAATGAGATCCAATATTTCTTTTGATTGTGATGCACTACTTCCAAATGGTCTCTGGTATTCTTACCCAATGAAAATCCCTTACATACTCCTTCATGATCTTATTTCAACTTAGGTATTCCATATACTATGGAATTTAGAGATGGGAGGATATTGAAATGAAGATGACAAAATATTATATGCCATAGTTCACATGGGATAATTTCAATGTGAACCAAGGCTTGAGCTAGATGAGATATCAGTCTTCCTTCTCGAATACCAATTACTCTAGAATTTTATATAATTGAGTCTTTAATTCATAAAAAAAAATTTCCATCAATGAAATATAATTTATCACCCTTTTATTCTAGACTTGAAATGGAAAGTAAGTTCTTATGCAAACCTGGAACAAATATAATTTTTTTGGGGTGATCGTTTCATCCATTCTCCAGCTCTATAGAGGTTGATCAAATACCTCTTACGAGATAGATTTTTTTATCTCCAAGTTCTACTGAATAAGAAAAATTTTCCTTAGATAAAGTATTCAATTGTATGTTATGACCTTTCATGTGTCTAGATGCACCACTATCAATTGCCCAAATTCTCTCGTCTTGGAATGTGACAATGTGTGTCGAAAAGAGACCTTCATACTTTTCCTCGATTACTTATTTCTTTATGGAGAATAAGAGACTCCATTCTTCCTTGATGCCTTTCTTTAGATATATTTATACCTTTAAAAATTCCTTGATGAAATTCTTTAATGAAGAGGAGGTCTTCATGATGCCCTTAGCAAACCTTAGCTCTGATACCATGTTGAGAATTCAATAGGGAAATGATTACGATTAATTCTCTTTATTTGATAACTTCTTGTGGTTCCTTTTTACTTATTATATTTGTTCGTTATTATTATATGTGTGAAGCATCAAACATCTACAAAAAACAATAATAATAATGAAACAATATATAGGATGCAAACCAAGGCCAAAACCTCTCCTCTTGAGAGGAAAACCCTTAAATCTCTTCTCTTCCTTATAGATTATTCTATTGATGAATTCCATGACCTTAATATTGAGAACAAAACCCTACAATACCAAGACCAACCTCTTTTTATGGTGTGCCAACTTCGATCTAGTCAAATCTAGTCAAATATCTTCCAGTAGCACCTTCTCGACCTCTTGCTACAAGATTTTCGGCCTCCTATTGCAGATATAAAATTTCGCCCCCCCTATAACTGTTGCTGCCACACATGGGTACTTCGATATTATTCTAGAGCCCTCCTATTACCTTTGCATTCCTTTTCTTGAATCATGGAGCTTGAGAGTGACCCATGGTGACCTTTGCTTGACCTCTTTTCCTTCCTTTCTCCAAGATCGAACTTGTAAATGGATGCCCTAGGTCTGCTGCAGAAACCCTAGTCCTCTTTAGCATGTGAGAGAGAGAATTATCCCAAAAAAAATCTCCTTTGTCTTTCTTCTTCTTCGTTGCCTTATCCTTACTCATTCTTTGCCGGAATGAGTGAGGAGTGAGTGTGTCTCAAGGAGAATGAGTTATCCTCTATATATAGGCTCTTCAAGGTGGATGTGGCTCTTCCTTTCAGGCTAACTTTCCAGCTGCAAGAATGACTTGGTATTGGAGGGATTTCTAACACTTTTAAACAAAAAATATTTTTCTTTACAAGTTACAATGTGCCTAGTGGGATCTTAAACTTATGACAATGATTCTTTTTACTTCTTGATCAAGGAAAAACCCTAGAAACGCTCAATGGGCGCTTGAACTATAAAACAAAAGACCTTGAACATGAAACACATGATCTAAAATAACATTAATAATTTTCCTTTCATTTTATAATTTACAAGAATAAAACATACGTTTCATAATTATGAAGACCAAACCTAGTTACACATTTTTAAACAGGGGCTTCACACCTGTCAATTGTAGCACAAATACTGACATAAGTATCTCTGTTACACACTCTTTCAAGATTTCCTACTTCCCTGAAACCTCTCAGTGAATATTTGTGCTAGACGGAAGGCATGAAAAATATTTCTCCATTTTCCAACCCCAATTTGACGTCACACTTTCTGTTAGTATGTGCCCAAACAAAAGGAACATGCCTTGTAAATTTCATACTAACATTGTGATGCCATCACTCCACCATGTAGCATCCTCTAAGGGTGTCATGTGTCATCCAAAACTGACCCCCTTGGCCATCTGACATATTAGCGTCTACAGGGGTTTACAAGTCCCTCACATCATGAGAATAGTCATACAAACATCTCATTGCAAATATATAGGAACACATATTCCTCGTTAAAAGTGTTGATATTCCCATAATCATATAACAACATTAATTATCATTCAAGTGGAATAGGTATACATAGAAATACATGTAAGAAACTTGTCTTATTAATTGAATGATTGGGAAATGAGAGAGGGACTTCAATTCTCCTCTCAAGCATAGGCCAACTGCACTGCCATTATTTTTTGCAGTTAACCACCCTTGATCTAGACTCAGAGCCTGAGGAATGAAGTGTTGAAGGGGAATGTATACGAACCAGTCAATAAAACCACCCAAGAATTTAGAGAACACTGTGGTTACACCTTCTTAACCCAGTAGAAGTCCAGAACTCAGTGTCTCCTCTTGTAAAACAACACCATAGGAATAAAAAACACATAATGGTTCCACCTGGAATCCAAGTAGGATTTCTCAAGCCCACTATGGCCTCACTTGTTCAACCCTTGTTCTTCCTTGTGTGCATGTGCTCCATTCTCTTTTGGGTATCCATTGTGTTCCTGATCATATGCTCTATATAAAGCCTACTCATAATCCATCCTCTTGCATATCTCCTCCCCTCTTGTGTCTTTTCATATTTTTTTGTGTCCCCCCATTGTAAATTCTTTTTTCCTTTTTTGACGTACTTTTTTATTGCATGTTGGACAGAGCCAACATGGATCTTCCTCTTTCTCAGGTGCCCATATTCTATTTTTAATGTATGTACATCTTGATTTTAATTCAACGGTGGAAATTAAATGCGAGTTCTAAGTTTGGTTTTTTCCCCAAGCAACTCCCAAGTAACTTCTCCCCCCAATATTTGAATCTGCGTCCGTCCTTAGCCCAATCATTTTATATTTTTCATTATTATTTACAATGACAGTAATAACAAAAGAAAATTTACATAAGGGGGAAACCAAAAGGGTTGTTACATACCCCACCCCATTAGAGTAACACCATCCTTGGTCTTCTATACCCAAACATAGAATTTTACAACGAGATTTATATACACAACTCTTTTACAATCACAATATCTTACCTAACAAAAAAAAAAGGATATGATACCCTCACATGATCAACCATTTCCCAGGTGACTTCATTTGGTCCAAAATGCTTTCTTTGTGCCTTGAATTACTCAATGACTTGATTCTAGAGCACGCTCCACCTCCAATATACATCCATGCCATCCATTATGCTCAATTATCCTTCATGTAACAAATTAAAATCATTACTTCCTAAGAAACACCCAATGCATCTCTAATACCATTGAATATGCACATGATTATGTGAAAACTAGTTCAATTTCCAAGTTTCAACATCCCCTTCTCTACTTCATCAATCCCTTGGGACATCAATTTCATGTTTTGCATAGTCACTCACCTTCCAGGTAAAGGCATACCCTTATGTACTTCCTCAGTCCCTCGGGTGATCCATCCATTGCTAAGGTTTCCTCGCACATGAAGAATTTTCTCAACCAAGGTATCCCTCTGCCTTGATTTAATAACGCAAATCATGTGTCATGGAATACTTCATCGTCATTAGTGTATATCATAGGGTTCTAATGTCATTGAAATGACACAATTCCTAAATTATTCAGCTCCATTATGCTATTGTAGCACATGTTGATATTATTGAGATGATATTGTCTGCTTTGTAGTCAACCTCATATACTTGTGCTGAATAATTTAATAGTTCCCCTACATAAAGAGCACATGATTCTTATGAGATTTCCTTGTAAATTTTTTTAATCAATTCAAAACCTACTTTCATTAGTAGGTTTATTCTTAAGGTTAACCATACAAATTTTAAATCAATTCAAATCCATTGGAGAACTTCTGAGGTCTAAAATGGGCCTCCTAAGAAAAATGTACAACCAAGATAAAATTTATAAGATCCAATATGATTCAAGATGATGATGTCAACCATGGGAGATGATTCCCCATTTTTGGGGTAAAAAAAGTAAAAAGATTAAAAATTAATAAAATAATAAAACTATTTTCTCAACTTTTATTTTGAACTTATCTCCCTAAGGTTTTACTCACATTTCGAGTGGGAGTACTCATCGGATGAAAAATTTAATTCCTCATCTAAGGAGTACCCATGTTGCATACTTTTGATGGACCCTGCTATGTGATAAATGAGAAATACATGGAAAAAACGTGATTGCAAAAACGTGATTTTTCAAAACATGATTTTTCATGGAAAAAACGTGATTTTTCATGTAGCAAGGTCCATCAAAAGTATGCAATATGGGTACTCCTTGGACGAGGAATCAAATTATACATCCAATGAGTGTTCCCACTTGAAATTTGAGTAAACCCATAAGGATATAAGTTGAAAATACGAGTTGAAAAAGTATTTTTTTCTTTTTTCCCTCTAAAATTCTATGATGTAATCTAATCTTATTTTATTATTTCCACTATTATTTTATAATTTCCTTAGGAGGCCCATTTTAGACCTCAAAATTCCCCTAATGATTCTTGTGTTGAAAAATTTAATAGTTTCCCTACATAAAGAGCACATGAGTCTTACGAGATTTCCTTGTAAAATTTTCAAATCAATTCAAAGCCTACTTTCATTAGTAGGTTTATTCATGAGGTTAACCATACAAGTTTTAAATCAATTAAAATAATAACTTCAAAATATATATATATTTTTCAAACTAGTAATTAATAGTTATCTCTTTAGTTATTGTTTGCTTCCTTGACTCTGAAAGCACTGAGTAGTTTTTCAGACTTGGCAAGCCCTCAGTGGTGTGTATGCTCCATAGGTCCACACATTCCTTAGCTCCATTTTTAAGTTCAAATCCACACAATCCATTGCTAGGAATTGCAAGAATCCATAATACGTCTCCACTTGTTGCGCACTACAAGAATCTAGAGCACCTCTCCACATGTTTTTCACTAATGAGTCAAATTATCCATACAGTCTCTAGCAAGATATTTCTTTAAATCTAGCTCATAGGCATCCAAAGTAAGTCTCCACCTACTAATCACAACATGAATCCATAACACTTCTCCACCTGATGATATATTTCTCCACCTAGTCTTTTCGTATAACTCCCAACTGGCTTCCTCATGCTCACATCCCAATGACCATGGACATATTTCTTCTCCCATTATTTACTTACCTATCCAGGCCCAACTAACCCCTCATGTTGGGTATTCTACTTGTCCCAAGGATTTCCTGTATGGGCCCCCATCAACTACTCACTTATCTAGGCCCAAGAAACCACCCATCTAGGTATTCTTCCTATCCCAAGAATTTCCTATATGCCCCCCCCCATCAACTATTCACCTATACAATCTTAGGTAATCACTAGTCTAGGCAGGATACCTGTCCCAAGGATTCCTCGCAATGGGTAGTCATTAGAGTCTTACATCCAAGTAGCCATTTGTCATGCTCTAATGATTTGTGCATGGAGTCATCTGGAAAAATACCCATCTAGCGTACTCCGTTGCACTACTCCTGGAGTCTTATAGTCAAATACCTAGGTATGACTTTCTACCATGAGATAAAAATAGTGTCACATGATGCAATACCTTCCTGGAAATATTCTTCTGGAGCTCCCAACTCCATCATGCCACTTGTGTCACAACACTTAGATTTCCATAATACACACTCAAAATTTTCAATCTAGAAATTTTAATTTGCCAAGCTTTTCTTCATTCAGAAGCTTGATCTCATCTCATACACATGAGATCTCTAGTCATGTCGTTGGGCTCTTTTGCAGGTAGTGTTATTTATCATGGAAATTTTGATCCTCCACCCCATTCAACACCTTGCCTACAAATTGATTTTGTTTTTTTTTTAATCAGCCAATACGTGTTAGTGTTTATATACATATACATGCAATCTTATTATTGCATAAATTCATAACAACCTAAAATGACTTCATAATTATTATACACATAATAATTCTATAACTCCAACTATATTGAAATAAATTAAAATGATAGTGTCCTCACATTGTACATGTGCATATCATTTATTCCAATAATTTCATAATGCAATTAAATATTTATCTCAACAAACCAATGAGTAAAACATGAGGAATACATATTTTAAGTTCATTAGCATTTTAATTCTCCATTTCAATCAATAGGAATTGCAAAATTATTTCTTCTCCCACACCCAACAAACCAACCAAGACCAAACAACAAAAGGTAAGTATAAATAATGAAAGAAAATAAAACCACTATTGGAATCACAATTTTCATTATACCAAAACCTGCAGGCATTAGTCTCTGCTACAATCGCCAGAGTTAGGATCCACGAGAGGTGGTTAGTCCATGTTGCGAAACACATAGAGTGTGCTGATCCCAATGTCCAAAAATATCCCCCAATGTGAGCCGGGTGAATTTTGAACTCAAGACGTGTATCCCTGATACCATTATTTGCTATCTCCTTTCACCGCAAGAATCGATTCTGTGGATCGCCCATTGTAACAAGGACTACCATAGGCCCGAGAAAAACCCCTCGGTAGCAAAGGCGTCCCTTGAAGCCGAAACTGCTTTGATACCAAATGTAGGTTTTAAACCAATACAAAAATTACTTGTAAACGAATTATTCAAATGACAAAATATACAATGGCGAGAACATAAAAAAATATACATAGAGATATTCCCTTGGATCCCAAAACTAGGACAACCAGGTCAATTGTTCATTCATTCCTTTCAATATATATATATATATATATATATATATATATATATATATATATATATATATATATATATATATATATGTCGAAGCATTCATAAACCTCAATACACTAACCCTGGATTAGAACATAAATGTAGTTCTCTTTACCAGTTCTACAAAATACGAAGGGAAAAAAATGATCATGCCCAAAACCATGTGCGAAACCCCTGCACAATGTCCGGGGTAGCGCCAAGAGAAATTTTTTTATGTGGACCCAATAATAGTTGGGTGGACCTACCCATGGTTTTTTGCATGGGTTTTGCACATGGATTTTGGCATGCTGGTTTTCTTCCCATGGCATTTTTTAGATCTGGTCAAGGGAACTACGATTATGCCCTAATCCAGGGTTAGTGGATTGGGGTTTATGAAAACTTCAACATGTATATATATGTATTTTAACATTTAAAAGAATGGATGAAAAATCAATCTGGTAGTCTTGGTTTTGGGATCCAGGGGAAAATATTTGTGTATATTCGTTTTTTGTTCTCTCCATTGTATATTTTTTCGTTTGAAGAATTTTTTTGTGGGTAACTTCTATATAGGGTTAGAACCTACAACCAAAAAATAAATACGTGAAAAAATATAAAGCAACATGGCCATGCTCAAAATAAATAAACAAAACAATAAGGATTTTTTTAACTAGCCATGCTAACACCTACCATGTTGATCTGATACATGCCGACCTGTTGTTGTTCCACATTTAAAACTCATGTCAGCCACATATTCTAGGAATTAAAAAGGTGCATATCAGAATTTTTATAACCACATTATCACTAAGTTTGGAATCAAGATTTTTACCAAGGCTAATAGCCAAAATAAATGCAAGCTTAAAATTCAGTTAGAAAATAACTAACATATCAGAATATGCCATTCCTATCATTGCAAAATTCAGATATCAATACATATATGCATACAAAATATAGTTTGCAACCACCACTTAGTTGCACACAAAAAGCAATCACTAGAAAACACCAAACTCTATATCATAGTTCTCTATTTTTGTCTCCAAAGGTCTAGTGTAGAACCTTCAATTTTCATTTCATCTATTCTTGAGCCCATTCAATACAAGTGTTGAACCTAGATGCTCTAATACCACTCTATAATGGTCCCTCCCACCTCCTTATATGGAACTAACCCAACGTCCATGGTTGTCACAATTTTTTTTTATTTCCAAATTTTTCAAAATCCAAAATAAATGCCACAATTTTGTTCGGTTCATCAAGATCTTTCTGATGATACAAATTTTATCTTAATATGATGCCTAGATCAAAATGTATACCCCTTTAGAGTTTATTCATGTAATCACTGCCACATAGGCAAGAATTTTCCATGTGGAATCCACGTGGCATCCATGTGGCACCTACGTGGTAAACCCACCTCACCCAGGTGGTCCCACGTCACTCTGAGCACCAATGTGGCCAAGGTTAAGTCCACACGAAACCTGCCACATCACTAAACCCATCAGCCCCAAAATTCTAACCCTTAGCATGTTATATCATTATTTTTTATTATATTCGAGTTATATTAAGCCATCTAGGGTTAAACCCATCACTAATTTCTTGTCGATGTGACCTGGGCATATAATATTGACAACCCATATTAAGTGCAGGGATTCCCTACCTTCTGACAACTAATGGGGTGGGGGGGGGGGTGTTTGCACTTTGTCGCTTATGTGACTAAACAACAAACATCTCCCACTGTAACAACCTTGGTGAAAAATCCATGTAATAAAATTTAATATATGCAAAAATAATAACCACGGTTGATGGGACATGTATTCCAAGCTGAATGTTGGGAAAAAACATCCTAGTGGGTGTAAATTTGGTTTATTATGGCTAAGGATTTGGAAAGCCAAAATGGCATATTTGACACAATTATTTATGAAAATAATGTAAATTAGGAGAAAAGGGAGATGAAAGGTCACATGTTGCATGTGAGGAGGGAAATGAAGGAAAATAATGGAAAATGAAGAAAATAGAGGCCGCTTCTATAAAAAGGCTTCTGTGGATCAGTTGGAAAGATTTTGCTCACATTTTTGGAGCTCTCTCATTATTCTTTCTCTCTCTCTCACACTCACTCTTGGAAACTTAGATTTTTCTTGGAGCACTTTAGAATTTGACCAAGAAAGGCAAGAAAGCAAGAAGAAGGAGGAAACAAGCAAGGAGTAGGAATAGAGCAACTACAACAATATTCTTGGTAGGTATGGATTTGCATATGTATTTTCCTTGATAGATATGAAATGCATGGTATTGCATGTGGTTCTTGGTTGTCTTGGCATGGGTTTTTTCTAGGTGTGACAGTATATTCATCCTAGTCTTGCCATTTTCTGATAGCCATGGTGTTGTGGATTTCTCATGTCTGGTTTAGCTAGATAACTGGATGGATTTGAAGTTGAGTGAGGTGGATCTACGAATGATTATGGAATCAGTTCATGTGTTGCCTTGGTTTAGGGTCTAGTGATCTAGGCTTGTATTGCGGTAAATCCCGAGAGGTTTTTTTCTCTCTGTTGGGCCTAGTAGTCTCAAGATGAGATGTATAGTAAAACCTGGAGAGTATGTCTCAGTTTAGGGCCCAGTGACCCCTGATTCAGACTGTGGGTTGCAATAAGTACTGAGATACTAGGAGATAGGAAAATTCCTCATGGTTTAGGCAGAGATAGTCTGGTGATATCCATGCTTGTGTTGACCTAGTGATTGGGTGCAGATCCTGGTAAAGTTTGTTATGAAATTTTTATTGTGTTGGCCTAGTGATATGATATGGATCACGATAAAGCTTGATTTCTATTGATGATGATGACGTGGTTTAGCCTCCAGATTTCCTGGTTGGTTCTTCTAGTTGAGTCCCATAACAATGCTTGGAATATGGCACAAGGGTGATTGGATGAAGAGATATTTGAATCAGCCAATATATGGTTGGGTGGAACATGGAAGTCCCATCTCCGGTTGGTTTTTCCACTCATTAATGAGAAGCTCATACTTTTGGTATTTGATGTATATTTTCATTGGTTATTATGTGGATTATATTGTTTTTGTATCCATGGTATTTATCTTGTTATTATTTTTGTTATAAGTGTTACACAAAATTTTGTCACTGTCCCTAAACTCCCTATTCCCAAATCGAGGAGGACCATAAACAGTGGCCTCTGTGTCTCTTTTCCATCATGAAAATATGCCATTGCATCCCTTTCAATCTGAAGGACCAAATATATGTTTATCATTCCTAGAGTAGCTCGTTTAAAACCTTTCTTTTCAGAGCAGCGTGACCTCTCTGATTCTCACCATCGCTGATGACCCATCCTAAGCTTGTGAGACTCAGAGATAGGTTATATCTATATATGCATGTTGTACTTGTATGCTTCTTGTTTTTTCTTGGTCACTTGTGTAGGTAATTGAACGTTGGTAGCAACAGAGATCAAGCTCTGGAAAAGCGAAGGATCAAGGAGCTTCGACGAAGAACAACATCACAACATCAGATTGAGGTAGGCCATCTTTCTCTATCTATGTTTCATTTATGATCTAAGAAAATAGGTGTTAGCATGTTTCCATTGTTGCTAAACCCACTCTAGGGCTAGAGGGATCGTCTCTTTCCGCAGAGAGGATTTACCTATACAACAATTTTGCGACTCCACTAGGAAGTCATTACCTTTAATATATTTTCCCTCTTTCAGTTTTTTTGTTTTTCGTCCATCTTTTATTGAATACTCCTCTCTCCTTTGTTTCTGGATTTTCGACTGCTTACAGTCATTGATCCTTATTATGAAGTGATAAGTCTGACTTAATTTGGTCAAAACCTTTTTATTTTGGTCATTTTCCTTGATCAACATTGTTATTGATTTGACAGACGCACTGATCAGCGCTAAATATTTTAACACGGTCGCGGTTTTTCCCTTCCAGTGCGAGGTGCAGCCTCACATGCGCACTAATTCCCGTGTGATTGATTTTAGGGTTTCCTTTCATTGAGTTCTAGTGTGTCTTACCCTTCCATATTCTTTTCTCTACTCAATTTTCTCTTATCATATTCTACTCTGTGAATTGATTGTCTCATTCACCTTATTTTTGGTCTTCTTTCTTTCGAATTGTGCATCCTTTTCATCCTAGGATTTCTGGGTGTTTTGAGTAATTTCATTGGTTGCATGCTTTGTTGGGCTCCAGACCTGTTTTTGGGTCAGTTTTTTCGTCTATCTCTAACCTTTTGATTTGGTTGTTTTTGTTTTTTGGTTGGTTTATGAGGTTAGGGTTTTCAAGTTTCCACCTCGTGTGTAGTTTATTCTCTCTTTTTCGTCACGAGCATAGATCACATTGCTTGTTTACAAGTGAAAGATATTTCTTTGTGTGTTAGTCTGTGTGAAAAGCGAAGAGTATTTGTTTTGAGCAAGTGATTCATAATATCTCGTTATTGGTTCAAATTTTTAAGTTTTGTGGCATTTCGAGGAATTCATTTGGGATACTCAAAAAAAGTGTTTGTGTTCTTCCTTTTTGTGTCTTTTTTCATTTTTCCCATACAAAGAAAATTAATTTTGCATTCATCTCAAAATCCGTGTTTCGTTGAAAGTGCATTAGATAAGTTTCATTAAGAAATCATTTTTGAGATTTACCATTGAACCTAGACTATGTTGTTTAATGATTGAAAGCTAGAAGTGCATTGCTTGCATTCTTATTCATCAAAATAAAAAGAAATTGTGCATGGATTAGAAATGCATATTTAAAAAAAAAATGCATAGATTACATTGCGTAGTTTACATTTTTCAATATTTTGTTTTTAATTTGGATAATGTGAGTGGTCTAGTTCGAAAATTTTCATTTTCTACATTGTTTATTGTTGCATCACTGTTTGAAACTCTTCCTTAAACTAGATAGCGTTAATCGAATTGAAATAATTGTTTTCTCATATTAGCTGCATTATAGTTGTTCATGTAACAATCATTTTGAGCCTTGAAATTGAAAATTTAATCAAGATCAACTTTAAAAAGAGCCTCGATTAACCTAAGGAGGATTTGAAACCTAACGCAAAACATTTTGAGGTCTAGGCTAGCGACAATTTCCAACGTCTTTAAATGTAGGAGTTGTCGCTAACAATCTGTGTTACAATCCGGGGGTGATATCCCGTCCCACTTATGGAAGTATATTGATGTATGATAATTATATTTGGGGCACTCTCATCGAACGATTACGCATTAGACAACGCTACTACAGACTTGGACTCCCATGTACCGTCACTTATATTTTGGGAGACACCACTAGGTTGCAAACCTACCATAGGTAACCGAGTCTACCGCCTTGTAGATGTGATACGAGAGATTGGTTTTTGTACATTAAGTCATCGGTAAATTTATTTGCTAAGGTGTATATTTCAGTTCACGGATACTTGGTAAACCCTCTTGCCTTGTTTACCCCTTTTTGGTTTACTTTGTGTTTAATTTCTAAAATTTATTATCCACGATAAAATTTCACCTGTGCTCATCTCCTTAGCTAATATTAGGTTGAGATTAATGGAAAAAATTCCTGAGTTTACCAACCAAGGAGTCCCCTCAGATGAGAATCCTATTCCTTTTCCTTCTTTTGGAAATGTTGGAGCTCCTTATATGACAACGTTGCCCCTCCCGGGATTAACCATTGGTTTGTCGGTTTGGTTATTTTCAACCCTCGTGGTTTCGAACGTCCAAACTGCTTCCCAAACAAGTTCTCCTCTACCTAAACCATGTCAACCCCATGTTGATATTAAGGTTGATCACTCACATTCGTCACCTATTTCTTCACCTCATTATTCCTCTTTGCCTGGTGAAATTCTGGATTCTAGTAACTAGGTGGCTAAGAAGAAGAAGAAGAAGGAAAACAAGCAAGGGGGAAAACCAATAGTAATCACTACCAATGCGACTGATATTGAAAAACATCCCACTTTATCTCGCAAAGTGAAATTTCCTTGCAAGCTATGCGAGGGTGACTACCTTCTTAGAAATTGTCCTGTTATTCCCAAGGTGTTATAAGTGTTGTCCGTTGGCCCGATTCATCCTTCGTCATCAATGTCTGGATATCATGTTGATGATGAAACTTCAGCTAGAGATAATAAGACTTGTAAGAAACAGGGTAAGATCAAATTTCTATGTAGGTTATGTGAAGGGAACCATCCAATTCACCTCTATCCTTATATGGATGAAGCCTCCAAAGCATTGGATACCTTTACGGCTTCTGAGTCCTATCTTCCAGTTGGTTACCAGAATTTTCTTCGAGTCCTCCGCTAATTGATCAAGTAATTGATCGGGACTCATCTCTGGTCAATTCCGCTCTCTCTGAAATTTAGTCTCATGAGTCCATTCTCGACCAATCATTGGTCGAGAAAAAGGTCATCTTGATTCCGCCTATGGTTCATCAGGTATTTCCGTAGAGAGTGGATCTCATCCCACTCAGGTTCTCTTTGTTTCCTCATATTCCCCAGGATCAGAAGGAGATCCTCCCATTCTCATGGTCCAAGAGGGTGATCCTCTGGCTCCCGTTCTCGTAGTCCAGGAGGGTGATCCCCCTGCTCCCATAACGAAAGGGGATAGTCCTCCCATTCCTATGGCACCCCATCCATGTAGTTTGGTCGCTTCCTTTGATTGGAGTCGACTGGCGGGATATCATCTTCCTTCTTACGTGCCTTTTGAGATCACAGTACAGGACTATAATGTGGTCGTACTTAGCACGATTATCGATGAAGGAGCATCTATTCGTATTATGTCTTCAACTACTTGGAAAGCTTACGGTTCTCCACAACTTGTGCCTATTACTCAGAATCTATTGGATTTTAATAGAGGAACCAGTCAACCTTTTAAGGATCCTTCCGAATTTACCTATCACTTTGGGAGGAAATATTGTCTATATTGACGTGATGATTCTCCAAGGCCCCTTGGATTTTAACTTAATCATGGGGTGAGACTATACTTATGTCATGGGAGTGCTTGCCTCTTCCCTCTTTCATGTGATTTTTTTCGACAAGAAGGTTGGATTGTGACCATTGATCAACTTTCATTCATTGGTCCTAATATGACACCTATTCTACCATCATCCCTTAATGGTACTTACCCACCAGTTGTATCTTCCCCACCCTAGGTCAATTACGTGGCAACTTGTTCCATGCTCACATACCTTGATGGTTCTGTCAGTGATGTCATGTACCGTGTTCTGGGGGCATTGGATCTCGATTTCCAAATCGTTGTTCTCCCATCAGATGAGAACCTCTTGAAAGTCATGACCTCTTATGTCTCATGATCGGGTCTTTAGAGCATATTTCCTTTTCTTGTGTCAAGCTCCTTAAAAAATGAAACAAGCTCTTTAGAGCATAGTTCCCTTTCTTGTGTCCAAATCTTTAAAAAATGAAACAAGGTCTCATGAGGATAGTTCTTTTACTGTGTCAACCTCGTTAAAAATGAAACAAGTTCCCTTTCAATTCGAGCTTTCGCTTGGATCTCGTAAAATCCCAGTTGAGTCTTTCACTTGACCTCGTAACTGAACCTTCATTCCATCCACCTGTTAGTAACCATGCAGTCTACTTAGGTGAATGAAATGAAGTTTGGGGGGTATGTACCTTGAATTGAGTCACCATGCTGGGGACATGCAAGCTTATTCCAAGCATATTTTCCATGTTTCAATCTTCTAAATGAAACCCGTCTCAAGCATATTTTATCTTTGTTTCAAGCTTATGTAAAAATGAAACCAGTCTCAAGCATAGTTTATCTTTGTTTCAAGATTGTGTAAAAATGAAACCAATTCCAAGCATAGTTTTCCATGTTTTCAAGCTTGTGTAAAAATGAAACCATTATCATTTTACCTCTCGTGATTGCCATTTTATCAGCATGTTTTTACAGATGAGCCTTGGTTTTCTCATTCCATCGTCACCATCTGCTTGGCTGATCATACGCCTTCACTTGGTTGTTTTACCCATTCATGAGGAACCATTGCGATGAGTGGTCTTGTTAGCCAACATCTTGACCTTTTACGTGTTTTGAGTAGTTCCACCATAACTAGAATCAATTACTATCCTTTATACCACTCGTTCCTCCAAGAGGAGTCAACTTTAATCTCTTTTCTTTATCTCGAAATATGAAAATATTGCCGAGTATTTGTCATTTTGAACTCGTTAAAGTAAAAAAAATGTCGTTTACCCAGTATACATCTACCACTTTTTCATACTAGGATAAACTATTTATGAAAAAGGAATACCTTTGTAAATCAAGACTAAGAGGCTCTCTCAAACTTTGTTTTCTACCCTTTCAGATTCGAGAGACTATCTACTAAAAGGGCCATATGGAGTTTTCTTTTCCGCCTCTTTTCAAACTCTCTAAACATGAAAATGCGCCAATTTTCACCTTTTTCAGACTCGTTAAAATTTAACGACATTGGAATCGTCATCATTATGCGACCGAGTTCCTCCTTCCTAGGGCTTGTAAAATGTACTAGGATGGATTTGTCCCAAGGACAATATTATATGACAATCATATGCTATCCCCTTCAAGCTTGTTTTCAAAAATAATTGAGGTACTCGCCAAAAATGGTGGGGGGAAAATGGCAGTATTTATCAATTGCGTGGGTAGTATGTCGCTATTGAACATGACAGTTGTCTGCAATTCGTGACAGGTTGAGGACATCCTACATTCGTCACTTTTCCTCCATGGGTTTGGGAAATATTTTTGCCTCTCATTCAATTACCATTTTTCAACATGAAATTTTATTCCATTTGAGTCAAATGCTGCCAAACTTCAGAGTCGTGTCACTGATACGTTCAAGAGAATTTCTCTCTGCAGTTTTTCATCCCCTGATTCTCTGTCCAATCTTGATTCATAACCATATTTTCTCTCTCTCTCGTGTTGATTATGTGGGATACATCATGGCTCTCCTTCAATCGATCGCTTCTTTTTGAATTCAACTCATTATTCGGGAAGTTGATTTAGAGACTCTTTTCATTACCTTAGAGCCTGCATGCCTTAATGGAAAGTTTTTCGCATTCAGTGACAGGTTCACCTCATTTGCCTTCGATCAGATGATTTCACAAGTGTTTCAACTCCTTATTCACATCTCTTGCATTATAAAACTAGTACCTTGAGGGCCATCGCCAATATTGGTGGTCTCTCTTGCGCTTGTTAACAGTTTACATCATTGGCTGGTAATCAGGCGATTTTCTTGCATGTTCAACTTCAGCTCACTCATTCACATGCCTGAAATTATACTTGATTTTTTCATGAAGGAGTGCAAGACCCTGGATTCTTTCTAAAAAATTCCAGGCTGCGAGGCAATATGAGTTATTCATGATTGTATACATGACTCTTTTGACGGATGGTTGCGACCATACCTGAGTCCATATTTGTGATCCTTCTTATTGGTGGATGGTTTTGTCTATGCCATGGATCCTATTTAAATGCTCTCTTTTACAGATGGCTTCATCCATGCCTCATACTCATGTATTTCAGTTGTATATATGTGCTTGATTCGCAGGTTTTCCGACGATGACGTCTTGGCCTTGGCACATTCTCGTAAATCATTTCACCCCTCACTCTCGTTATGCCTTCATGCTTTAGGGGGCATATGTTATACAAAATTTTGTCACTGGCCCTGAAAACCTTGTTCCCGAATCATAGAGGACCCTAAATAGTGGCCTCTATGTCCCTTTTCCATCATGAAAAAATGCCATTGCATCCCTTGCAATCTGAAGGATCAACTCTCTGTTGATCATTCTTGGAGTAGCTCCTTAAAAACCTATATTTTTGGAGTAGAATGAACTCTCTGAGTCTCACCAGCACCGATGACCCATCCTAAGCTTGTGAGTAGCACCAATCAGTGCTAGTATAGACATCACACCTGCGCCGACCCACTTTTGGAATATTTTTTAAAAAGGAAACGAAGCTTCATGGCCTAGAAGATTGGAGGGCGGAGAGATGGATGATTTTTGGTTAGGATATGGCCAAGATTCCTCCCTTGGGCCTCTTGTTGCTACAAAAGAGGAAAATCCCAAAGAGATAAGCCATTTTCACAACATAAGTGGATCCATGTCCCCTCATCCATCTCTATAAATTCATCATCCTCCAATGCCTCTACTAGTTAGAACATAATAGAACATAGCAGAGAGAGGTCTGAAGATTTCTGGCATAAGCTTTGAAGGAGAGAGTTGAGCCCTTAGCCTTCTCATGCTGAGTTGAAAACAAGTGCTTTGGAGACATACCCGGATTCAGACCCACTGAAGGAGAGCTTTGACATCAAGGCACAGGTTGTAACTCCTATTCTATTTATAATATGACACGACTGATATCCATTTCGATTCTTGTTCATGTTTAAGATTGAGAATTATGAAATTCCTTGATCAGTTGGATAGTTTATATTTGTATATGCATGTTGTACTTGTATGCTTCTTGTTGTTTCTTGGTCACTTTTGCAGGTAATTGAACACTGGTAGCAGCGGAGATCAAGCTCTGGAAAATCGAAGGATCAAGGAGCTTCAAAAAAGAACAACATCACAACATCAGATTGAGGTAGGATATCTCTCTCGATCTATGTTTCATTTATGATATAGGAAAGTAGGTGTTAGCATGTTTCCCTTATTTCTAGACCCACTCTAGGGCTAGAGGGATCGTCTCTATCCACAGAGAGGATTTACCTATACAACAATAATCATGTATTTTATCAGTGATGATGTATGGTTCTATCCATGTTTTTACTTGTAAATGAATGCACAATGTATCTGTGGTCAAATAAATTTTATTGCAGCTAATGATGTAAGGGAGCAATGCTTCTTAACGATTCTCAGTTAAGTATCAGATCCATATGTTTAAATCTTATGTTTACACCTATAGATGCAATGTTTGTGACATGTTTGACGAAATGCATGTTAGGGATAGGAGGGGTCCATATGAGTTCTTGATGATGTTATTGCTTCCTTACCTTTTTTTAATGGTATTTATCATTCCCTAAAGTTTCATGAAGTTCTGGGTACTAACCTGGGCTATGGGGCTAAAATGGTGGCACAAATTCTAGAGTTGTAGGCACAAAACTAACCATTCGAGGCCCTAGCCACTACCTTGCCTTGGCATGCCTGCGAATATAGGCTCCTAGCTGCTACCTTACCTTGGCATGCCTGCGGCTATGGAATAAAAGGGTCAAAATGATAGTCTCCCTTAGGGGTCAGGGGCCTGGAAGGTTGGGTTACCTCCTAAGGATGTTGTTGATGCTGTGTAAGGTGTGTTTGTCTTGTTTTCCTTTGGTTCTACTTCCTTAAGGTAATATAGGAGGTTGAATATCATATTATTAGCATCTCGTCCCATGTTTACCTCGGTTGGTCGATTACTTGGGTAGATGTGGGAAGAGTGTGTTACACCCACTCTCTTGATATTCACCACATGGATACCACTTTATACCAATGAATTCTATAAATTATGGGGCCCCCTTGCCTTCTATCTGATAATGAGGGGGGTCTTCATTTGTTAATTACAACATTAATGTTGATGGAGATATATCCATTATGTGCACTCTGTCAAGCACACCTACTTCTCAAAAAACACTCAAATAATATTTGCACTAGACGGAAGATGCAATCGAGACTTCTCCGTATGTCGATTCCAAATTTGACATCGTGCCTTTTGTTAGTTCGCGGCCAACCACAAGGAACATGCCCTGATGACATCATATTGACATTATGGTGACATTACTTCACCATGTGGCATCCTTTAAGGGTGTCACGTGTCATCTGGAACTAGGCCCCTTAGCCATATGGAAAAGTTATTTTTTCTTGCCATGTGTCACACTGACAGTGTGCCATGTTAGTAGTCTTTCCATGTCATATGTACACATCATCCAGAGTTCCACGTGGAATCCACATATCCATACCTTGCCTACGTGGCATATGCCACCTTAGCCTATGAAATGGGTATAACCAGTTTCATTCCTCCATGAAAATCAATGTTGTCCCATTTATTTATGAGGAAGGAAATGCACCCATACTCTAAGAAATAATTCCACACCTTTGCAGTGTGACAAAAACCTTGGCGGTAGGTGACAGGAATATTCCCATTCTGTGCCTTTTTCCAACCTCACCAAATTCCATAGATGCCTCTTGGAAAACTTAGCACGACACAATGTGAATAATCCACATCAAGTAATGGGAATTTTCCCATCCTGTGCTCCATCCAACTTTTTGCCTTCTTTCATGTCCATGTGAGGTCCAAATATGGTACCCTTAACACTTGGCATGGTGGTGTTAACATTAATCACCATTGTTAGGTTATTAATCTTAGGAATAGTGGTAATCTCGAAATTTAAGTTAATGCCTCTTCCCTTGTAAAATTTTGATTTCCTCTATAAATTTATCAAGGCTCATTCGACCCGATTACAAGTTTGGACTTGCAACACACATCTCTTCCAAAATGAGTTCTTCATTCACCCAAAACTCTAAACACCATTCAAAATCGTGATATGCACAATAAAGCTATCAACATTCCCTTTAATCGATCACGCCATAACTAACATGATTCAATGACTACAAATGCAAAAACAACATATCATGCTGCTGAGTATAATACACACAGGTATATCAGATCCACTATTAAACATACACTACAACATCAAGAAAACATCATTTTTAACCAGCCAAATGTCCATGAGTAAAGGATTCGAGTAGTTACTAGTTAGTTTTATACTACAGGGATCCATACAATCTCTTAGCATGCCATATCTGACACTTTCACAATGAGTTTCATTAGTTCTTAGATAGTAGGGTCCCATTAATAGTTATAACACCCAAACTATGGAATTTTGCACACCATAACAACTTAACTTGCTTCATTCTACCACCATACATAAACATGTAAATAACTGTGCAATTCAGGAAGCATATCAGTTCCTACATGGATTTGCAAGTCCCTCAAATCATCAACAGAATAGTCCTATAAACATCTCATTGCAAATATACAGGAACACATATTTGTCATTAATAGTGCTAATACACCCATAGTCATATAAAAACGTTAGTTATCATTAAAGTGTAATAGGTATACACATAGATAGAAGTAAGCAACTTATCTGATTAAATAAATGATTGACAACTGAGAAAGGGACTTCAACTCTCCTCCCAGTCATAGGCCAATTTCACTGCCATACTTTCTTGTAGTTAACCACCCCCAAGCTAGACTTAGAGCCTGAGGAATGAACTATTCAAGGGGAATGTACACCAACCAGTCAATAAAACCACCCAGTCATGAATCTAGAGAACACTGTGGTTCCACCTCCTTAACCTAAAAAGAGTCTAGAACTTAGTGTCTCTGCCTACAAAATGACAACATAGGAATCCAAAACACATAGTGGTTCCACCTGCAATCTCAACATTATTTACTGAGCCCACTATGGCTACACTTTTCCAACCCTTGATATTCCTTATGTGCATGTGTTATTTTCTCTTTTGGTTATCCATTGTGTTGTTGAGAATATGCTCTATATCAAGCCTACTCGCAGGCCATCCTCTTTCAGATTGTCATTTTTTTCAATGTCCCCCCTTTGTAAATTAAATTTTATCTTTTTGATAGACTTTCCTATTGCGTGTTGACCAGAAACAACATGTTCAATGAGAGCGAGATTGGCTCGTCCTCTTGCTTAGGCATGCATACACCATTTTTAATGTTTGTACACCTTTCCTTTAATTCATCAAGGATATGGGTGGAAATTAAATGCAGAGTTCTGAGTTTGGATATTTCCCTAAGAAAATCCCAAACTACTTTTCCCCCCAAGCTCTAAATCTATGTCCTTTCTCGGCCCAATCATTTTATATTTTTCATAATGATTTATGATAACAATAATAAAAAAATAAAATTTACATGAAGGGGAAACCAAAAGGGTTGTTAAAAATATGGAAACAAGAGTGTGATAGAAACGATAATTTTGGAGCCCAACAATAATTAGGATCACATGTCTTCAAAAATACCCTAAAAAAATAAACAAATGAAGAAATTACCTTTTCTCCAAGGCCTTCAAATAATTTAGCTGCCTTACCATCAAAGGTGTGAAAAAACATTCACATTGTGATATATTCATGGACCACATGAAGATCAAAAATAACTTTCTTGAAGGACATGACATGAAATATAGCTAAAATATTATGTTGGTGGGTTCAGTGCACAAGTGTACCAAACCACACTTGTTTAAGAGAAGTGGTCGCTGCCTCTTAAGCTTATGTTCACAGGCATATAAACAAAAGATTTAGCAGGTTAGTGGACATGCTATAAAATAAAACACACTAAATAATGATATAGTATGCATATGTTGAGAGAAAACAAGACTAAACTAAACAAAAACACGAAAGCTCATATAGAGTTAGACAAAACAATAATACTAACGGTGGCATCAGTGTCCCCTCTTATTGTTTGCTATTAAGGATAAAGACAGTACATTTACACACTTTCCAAGGGGCCCTTAAAACTATGGAGTTCTAAGACCTAATGCAAGGAAATTTTTACCTCCTAGCTGCTTGGTGCAAGGTCTCTCTCTCTCCACTCCAAAGGATTGGAGTTGTTGGATGGCCAACAACTGAAACCCCTCTCTACTTTTGGTCCGGATTACACACTACAGGATTGCCTAAAATCAATTTTTGCCACCATAACAATGTTCTCTCCATTTGTTCATGTCTTGGTGGCCTTTTGTAGAAATTATACAACAAGCATGTATATCTTGGATTCACTTGAACTAACAATGTACTAAAGTTAAATACTGAATCGCTTCTACAAATCTTTTGTGGAATTAAAAACACAATCGCTAATCACATGAACATGAGGAAGAATCAAATCACACACAACACAGATAATTTCCTGGGGAAAGACTACTGCTAAAACCCCACTATATTCTATTGTATATTAAGCATGGATCATGAAAAAAATGCAATGTCTTTCTCTTCTCACAAGAGCCTCCAACATTCAGCTATATGTCTCACACTGTCCTCACAGAAAAATTACCAATACTTAGTCAATTTCCAGCCTCCTGACAGCCTTCCTTGCTTGTGCAATCCATGATGGTCAAGATCCCTAAAATATAGGAATTATTGGCTCACTTGACTGCACAAGTATCATGGGCACTCCAATGGGTGGTTGGCTACATGTGTGCAAGCCAATAATGTCACAACTAATAGTCAACTTCCCTTTCACCTAGAACTCAATTGGGTATCCATTGGATCTAATATGCATGCAACTAATAATAGTAAATATTTAGTTGCATGTGAGATCACTGCATGTGAATTAATTAATATTTAATTCACCCAATCTCTCACCAGTGTATCTTCAGTTACAACTAGCACAATTGAGTTTAACTCACTTAACTGAGTATAACTATTTACAACTTGCACAATCTCATGCATCACTGCACTTCAAACTCTGTTACAACTAGAATTACTTTGCATGTCCCACCAACCAACCTCTAACTCTAAATCAACTAGCTAACATAATTTTCCACTTTCAGATAACTTATTCAAGTCCACATTGAGAATATATTACAGTTTAGTTTCCATCTAATTTAAGGGATAATAAAAATAGACATGCACCAAAAAATAGCACTGTGGGCCCCACCCTAGTTTGGGTGCTTAATGAAACCAGGTGCTTAATGCAACCAGGTGCTTAATTCACTAGGCATGGGTGTTGAATCTTCTTGTTGAATCTCAACACTCCCTCTCAACAATAAAGGGATTATCCTTCACCCCAATCCTGTCTCTATGGTATTCGAATTTGCTCCTGGTGAGTGCTTTCGTCAGAATATCTGAATCCTGATCTTCCATGGGAATGTACTGTAGCAAAAATATTCTTCTCTGCACACAATATCTGAGATGATGGTATCAGATATCTATATTCTTGGACCTACCATGAAACACAGGATTAATCGAGAGTTTAATGCAACTCTGATTATCACAATGAATCACTATCGGATCCATCTGAGAACCAAACAAACCAACCAAGATCTTTCTCATCCAGATAGCATCACATGTAGCTTGAATTGCTGTCATGTATTCCACTTCCGCTGAACTGAGTGCCATGGATCATTGCTTCCTACTGTACTAGGAAAATGTTGTCGACCCAATGCTAAATATCCCCCCTGATTTTCTCTTTCTGTCCGATGGACTACCAACCCAATATGCATCTGTGAAGCCATCCAACTTCAATCCATCCGTTGTCTGTGCCATAAAACATACTCTGATGTGCCACTTAGGTATCTTAGGACATGCTTCTTTGCCTTCCAAAAGAGCTTGGTAGGCTTAACCATAACATGACTCAGCTAGTTAACTGCGTAACAAATGCCTGGTCTCGTGTTCACTAGATACATTAGCAAACCCACTAACTGTTGATAGATAGTAGCATCCAATACCTCTCAAGAAGTAGCATCCTCTTTCCTCAAATTTCCTGGAAGAGGAGTATCCATGGGTTTGCATCTCTCCATGTTAAACTTACCGAGTATATCCTTTGCATACTTGCCTTGAGACACAAAAATTTCACCATCCCGCTGCCATATTTCCAATCTAAGGAAATAATGAATGAGTCCCTTGTCCTTCATTTCCAACTCCCTTGCAAGATCCTCCTTGCATGAGTGTATCAACTGATCATCACTAGTCAAAATTAGATCATAAACATGAAGAACAATGTTCAATATCTTACCCTCAACCACAATCTGGTACATGTTTGCATCTTCTTCACTTTTGGTGAAGCCCAGTCCAGTGAAATGGTTGTCTATCTGAGTGTACCAATGATGGGGTGCTTGCTTCAGCCCATACATCACTCTTTTGAGTCTGCACACACGCGACTTGTTTTTGAAGATCTCGAAACCTTCAGGATGCTCTATGTACACTTCTTCCTCAATGATCCCATTGTGAAACATAGTTTTCACATCGATATGATGAATGCGCCAGCCCATCTACGCTGAGAGTGCAAGGATGGATCTTATGGAAGAGTACCTTGCAACAGGTGCAAAGGTCTCATCATAATCTATCCCCTTGATCCCTAAGAAACCCTGGGCCACAAATATGGCCTTTTATTTTTCCACACTCCCATCAACAACTTGCTTTACCTTATATATCCATCTCGAACCTACCACTGATTTGTCGACTGGTCTTGGGACAATCTCCCATGCACTGTTCTTGACAATGGAGTCATACTCCTCCACCATTGCATCAACCCAAGTAGGCTGCTGCACTGCTTTCTGAAAGGAAGATGGTTCAATCACAATACATTTGCTCATAAGAGCCACGTATCCAATAAATCAGTCAAGAGACTGTCTCTGCCTACGCTGTGAAGTAGGGGCTCCTGCATCCTGTGCAGCATCAAGTCTCAACCTATTAGCTTCCGTGGTACGTCTTCTGCCATTTCTGATGGATGGATCTGCATGAGTGATTTCCTCCACTCCATGAACCTCCTCATGTGGTTCATCCACATATTGAGACTCATCTTCGGAACCAACAGTTCCTCCTATGCATGCAAGTCCAGCTCCCTCTCAAGGGACAACCACATGGCTTTCCCCTCATCAAATTTTATATCTCGTCGCATAATAGTCATTCTTCTGTTTGGAAAATACACACGATAATTATGGGGTGTTTCTGTGTACCCCAAAACAATCCCAACTTCAGGTGTTGGTTGCAGCTTCTTCTTGGCATCCTTTGTCACATGCACATAAATAGACGAGCCAAAAATCTTAGAGTGTGAAACATTAGGTTTCTTACCAGTGAAAGCCTCTTCAGGTGTACTCATGCCAAGCACTCTATGAGGACAGTGATTCTCCACATAAACCACAATGTTGCATGCTTTTGCCCACAAATGCATTGGTAGGCCCTGATCATGCAACATCACTCGTGCTGCACCCGTGATCGTTCTGTTCTTCCTCTGTGCAACCCCATTTTGTTGTGTGTTATGAGGCGCTATGAGTTTTCTTCAAATTCCTTATTTACTGTAGAAGTCCTTGAATTCATTAGAGATGTATTCTCCATCATTATCTCTCCTAAGAGCCTTCACTTTCTTCCCCGACTCTTTATCCACCAATGCCTTAAACTCATATAACTTAGAGAATGTTTGATATTTCTTCTGCATGAAGAAGATCCGACATTTACAAGAAAATTCATAAAAAAAATTACATAGTTCTTATGTTTTGCTGTTGAAACAATCGAGAATGGTCGACACACATTTGTGTGAACTCTCTCAAGGATTCCCAAAGCTCAATTCTCCTTCTCATGAAAGGTAGAATTTACATACTTCCCCATGGTGCAACCCTTGCACGGATCTAACTAAGCGAGTGTTCCCATTGGAAGTCCAGTAGAAATTTGATGCATGGATTTCAAGCCTCCATGATGAAGATGGCCCAATCACCTATTCTTGTGCAGGAAAATCCCCTCTGCAGACAAAGGTGATCCCTCTAGCCCTAGGGTGGGTCTAGCAACAAGGGAACATGCTGAATTCCTAAATTCCTAGTTTTTAAATGAAAGGTGGACCGAAACAGATATCCTACCTCAGTCCAATGCTTTGTCGTGGCACATGGAAATGATCCTTCGATCTTTGTGTTCATGCCTTGCACTCTGTTGGTGATGATGTCCATGCACCTGAACAAATATCAAACAAATGATGATAAGATACAAACATATACATTCATCTACAACTATTCAACTAGTCAAGGAGAGTTAAACACTTTGAATATAAATGGAAACAAAGTTGGAACCATAAACAAGTCATGCATTATTGATATACGAAAAAAAAATTTACAACCTATGCCTTGACGTTGTAGATCTCCTTCGATAGGTTCAGTCGGGCATGTCTCAAGCAGTCGTTCATCGTTCGACTCAATGAGGCAATGGGCTTAAAATCTCTCTCAACAATGGATTCTTCTCTGCTTTCTTCAACACACTAGTTAGAACTATGATTGATCAGCTAGTTGAATCAATGTGAGGAAGAAGAATTTATAGGAGAGGAGGAGGAGGTTTGGGATCCGCATAAGTTGGGGGAGAGGTCTATCCCTTTGGGTAGTTGCACATTTGTAGGAACTAATAGGCCAAAGGGAGAAACTCGACTTGATCCTGTCGAACAAAAAACCATGAGTTTGCTCATGAAGTTGTTAAACCATAGAAGCTTCGTTTCTATTTTAAAAAAATTTCCAAAATTAGTTCAGTGTGGGTGCCCTTCTGAGACAGAGCGCTGATGGGCGTTAGGCTCAGTGTTAATTTATTCATGGGTGTGAGGACATAACTACCTAACAATACCGACCTAAAAGCATAGGTTTATGAGGGTCTTCTTGAGGAATGATCAACAGAAATTATGTTCCAGACATGTCAAGGGATGCAATAACATTTGTGGAAATGTATGACAGTACACAGGGGTCACTGAAATGGTCCTCCAATTTTCAGGATGGGGATTTCACGGATGGTGACAAAATACTATGTAACAGATGCCACCTAAAGCATGAAATTTGAGAGAGAGGAAGGGGTAAAATGCTTTACGAGAATATGCCCAAACCAAAACGCTGCCGTCGGAAGACCTGCAAGATCAAGTACAACTAATATCTCTGATACATGAATATGTGGTATGGGTGCAACCATCCATAATAGAGAACATGTAATAAGATCCAAGGTAAGGACACAACCATCCAACAATAAGGATCATCAAATAGACTCAGGTATGGTCGCAGCCATCCAATCAGAAGAGTCATGCATATAGTCATGATAAACCAAATTGTCCCGTAGTCTGGATTTTATCAGACAAAACCCAGGGTCTTGCACTCCATCTCGACCCAAAATAGTACAAATTCAAGCATGCAAATGAATGAGCTAAAGTCGAACATGCAAGAAAGTCACTTAATTACCAGCCAATGATGAAAGTTTTTAACAGGCGCGAGAGAGACCACCAATAATGAAAATGGTTCTCAAGGTACAACTAGTACAATCCACAGAATGTGAAAAATGAGCTCGAGTCAAACACCTGCGAAATCACTCGATCGAAGGCCAATAATGAGAACCTATCATCGAATGCGAAGAACTTGCCATTGAGGCATGCAAGCTCTAAGGTACCAGAAGGGAGTATCTAGATCAACTTCCTGGATAATGATATGATGTGGACAAGAAGTGACCGGTCGAAGGAGGGCCATAATGTTTCCCACATCATCGACACGAGACAGAGGAATAAGATGATAGTGAATAAATACTAAAGAGAGGATTAGGGGTTGAAAGCCACATAAGGAACTTCTCTTGAACATATTGGCAACACAACTCCGAAATTTGGCAGTATTTTACATCAAGGGATCTGAGGTCATGTTGACAAGACAAAGAGCAGATGAGACGTCAAAACAGATAACCCAAACCCATGGAGTAAAAATGACGAATATGGTATGTCCCCAACACGACATGAACTGTAGACAAGTGTCATGTTCAAGAGCAACATATTGGCGACACATCTGAGAACTGGTTCTGTTTTCCCCCACCATTTCTGGCGAGTACCCCAATTAGTTTTGGAAACAAGCTTGAAGGGGATAACATATGCTTGTCATGTAAGTTTATCCTTCGGACAAATCCATCCTAGTACATTTTACGAGCCATAGGAAGGAGGAAATTGGTAACGTCATAGTCATGATTTCCGATGTCATTTAGTTTTAACGAGTCTGACAAAGGGAAAACTCGACATCTTTTCATATTTAGAGAGTTTGAAAAGAAGAGGAAAAGAAAACTCCAACAGGTCCCTTTTCGTAGGTTGTCTCACAAATCCGAAAAGGTAGAAAACAAAATATGAGAGAACCTCTTAGTCATGTTCAACTAAGGTATTCCATTTTCATAAATAATATATCCCAACCCGAAAAAGGGGTAAATGTATACTGGGCAGATGACATTTCGCAGCCTTTAACGAGTTCAAATCGACAAGAGTCTCACCAATATTTTCAATTTTTGAGAGTCAGAAAAGAGCTGAAAGATAACTCCACCTGGAGGAATGAGTGGCATTAAGGGTAGCAACTGGTTCTGGTGATGGTGGAACGACTCAGAACAAGTAGAGGTCAAGAGGATGGCTAACAAGACCACTCATTGTAGCGGTTCCTCAGGAATGGGTAAAACAACCAAGTGAAGGCGTATGATTGGTCGAGCAGATGGTGACGATGTAATGAGATAAACAAGGCTCATCTGGAAAAATATGCTGATAAAAAAGAAATCACGAGAGGTAAAATAATAATGGTTTCATTTTTACACAAGCTTGAAATTTTTTAGAAAAGTATGCTTAAAACCGGTTTCATTTTTACACAAGCTTGAAATGGAAACAAACAATGCTTGAAAAAGGTTTGCATGCCCCGAGCATGGTGACTCAATTTGAGGTACATGCCCCCCAAGCTTTAGTGCATTCGCCTAAGATAATTTTTCAGTTACTAAGAGATGGATGGAGTGAAGGTTCAATTACGAGATCAAGAGAAAGACTCGACTGGGATTTTACAAGATCAAATCAAAAGCTCTAATTACATGGGAACATGTTTCATTTTTTAACAAGGTTGACACATTAAAAGAACTATCCTCAGAAGAGCTTGTTTCATTATTTTTTAAGGATCTGGACACAAGAAAAAGAACTATGCTCCAACGGGTTGTTTCATTTTTTAAGGAGCTTGACACAAGAAAATGAACTACGATCCAAGAGACTTTGTTTTATTTTTTAAGGAGCTTGACACAAGAAAATGAACTATGCTCTGAAGTTCTCCAATGAATTTTAAGCGGTCATGGCTTCCAAGAGGTTCTCATTTGATGGGATAAGAACACTCTTGAAATCAAAATCCAATGCCCCCAATACATAATTCACAACATCACAGACAATATTGTCACTAGACACAGGCAAGGGATGGGTAGCCACATAATTAACCTATGGTGGGGAGGATACCACCGATACATAAGGACCATTAAGGGATGACGGTAGACTAGATGTCACGTTAGGAGAAAAGAACAAAAGTTGATCGATGATTACAATCCGACCTTCGTGTGGGAAAAAAATCACATGAAAGAGGGATGAGACAAGCACTCCCATGACATAAACATAGTCTCACCCCAAGAGTAATTTAAAATCCAAGGGGCCTTGGATAACCATCATGTCTATATAGACAATCCTTCCTCCCAAGGTAATAGGTAACTTCGAAAGGATCCCAAATGGCTGACTTGTTCCTATGTTAAAAGCCAACTGATTTTGAGTAAAAGCTGCAAATAACCCAAAGCTTGCCATGTAGTTGAGGAAATAATACTAACTAAGGCGCCTTCATCGATAATCATGCCCAGCACGACCATATTGTAGGCCTGCACAGTGATCTCAAAGGGCACGTAAGAAGGAAGCGACCAAACTACATGGAGGGGGTGCCATAGGAATAAGAGGATTATCCCCTTACATTACAGGAGAAGAAAGACCATCCTCCTGAACTCCAGGAATGAAAAAAGGAGGGTCACTTTCTGGAACTATGGTGACAAGAGTTGGAGGATAACCCTATTGGATCATGGAAACGGGAGGATCACCCTCTGATTCCAGGGAATCAGAGGAAACAAAAATAACCTGACTGGGATGAGAACCACTCTCGAGAGAAAAGACCTGATGAACTGTAGATGGAATCAGGTTGACCTTCTTCTCATCCAATGATTGGTTAGAAATGGACTCAGAAGACTGACTTTGGCAGAGAGAGGGGAATTGACCGGAGATGGATCCCAATCAATGACTTGATCAACTATTAGAGGACTCAAAGAAAACTTCCGGTAACCGACGGGAAAACAGGACTCAAAAGCCAAAAGAGTATCCAATAATTTAGAAGCTTCATCCATGTAAGGTCACAGGTGAATGAGATGGTTACCTTCACACAAATTATACGGAAATTTGATCTTACCGTGTTTCTTATGAGTCTCATTATCTTTAGCTGAAGGCTCATCATCAACATGATGCCCACAGGTTGATGATTAAGGAAGAATCGGGCCAATGGACCACAATTCTAGCACCTTGGGAATACCAGGGAAATCATGAAGAAGGTGGTCACCCTAACATATCTTTCAAGGGAATTTGACTCTACAAGACAGAGTGGGAGGTTTCTTGATATTATCTGCATGGGTAGAAATAGTTGTTAATTTCCCCCAGAGATTATTTTCCTTCTTCTTCTTCTTATTCTTCTTAGCCATCGGGTTACTAGAATACAAAATTTCACTAGGCGAAGACGAAGAACGAGGTGAAGAGATAGGCGAAGAAGGTGAGGGGTCAACCTGAATATCAACATGGGGTTGACATGGTTCAGGCGAAGGAGAACTTGGTTGATAAATTGTTCAGATGTTCAAAACCACAGGGGTCGAAAATAACCAAACCGACAGACCAATAGTTAACCTAAGAAGGGACAACATCGGCATATAAGGGGAGCCAACATTTCCAAAATAAGGAAAAGGAACAGGACTCCCATCAGACAGGGATCCTTGACTAGTAAACCTAGGAAACGTTGCCATTAACCTCACCCTAAGAATCACTAAGGAATAAAACTCTAAGCAGGAATATTTCATGGAAAGTTAATTTTATAACATTGAAACAAGACTCTACCTTTTCATAGTTTAAGAGTTGAGAAAATGATAAAAGGTGACTCTAGTCACTTTCAGTTTGAACGAGCTTGAAAGGACAAGTGCTCGATGATATTTTCAAATTTTAAAGAGTCACAGAAAGATCAAAATGACTACTCAATAACTCTAGGCAAGAGGGTTTACCAAGCTTCCGTGAACTGCAATATACACCTTAGTGATCAAATGAAAGAGAAATGACTAAGGACTTAACGTATGTGCAGGCAGTCTCCCCGATGTTGTGTTCGGTGTATCACGGTTACACGGCAGCAAACTAGGCTTCCTATGGATAGAGGATTGCAACCTATGGGGGTCTCCCTTTATATACGCGGCGGTACGGGGAGCACAAGTCTGTACTAGCGATGTCTAATGTCAGATGGCGAGCGAAAACTGTTAGGTTTAACGATGCCGGAACACGTCACTAGCCTAGACCTCTAAGTGTGAGTGTTAAGTTTCAATGCTTCCGTAGATTGATTGAGTTAATTTTATAGTTTATCTTAAAATTGTGTTTCAATTTCAAGGCCTTACCGAATGTAATATCAAATCTCTAATGGACAACTACATGAGAGAAACAATATCATTTCAATTCAATGAAAAACTAGCTAAGATAGGGATAAAAGTTCACAACAAAGCAGCAATCAATCGAATGCAAGAAGGACACTTTCCTTTACGCTACTAACACAACAAAAGTAGAAGATGAAAAAATATTCTCTTGTTTTTCACTTTCTAATGCAGAATAAACCTACTAATTTAAAAGAGTACTTTTCATTTTCAAGCAAAAGGGAAGAATGCAAATTTTGTTCTTTTGTATGAGTGAGAAGCAATAATGAAACATTACACTAAAAGGACAAAACAAACACTAGTTTCGAGCAACTATGAACGAAATGATCAAAACACAAAGAGACCAATTCAAAGTGAATGTAAAACACACTCAAAACCAGACACACATTTCTTCATGCAGAAAAAAGGACTTTCAATTCGACTCAATGAGCAATGTCATCTATGCTCCGGGCGATGGAGGGAGGGTCAAACAGACACCAGAATGACAGTTCGACAATCCTACAACACGTAGAATCGAAAGAAGAGACCAAGTAATCTGACAATAGGATGAAATGACGAATGACTAAACTGACTCATATCCAGCTCGGAGGCTCAACGAACATGTGACCGAACAAACGATTCAAGACACCTAGAAACCCTAGGATGAAAAATCCACACTGATCTGATGAGAGACAATCAAATGAAATGAACAAGATAGGGAAGTCAAGAACCAATCCAAGTGGATTAAATCAAGGAAAAAAACCAATCCAAAGGGTAAGATGCACTGGAAACTCAGGAAAGAGGCCCAAAATCAAACCTACAAGAATCAACGCGACTGTTCATTAGTAATCCACACTGAACAAGAAAAATCACACCTGTGCCAAAGGCAACTCACGCCAATGGGCATGACCATTAGGAAAACAAAAGTGCCGAGTAAGGAAACCAAGGAAAAGAGAAAAGGCAGCTGAGGAAAAACCAGGCTTATCACTTTAAGAATAGGTGAAGTGGCTTGAAACAGTCAAACAAGAAAAACAAAGTAGAGAAATGACAATATGACCAAAGTTGGAAAGACAAGCAAAAAATCAAAATTAACAACGAGAGACGACATGCACGCTGATCCCCAGTATGGTCGCCAACTTGTTGTGCAGGAAAATCCCCTCTGTGGACAAAGGTGATCCCTCTAGCCCTAGGGTGGTTCTAGCAACAAGGGAACATGATGAATTCCTAAATTCCTAGTTTGTAAGTGAAAGATGGACTGGAACAAATATCCTACCTCAGTCCAATGGTTTTGTCGTGGCACACAGCAACGATCCTTCGATCTTTGTCTTCACGCCTTGCACTATGTTGGTGACGATGTCCATGCATCTAAATAAAGATCAAATAAACGATGACAACATACAAACATATACATTCATCTACAACTATTCAACTAGTCAAGGAGATTTAAACACTTTGAATATAAATGGAAACAAAGTTGGAACCAGAAACTAATCATGTATTATTGAAATATGAAAAATAAGTTTACAACCTGTGCCTTGACATTATAGATCTCCTTCGACGAGTTCAGTCGGGCATGTCTCAAGCATTTGACTCAATGAGGCAATGGGCTTAAACTCTCTCTCAGCAATGGATTCTTCTATGCTTTCTTCAACATACCAGTTATAACTATGAGTGTTCAGCTAGCTGAATCAATGTGAGGAAGAAGAATTTATATGAGAGGAGAAGGAGGTTTGGGATCCACATAAGGTGGGGGAGAGGACTATCCCTTTGGGAAGTTTCACATTTGTAGGAACTAATAGGCCAAAGGGAGAAATTTGACTTGATCCAGTCAAACAAACAACCATGACTCTGCTCACGAAGTTGTTAAACCATAGAAGCTTTGTTTCTATTTTAAAAAACTTTCCAAAAAAAACTTGGCGCAGGTGCTCTTCTGAGACAGAGCGCCGATGGGCGTGAGGCTCAATGTTAAATTGTTCATGGGTGTGAAGACATAACTACCTACCAGCGCCGACCCAAAGCATAGGTTTATGAGGGTTTTCTTGAGGAATGATCAATAGATATTATGTTACATACATGTCAAGGGATGCAATGAAATTCATGGTATTGTATGACAATACACATGTGTCACTAAAATGGTCCTCCAATGTTCAGGATGGGGATTGCAGGGACGGTGACAAAAGACTGTGTAACACCTATGCCATAATTCGCCCTCATCCTGGCTCACCACTTTTTATGCCTTGCCCATCATGGAAGCGCAAAAATCTACCTCCAGCTTGTAGATATTCCCAACTCGAATCCCTATCCTCTTGGCTTGACCCATTCTTTTATGTTGCAGGAAAGCTTTTCCATCACTAAAAACAATGTCATAGCCTCTCCTCCAACACTGCTTTTGAGACCAAATTTTTCTTCAGACCTGGTACATGCATTACATCTTTTAATTGAAATGGTTTAACTAAATCCCTCTAAAAGGTAATGGTACCAATCCTAGTAGCACTGTACCATTCGTCGTTGCCCATTTCAATATGCATCTGGAGATCTTTCTCCTCCAAGTCTCTGAAAATTTCCATATCTCCCATCATGTGAAAGGAAGGGTCACTATCCAAATAACACACAAATCCCAATGCACTTGACACCATGCATGAAAGCAATGAGAAGTCAAGCTCAAATTGCAAGGCAAGGGCCTCACCAACTTCAGATCCAACAACCTTCTTGTTCTTCTTCTTTTGTGGAAATTTAGTAGCAAAATGCCCATGTTTGTGATAGTGAAAACATTTCACCTTGGACATGTCCTGCTTCTTGCCTTTAGACTCGGATTTCGAATGGAATTTCTTCCCCTTCCCCTTCTTTGCCTTGGCAGCCAAAGCACAATCCTCTTCATCATCATGCTTAGATGAAGATCAATCTATGGTGTTTAGTCTGAACTCCTCCTGCACCAAATCTGACCACAGTCATTCCCAATCTGGTAATTTTTCCCGTCCGTTGACAGAGTCTTCATAACTGTGCCAACTCTTAAGAAGTCCTAGGAGAGCCAAACTCATCAAATCATCATCAATGACTGTTATTCCCACACTCCCCAGTTCATCCTAACATTGGAAAAACTTCGTGATATATTTTGGAATGGTGTCGCCCTTTTCCATCTTGATCTTCTTGAGTTTATCTTTGAACGCCAATTTCCTATGGTTAGTCATACTTTGGAATAGATCTGTCAAAGCCTTCCACATTGAATATGGTGTGGCTTTCCCATGGAGGCTTGATACAATGTGGTCTCCTACTCCCTTAGACAGGATCCTCCTCGCCTTTGCCACTTTCTGTTGCCATGCATAAAAATTTTCCACATCTGCAGCATCGGGCTTAGGAACATCGTTTTCAATGAATTCCTTCAACCCATTGTCTTCGAGTATTGCCTCCATCATGTCCTTCCAAGCAATGTAGTTCGAGCTGCCCTCAAGTGCATACTCTAACCTCAAGCCATTGAAAGACATTTCGATCTTGAATCGGCTATAACACCAATAAAGTCTTTCTGCAAATTTTGAATTCTATCCAGTCACAAACTCAGCTCCTGCTTCACTTCTAAAATTTCTTGTGCTCTAATACCATCTAGAAATTATACAACAAGCATGATTATCTTGGATTCACATGATCTAACAATGTACTAAAGTTAAATAGTCAATCGCTTCTACATTTCTTTTGTGGAATTAAAAACACGATCGCTAATCACATGAACATGAAGAAGAATCAAATCACACACAACACAGATAATTTCCAAGGGAAAGCACACAGCTAAAAACCCCACTATATTCTATTGTATATTAAGCATGGATCATGAAATAAATACAATGTCTTTCTCTTCTCACAAGAGCCTCCAACATTCAACTATCTCTCTCACATTGTCCTCACAGAAAACTGACCAATACTTAGTCAATTTCCAGGCTCCTGAAAACCTGCCTTGCTTGCGCAATCCATGATGGTCAAGATCCCTAAAAGATAGGAATTATTTCCTGCCTTGACTGGGCAAGTATCATGGGCACTCCAATGGGTGGTTGGCTACATGTGTGCAAGCCAATAATGTCACAACTGATAGTCAACTTCCCTTTCACCTAGAACTCAACTGGGTCTCCGCTGGATCTGACATGCATGCAGCTAATAATTGTAAATCTTCATTTGCATGTGAGATCACTGCATGTGAATTAATTAATATTTAATTCACTTGATCTCTCACTAGTGTATCTTAAGTTACAACTAGCACAATTGAGTTTAACTCACTTAACTGTGTTAAACTATTTACAACTTGCACAATCTCATGCACCACTGCACTTCAAACTCTGTTACAACTAGAATTACTCTGCATGTCCCACCAACCAACCTCTAACTTGAAATCCACTAGCTAATTGAATTTTCCACTTTCAGTTAACTTATTCAAGCCCACATTGAGAATAGATTACAGTTTAATGTCCATATAAATTAAGCGATAATAAAAATAGACATGCATCGAGAAATAGCACTATGGGCGCCACCCTATTTTGGGTTCTTAATGCACTAGGCGTGGGTGCTGAATCTTCTTTTTGAATATCAACACATTTTATAGATGAATTCAAGCTCTCCTTCCCTCCCTTGGTACATTGATGGATGGAGAACCAAGAGAGGGGGTTGATTCCATTGTGTGCTCCCTTGAGGTCCCAAGGAGGCTTAGGTGGCTGTCCTTGGGCGGCCTCAAGTGTGGGATAATTTTCTTGGAGTGTGCCTTGTGGTCCCGGAAAGTGACTTCCAACACTCTCAGATCTGCCTAGATTTTTGAGGGAAATTGCGCAAAGGCGCGCCTATCTAAGAAAAATGCGCACAAAGGTGCATTCTGCTAGTGTCTTGAGTGCGCAATTTGATTTTTCCTCAAGACCTTAGAGATTTTTAAAAATTTTCATATTCTCTAATGTGCCTGAACCTTATAAATCCTTCTGCCCGACATTTAATAATGTCATCTTTGCTTGTCTGATTTTCCAATGATAACAAGTATGTTCAACAAATTTTGAAATTTGATTAATCCAACAGATATTAGGTTCCTCAAGTGGAAATATTGAGATACCTCTAAAATCAAATGGGACATAATATTTTGAAAAACTTCGTCATACCATGTACACAATTAAATTAGTGTGAAGTCACTAGGATGGACTTCCAATGCATTCACAATATTTCCTGCTTCATCATACACACAATAAATAATTAAAAACTTGTAAGGAAAAAAGGGTTTTCCATTAACAAAGTTTTTATATGAGAAAAATATTCAAGTACAGTTCTCATCACAATTGTCATTGATCTACAAATATCAGGGAAATAATTTTTATCCGTAATAATGACATAAATAACTGTAACCGCAAAATTTGTCACCCAAATTTGTCACCCATGAAAGTGTAAAAGCCCAAAGCACATAGGTGAAGACTTGTTTAAGTATGAGGTTGACCATTGCGACTTCACCAAATCTCTTTTAAAATTTAGGGTAGTAGAAATGGGATCCTAACCAAAGGGGAATTTCCCCTATGGATTACTAAGCTTACCTCATGTAGTTTGGAGTGGAATTAAAGGAAAGCTTGGAAACATGAAGAAAAAAAATGGAATGGATTTTATGGTTTTAGGGCTTGGGGACAACACACATCTTATTTGTTTTGGGCTATGGAGGTCATGTGTGAAACTTTAGAGGGTGGTTTTAAGGAAGGATTAGGGCATATAAGTGGTAAGGGAACCTTTCTCTACAATAGTCCTAATATGGTTAACAAGAAATCATGCATTTTATGATGGGAAAGGATTATCTAGGGGGAAGCTCCAGTACTAATTTAATTTATAAGTTGCCTCGTTTAAGTAATAAAATATGTTTTTTCTCACTCAGAATTTCTAAGGCATACAATTTATGTTCCTTAAAACAAAGGTACCATTTTTCTTTGATTACATCCCCCAATGTAACAATATTACTCCTATATATCTCCTATATAACCTCTTACAATCCAAACCGATAGGAAAAAAATTTCAATGGTGACTTAAACCATAATATGGCACCTACAAAATTGTACATGTAATTATACATAACTTAAAAAAATAGAAAACCACCTTTATAACATTGCTTAGAGTCTTTCTACTCACCAAAATCCCCCCACTACAAATGGAGAGAGAAAATCCTTATATAGGTTTTAGCTCAATTCTCATCTACAATATTTTTTTTCTTAAATGGTTCTCTAAAGAAAATACTAAAAAATATATTTACCATAAGTGAGTGAATTAGGACAAAAGGCCAAAACAAAATACTAGATACAATATTCTAGATGAATGTGACGCCACATGTCATCTTCCTCGGTCTTCTAGCTCATACAAGGTGAAATACAAGTGGCATTTGTCTCTCTCATGTGAGAAGTGTTCTCTACTAGATAACTACCTAAATGAAATAATAGAAAAGCTAAGTCAAAGAGGTAGAGTGCTTTCCAAGGTATGTGTGTGAATTCCAAGTGTACAAACCTCACAGTGAGGGCTGTCTAATTCAAGAATACTAATAAATTTCCTTGTAAGTGTAAGAATGCCATGTGTAAAGCTCCATGAAGAGGACACTATTCTAGACATGCATGCAAATTCCAAGTGTCATCTTTAAATTTCTTCTTCTAAATTCCTTTTGACTAAGAAACAATATAAAACACCCTTTGAACAAATGTTCCCTTGGTATTTGAGCCTTTGTGTCTCCTTTACTTGGTTGAAACAATAAAATATTTCTTTCAGGGGTGTACCCTAGGAAGGAGTGTTTTATGTCCATCATCACGATAAAATATTATCCATGCATCTACCTTTGAAGAGAGAGAAAGAATACTCCCTTGGTAATTGTGCCATTTCAATTACCTTCAACCAAATCAACCATAAAGATACTCAACCATAAATATGCCTGTATAGATCATGTGCCCTTGGTATTTGTACAAATAGGACAACATTAAAATGATGATATCTCCTCAAAAAATTTATAAGTGGATGTCCTTTGACCAACTCAAACTAGCTTCTAGTCACTTCACATGTGCAAGGTGTGAACAAGATTATTCAAAATGTAAGTGCTCATAATGGAGCACACCACCTAATGGCCTAGGGATATTCAAATGAGTGGATGAGGTGGAGGGTCAAAATTGTAGGGTGCATTCCTTGTCAATTTAATGCTCAACAATCTCCTCAAACTTGACATGTTTACAAGGCTAAATTGAGGTAAGGGATATTTTTTTTTTGGGTAAATTACCTCAATATTTGTGGGTGAAAATATAAATTATGTAGCGCATAGACATAATTTGTGTTCCCTAGTAAACCAACCTATATCCATCTTAATTATGAATCTATCTAGCCCAAGAGGGATCAAATCTCTTTTAACTCTAAGAGAGGTTTATATTTCAAGAGATTTGATCCCTTTAGGTCCTTGGTAGATCTGAAGTTAAGATGAATATAAGTAGATTTATTTATTAATTATAATAATAATATAAATATAATTATTAGTTATTGTATTTTATGTAATTTGAGCAAGCCAAAATGTTTTATTGATAAATATAAATATAAATATAATTGCTATTATTATTTTATTTTGATCCAATCAAAATGTTAAACATGACATTACAACATCTTTATCATACTGGAGTCCCTTATAATTATTAATTTTATTTTTTGATATATTTTTTAGTTTTATGTAATTTGAACATGTCAAAATATTTTATTGATAATAATAATAGTAATAATTATTATTATTATTATTATTTTATTAGATCAAATCAAAATATTAAAATATAGCATTTTAACATCTTTATCATATCATATTGGGTTAGAGAGCTTCTCAAACACAACTAATCAATAAAACTTAGAAAATATATTTTTAATAAAAAATTAAAACATTAAAAACCAATATATAAACACTCAACTTCCAATTTATAATTTAATTAAAACATCTTAAGCCACCACTTAAATGTGTTTAGAGGAAAAAAAAGGGAGAAAATATCAAAATAAAAGATAAATATTACAGACGCCAATTTATAATTTAATTAAAACATCTTAAGCCACCACTTAAATGTGTTTAGGGAAAAAAAAGGGGAGAAAATATCAAAATAAAAGATAAATATTACAGACGAATGAGTTAATAATAGGAAAAATATGCGAGACGCCTTCTAGAAGATACAAAGAAATGAGAAGTAAAGGTAATTATGGGTTAAATCTTCACCCATTTAGTTATCTTAGAAAGACACCTATTTGCAAATACTTGGCATGCAAATTTGTCATAGATATTTGGTATGCTGTACTTGGCCCGACTTTCAAGTGTCAAACGATCAACTTCACTCCGAAGGTGCTTGGTAGCAATAGGTAAGAGGTTGTACAGGCCGTTCTGCACATACTTGACCGGCCTCGCCTTTATGATATTGAAAATGCTTTTAAAAAAACAGCTAGAATGATCTGAAAATCCAGTAATATTTTAAGGATTGGAATTTGGATTTTTCTTTATATTTACATATTTTTTTACATTTTCAGTTATTATATTTTTTATGTTTAAAAGTTTGCTTAATTAGGAATGTTTTTATAAAAAATTAACTTTTCATTAATAAAAATTTGATTAAAAATTTTTTTTAAAATTTTTTTCTTATATTTATTAAAAAAGCTAAAATAACCATAATACACAAATAACTTATTAAACCTTAAATTTTAATTTAAAATTACATAAAACACTAAAAACAAGATTGAACAAGATTTAGAGTTTGAACTTTCGTAAAGTGAATTGTCAAGGAGTGGAGGATGATCATACTTTTGCTAGAACATTGTTACTAATATATTGTAACTAAAATATGTATGAACACTAATAAAACAAGACACATAAAACAAAGAAATATCGTATAAAACTTGTTAACAAATAACTATATATAAATGGTGTTATTCTTACACCGGTCTAGTAAAAAAAAACATATTTATTATTATATTCCACAATACACACACGATGGCATCGAAAACAATATGATCCTATATTTAATATTGGAAAAAAAATTTATAGTTCTTTTGTAACATAATTTTTTTAAAACTTCTCTATTAGACTTAAATTTAGTTGATCTTTGAAAACTATTATATTAGACTTAAATGTACTCAATTAGACTTAAATTTAGTTGATTTTTGAAAACTATTATATTAAACTTAAATTAAATGTAATTGATAGATTTTTTTGCATGTGACATATACTTCATAAAACTTCTTTATTTTTATCTTTTAGACTTAAATTTAGTTGATTTTTGAAAACTACTATATTAAACCTAAATGTACCTAAATGTGATTGATGGAATTTTTTTGCATGTGACATATACTTCTTAAAACTTCTTCATCTTTTAGACTTAAATTTAGTTGATCTTTGAAAACTACTATATTAAACCTAAATGTGATTCATGGATTTTTTTGCATGTGACATGTATTTCATAAAACTTCTTCACTTTTTTTCATTTAGATAATTAAAACTCAATACAGAAAATAGACACTACCTACCTTTTCATAGCAGACCGGTTGTTGATGTGAGACAGGAAATGTTGGTGATACAATTTTCAGCCTTACCTAATGGGGCTACTTAATCAATTGTCTTCCTCGTTTATTTGGCCAGAAGACTCCAAATCCAACTCAGAAGACTGGTAGTTGCTGTGAGATGGGAAATGTTGGTGATATAGTTTTCAGCCTCACTTAATGGGACTATTTCATCGATTTTCCTCCTCGTTTATTTGGCCAGAAAACTCCAAATCCAATTTGCACGGAATTTGTACTTCTGCATCACCCATAGTTGTATGGTTAAGGTCTCCTTCTGTCTGGACGCAGAGGAAATCACAGACAGAGAAACCAAATTAAGCATCTACCAAGTTTAGAAGAACATGACAGCCTCTGTTTTCGGATTTCCTTACACCACAATTCAAAACTCAACTTAACTCTTTACACACTTTCATTCATTGGGAAGAAGAAAAAGTTGCAAGAAAACAAAGATTTATAACCCTATAAATCTAGTCTTCTCCAATCTCTTCATTTAACATAATATGAAATGAAATGAAAATAGATCAAACCTGAAGGCTTGCTAAGCATTCTCGTCTGAAACTGTTAGCTCGGTTCTCGGAGTTTTAATGAAATAACATAACTGCAGGTGTAGATACGGTCTCTGGAACTTCAAAAAAAAAACTTGCTACAGTAAAAAACAATTATTCTTCATGGATCTGGCTGAACATACAGAGAGGCAGTCAAAAAAATTTAAAAAGGCAGTGTTAAGGGTGCGAGACTGGGACTCATGATTCACGACCTTGGAAGTTGGAAGTTCGTGGGGATTTTTTTTTTTTGAGGGAAGGCGGTGTACAGTTCATGAAATTTCTATAATAGGTAGCATGAAACAAGTTTAATTACCATTTTTCGCTAAGCAAGAAACGTAACTTTTTGTTAATGTTTGAATCCAGACTTGCAGTTGCGCAGAGGAGTCAAGTTAAAAAAAAAACCGAAACTAGTAAATGGAAAATAAAGACGTAACATTTTTGAAAATGTTTTAATCATCAAAATTATGTCTTCCATTCCTCTTAGCACGTCAGAGAAAATGAGCATTCACAAATTCTAACCAGCAAATACGGGAAAAATGCTCTATGATGGGCAAAATTACTGTCAAATTCCATCCCTGCCCGCAAGTATCCCACAACCGTCCCCAACAGTGGAACCGTCGTTGACATAAGTAGCTATTTCTCTTAGCACGTCAGAGAAAACGAGCATCCACAAATCAACCTACAAATATGGTTAGGAGGAAACACATGCTCTTAACCATTATGCCCACTTAATCATTATGAATGCCCACTTAATCATTATGAATGCGGTAATCTTACAGTTAATCTAGAGTTGTTTAATTATTATATATATTGGTCGTAATTTTTGTTGTTTAACTACTATATATTTTGGAGTTTTTGATCAGAATTTGGTGAGTGTTTTTTTGCTGTAGTCTAACCAAGTTACAAATTTGCCCAGAAAATTATGGAAATTTCAAAAAATTGCAATTTTTTGATAAAATTTGGCAGAAAGATTGGTAAATCTAGGTTATAGCTGTCAAACTTCAAGATTCTGGGTGTCCAATGAGTTTTTTTATGGTGCTGAATCATTTTCCACCATCAAAAACACTATTCAGAAACTCTTATTCCTAAATTTTTTGAAAAACAATTTGGGGGATTGTGGCCATTTTTTGCCATTTAGGCAAATTTGACAGTTTTTTTGGTTCAAACCTTAAATTTTTGTTATTTAAAATGCATTTATGATTGTATATGGATTCAACACCTCAACTCAGACATGTGATTCCAAAAAATCTCTTTCAATTTCTAGACAAATTCAATTGGAAAATATGCCCAAAAAACTCTATAACATATAACAGTTAAACTACAGTTTTCATTTGGCTTTGTTGAAGCAACATCCTGGGCACATTACCAAATGTTTGGTTTCTTGGACCTGTTTATTTGCACTTCCCTGAAGCAATATGTCAACATCATGTTTGCATGACCAAATGTTTGGTTTCTTGGCCTCGGATAAAGAATATTCCTGCACTAGAAAAAGTCAACATCATGTTTGCATGACCAAATGTTTGGTTTCTTGGCATGGGATAAAGAATATTCCTGCAGTAGAAAAAGTCAACATCATGTTTGCATGACCAAATGTTTGGTTTTTTGGCCTGGGATAAAGAATATTTTTGCAGTAGAAAAAACATTCTCCAGCCTATTACAAAGTTTAACAAAAAAGTAGGTTTGGAAAATATTTTGAAATTTAATGCATAGGAGAGAAATCAATTGTTTGACCTGGCTCTAAAATATTTCTAGAATCTACAATCAAAATATCAAAATAATGACTCACTGCTATTATGGCTAATATCACTATGATTCATAAGATTTTAAAATATTTGGAGCATCTCTAAAATATTCTTAGAATCTGTAATCACATAATAACTTGTGAGTATTTCCAAAATATTCCCAAAATCTATAATCCATATAATAATTTATGACTATTATAACTACTCTGAAAAAAATAAATTATCAATTATATGTAATAAAAAATAAACACTTGTATAACTATTATATCTACTATGAAAGAAGTCAATTATCAATTATTTAATATCACTGTGATTCATAAAATTTCAAAATATTTCCAGTATCTGTAACGAAGACAAAAACTATAAAAAACATTAATAAAATAAAAACCAAAAATATTAACGAAATAAAAACATTTGGCTATTCTGAAATACCTCTCTAAGGCAACCATGAAATGTGACGCCCACCCTTTTACTATAGAGGGAGAGAGATGCACTGATGACCAGGAAAGACATCTCAAATATAAGAATATCCGACCTTCACGTCCTTGAAATCCACACCAGAGGGATCGAACTTCTGGAGTGTTGTGTCATAAGAAGTTACAGAAACAACCACTTAACTACCATTCGTACTAACAACCTCCGGCAACAGCAAGAACACTAGCAGCAAGTTACGGAAACAACCAGTTAACTACCATTTGTACCAATAACCTCCGGCAACAGCAAGAACACAAGCAGCCAAGATGGCAATAAAGTCAAACCCCTCTGTCTCTTCAACATATATCCACATCCCACCCACTAGTGATTTAATCCCAAATAAAACTATATACGCATGAAAGCTACGCCAGAACTGAAAAAAAATTAAGACATAATTGAATCACGGCCCAAAAAAGATTTCAGTGTGTCCAACAGAGACGAAACGAACCCAACTCTAAGAGAAAGACGGCTTCCACACCAGAGACACAAACACAATTACAAACCTGCACTGGTTCCAATACTCCCAAGGTACAAAATTATTCAAGCCTTCATGATGCATCATGGTTCGATATTGAATCAAATTGGACCACACAATCACCGTCATACTGCGACACACAATCCAGCAACAAGAAGAGAAGTCGTGAAAAAGGAAATGTAATTTCACAGCTCAACCATGAACGACCCAACCTTTGTCCAATCCAGATTACAATTAGAGTCAAAATAAAACTTTAATATGCAAACTATATTTATTAATCAAATAGATTACACACATTTATACATGAATTAGTCTCAAGATAGGAAATCTATCTTGGACGTACAATAAGTTGGTTGAGGGAATATCTCAACCTCACACCAAACAAGGAAACTAGTTTTAGCTAATTCCTATTGAATAGGAACAAAATCTATACATAGAGAGTCACAACTGGACAAGTAGGAATTACACATTCTAACACACCCCCTTAATGACTACTTGTCTGGATATCACTTCACAAAATATAGTTGTGGTCAAACATAACAAAAAAGAATATGTCGACATCCATATAAAGGAGCAACCATCCACCAGAATGCATGGGTACCAACTGCTGCAACTGCTGGTCTCGTAGGATGTCCTTTGTATACATGGTTCTGTCAACCATTATCACTGTATACATATACCTGTATCTACAGATCCCCCTCCAATGTGGGTTTTATCGGATGACCCGTAACCATGCTCTTCCTTCTCGGGGTTTTATCGGATGACCCGTAACCATGCTCTTCTTTCATCGGGGTTTTATCGGATGACCCGTGACCATGCTCTTCTTTCAATGGCAAACACTGACATAAACCTATTTCCAGTCTGCTTCACTATTATACGTGGTTTTTAGCTGACCACAAACTGACACTGCAAAATGGTTTTTGGCTGACCATGAACCTGTAGTTACAAAGTGGTTTTGAGATTACCACGAACTTTTACAGGGATACACATGCCTTTATAAGGCTTACATACTCCATATCTTGGAATTACCAGGTACATAAAATGACCACTACAAAACCATCCTAGACTTGCTTACCATGCAACTGAGTGACTCATCATCAAGAGTCTATTCTAAGAAACCCACACTAATTCACACAAACTTTCACCTATATGTCCATCATCCTTTAATTTTCAGTATCGTTGTTGGGCTGTTGCACAAAAATAATATTTGTTACACTTCAGTCTTACTATCTACCACAGAGTATCTTCGCATCCGCTTTCTTTTTCTCGTCTAATTGGTGTCTTGAATTCACCTGCGCGATTTGTTAGAGTAGCTAATTCTAACAAAACCACTCCATTGAGTTAGCTAGGCTCAATGCTTCAAATTCCAAAACATTTATAAATACGACATTTTACCGTGGCATTAGATTACCGAAAAGACTCCAACCCAAATACGATCCACATACACCTCTCAGTCTTTGGATATCAGCACATAGCTTCATAGCCAAATGCACACACTCCTCCTCAAAGACTGCCAATAGTGTAGCTTAAATAGAAGCCACATTTGCTGGATTGCATGCAGGCAATCGTTTTTCCATTCCTGGAGATGACGACTGATGTGAAGGACAACCAGTCAAATCAGCCTCTATTTCAAAGGGTGAAATGGTCCCTTTCATACTGTGTTGCCGTTGGATGTGGTATTTTCATCTCTCATCCAATCACTAGTGGCCATCCCGATTTTCTCAATGCATACAACGCGGAGCAACTGGACAAGGCCAGGATGAATTTCATATCCTTCTCTGACCCAAAGGAATAGATCCGATTTGAAAAATATTCCAAGACCCTGCACCTTCCACGGATCACAGTATTCAATATCTACAAAGAAGTGCCAACTAAAAGCCAGGAAGTCAAAATAATTGGCCAGCGCACCAAAAAAAAAACTTATATGAAATACGCCACGCAACCTCGAGCAGCTATGGTCAATCTGCTCAGCAGTCAACAATCTGCTCACACAACAGTCGATATTCACAAACTCCTTGCGCTGGTACGAACAGAAATCCGCACCCAATCTTAAAAAAAAAACTCGAAAGTTCAACCAACACACAAAAATGTTTGCTGTCTGTCTGCTTACCAAATTAATTCACACGAATTTGAAACAAACTACTCCAAATTAAAGTCAGCGAGAAGGATAATATGGCTTTCTGATTTTTAAAGTCAGCTGAATTGACAGGCCAGCGACTCTACGTATCAGAATTTAAAAAAAAAACTTTGCTTGATCGATCGGTTCTGCGCTTACCACGTTGAAAGCAGTCTTACCACGTTGAAGGTAGCTACAGCCGCTCCCCACAGCTACAGCCGAAACAGAAACTGATACGGCTCTGCACCATCCGACTACAATGAATCCGGCTGGAGATCTTCCGTCCGCCCGCGCGCGAAGAGAGCAGCAGCAAGTTCTTCACGATGAAACCAGTGTTGGCACTAGGCGGAGTCTCGGTCGAGGGCAGAGAAGACAACGAAGTGGCAGTGTTGAGTAGATCTGTGAGTAGATCCACGCTCTCGCTAATAACAAGGTGCAGCCGCGCTCACCGCACCAGTATGCACAAACTAATGGACAAAAATATTCTCTTATTTCCCTCAGCCCATGAAGGGCCGAGGTCCAAGCTCTTACCCCTCTGATACCAAGAAAATTTTTTAATATGCAAACTATATTTATTAATCAAATAGATTACACACATTTATACATGAATTAGTCTCAAGATAGGAAATCTATCTTGGACGTACAATAAGTTGGTTGAGGGAATATCTCAACCTCACACCAAACAAGGAAACTAGTTTTAGCTAACTCCTATTAAATATGAACAGACTCTATACATAGAGAGTCACAACTGGACAAGTAGGAATTACACATTCTAACAAGTCATTCGAAGGGTAGAATCCAAATGCAATTAATAAGTAATATACAAGAAGATCCTAGTATTCAACAATATGCATATAGCATGCAAGCGTTAATATTTTTTTCCAAAGTAGTAGTAAAAGTAACCATTATCTTTTTAAATGTGCAATGAGCATTGCATTGTTATAATGGTTTTACTTAATGAACTTATGATATATCATGTGTATTAGTGGTATATTAAACAATTTTTTAATTTGATTACATATTGAAAAATATCTCTAAAAGTTATATTATTTAACCTCATATCAAAAGGAACTCAATACACTTTTCTAATTTTTTTATTAACAATTTTTATCTCTCTTATTAACTTTGAGCTTAATTTTTTATACCTATCAATATAAAAACTCTTTACCCCTTATTATATTCTCAATATATTATTTGATTTTTTCTTCAATGTATATCCCCAATATGAATGCAAGTGGTATGATATTGCTCCTGAAGTGTAACCCTATATATGCTTAGCATGTATTCTGTACAACTAAAACATCACATAACATGTATTTTATTCAAACTAATTTGTGAATTTGATAAAGATTTTGAAATATTTTGAAAATCAAATTATATATAAAAAATAAAACTAAATTATATATAAGAAAATAAAACTAAATAATTTGATTTTATTAGTATTTCAAGTATGAGGGGTTTCCGCATTGCATTATATTAGATATCAGTTTTGGGTTTCAACTATGTTAAGTAAGTCATTCATCTATGACCATTTCCATGAGGGGTAGTCTTAAGTGACTAATTTCTCAAGATTTTTGAATAGTCCACTTATCACTCATTGCATCTGGTGATGCTCACAGGGTGAAGAAGTGGAATTGAAACTAGTGAAATGAATCACATAGCATCAATAATCACTTTCGAGGCTTGATATCTAATATAATGCATTGTGGAAACCCTTCATACTTAAATTACAAAGAGTAAAGGGATCTCTACTTGAATGGTTCATGAGGCACAATGCTTGCTAAGGTTTTGCAAATGGGGTAGCAACCTAAGTGGGCTTGATTGTGGGGAAAAATCCACAATTAAGCGCGCTTGAGCCAAAAGAGTTTTGGGATGGGTGACCTCCCGGGAAGTCTTGTGCAAACCCCCAAAGTGATCATTGATGCTATGTGATTCATTTCACTAGTTTCAATCCCACTTCACCCTTGTGAGCATCACTGGATGCAATCACTAGAAATTAATCCACTACCTCTCATGGAAATGGTCATAGATGAATGACTTACGTAAGGCAGTTGAATCAAAAATTGATATCTAATTATTAACATTAATACAAAATATTCTAAAATTTACAATTAACACAAAATGAATTTTCCACAAGGATGTCATTCAAAACAAAAAACTTGATCAGCATGATAGCATCTTCAATTAAACAAATAATTCATTTTTAGAAAATTGGCTTTTGTGGTCCAAAAATTATGTATAAAATTTTTTTAGGTGAAAATCATATGTAAGAAAATTTTTGCAGACGCTTTCGAACAGTGTGGTTCATCATCAAGACAAGATGAGAAATCTGATAAAAAAACCTAATTAAATAGAAAAAGAAAGCTCCAACTAATTGTTGTAAAATAAATGCTAGTTTAACTAGAATAAAAAATTAAATTAAATTTCATCATATTATATTATACTTTAATTTTAATTTAAAATAATCATAATAATAATGAATAAATTTGTTATTTCATTTACTCAATAACTAATTTTACTATTTTAAATCATAATATAATAAAGATGATATTAATAAAAATATCACAATGATAATAATTTTAATAATAAACCAAAAAAACCAAAGAAAAAAAAGGAAACCAAGAGCGAAAATGGGAACAACGAATATAAACTAACTCTATCATAAATCACAACACCATTAAAATCCCAACATTTAAAATTTTAACCAACAAAAAGCATCAGACTTTTTTTCAACACGAAAAATATTCATCAAACTTATTGGTGCTTGGTTTTGCAATTTTGGATCACGCATATGCATGCGCCACACTGGTAAGTGCATCCCATTTAGTAAGGGCATTGTACCTATCTATGTTCAACGTTATGCCTGGTTGATAATTACCGTTAAGTTCAAAGGTAAGGTAACTTATTTTCTTTTATATTTATTTAGTTTTCTTAATATAATATATATATTTTTATTATTTTTGAATTATGTTGATATGCATTTTATTGTGAAATTCTGGTCGGTATCACTGTTAAAATTCATCGTGCTCAACAGCTAGTGGGCGAATCTCAACAATGCCCATACAAAGAACTCGCTTTCACAAAGATTATCATTTAATTTTGGTCGAAGTACATCGACGGGAGGAAGGGATAAGGCTTTTCTTACATTCATATTGTTGTGGCAGTAGCTCAACAGGGAACACACAAAGCTCTAAACCAATTCAAAGGATGGCATTTGCGACAGGGTTAGCTCAAGAGGGAACACATAGAGCTCTCGAGCAATTTAGACGATGGAAATTGCGACGAGGTATGATGGCAATTGTGACGAGGTTATTCATGGGAGAAATGAAAATTCCTTCATCTTCGTCATTATTGGCAAAACCCAGAGGGGGGATTTCACTAGGTACACTCTTGGTCTCTCTAAAAACCCAATTTTATATACAAACGACCCACTTTTATATACAAACACTTTCAAAGATCATTTCCCTTCCTCTTCCTCTTCCTTTGTGAATACTGTCAATTCATTATGGTTGACAATCAGGGCAACTGGGGAAAAATATGAGATAAAAAAAAAATCATGTGAATATTGACACCATTGGCCATGTTGATCATGGGAAAGTCACCATGACCGCTGCCCTTACCATGACCTTGGCCTGGGCACCAATGCCCCTAAAAAATACGATGAAATAGACACAGCCCCCGAAGAGAAGGCCAAATGTATTAAGTCAATACTCCTACTATCGAATGTGAGACCAAGAACATAGATTATGCCCATGTGGATTTCCCTGGTCATGTTGATTATGTGAAGAATATGATTACTAGGGATTCTCAAATGGATGACGCAATCCTAGATGAAGGAGCATATCCTGCTGGCCAAGCAGGTGGGTGTGCCCAACGTTGATGACGAGGAGTTTCTTCAGTTGGTTGAGCTTGAGGTCAGGGAGCCCTTGAGTTCTTATGATTTTCCATGGTATGATGTGTCAATTATTTTAGGGTCAGTGCCCCTTGCTGATGCCCGGGCTACCTGCTCACACCCACATTTTTCACTTTCCTTTCCACAAAAAATTGCATTCAACTTTTAGCCCCAAATAATTTTAAATCTGGGCAATCAAAAAAATATCTCTGGAAGCTTTAATATCTCAAATCTGAGATTTGAGATATTAATTCAAAGTTCTCTTATGGTTATAAATCCCAACAAATTAAACTGCATGTGTAAAAGCACTCCAAATGTTATACTAAACTGTGCCCGTAATGGCAACCTCAATAATTCATGCGGAAGCTGCTTTTAATACTTCTAAGGTTATAATCCATTTTATAATTAATTGGACCAATGTCCGAACTTTGGTTTAATCCCTTCGTATGACTATTCAATTTACCAATTGAATAAAACAACTATTCCAAAATAATAACCTTCACCTCGTCTCATGGGCATTTCAAATAATTATTCGATTTATTATAAAAGATCCCTATACGATGGTCCACAGCTTTAACACTCCTCATATGCATTTGCCAATACGAAGATTTACAAGCCTTATGCTCATACATTATCATTTTCCTTTGCTCAAAGGTTTAACCCATTAACATTTAAATGTCACTCTAACATATAAACCTTTGATTTTTCTTTAAGGCCAAAGACCCCGATATATTAAACTTTGACCCCACACTATGTATTACTATTTCGCCTCACTTATATATTTAATTCCAAATTTCATAAAACAATAATCGGGCCCACAGGTTTTCTTACCTCATATCAATAACAATCATACCTCGCCTTAACCTTCATGCACCTTTCCACGCGAATGTCGTTGATCTCCAACACCATTCGATCGAACGAATATAACGAAAATCACGTTTTTTTAACCTCCGAGCATTAACGCTAAAAAAAAACGCGAAATGGGATGTAATTTAAAACCGCTCCAGGCTACGTGTCACATGTCGACGCATATCGTGTTTTTTTGACAAAATCAACTTACCACTTTTAAATTATGCGAGACCACCAGTTTTCAAACTCCAATTTTACTATTCAACACTCAGGTTCCACTCTCCTCCTTGCTCAAGGTTCCGTTGCACTAAAGCCCAAATAAAACGCAGATCTTACTGTACCGGTTTATGTATAACAATGTTTGTCATCAATTCTTCTTCGCATTCTTTTCCCACATGAAATATTCGTGAAGGTTTTCCCCTTCCACAATTTCTGATATATATTCAAATACTCATTCAGACTAACACAATATATATATATATATATATATATATATATATATATATATATATATATATATATATATTAGGAATCTCAAAAGAGACCGAAGCCCTCCTTCATACAGCGAACACATACATTCAATGCACTGTTGATGTCCTACACAATTGCTTATTGAAGCTCAAAATACTCTCTACGTAGGGTTAAATCAAACAATACCCATATAATCCTTTTCAGATATGTGTGCCAACTTTTTACTGCTCCTTATTTCGATTTCTTCCATTACATATAGAGCACCATCTTAAACCCTCAAATTACAAAGTCTATTCATACATAGTTCATGGAGAATCAAAACATTCTCACACAGAAATTAAATCAAATAATACTCGCATAATTCTGTAACAGAGTCTTTCTTATATACAAATGAAACCCACTTACAAAATTCTGGTTTGGCCAGATCTTCAAATCAAATGGCCCTTCTAATTCATTACTTTGTCTCCCCATCTCTTCAACTCTATATTCCCTATGCCTTATTGGCTTACACTTATACAAGAAAATAATGAATCAGTTCAGCTTCCTTAACAGCTCAACAAAGACTCTTGGAATTCTCCAAAGTCCTAAGTTAGACTCAATTCCTAAATTTAGCCTAAACCCTTCACTCTTCACATTCCTAACTTAATCAATTTTTCTCATGTTCTCTAATGATTGGAGAATATTTACAATTCCTCACTATTTTATTCAAAATACTAATAATTACATGAGAACTTGAAAACATGAGACCCCCCTATGTCTACTTAGATACAAAGTATTTTATTGTGCTTAATGCCCTTGCATCAGACTCCCAAGATTCAAATTGATCATGATCTCCTGATCATGTGTCTTCAGTCTTTGTTTTCCTGGGTCCCATACTTTGTTTTACTGTTGTCCATCAGCTGCATCATCCTTCAACTACACTTCTCCAGGTCTCCATATCTTGTTCTGCATCTTTCCTCCAGCTGTGCTTTCAAAATCTCTTCTTGTCTTTCCTCTGCTAAAATCCTTCTGCTTTCTTGCTGTTGTCTGCTGCTTCTGAGACACATTCATCATTAGTTCTCTGATGTTTTCAATTTCTCGGTCAAGTTTATCTTCTATCTAGAAATCTCTTTGCCTCTTGTTGCTGCCTTCAATTTCTGTTGCTACCAACATTGTTGCTCTTGCTATCTCGCATGTTACTAACATGTTTACTAGTCCTACAGATGTCACCCCCCATGTTGCTTCAGCTGCTACCATAGATGTTGCTGATGCTAATGTTGCCTCCTCCTAAACATCCTGAATATCTCTTAAGATATCTCCCTTTGCAACATTTTTATTTTTCCCATCATCTACAAATTTACTTTTAGAAAACAAATCATCATTTAATTTTCCAACTGCAGTAACATACTCATTTATTTTTCTTTGTATACTAGTAAGCATAATTAAATTCTGCAAACTAGTATCTGCTCCTCCTTCTTTCACATCTTTAGGCATCTTTACTTCAGTGTCTGCAATCTCATGTTTAAATGTTTTCAGCAAACATTTCATCCATCTCTTCTGTACTTGTTTCACATCATCAGTATGTTGCAATTCAAATTCAGCATCTTCTTCTTCTTCTTGGACAATCTTCAGTAATTGTCTTTCATCCCCTTGATTGATTATGGCAATCAAATCAAGTCCTTCAACCACTATATCCTCATCCTCTATTAGAACAAAATTCTGATTCTTCATCACTGTGTCAATCTTAAAAATCTGCCCCACAGTCTGCTCTTGGCCCATTAGACAAGCCAATTCTTCTCTGTCACCAACAGTAAAAAGTTTCTGCATATGAGACATGACCGCCTCACCTTCTTTTTGCAACAGTTCTTCTTCTCTCAAGACAATTCCAAATGATGGATTGTCTTTTGCATCACCTGTAAACACAATCAAACTATTAATTTCAAAATCACAAGGCCCAATGGTCTCAATTGATGATCCAGTCACTGATTCTTTTCTCTACAGTTCCAAGTCTGTTTCAAGACCCAGAAAAATTCCACTGTCTTTCTTCTCAGCTTTCATTATGCCAATCACCATGTTAGAATGATGATCCTCTACTATGTTCTCAACCAACATAGTTTTTCTTTCTTTCGATTATCTGACAATTTTCATTTGATATTCTTCTTTGCTTGCATAACTGACACATGAACTTTCAGCACTAAAATTAGAAAGTCTCAACACCTCTTCCTCCTCTGACAACACATCAGTATGTTGTTATGAGTTTCTTTCCAATCCCTCTATCAGCACATCAGTATGTTGATTTTCATCCTCCATGAGACTGTCAACTAGTCTCTCCTTCTTTCCATCATCTGCTTCATGAACACTATTCATGAAGACCTTCCTACCCTGCTTCCTTAGCAATTTTTCCTGTGCATAGGTCCTCTATCTCTCCAATTCTCTCCTTTGAAAATCCAACCTCCTATACAATCAACAACTTCAATTGGAGTAGATTTCGGGAACCTCAACCAACCTTTTATGCCTCTGCTTGCTCTTGACCAATCATCAGCTGGTCCCTCATATCTTGCCTCAATATTCTGCTGAATATTCTCATTAGACTCCTCTGTCTTCAATTCTTCCTGAGATCTTGCTATCTCAACATTGATCTGAACAGATTTCAGATTCAATTTCTCATCCTCAACAAACTTTGAGGTTTGCTCATTTTCCCGTGATGTACCTACAAACATACAAAACTCTTTAGTTTTAAACCCACAAGACTTTTTATCTCAGTTTCCTTATTTATTAGTTCCTCAGAATGATCCTCTTCTTTTGTAGAACCTTTCATCACCTCACAACAGTCATATTCAAAAATAAAAGGCTTTACATCTTCCAGCTGATTTGGACTTGTCCAATAACTCAGGAAATCATCAATGATTTTCTCTTCAGCAAGACAAACTTCTTGCTGCCTCAAGTCTTCATCATGATTCACAAGATCTTTTACAGATCTCCATTCTTCATTTGTACCCATGACTTCACTCTGTCTTGCTTCACAAACATAAACTTCTTTTCTCAACTCAGTTGCTCTGAGTTCTGCACATCTCAATTGGACATCCATCCTCTATTCAAGCTTTCTCAGCTTTTCTGCAAACATACAAAAATCATCAGATGTAAAGTCACTTGATCCCTTGGCCTCACTTGAAGTTTCAGTCTTCAAGTCCTTCTCCAAATACTCAATCATCCTGAGTAATCTCTCTTTCTGCTGAGCATGTATCAGCTTCTCTCTCTTCATCTGTAGCCTGTGCCACTTTACCTTCTTCTTCATGAGCCAACCAACTCTCTAGCTTTCCTCTATCATCATCTTCAGTTTGTTAAATTGTTCTATGATCTCAGCTACCTCTTTCCAATATTATGCATCAGTCAATTTCTTCCTCATGCCAATTGTCTTGGCATCTTCTTTCTCTTTTCTGTTGTGGCCTCTCTCAGAACCTCTGTAATCTCTGCTATGACTGTTAGTAGCCATCTTTTCCTCCATGAGTTCTTCACTCACAAGCTGCACTAAGCCTCTCTAACAGCAAGCTCTCCTGCTGCCACTTACCTCACCAATCCTTTCCTTTGGATCTGGGCTTTTGGCAAGTACTGGTCCCCTATCTGCTAGAACCTTCTGAGCACTATCTTCTGCTCTCTCTAGTCTTCACTCTGCAACTTTTAGAACTCATTCAACCTCTGTTGAATTTCCTCAAGGTTCTGCCACACTTTCTTCTTCACTTTAGAATCCTCTACTGGACTTCTTCATCACTACTCTCAAAGTTGTTATTTGCTTTTGCTGAGATTTCTTCAATTGCCTGCAATCTAGATTATGCAAACAATTCTTCAAACCAGAGTTAAACACTGCTCATCAACTCACATTTTCTTGAGAACACTGCAATTGTCCTCCTTATTCAACTTTTAGCTGAATATCAGGTTCACTGCCAACACTGTTACCAATGAAATAGGTAACCTGACCTCAAAACAGGAATTCTAGCCCAAAAAGACTCAAAAAACATGAAAAAACACCCAAAAAACAAAAAAAAATGTATTCCAGAACACACTTGGTTTTTTTTGAAGGTCAAATTTCAACATTTTATAAAATTATGCTAAAAACAAAATTGTTTATTGAAAAGAGGATTGAAAAAACACCCTCAAAACAAAACCAATTGATGTTGGAATAACAAAAAAAAATTGTGTCATATTTTTGACATTTTTAAAAATAGAAATAACATTTTTTAATTTTTAAAATTCAAACATTAAAAAAAACCTAAAATTTAAGAAAAAAATAAATTTAAAAAATAAAAACATTTTAAAGCTTAAAATTAAAAAAAAAACCTAAAATTTAAGAAAATAATAATAATAAAAAATAAAAATTTAAAGATTAAAATTTCAAAATACATAGAAATAAAAAAATAGAAACAAAAACAAAATTTAAAAAAAAAAAGAAGAAGAAGAAGAAGAAGGAAAGAAAAAAGAAGTTAAAAAAAGAAAGAAATTATAAAAAATTAAATATAGAAATTAAATTTAAAAAAGAAAAAGAAAATGTTTATTAAATTTTAAAAATAATAATAATAATAAGAAAATAAATTTAAAGAAATATACTAATTTAAAAATTAAAAATAAAATAAAATAAATAAAAAGTAAAAAAATGAAAAATTAATTAAAAATAAAAAATGAAAAATAAAATAAAATAAAAATATTAAATTAAAAAAAAAAATATATATATATATATATATATTAAAAAAAATGTTAATATTAAAATAACAAATTAAATTAAAAATAAATAAATGAATAAACAAATAAAATAAAATAAAAAAGTTAAAAAACCTTAAAAATCAATTAAAAATTAAAAAATTAAAAAAAAAAAAAATTAAACAAAAATATATTAAATAAAAAATAAAATAAAAAACAAATTAATCTGAAAATATTTAGTTTAATTAAAAAAAAAAACTAATTTTAAATACACAATTTTAATTGAATTAAAAAAATATATATAGAAATTTTATGTAATTAAAAAAATAATAATAAAAAAATTAAAAACTTAAAAAAAATATTAAATTCAAATAAATTAAAAAAAAAAATTACAAAATTTATTAAATTTTAAAAAATTTAATGAAAAAACTAAACATAAAATTTAATAATTAAAAAAAAAAAATCAATTAAATAAAAAAAAAATACAAAATTTAATAAAAATTATTAACAAAATTTAGAAAAAAAATTAAAAACAAAATAATGAATAAAATAAATAAAAAATTAAAAAAATTAAAAAAAACAAACAAGACAAAATTAAAACAAATTAAATTTCAAATATAAAAATTAAATTAAAAAAAAAAAAAAAATCATTTTAAATTTTTTGAATTAAAAATAAAAAATTAAAAATCAAATTAAAAAAAATATATATTAAAAATAAAAAATAAAAAATAAAAAGAATTTTTTTGATCGTGGTGGCGCCGCCAATCGGCCTCCCGCCCAGGTGGCTGCGGAGGCTGATTCAGCCAATCGGCCTCCCGCCCAGGTGGCAGCGGAGACCGGTCGCTGGGTGGGCGGGGGGCTGCATGCAGCCTCCCCACCCGCCCAGCGGTCGACCTCTGCTGCCACCTAGGCGGGAGGCCGATTGGCGGTGCCACCACAATCAAAAAATTCTTCTTGTTCTTGTTCTTCTTCTTTTTTTCTTTTTCTTTTTTGAGATTTTTTTTTTACTGTTTTTTTTTTTTTTTTTTCAATTTGATTATTTTCTTTTTGTTTTTAATTAATTAATTAATTTTTTTTTAATTTCAAAAAATTAATTAATTATTATTGTTATTTTTTTTAATTCAAAATTTTTATTTTAAATTTAATTTGTTTTAATATTTTTTTGTTTTTTTTTTAATTTTGTTTTTAAATTTAATATTTTAGATTAATTATTTTTTAAAATTTAAAATTTATTTAATAAATTTAATAAATTTTATTTTAATTAAAATTTTATTTTTTAATCTTTTAGTTTATTTAGTTTTTCATTTTTAAAATTTATAAATTGTTTCATTTAAAAAGAAAATAGTAAATTTATGGATATTTGTTTTTTAATTATTTGCACATGGATTTTTTTCATTTTTTGTTTTTTAATAATAGTTGGTTTTTTTTTTTTTTTTTTTTTAGTTTGTATTTTTTTTCTTATTATTATTATTTTTTAATTTAAATTTTTAAATTTAATTTTTTCTTTGTTGTATTTTTTTTTTTTAAATCTAAATTTTAATTATTTTTAAATTTGCTATTTTAAATTTATTTTTTTTAATTACATGGTTTTTTTTATAGGTTAGAAAAAAATGATTTTGATATTTTTTTTTTAATAAATTTTTTTGGTTAATTTTTGTTTTTTTCTTTAAATTATGTATTTTTTTTTTCAAATTTTGTCATTTCTTTTGATATAATTTTCAAATATTTTTGTTTAAATTTTTTATTTTTATGAGTTAATTTTGTTTTTTTTTAACATTTTTATTGTTTTTATATATATTTTTTTTATCTAAGTTTTGTGTTTTATTACCAACATGAAAATCACCACTCTAAAAAAAAAAGGTTGATGCTGCATCAATACATTTCAAAATTAGCATGAAAATCACCGCTCTAGAAAAAAAAAGCTGATGCTGCATCAATACGTTTCAAAATTAGCATGAAAATCAGTAACATTTTAAAACAAATATTCATGCTTTATAAATAAAAATATTAGAGTGTCAAAAATGTGCACAAAAAAAAGGGGTGATTCTGCATCACCACTTTTCAAAATCGGGTGCTTTTTATGCTACCAAAAAAAAGTAGGTAACAGTGCGGTTACCTATTTCATCGGTAACAGTGTTTGCCATCACCATCAAAACTCTGTCTTCACTTTCTACAACCACAATTCTGCAGTCATATGTTCAAATCAGATTTAAAATTATTTTACCTGCAAGATCCCTGTATGATCTTGTTCTCCACTCATTCAGTCTTGCAAATCCTGTTCACTGCAAATATGTATCTGTTGCATATCAAATTTAAAAATCTGATTTTCCTTCATCCTCTCATCACATGCACTGCATCTTTGTACGCTGCAACCCTTATCAGTTTTCAAAAATATGATTTCTTTTCATCACACATGCATTCAGAAAAACTTGAACTTTTTAAAAAGAGATATTCCAGCGCTGATACCACAATGATGCCCGGGCTACCTGCTCACACCCACATTTTGTACTTTCCTTTCCACACAAAACTGCATTCAACTTTTAGCCCCAAATAATTTTAAATCTGGACAATCAAAAAAATATCTCTGGAAGCTTTAATATCTCAAATTTGAGATTTGAGATATTAATTCAAATTTCCCTTATGGTTATAAACCCCAACAAATTAAACTGCATGTGTAAAAGCACTCCAAATGTGATACTAAACTGTGCCCATAATGGCAATCTCAATAATTCATGCAGAAGCTGCTTTTAATACTTCTAAGATTATAATCCATTTTATAATTAATTGGACCAATGTCCGAACTTTGGTTTAATCCCTTCGTATGATTATTCAATTTACCAATTGAATAATACAACTATTGCAAAGTAATAACCTTCACCTCGTCTCATGGGCATTTCAAATAATTATTTGATTTATTATAAAAGATCCCTATACGATGGTCCACAGCTTTAACACTCCTCATATGCATATGAAGATTTACTAGCCTCATGCTCATACTTTATTATTTTCCTTTGCTCAAAGGTTTAACCCATTAACATTTAAATGTCACTCTAACATATAAACCTTCGATTTTTCTTTAAGGCCAAAGACCCCGATATATTAAACTTTGGCCCCCACACTATGTCTTACTATTTTGCTTCACTTATATATTAAATTCCAAATTTCATATAACAATAATCGGGCCCACAGGTTTTCCTACCTCATATCAATAACAACCATACCTCGCCTTAACTTTCATGCACCTTTCCACGCGAATGTCGTTGATCTCTAGCACCATTCGATCGAACGAATATAACGAAAATCACGTTTTTTTAACCTCCGAGCGTTAACGCTAAAAAAAACGTGAAATGGGTTGTGATTTAAAACCGCTCCAGGCTATGTGTCACATGCAGACGCATATCGCGTTTTTTTGAAAAAATCAACTTACCACTTTTAAATTATGCGAGACCACTGGTTTTCAAACTCCGGTTTTACTGTTCAACACTCAGGTTCCACTCTCCTCCTTGCTCAAGGTTCCGTTACAAACACTGTTACCGATGATATAGGTAACCTGACCTCAAAACGGGAACTCTAGCCCAACAAGGCTCAAAAAACATGAAAAGACACCCCAAAAACAAAAAAAGTGTATTCCAGAATGCACTTGATTTTTTTTGAAGGTCAAATTTCAACATTTTATAAAATTATGCTAAAAACAAAATTGTTTCTTGAAAAAAGAATTGAAAAAACACCCTCAAAACAAAACCAGTTGATACTGGAATAACAAAAAAAATAAAATTGTGACATATTTTTGACATTTTTAAAAATAGAAATAACATTTTTTAATTTTTAAAATTCAAACATTAAAAAAAACCTAAAATTTAAGAGAAAAAATAAATTTAAAAAATAAAAACATTTTACAGCTTAAAATTTAAAAATATATAGGAATAAAAAAGTAAAAATAAAAACAAAATAAAAATTTTAATTCAAACATTAAAAAAAACTTGAAATTTAAGAAAAAAAATAAAATTTAAAAAAAATAAAAATTAAAGATTAAAATTTCAAAATATAGAGAAAAAGAAAGAAAGAAAAAAAAAAGAAATTATAAAAAATAAAATATAGAAATTAAATTTAAAAAAGAAAAAGAAAATGTTTATTAAATTTTAAAAAAAAAAATTTAAATAAAAAATTAAATTTAAAGATATGTATTAAAAGAAGAAGAAGAAGAAATTAAAAGTAAAAAAATGAAAAATTAATTAAAAATGAAAAATGAAAAATAAAATACAATAAAAATATTAAATTTAAAAAAATATATATTAAAAGAACAGATAGATTTAAAAATAAAATAAAATAAATAAATAAATTATAAAAAATATAATATATATATATATATATGAACTTAAATTAAAAATATATATATATATTAGATTTTATTAAATTAAAAAAAATGTTAATTTTAAAATAACAAATAAAATAAAATAAATAAATAAATGAATAAACAAATAAATTTTGAAATAAAAAATAAATTTTAAATATAAAGAAAAAAAAAACATTGTTAAAATAAAAAGTTAAAAAACTTTAAAAATCCATTAAAATTGAAAAATTGAAAAAAATAAATTAAAAATAAAATATTAAATATAAAATAAAATAAAAAACAAATTAATTTGAAAATATTAAGTTTAATTTAAAAAAATAACTAATTTTAAATATACAATTTTAATTGAAATAAAAAATATATATAAAAATTTTATGTAATTAAAAAAATAATAATAAAAAAATTTAAAATTTAAAAAAATATTACATTCAAATAAATAAATAAATAAATAATACAAAATTTACTAAATTTTAAAAAATTAAATAAAAAAACTAAATATAAAATTTAATAATTAAAAAAAATATATGAAAAAATTAAATAAAAAAAAATCAATTAAATAAATAATAAAAAAAATACAAAATTTAATAAAAATTACTAACAAAATTTAGAAAAAAAAATGAATAAAAGTAAAACAAATTAAATTTCAAATATAAAAATTAAATTAAAAAAATAAATAAATTTTTTGAATTTAAAAAAAAAATAAAAAGAATTTTTTGATCGTGGTGGCGCCGTCAATCGGCCTCCCGCCCAGTTGGCGGCAGAGGCCGGCCACTGGGCAAGAGGCCGATTCCGAGAATCGGCCTCCCACGGTGAGAAGCCGATTCCCGGAATCGGCCTCCCACCGCAGGAGGCCGATTCCCGCGGCGGGAGGCCAATTCCGGGAATCGCCCTCCTGCGACAGGAGGCTGATTCTGGGAATCGCCCTGAGGCCGATTTCAAGACTCGCCCTCCCGCGACAAGAGGCTGATTCGGGGAATCGCCCTCCCGCGGCGGGAGGGCGATTCCCGGAATCGGCCTCCCGCGGCGGGAGGGCGATTCCCGGAATCGGCCTCCCGCGGCGGGAGGGCGATTCCCGGAATCGGCCTCCCGCGGAGGGAGGGCGATTCTGGGAATCGGCCTCTCGCCGCCCTCCCAGAATTGGCCTCCTGTAGCGGGAGGGCGATTCTTGGAATCAGCCTCCCGCCAAGGGGACGGGAGGCTGGCTGCCAGGCAGGTGCAGCCTCCCTGCCCGCCCAGCGGCCGACCTCCACCACCACCTGGGCGGGAGGCCGATTAGCGGTGACACCACAAACAAAAAAATATAATTTTTTTAAAATATTTTTATATATTTTTTTAATTTTAATATTTTTTTAAAAATTTTTTTTTTCTTTTTTAAATTCAAAAAATTTAAAATTATTATTATTTTTTTTAATTCAAAATTTTTTATTTTAAATTTAATTTGTTTTAATGTTTTTTTTTTTTTTTTTTTTTTATAATTTTGTTTTTAAATTTAATATTTTACATTAATTATTTTTTAAAATTTAAAATTTATTTAATAAATTTATTAATTTTTAATTTTTTAGTTTTTTTAGTTTTTCATTTTAAAAATTTAAAAATTGTTTCATTAAAAAAAAGCCAGTAAATTTATGGATATTTATTTTTCAATTATTTGCGCGTGGTTTTTTTCATTTTTTTTTGTTTTTTTAATGATGGTTTTTTTATTTTAACTTTCTTTTTAAATTATATATATATATATATATATATATATATATATATATATATATATATATATATTAATTTGTTCTTTTTGTTAATTTTAAAATTTGTATTTTTTTTCATCTTATTATTATTTTTTTAATTTAAATTTTTAAATTTAATTTTTTCTTTTTTGTAATTTTTTTTTTAAATCTAAATTTTAATTTTGTAATTTAAATTATTTTTAAATTTTCTATTTTAATTTTTTTTTTAATTATATGGTTTTTTTAATAACTTAGAAAAAATGTTTTTGATGTTTTTTTATTTTTTATTTTTTTGATTAATTTTTGTTTTTTTCTTTAAATTATGTGTTTTTTTTCAAATTTTGTCATTTGTTTTGATATAATTTCCGAATATTTTTGTTTTTTTTTTGTTTTATTTATTTATTTTTGTTTAAATTTTTTATTTTTACGAGTTAATTTTGTTTTTTTTTACATTTTTATTGGTTTTTTTAATTGTTTTTATATATTTTTTATTTAAGTTTTGTGTTTTATTACCAACATGAAAATCACCACTCTAAAGAAAAAGGTTGATGCTGCATCAATACGTTTCGAAATTAGCATGAAAATCACCGCTCTAAAAAAAAAAAGTTGATGCTGCATCGATACGTTTCAAAATTAGCATGAAAATCACTAACATTTTAAAACAAATATTCATACTTCATAAATAAAAATATTAGAGTGTCAAAAATGTGCTCCAAAAAAAAAAAGTGATTCTGCATCACCAATTTTCAAAATTGGGTGCTTTTTATGCTACCAAAAAAAAGTAGATAACAATGCGGTTACCTATTTCATCGGTAACATTGTTTACACTAAAGCCCAAATAAAACGCAGATCTTACTGTACCGGTTTATGTTTAACAGTGTTTGTCATCAATTATTCTTCGCATTCTTTTCCCACATGAAATATTCGTGAAGGGTTTCCCCTTCCACAATTTCTGATATATATTCAAATACTCATTCAGACTAACACAGAATATATATCTATATATATATATATATATATATATATATATATATTAGGAATCTCAAAAGAGACCGAAGCCCTCCTTCATACAACGAACACATACATTCAATGCATTGTCGATGTCCTACACAATTGCTTATTGAAGCTCAAAATGCTCTCTACGTAGGGTTAAACCAAACAATACCCATATAATCCTTTTCAGATATGTGTGCCAAATTTTTACTGCTCCTCAATTCGATTTCTTCCATTACACATAGAGCACCATCTTAAACCCTCAAATTACAGAGTATATTCATACATAGTTCATGGAGATTCAAAGCATTCTCACATAGAAATTAAATCAAATAATACTCGCATAATTATGTAACAGAGTCTTTCTTATATACAAATGAAACCTACTTACAAAATTATGGTTTGGCCAGATCTTCAAGTCAAATGGCCCTTCTAATTCATTACTCTGTCTCCCGAGCCCTTCAGCTCTATATTCCCTATGCCTTATTGGCTTACACTTATACAAGAAAATAATGAATCAGTTCAGCTTCCTTAACAGCTCAACAAAGACTCTTGGAATTCTCCAAAGTCCTAAGTTAAGACTCAATTCCTAAATTTAGCCTAAACCCCTGACTCTTCACATTCCTAACTTAATCCACTTTTTCTCATGTTCTCTAATAATTGGAGAACATTTACAATTCCTCACTATTTTATTCAAAATACTAATAATTACATGAGAACTTTAAAACATGTGACCCCCCTATCTCTACTTAGATACAAAATATTTTATTGTGCTTAATGCCCCTGCATCACTTGCTCTGATGGAAAATCCAAACATATCAAGCAAGGTGAGAATAGGTGGGTGGATAAGATTTATGATCTCATGGTTGCAGTGGATGAATATATTCCAATCCCTGAGCTTCCTTTCCTTATGGATGTAGAGTATGTTTTTTCTATCACTGGTCGTGGTACTATTGCAACTAGACAAGTTGAGAGAGGGTCTATTAAGGTTGGAGAGTCTTCATTAACAAATTTGAAAAACAAAGCAAAAAACCCCATCGGGTTTCCTTCTTAAGTCTTCATCCTCTTATCCTACTTGATGAAATCATATTAATCCAAAGCCATCAATCAACATTCAGAAGACAAACACACCTCATCATACTTTAAGAATTTAGTAATGACAATTTGTTGTGGAAGTTGTCTCAAATTGACCATCCCTGAGTGGCATTGTCGATTTGTCTAGCATAATTGGGCCAACATACTGATGGCCATTGCGAACTGAGGGGACCTGAGAAGATAATCTTTTCATCCACACACTAGTGATGCTTGACTTGTCATCCATTGCTCCTTGCAAAGACATTCTCCTTCTAGATGACACTGTATTCCTTTCATAAGAAGTTGGTCGCTTCTTAGGAGCACTATGAGAACGACCCTTAGATTTTGTAGATTCCATGTTAGCCATGTAGTTAAGAAAGACAGAGTAACCCTCAGAAGGACACTCTGAGTATTCACTTCTATGAGAAAATGGACCTCTTTTGCCTCGAAATTTCGTTGAACTGAATTGAGGACTACTTTTTGCAGTTGAAAACACATTGTCTTCTCCGTAATCACAATATGCATACACAGTTCCAAGGATGAAATCTTGGGAAACTGGTGCAAGAAGTCACCCTGTGCAAATATTCTGTAGAAGTAAAGCCTTTGCAATGTGGCATAGTGAGCTTGTTGTGAAGATTGAAGACGCCAGTTATCACGTGGAGGGTACTGGGTTGTAGAGTTGGAAGATATGCCCTGCTCTATAAAAAGAGAATCTGTCATTGATCCAATCCACTTCTTTGAAATTTATATGTTTGTGTCCATCTCAACGATTTTTGTGCTTCCATCCAAGATGCTATTCTCCATTTCCTGCTCATTCAAATGACAAAGATAAGAACTCTTCCATGAAGAGGAAATACCACCCAATGTTAGTGGCAGTGAAATTGTCTAAAGAAAACAAAATTATAACTCTAGATTATTTGTGTTCTCTTCAGTTTTAACTCCAAGACCAACAAAAACAGAAATGGATTTTGACTCGGAAACAAAGAATAGGTTATAAAAGAGTCTCAGAGATATTTGAAATTTTGATATTTTCACACTTACCCGCTGAGGGAATACATGAAATAATTCTCTCCCAGATCTCACTCTGGAATCTTGTCTGCTTTGTGCCTTCCCTTCCTTTTCATTCAAACTACCAATGCTTGGGTTCCTTCTTTCTTGTTCATGGAAACAGACACCATCCAGGATTTCGACACCTAAAACATCCTCTAAAATGTTCAAGGAACTTAGAAAGGCAAACAATTGACTTATAGATAAAAGTAAAGTGACATTGAAGGCAATGATTTATAGATGGAGGAGGATCTGCATTACAAGTGCAGGACAAAGTGGGAAAGAAAGAAAGTTAGTAATATCTTCCCCATCTCCTATTTTCTTTTCTTAATTTCCATCCACCTCCAATTAATACTCTTGTAGAATCTTAATCATGTGGATTTTATCAGGTGTCTTGCACTTGTGTCGCTCACACCATTTCTCTTTGTAGTTAAAACATAACTCTTTTGTGCATGAGTTAGCTATGATAGCAGGCTCCACCATTATGTTGTTGAATTTTCCAACGATGGTGAAAATAGGGTAACTATGTTTTTTTTTTTATCATTGTTTGGGGATTTTTGAGGAAACTGTTGTTGTAAAGCGACTTCTACCAACCTTTGAATAATCCTGTGAATATTGAATGGCCTATTTAATAGCCACATATTTCATGGCTCTGACATATTTCTGAATGGACTCTTTTAGCCCTCAATATACATGGTAATAACATGCCAATGAAAAAACTTTTCTACGAGAAGGTTGGTTTGGGTGATCTTCTTGAATTAATAGGTCATGGTGCCTTACTGGTTCATATTTTTGAGGGTTAAGAATCAATCTTCTTTACTGTAAACCTCGTTATGGTAAAAAACCAGTCACAAATTCATCTAAAGTTGTTATTTCATGTTGTTTATAGGTCCTTCTAGTGTAGGGTGGTGAATTGGATATATTGATTTATTTGAAATAAATGTAACAACTTGCCTATTTAAGCCCTTGGTTTAGTTTCTTTGCTAACCTATCAAGCTTGGGAATGAGAATTTTCTCTAGAAACTACTGATTAGTACATTTTCCTTATTGATTATCTTCATTTATTTTCTCTTATTAATGTTCCATTCAAAATCACTCCAATTTTTATCCTCTTAAATCAACTTTCATAAACTTCATTTGGTCAATGAATTTTCTTCTTATTAAGGTAGAAATATAGTTATTTCTGCCTTTTCTATATTGTATAAGGCTGATCAACTTTGAAAATGAGTATTTTAAAATGTGTTATCTTCTAAATATTGTGCTAGATACTATGCCTAAGCATCGACGAAATATGTGAAGACGATCAAGTTCTCGATCTTTGAGTAATACAACCATCATTTTTGTATGGTAACTTATGAATAATGATTATAGTCTAGGTTGTCATTTACATTCCAAGCGAAGATTTACACTTTCAAAGCCAAGATTTGGCATAAGGTTCAAAAAGTGTTTTGGTATAAAATGACCCCCTCGAAACAAAGTCTTGTCTTTGACTCTACAAGACGTTTTAGTTAAACAGTCTTGAGAGTTTGCACTACCAAACCCAGATGCATAAACTAACTGTTAAAATTGGACAACTAGGTCAAAACTCCATGTTGTGATGCTCAGATGAAGATACCAATATTTTTATTGGGTTCCTCTTTCGAAGAGGTGTAAGATCGATATAAAATTGATCTTAATATGATGAGTGGAACATTTATTTTGAATTTATTTTTAATAATTTCAAATATGTGCAGGTCGGTCTTAAGGTTTTACACCCCCAACAGATGTGTCACACACCTCAATGATGGATATATATACAGTCAACGTTGGAGATCAATTCACTCACTCTCATCACACACATCTCCTCTTCTGATTTAGTACGAGCTCCTTGGAGGAAAATTCGGTTCACACGTGGGAAAGAGGATGATTTAATACAACAAGGGTTGACCGAAATTTAATAAAGCTCACCGCGGCTAGGGTTTCCATGCTAGTTTGACCAGCGTTGACTTTGGTCAACGCATGGTCCAAAAGGGCTGAAATTTGGTGGAGAGTTCAATTTTGGAAGTCCGTACTCATTGGTACAAAAATTGAGATCAAAAGGTTGACCGAAGACCGATCTGTGTTGACTTTATTGCTGCTTCCTTGTGTTGACTTTTCTGGACAACGTTGACTTTTTTGGGTTGACTTTGAGTTGACTGGGTGACTGATTTGAGGACTGTTGTGACACATGCTGGGTTGGGTGACCAAGAAGACTTTGTTGGTTGAAGCATCCTGCTGACCGCCGTAACGCACCAACACATTCCTCTGTTTTTGGTTTGTCTTCTATAGATCCACTAGTATGTTCTATCAACATTTTACTTAACTGTTTATGTGATTGCTGTAATAAAAAGTAAATTTGCATCAAGCATAGAACATCTACATAAATTTACATGGTATCAGAGCTGAGGTGAAGACAAGCCCTATTTGAAGCAATCACCGGAGAGGATAATGGGTTCCACAAGCTATAGCTTCAAGGAGGATGAAAAATTGACTGGGAAGGATGACTTCCATGATTGGAAAATGATATTGGATCTCAAATTGGAAGACCAAGATGTCATGGACTATGTGCAGGGTAAAATCCAAGAACCTCCATCCACTGCAACTACTGCTGTGAAAACAAAGTACAAGAAGGGGGAGATCAAATCAAAGCTGATGATCAGGGAATCCATTCATAAAATCCTGGTGGCCTACATCTCTGAGTTGGCCACATCCAAAGAGATGTATGATAAATTGATCCTCATGTTCAAGGCCAACAATGTGAATCAAGTACTATTCTTCAAGAATCAATTGAAGAATCCCCGAAAAACGGAGATGAACATGTCAATCATGCTAGGAAAATTTGGCGGGAAAATCGGGAACAATCTGCTGCTATTGGAAGTTAATTGATCTGAGTATATATACCCACCAATGAGGGCCTCATCTGAATGTATGTATTCTGACCTTCTACATTCTAAATAATAATAGCTGTTTTGACTTTGGTGAAGTCTTCAGCAGTTCTGAGAATCAAGAAATGAAAGGAAGTATGAGTCAGGGCAGTAAGCCACTCACATTCTAAAGAAGAAGAACTACAGCAGCACGAGGAACAAGAGAACAGGCAGCCAGAAAAAATGGTGACGTGTTTTACTTGTCATTCAAGGCCCGGCCTATGCTCTGGTAATGTCACTTTCAGAAAGATTCTCTAGGTAGTCGTGTTGTTATTATTATTCAGAAGAATGGCAATCAAAGGAACAATAGGTTCAAAGGAAAAAGGAAGGCTTCCTCCAGCGGAAATGATCAACCTTTCAAAAGGTCCAGAAACTCCAAGTATGAGGAATGACATGTTGTTGATAAAAGAAATGAATACATTCTTATATCTGCCCTCTCTGTTACATCCCCACCTGACACTGTGGATGTCTGGTTGATAGATAGTGGTGCCTCAAGGCATATCACAGGTTCAAGGAAGCACTTTCTAATATGATTGAGAAGGATACTAATCTGGAAATTATCCTTGGAGATAATGCCACATATCCCGTGAAAGGGACAGGGACTGTGACCCTCCACTTGTGTCAAGGTCAAGTCCTTTACTTACAGGATGTACTCTATGTATCAAATTTGAAGAAGAACCTTGTGTTTATATCAGCCATGGAAGACAAAGGTTTCAATGTGGCATTCACTGATGGAAAGGTGCTCATGTGGAAGAAGAGCTTCAAGGAAGCTATCTCGATAGGGTTTAGAGTTGATACATTCTACCAGGTTGGAGGAAGTCCGCTGGGAGCAATGACATGTGATACTATTCGACAGACTGAACTATGGCATTGAAGGTTTGGACACCTTCACTACAAAGCCCTTCCCGAAGCAAGGAAGGTGGTGACAGGGATGCCCGAGTTTCCAAATAATCATGAAGGTGCATGTACGGGTTGTGTCGAAGGAAAGCATACAAGGAGACCTTTCCCCTCTAGTGTCACAAAGACATCTGATGTCTTGGAATTGACCCATTCTGATCAATCTGGTATGCTGCTCGTGACATCCTTGGGAGGATGTTCATATTATATGACGTTCATAGATGACTTCTCTTGCAAAACCTGGATATACTTCTTAAAGAAGAAGGATGAGGCTTTCGTGTGGTTCCGTACATTCAAAGCCTTGGTGGAAAATATGACAGGGAAGAAGATCAAGATTTTGAGAACTAACAATGGCACTGAATATGAGACAAATGAGTTCAAGGACTTCTGCAGAGAAGCTGGCATTAAGAGGGAGACCACAACTGTCTATACTCTCGAGCAAAATGGTGTTGCTGAACGAAAGAACCAGACCATTGTGGAAGCTCCCGTGCCATGCTATGTGACCAAGGTCTGCTGAAGTTTCTATGGGGAGAAGCTGCGAACACTGCCGTGTACATACAAAACCGATGCCCGCATTCCACTCTAGAATCCAAAACTCCCGAAGAGGTTTTCTTTGGTAAGAAACCTGATGTCTCACATTTTAGAGTTTTTGGATGTAATGTTTACTTTCATGTGCCGAAAGAAAAGAGGAGCAAGTTGGATGCTTCTGGGAAGAAAGGAATGTTTGTGGGCTATAGTGAAACTTCGAAGGCTTATAGAGTCTATGTGCCTGGTCAAAGGGAAGTGGAGATATGCCACGATGTCACCTTTGACAAAGATACTTCCCTGAGGAAAGTAGTCAATCTTCCGAGATATGAGGAAGATAATGAAGCAAGGCTTGGAAATCAAGAGGAACCGAAGGATGAAACAATGCCTGATGTTGAAGGACTGATGGACTCGATTGATCCACCTCCTTCACTGGGAAAGAGATCATCATGGCTTAGGGAAAATCTTGAGGATGATGAGGGACATGCTGCCCCAAGGGGGACATTCCGTGAAAGCAAGAAGTTGAGTAGATACCAAGGGTATCTAGCAGCCATGAGTACTATTGTACAATCTGAGCCTGGATCTTTTGAGGAAGTCGTAAAGCATCAAGTCTGGAAGGATGTTATGCATGAATATTATGAGTCCATTATGAAGAATGATGCCTGGGATGTGGTTCCAAGACCAATGGACAAAGCAATTGTCACCTCGAAATGGCTCTACAAGATCAAGCATGGATTTGATGGAAGTGCTGAAAAATTCAAGGCAAGGTTTGTTGCCTGTGGCTTCTCTCAAAAGGAAGGCATAGATTATGATGACAAATTTGCACTTATGGCCCGATACACCACCATTCGATCTATTATAGCCCTTGCTGCTATGCAAGGATGGAGTCTTCACCAGATGGATGTAAAGACCGCATTTCTGCATGGTGCGATAAAGGAAGAGGTATATGTGGAGCAACCTCTAGGGTTTGAAGTCCAGGATTGGGACACCCATGTCTGCAGGTTGAAGAAGTCCCTCTATGGGCTGAAGCAAGCACCCAGAGCTTGGTACGAGAGGATAGATAGCTACTTGATGAAATTTGGCTTCACTTGAAGTAATGCCGATCTGAACCTTTACTTCAAGGTTGTCAAGGGAAAACCTCTCATCCTGGTGCTTTATGTGGATGACCTCTTCCTGACAGGTGTTGACCCTATCATTCATCAGTGCAAGAGGGAGCTCGCTACTAAGTTCGAGATGAAGGACCTAAGACTGATTCACTACTTCCTAGGCTTGGAGGGCTGGCAGAGACCTAGCGAGATTTTCCTTTCTTAAGGAAAATACATTGTGAAGCTTCTGGAAAGATTTGGTATGGTGGACTACAAGTCCATGTCAACACCAATGGAACTCAACTTCAAGAAGTTCAGTGGTAGCACTGCTGGGCCCGTATTGTCAAATTCTACTGAGTATCGTCAACTCGTAGGGGCCCTGATGTTCTTAGTGAACACCCGTCCAGATATATGTTTTGCAGTGAACACTTTGAGTCAACAGATGGTTGAGCCTCATCACTTTCAATGGGTTGGTGCCAGGAATCTTCTAAGATACCTTCGGGGCATGGTAAAATATGGGCTGAGATACATTGCTGGGAGCGTGACACACCTTGGATATACTGATGTCGATTGGGCTAGCAGTGTGGTGGATCGTAAGAGCACATCAGGATGCTGCTTCAATCTTGGTTCTGCTTTGATCTCATGGATGAGCAGGAAGCAAAAGTCGGTGGCTTTAAGCACCGCAGAGGCCGACCACATTACAACAAGTATGGCCTATTGTGAATCAGTTTGGTTGTGAAATCTCTTTAGTGAGTTGTTCAGACATGTGCTAGATACCACCATGATACTTTGTGATAACCAGAGTGGGATTCGCTTGTCTGAGAATCCAGTATTCCACGATCGATCCAAGCATATTGATATCAGGTACCACTATATCCGAGATATGGTACAGCGAGGCGCCGTAAGGCTTGATCATATAGGAACTGATGAGCAGGTCGCGAATATTCTCACAAAGCCCCTGGGGAAGGTCAAGTTCCTAACCTTCCGTGAGAGTCTTGGTATCATGGAACGACCCTATGATGTGGGTCCTATTGGACGATGAGCTCTGGGAGCTTTGGGGGGGCTTTGGGGATAGCTTCTCGGAGCTATAAGCACTCACGGGGCTAGGCTTGCCGAACCTTGTGATGATTTTGCCCCACTGTTATGATGTTTGATTTGGTTCACCTCTCATTATCTGTGCCCTGTATGCATCCTACCCATTGAGTTCAGGGCTCATGGGAAGTACCTCTCATTTGGCCAATGAGGTGGGAAAAGCTAGAGACTAGTAGCAAAGATTGATGGACGCATAAGAGATTGTCGTACTCTCTATCTAGGATGGCACGGTCCAACCACTTGATCTGGGATCAAGTATAGTGAGGTTTCAGACCTCCAACTGACTTCGGGTTAGGTAAACCAACTTCGGGTTGGTATGAGACTCTTTGTGAGTCTAATAGAGGTTTTAGACCTCTAGGCTGAATCTGTCAGTCGAGGGATGATGTCTTTGTGACTGACCCACTTCTATTTTGAAATAAAGAGGCCAACAAAGCAAGTTACGGCGAGATGACGCATGATGTTTGTTTGCACAGGTGGATGGAGTTCTCCCTAGTTGAGAGGGAGTGTTAAAATTGGACAACTAGGTCCAAACTCCATGTTGTGATGCTTAGATGAAGATACCAATATTTTTATTGGGTTCCTCTTTCGGAGAGGTGTAAGATCGATATAAAATTGATCTTAATCTGATGAGTGGAAAATTTATTTTGAATTTATTTTTAATAATTTCAAATATGTGCAGGTCGGCCTTAAGGTTTTACACCCCCAGCAGATGTGTCACACATCTCAATGATGGATATATATACAGTTAACGTTGGAGATCATTTCACTCACTCTCATCACACACATCTCCTCTTCTGATTTAGTAAGAGCTCCTTGGAGGAAAATTTAGTTCACACATGGGAAAGAGGACGATTTACTACAACAAGGGTTGACCGAAATTTACTACAGATCACGCAGCTAGGGTTTCCATGCTAGTTTGACCAGCATTGACTTTGGTCAACGCATGGTCCAAAAGGGCTGAAATTTGGTGGAGAGTTCGAATTTGGAAGGCCGTACTCATTGGTACAAAAACTGAGGTCAAAAGGTTGATCAGAGACCAAGATGCGTTGACTTTATTGTTGCTGCCCTGCGTTGACTTTTTTGGACAACATTGACTTTTTTGGGTTGACTTTGAGTTGAATGGGTGACTGATTTGAGGACTGTTGTGACACATGCTGGGTTGGCCGACCAAGAAGACTTTGCTGGTTGAAGCATCCTGCTGACCGCCGTAACGTACCAACACATTCTTCTGTTTCTGGTTTGTCTTCTATAGATCCACTGGTATGTTCTATCAGCATTTTACTTAACTGTTTATGTGATTGCTGTAATAAAAAGTAAAGTTGCATCAAGCATAGAACATCTACATAAATTTACACTAACCTATGGAGGTAAGGGAATCACCAATAGTGAGGGCAAAGGAAAAATGAACTTCAATTTTTTTTTTCCATTGATTCCCTTTTCTGCACCTCTATCCCCTTGGTCCAATCATTCTTGGTCCAATCTATGTTGTTTGTTAATTTTAGCTCATTCACAGATACAAATCTATGGTGGTGCCCCTAGCTGTTTCTATAGATCCCATCAGATAATAGTGTTCACTATACATACTTCTAGATTATTATCATATAAGGCAGTAATGAACATAGAATGGAAACAAGTTTTGCAACACATCCAAATAACTCTTTATGCATACTAAGATGAACTGCAATTATAATTGATTAGTTTTTTAAGATTCGGTTTCTTCTAAATTCTAATAATATATCACGTAAAATAAACCTTTAATAACTTCGGAATTTTTAGGTTAACCAAAGGAAATCCAAGATCTTGCTTTGAGGAAAATTTTAGTCATCTTTTTCATTGTTTTATTTTTGACACAAAATGGACTCCATTAGAGAGAAAAAGTTTCTCATCAAATATAGTATAGATGAATCAAGATTGATCACTGATAGATGAAAATTATTAAACTTCAAAATGAAAAAACACTGCCAATGACAATTTTGATATATTTGTAGTAGTAATGGTGGTTTCATTAAAGTACACTGAATTTTATGAAACATAATATTGAGATGTAACCATGAAAAGGCTCATCATGGAGGGGCCGAAGATCAAAGTGATAGAAGTGGGAAAGGAGGGATCAATGTTTATTTGCCTAAATTTTTCTACTACTATTAGTTGGGGTCTTTTACAAGAAGAGATCTTCTTATGTGTTTTCTTGTCTCTGTTATGTTTAGATAAATTAATTTTAGGTAGATAAGTCTTGGTAGTCTTTTCAAACTTCTAATTATATTTATGATGACTATGTAAGGTGTTCGAGGCATTTATATTTCTTGCGGGATATTATATACATTGTTGTAAACTTGAAAAGTTATTAAGAAGTTTGTTTTGGAGTAAAAATTTAAAACTAGAAAAATTTAATGCATAGAAAAGTATTATGTTTACTCAATCAAAAAATATAGTTAGTGTAGTGGAGGTATATGTCTCCTGAGGTTAGGGATAAATTTTCACCCATATATTTATGATGTATAATAATGTTTAGGAGCTAATGACTGCATATGACATTGGACCTATTTCAATGGATTTTTGAATACTATAGGACAAAAATGACCTTGAACCAAAAGATCAAATGTGTTTTTCCAAGGCCAAAAATTGAAATGTTTGATTTACGTTGACATGGTATTTTGGTAAGTTATGAAAATTACTATGAAAAATATTTTTCTTATATGAAATCATTTTGAAATAATATTCTTAGAAGTTGTCTGGAAGTTAAAAAACCATTTTACTTTCTTTTGAAAATACAACCTTCAACTTCCATGAAGAAAACAATAATAGGTAGTAATTTTTCATTAGGTAAAATCATGTTGGCATATTTATTTTTCCAAAATAAATAAATAAATAATCTCTAATTGGCAAGGATGATCTGAATGCTCAGGGATTTGGGGACAACAATCCAAACATTGGGTTTGAACTGTTATGGGGGAACCATTTGTCTAGTCTTGCACATATGTAACCCTAACAACTACCAAGAACATAAAATGTGGGAGCAAGAGCACGAAGAATGGAAACAATGCAAAATATAATTTTTTTTTAGGAAATATAAATACAAATGATAAAACATAGAATATTGCTAGAGAAGATAAAACTGAAAATGTGACATAGAAACAGAGCATGAATGATGAATTTTAAGGAACACAACTTTTAACCCGAGAAATGCTCTCAAGGATTTAAACCCAAAATTGTATTGATGTATTGGTTAAAAAATGTTTATTTATTACTGACCAAAAAATAACAATACCTAGGAATTGAAGTTAGTATGTTTGGATCTAGACAAGAGTGATGGGTGTTATGGTAGCAACAAAGGTTCCCCTACAACTATTCAATATAGTAAATTTGTTTAAAATAGCCAGAGGGGTGTATTACTTGCAGGTCATAATCTAGTTTTGGGTTGCCTTCTTTTCAGGAAAATGCTACAGTTGATATACATTGACCAACTTGATCTCCCTTTTTGACTCGCTAAGAGATCTCCTATTCCATTTTATTCCCTTCTTAACTTGATAAAGGCTTATTGTACAAGAATCCATCATGTAATCTTGAGTCCGGATCAATTAATTCCACTTAGAGGGAAATGGTTGATCTAAATTATGAATGTTAGTTTTGTTGTGCTAATTTCATTTTTAGATATAAAAATTATTAGCCGACCTTATACTTTATGTTCATGTTCCCTTGTTGCTTATGTGTGTCAAAGAGGTAATTAAAACTGAGTTCTATGTATGAACTTAAGAGCATAAAGCATGAATTTGAAAGGCAAAAAACAAACAACATAAATAACATCAAACCATCACAGTTGATCAATTAAAACAAAGTTTTGATGAAGGAGTTCACCCTTCCTAGGCTACATCTCCTTGGTCCAACTTCCATGGCTTGGGCCTCTGTATTATCTTAATTGTGCTCAAATTGTTGTTTACATGCATCAAATTCTCTTGGAACATGCTCCAATGAGTTCAAAATGTTAAAATCTATCAGAAATGATTATTTATTAATTTGGCCTTCAGATGCTCTAGGCATGGCCTTCCCTCTTGGTGGCCCTGGGCTTCAAAATTATTCAAGGAAACAAAAACCTCTGTAAACTTGCTCCTCTGCCTCTACAACATGTTCCAATGTGTTCATTTCATGCCAATTAGCCTAGAATGACTCTTTTTGAGCTCAATTTGGTCGAAAATTGACTAAGTTATGGCATAAAAAAATTTCCCCCAATTTCTCCTCCAAATCTGGAAGGAATCCAGCGAACTCCGAAAAATTTGGCGATTCCCGCAAAAAATGGTGCTGCTGCCAATTCTGCCACCAACTTAACAATGGATTAACTAGAAATTGATTAATTAATAAACCGGTTTATCGGGAAAATAAGTGAGGTTAGGGCGCTAAATGTAGTTATCCAAAACTTGAGATTTAACAATGTTAATCTTGGATTAAAATTAATTGATAATTCACAATTATTACATAAACTGCTCATTATAAAATCCCACTCGCCCTTGGCCTTCGGAGTTGGTCACATGGGGAGGGGGCTGGCCCCCTCCAAACCCCCATATCAGATTTTGGAGCATGTCAAATACAATTTTGGCGCATAGGTTTCAACGAACAGGGCCCATGGCCCATTGGTAAAGGCACGTAGAAGGTTTGGGGGAGGTCGTTGGGTCGAGCCTCGACCTTGCCCCTCCATACCATATTTTGCAATGCAATATTTAAGCTCGAAACCTTAATCACGCGTACTTTCAATGTTTACCACCATATTCGAACATTGGCATGGATATGCCAATGGAACTTTAGCATAAAAAAAACCATAGCATATAAAATTTAAGGACCATATAAAACCTTGGTGGTTTTCTCTCCATTGGGCCTAGTAGTCTCGGGAAGGGATGCACAGTAAAGCCTGGAGAGTATGTCTCAATTTAGGGCCTAGTGACCCCTGATTCAGACTATGGGTTGCGGTAAAGCCTAAGAGACTAGGAGACAAGAAAATTCCTCACGGTTTAGGCAGAGATAATATGGTGATATCCATGCTTGTGTTGACCTAGTGATTGGGTGTAGATCATGGTAAAGTGAGTTATGAAATGTTTATTGTGTTGGCATAGTGATATGAGATGGATCATGATAAAGTGTGATTTCTATTAATGAGGGTGAGGTAGTTTAGCCTCAGTATTCCCTAGCTGGTTCTTTTGATTGAGTCCCACAACAATGCTTGGAATATGGCACAGGGGTGATTGGATGAAGAGAGATTTGACTTAGCTAATCTATGGTCAGGTAGAACGTGGAAGTCCCATATTCAGTTGGTTTTTACACTCATTAATGAGAAGCTCATACTTTTGGTATTTGATGTATAATTTCAGTAGTTATTATGTGGATTATATTGTTTTTGTATCCATGGTATTTATCTTATTATTATTTTGGTTATAAGCATGTATTTTATTAGTGATGATGTATGACTCTATCCATGTTTTTACTTGTAATTGAATGCACAATGTATCTATGGTCAAATAGATTGTATTGCAACTAATTTTGTAAGGGAGCAATGCTTCTTAATGATTCTCAGTTAAGTATGAGACCCCTATGCTTAAATCTAATGTTTACACCTATAGATGCAATGTTTGTGACATGTGTTGACGAAATGGATGTGATAGGAGGGGTCCAGATGAGTTCCTAATGATGTGATTGATTTTGTACCTTTTTTTAATGTTATTTATCATTCCTTAAAGTTTTATGAAGTTCTGGGTAGTGACCTTGGCTCTGGGGCTAAAAGGGTGGCACGAATCCTGGAGTTACAGGCAGAAAAATGACCATTTGGGGCCTTGGAAGCTACCTTGCCTTGGCGTGCATGTGGTTATAGGCTCCCAGCTGCTACCTTGTCTTGGCATGCCTGCAGCTATGGCCTAAAAGGGTCAAAAAGTCAGTCTCCCTTAGGGTTCAGGGGCCTAGAAGGTTGGGTTACCTCCTAAGGATGTTATTGATGTTGTGTAAGGTGTGTTTCTCTTCTTTTCCTTCAGCTCCACTTCCTTAAGGTTATATAGGAGGTTTAATATCATATTAGTAGCCTCTTGTCACATGTTTACCCAGGTTGGACAATTAATTGGCTAGATGTGGGAAGAATGTGTTACACCCACTCTCTTGATCTTCATCACACATATATCGCTTTATACCAATGACTTCTATAAATTGTGGGCCACCCTGCCTTCTGACAGATAATGAGGGGGGGTCCTCATTCGTCAATTGCAACAATAATTTTGATGGAAATATATCCATTATGTGCACTTTGTCAAGCACACCTACTTCTCAAAAACCCTCAAAGAATCTTTTCACTAGACGGAAGGTGCAACCAAGACATATCTGTATGCTGATGCCAAATTTGGCATTGTGCCTTTTGTTAGTTCATGCCCAATCACAAGGAACATGCCTTGATGACATCATATTAACGTTATGGTGACATTACTTCCCCATCTAACATCCTCTGAGGGTGTCACATGTCATCTAGAACCAGGCCCCTTGGACATATGAAAAAGTCATTTTTTCTTGTCACGTGTCGCGCTGATAGTGTTCCATGTTAGGAGTATTTCCATGTCATATGTAGACATCATCTAGAGTTCCACGTGGAATCCACATATCCACAGTTAGCCTACATGGCATATGCCACCTTAGCCTATGAAATGGGTCTCACCAGTATCATTCCTCCATGAAAATCAATGTTTTCCCATTTATTTATGAGGAAGGCAATGCACCCATACTCTAAGAAATCATTCCACACCTCTGCAATGTGACAAAAAACTTGGCGGTAGGTGAAATGTATATTCCCATTCTGTGCCTTTTTCCAACCTCACCCAATTCCATAGATGCCTCCTGGAAAACTTAGCGCGACATAATGTGAATAATCCACATCAGGTAATGGGAATTTTCCCATCCTGCACTCCAACCAAATCCGTGCCTTCTTCATATCCATGCGAGGTCCAAATATGGTACTCTTAATACTTGGAATGGAAGTATTAGCATTAATCACCATTGTTAGGTGATTAATCTTAGGATTAGTGGCAATCTCGACGATTAAGTTAACACCTCTTCCCTTGTAAAATTCTTATTTCCTCTATAAATTTATCAAGGCTCATTCGACCTGATTACAATTTGGAATTGCAACATAGATCTCTTCCAAATTGAATTCTTCATTCACCCAAAACTCTAAACACCATTCAAAATCATGATATGCACAATAAGGCTATCAACATGCCCTTTAATTGATAACACCATAACTAACATGATTCAATGACTACAAATGCAACGACAACATATCATGCTACAGATTAAAATACACACAACTCTATCAGATCCACTATTAAACATACATTGCAACATCAAGAAAACGTCATCCTTAACTAGTCAAATTTCCTTGAGTAAAGGATTCAAGTAGTTACTAGTTAGTCATATACTACAGGGATCCATACAATCTCTTAGCATGCCATATATTACACTTTAACAATGAGTTTCATTAGTTTCTTAGACAATAGGGTCCCCTTAATAGTTATAACACCCAAGTTATGGAATTTTGCACACCATAATAACTTAACTTGGTTCATTCTACCACCATACATAAACATGTAAATAAATGTGCAATTCAAGAAACGTATCAATTCCTACATGGATTTACAAGTCCCTCAAATCATCATGAGAATAATCATATAAACATCTCATTGCAAATATACAAGAACACATATTTGTCATTAACAGTGCTAATACACCCATAGTCATATAACAACATTAGTTATCATTAAAGTGCAATAGGTATACACATAGATACAAGTAAGAAAATTATATGATTAAATAAATGATTGACAACTGAGAAAGGGACTTCAACTCTCCTCCCAACTGTAGGCCAGTTGCAATGCCATACTTTCTTGTAGTTAACCACCCCCAAGCCAGAATTAGAGCCCGAGGAGTGAACTATTCAAGGGGAATGTAAACCAACCAGACAATAAAACCACCCAGTCAGGAATCTAGATAACATTGTGGTTCCACCTGCTTAACTTAACAAGAGTCTAGAACTTAGTGTCTCCATCTACAAAATGACAACACAGGAATCCAAAGCACACAATGGTTCCACGTGCAATCTCAACATGATTTATCGAACCCACTATGGCTACACTTGTCCAACCCTTGATATTCCTTATGTGCATGTGCTCTGTTCTCTTTTGGGTATCCATTGTGTTGCTGAGAATATGCTCTATATCAAGCCTACTCATAGGCCATCCTCTTTCGTATTCTCATCTTTTTTGGTGTCCCCCCTTTGTAAATGACCTTTTCTCTTTTTGATAGACTTTCCTATTGGGTGTTGACCAGAACTAACATGTTTGATAAGAACGAGACTGTCTCGTCCACTTGCTCAGGTGTGCATACACCATTTTTAATGTTTGTACAACTTTCCTTTAATCCATCAAGGATATGGGTGGAAATTAAATGAAAAGTTCTGGGTTCGAATATTTCCCTAAAAAACTCCTAAAAAAATTCTCCCCCCAAGCTCTAAATCTATGTCCTTTCTCAGCCCAATCATTTTATATTTTTCATAATTATTTATGATAACAATAATAAAAAAATAACATTTACATGAAGGGGAAACCAAAAGGGTTGTTAAAAAGATGGAAACAAGAGCTAGAAATGATACTTTTGGAGCCCTATAATAATTAGGATCACATGTCTTCAAAAATACCCTAAAAAAATTAACAAAAATGAAGAATTTACCTTTTCTCTAAGGCCTTCAAATCATTTAGCTGCCTTATTATCAAAGGTGTGCAAAAACATTCACAATGTGATATCTTAATGGACCACATGAATATCAAAAATAACTTTCCTGAAGGACGTGACATGAAATATAGCTAAAGTATGCTCAATAGATTTTGAAATATGATTAATACAACAAATATTAGGTTCCTCACTTGGAATTATTGAGATACCTCTGAAATCAAATGGGACATAATATTTTGAAAAACTTCTTCATACCATGTACATGATTAAATTAGTTTGAAGTCACTAGGATGAAATTATAATGCATTCACAAGATTGCTTGCTTCATCGTACACACAATAAATAATTAAAAACTTGCAAGGAAAAAAGGGTTTTCCATTAATGGAGTTTTTAGATGATAAAAATATTCAAGTACAATTCTCATCACAATTGTCGTTAATCTACAAATATCAGGGAAATACATTTTATCCCTAATAATGAAACAAATAGTAACCGTAAAATCTGTCACCCATGAAAGTGTAAAAGCCCCAACCACCTTGGTGAAGACTTGTTTAACTATGAGGCTGACCATTGTGACCTCACCAACTCTCTTTTAAAATTTAGGGTAGTAGAAATGGGATCCTAACCAAAGGGGAACTTACCCTATGGACTACTAAGTTTACCTCGTGTAGTTTGGAGTGGAATTAAAGGAAATATTGGAAACATGAACAAACAAATTGGAAATGGATTTTATGGTTTTAGGGCTAGGGGACGACAAGCATCTTATTTGTTTTGGGCTATGGAGGTCATGCATGAAACTTTAGAGGGTGGTTTTAAGGAAGGATTAGGGAATATAAGTGGTCAAGGAACCTTGCTCTACAATAGTCCTAATTTGGTTAACAACAAATCATGCACTTTATGATGGGAAAGGATTATCTATGGGGAAGCTCCACTACCAATTTAATTTATAAGTTTCCTTGTTTAAGTAATAAAATATGTTTTTTATCACTAAGGATGTCTAAGGCATATAATTTATGTTCCTTAAAACAAAGTTACCATTTTTCTTTGATTACATCCCCAATGTAACAATATTACTCCTCTATAGCTCCTATATCACCTCTTACAATCCAAACAGATAAGAATTTTTTTTCAATCGCGCCTTAAACCATAATATGGCACTTACAAAATTGTACATGTAATTATACATAACTTAAACAAATAGAAAACTACCTTTATAACAATTCTTAGATTCTTTATACTCACCAAAATACCCCCACTACAAATGGAGAGAGAAAATCCTTATATAGGTTTTAGCCTAGTTCTCATATACAATATTTTTTTTTTTCTTAAATGGTTCTCTAAAGAAAAAAAAATATATTTACGATAAGTGAGTGAATTAGGACAAAAGGCCAACAAAAATTACTAGATACAATATTCTAGATGAATGTGACACCACATGTCATCTTCCTTGGTCTTCTAGCTCATACAAGGTGAAATACAAGTGGAATTTGTCTCTCTCATGTGCGAAGTGTTCTCTACCAGATAACTACCTAAATGAAATAATAGAAAAGCTAAGTCAAAGAGGTAGAGTGCTTTCCAAGGTATGTGCATGAATGCCAAGTGTACAAACATCACAGTGAGGGTCCTCTAATTCAAGAATACGAATAAATTTCTTGGTAAGTGTGAGAATGCCATGTGTAAAGCTCCATGAAGAGGACACTATTCTAGATACTCATGAAATTCCAAGTGTCATCTTTAAATTACTTCTTCTAAATTCCCTTTGACTAATAAACAATATAAAACACCCTTTGAACAAATGTGCTCTTGGTATTTGAGCCTTTATGTCTCCTTGAATTGGTTTAAACAATAAAATATTTCTTCCATGGGTGTACCCTAGGAAGGAGTGCTTTATGTCCATCATCACGATAAAATATTATCCATGCATCTACCTTTGAAGAGAGAGAAAGAAGGCTCCCTTGGTAATTGTGCCATCTCAACTACCTTCAACTAACTCAACCATAAAGATACTCAAGCATAAATATGCCACTATAGATCATGTTCCCTAGGTATTTGTACAAATAGCACAACATTAAAATGATGATATCTCCTCAAAAAATTTATAAGTGGATGTCCTTTGACCAACTCAAACTAGCTTCTAGAGTCACTTCACATGTGCAAGGTGTGAACAAGATTATTCAAAATGTAAGTACTCATAATGGATCACACCATTTAATGGACTAGGGATATTTGAATGAGTGGATGAGCTCGAGGGTCAAAACCGCAAGGTGCATTCCTTGTCAATTCAATGCTCAACAACCTCCTCAAACTTGACATGTGTACAAGGCTAAATTAAGGTAAGGGATTTTTTTTCTTGGTAAATTACCTCAATATTTGTGGGTGACGACATAAATTATGTAGCACATAGAAATAATTTGTGTTCCGTAGTAAACCAACCTATATCCATCTTAATTATGAATCTATGTAGCCCAAGCCAGATCAAATCTCTTTTCACTTTAAAAAAGGTATATATCTCAAGAGATTTGATCCCTATAGGTCCTTGGTAGATCTCGAGTCAAGATGGATATAAGTAGATTTGATTATTAATTATAATAATAATGATAATATAATTATTAGTTATTTTATCCCTAGATGCGGGTGATCGCTAGCAAGCTGAGGAGCCACTGTGCAACCATGTGGGTAGACACACAACGGCTCGACGTGCTCTGTCCTGGGAAGCTTAACCACAATAAATATTGGAGTGAGGGCGCAATTAATTCACCCTCCGCCACCCTCTCATCAGTGTACCAGACCTGCTCTACATTAACTTCGCTCGCCATGGCCTTTAAGCTCACCACCTTGGCCTTCTCCTCCTCATTTCGACCTCCTGGCATGCTATCTGTGCATCTTTCTTCTCTCTTCTCCCCGCCTCTGGTGCACAACCCTCGCCCGACCAAGCTCTGTGCTCGTTTTGGCAACAATCCTCCCCTGAAGCATGCCTCAACCCCCATCTGGTCAGGCGACTCCCCCCCTAGACAATTATTCCTCGTCGCCATAGATTGAGATGCAGAAGTAGCCAACCTTCTCGTCCTCCTCACCCTCCTCTATCGCTTTCCCATGGCCGCGACCTGAACCTCTCTATCGACTGGAATGAGCTCGATAGTTGCCCCCCTGTCAATTTGAATGCCCAACTTTCCTTCCAGCTCCCTACCCCGGCTCCGCTCCCTTCCACCTCCCGCAGCAAGAAGTGAGTCCGCAAATCCACCATATCCCCTAAGCCTACTTTCATCCCTCGCAAGATGAAGGCCCTCCCTGTGCAGAGCGCCTCCAGTGGTAGCAACAATTCTAGTGACTCCAACGGCAAAAGCGATGGCAGCAGCCCAAACCTGGACGTTGAAGGCAGCTCGATCTAGGACGTTGGTGGCAACTCGAACCAGGCCAGGCAGCTTGCTGTCTCCCAATTTGATGCCTCTAAGGCCAATCTCGGCTTCCTAGATTCACCATGTCCTCAGCCAGCTGAACACGCGTCGAGCAAGGGGATGGGGGAGGGAGGCTACGTGTGCAGAATCATGGAAGAGGTACCAACCTGCAGTAACAAGAATGCAGGTCATCCTTAGGATCAGTTTTTCATCTTTTCTCGGCATGCTCATGTTTAAACTTGTCTTCTATGGGTTTTTCATTTAATTTTGACAACTACATTTGTTGGTTTCCCATTATGGGCAACAACCACTCTTTGGCTTCTAAGGACCGGTTTCCCCATCAGGGGCAGTCCAGCGCTTGGTAGAAAACTCTTGAATCTTCCCTGTGGAATGAACTTGTTCACTCCACAGGATGTGACCTGTAACTTTTTGTTTTATATGATATAATAGAAGTAGCTTAACTTAGAAAAAAAATTATTAGTTATTTTATTTTACATAATTTGAGCAAGTCAAAATGTTTTATTGATAAATATAAATATAATTATAATTACTATTATTATATTAATTTGATCCAATCAAAATGTTAAACATGTTATTACAACATCTCTATCATACTGGAGTCCCTTATAATTATTAATTTTATTTTTTGATATATTTTTTAGTTTTATGTAATTTGAACATGTCAAAATGTTCAACTGGCTCGTTAAAAAGTCGTCCACAAAATATACTTTGATGTGATTTTTACCAAAAAATTTTATGCACTTTTATGGATCACAGAAGCCAAACTCCTAATATGTCAAAATGTTTTAATAATAATAATAATAATAATTTTATTTTAACCAAATCAAAATATTAAATATAACATTACACCATCTCGATTATATTAAATTAGAAAATTTCTCAATACACCTAACCAATAAAAATGAGAAAATATCTTTTTTAAGCAAAAATTAAAAAGTTAAAAACCAATATATAAACATTCAACTTAAAATTTATAATTCAATTAAAATATCTCAAACCACTTAAATGTCTTTTAGAGAAAAATAGGAGGAGAAAATATCAAAATAAAAGCTAAATATTACTTAAGAATCAGAGAATTATAGGAAAAATATGCCAAAGGCCTTCTACAAGATACAAAGAAATGAGTAGTGAAGGTAATTATGGGTTAAATCTTCACCCATTTAGTTACCTTAGGAAGAAGTAACTCATTTGAAAAATGGCCTATTAAATGTAGCTGCACCAAACACGTGTAGAAACACTATTTGCAAATACTTGGCATGCTTCTCTTGGCCCGACTTTCAAGTGTCAAACGATCAACTTCACTGCGAGGGTACTTGGTAGCAATAGGTAAGAGGTTGTACAGGCCGTTCTGCACATACTTGACCGGGGTCGCCTTCATGATATTGAAAATGCTTCTCAAACCCATGGATAAAACGGCTAAAATGACTTGAAAATCCAGTTCTCCAGGTTTCTGTAAACCAGTAAACCCTGCTGGCGGGAATTTGGATTTTTCCATACTCGTTACACAATTTTTTTGAGGTCGTGGATCATAATGCTTTCTTTAAAAACACGTTGGGTTTAAAATTCTGCTTTTCATTATAAATTAACCATTTACTAATTAATATTAAAAAACTAATATAGTTATGTTAGAGTTTTTTGTTTTTTTTTAATGAAACAAATTAAAATGCCCATAACACACACAAATGACTAGTTAAATTTTGAATTTTAGTTTGAAATTACATAAAACACTCTCAAAAAAATATTTGGAATATGAAATCAATTATTGTTACCCCAAATTTTTTAAATATTCTTGAATGCAGGTTTTTTTAGCACTCTTCGAGAGTGTGGTAACTTGAAAATCCAGTTTTCCGGGTTTCTGTAAATCCGTAAACCCTGTTGGCGGGAATTTGGATTTTTCCATACTAGTTACACAATTTTTTGCTGTTGTGGGTCATAATGCTTTCTTAAAAAAATGTTAGTTTAAATTTTTGCTTTTCATTATAAATTAATAATTTACTAATAAATATTAAAAAATTACATTTCAATAATATAATTTTAAAAAAAAAATATTTTAATGAAAAAAATTAAAATGATTATAACACACAAATGATTTGTTAAATCTTGAATTTTAATTTGAAATTGCATAAAACACTCCTGCCCAAAGTTTCTAAATATTCTTGAATGCAGATTTTCTTGAAACACTCTTAGAAAATATGATATACTTGAAAAGAGCAAGAAAACAAAAAAAACCCTGGATAATAAACCTTAAATCTAATATATATATATATGTGAAATCGTAGAGGCCGAACCAATATAGTATGGGTTGAACATTAACACAATTGCATAACTTATTCTAGAAGGAGCGGAGGAACAAATTTGACCAGAATGGTGGAATGACAAATCTGCATGTTGGAAGGAGATGCATGAGCTCAAGGGGAGCTCCTTGAGGTTTGAAGTATTATTCTATTTAAAATTTTATCCTTATTACTGTTTGTGAGTAGCTGAATCAACCACATATACTTTTGTTAATATTTTTGGAGGAGTTGTATTTGGGTTTTTATGATATTCTCGAGGATACAGAAGCCATATATTTTATCTAATAGGTGCTACAATGATTTATGTTATGGTGAATTTTCTCTAAGTTTTATGAACAAGAGTAGAGCTTGAACTCTATGAGGGTTTTCAAGAAGTGAAGGATGATCACACTTTTGCTAAAACATTGTTACTAAAATAAAATATTGTAACTAAATTATATGAACACTAATAAAACTAGACACATAAAACAAAATATTGTAATTAAAATAGATATGAACACTAATAAAACAAAACAAGACACATAAAACAAAGAAATATGGCATAAAACTCGTTGAAAAATAACTATATAAATTGTGTTTGAACAAATTTATTATTATATTCCACAAGATCTTACATCGATCATGTTAAAGAACAAATTTATCATTACATTCTACAATAGACAAACGATGGCATCCAAAGCAATATGGTATCTTTTTTTGATACACCCAGATCTTGTATTTAAAATTGAAAAAAAAACATTTATAAATATTTTGGAACATACATTTTTAAAATTTCTAATTTAGACTAAAATTTAGTTGATCTTTGAAAACTACTATATTGAATTTAAATGTGATTCATGGATTTTTTTTTTGCATGTAACATATACTTCATAAAACTTATTCACCTTATTTCATCTAGATAATTAAAACTCAAGAAGAAAATAGACATTATCTACTTTTTCATTGTTGTGGTCCAGCAAGATTGGTAGTTGTTGTGAGACAGAAAATTTTGGTGGTACAATTTTCAGCCTTTCCTAATGGAGCTATTTCATGGTAGCTATTGTGAGACGGGAAACATTGGTGGTATAGTTTTCAGCCTCACCTAACAGGGTTATTTCATCAATTGTCCTCCTCGTTTATTTGGCCAGAAGACCCCAAATCGAACTCGAAGGAATGTGTACTTCTGCATCACCTATAGTCGTATGGTTAAGGCCTCATTCTGTCTGGACGTAGAGGAAATCATACAGAGAAACCAAAATTAGGCATCTACCAGGTTTAGAACAACATGACCACCCTTTGTTTTCGAATACCATTACACCACAATCTAAAACTCAACTTAACTCTTTGCACACTTTCATTCATTGGGAAAAAGAAAGCATTGTAAGAAAACAAAGATTTATAACCCTATAAATCTAGTATTCTCCAATCTCTTCATTTAACATAATATGAAATGAAATGAAAACAGATCAAACTTGTTTACCTGAAGGCTTGCTAAGCATTTTCGTTTGGAATTGTTAGCTTGGTTCTCAAATTTTTAATGAGATAACATAACTGTAGGTGTAGAGACGGTCTTTGGACTTTCAAAAAAACTTTCTATGGTAAAAAACATTATCCTTCGTGGCTTTGGTTGAACATACAGAGAGCTAGACACAAAAATTTAAAAAGGCAGTGTTAAGGGTGGGAGACTGAGACTCATGATTCACGACCTTGGAGGTTGGAAGTTTGTCGGGCTTTATTTTTTTGGAAGGAAGGCGGTGTATAGTTCGCGAAATTTCTGTAATAGGTAGCGCAAAACAAGTTTAATTACCAAATTTCAGTGAGCCAAGAAAGGTAACTTTCTGTTAATGTTTGAATCCGGACAAACCTAAACTAGTAAATGGAAAATAAAGGCGTAGGAACATTTTTGAACATTTTTTTAACGCCAAAATTACGTCTTCCATTCCTCCTACCACTTCAGAGAAAATGGGCATCCACAAATTCCAGCCTGCAAATATGGGTAAAATGACCTATGACGGGCAAAATGCCCATCAAATTCCATCCCTGCCCGCAAGTACCCCACAATAGAAATGTCACCAATATAAGTAGTTGTGTCTGGTTGTTGCACTTTCAATAGTATCTGCTCAGTCTATGAAAGCATACATACTCTTCCCCTCTCTGGTTTTGAACCTGTGGCCTCTTAGGAGAAAACACATGCTCTTAACCATTATGAATGTTGTAACTTGTAATCTTACTGAGTTGTTTAATTACTACATATATTTGAGGTAATTTTTTGTTGTTTAATTATTATATATTTTGGAGTTTTTGATCAGAATTTGGTGAGTGTTTTTGTTATAGTCTAACTAGGTTACAAATTTGCTGATAAAATTATGGAAATTTCAGCAAAATTTTGATAAAATCATGCAAATTTTTTTGTAAATCGAGGTTAGTCAAACTTAAAGATTTTGGGTGCCCCAATGGTTTTTGATGGTGCTGATTACTTTTCCACCATCAAAAACACTATTCAGACATTCCTATTCCCAATTTTTTTGAAAAACAATTTGCTGGATTCTGGCCATTTTTGGTCGTTTAGGCAAATTTGACAGTTTTTCTTGGTTCAAATCTTGAATTTTTGTGATTTAAAATGCATTTATGATTGTATATGGATTCAACACCTCAAATCAGACATGTGATTCCAAAAAATCAATTCAACAGGAAAATATGTCCAAAAAAACTCTAAAACATATAACAGTTAAACTACAGTGTTCATTTAGCTTTACTAAAGCAAACATCATGTTTGCATGACCAAATGTTTGGTTTCTTGGCCCTGGATAGAGAATATCCCTACAGTAGAAAAAATATTCTCCAGCATATTACAAAGTTTAACAAAAATGTAGATTTTGGGAATATTTTGAAATCTAATACATAGGAGAGAAGTCAATTGTTTGACCTGGCTCCAAAATATTCCCAGAATTTATGAAAATATCAAAATAATGACTCACTTATATTATGGCTAATATCACCATGATTCATAGAATTTCAAAATATTTCCAGCATCTCTAAAATATTCTTAGAATTTGTAATCACATAACTTGTGGGTATTTCCAAAACATTCCCAAAATCTATAATCAAAATAATAACTTATGACTATTATAGGTACTCTACAAAATGACTATTATAAGTACTCTACAAAATAAACTATCAATTATCTGTAATAAAAAATAAAAACTTATATAACTATTATGTCTACTTTGAAAGAAGTCAATTATCAATTATTTAATATTATTGTGATTCATAAAATTTCAAAATATTTCCAGCATCTATAATCAAGACAAAAAATTTACAAAAACATTAATGAAATAAAAAACAAAAGCATTAATGAAATAAAAACATATGGCTACTCTAAAATACCTCTAAGGCAACCATCAAATGTGATGCCCACCCTTTTACTATAGAGGGAGAGAGATGCACTGATGACCAGGAAAGACATCTCAAATATAAGAACATCTCACCTTCATGACCTTGAAATCCACACCAGAGGGATCAAACTTCTGGAGTGTTGTGTCATAAGAAGTTATAGAAACTGTTGTAATTCTATGGGAATCCTAAGGGTCATGTTCAGTTAGATAGTTAGGAAGTTAGGAAGTTAGTAGTTAGTGATAACTAATTTCTGAACTAATTTTTGAAGTATAAATGTAATCCAATTCAATGAATGAGACACATAAATCACATGTTTATTAGTTAACAGTGGTATCAGAGCTCTTGAGATCCGAGGAGGCTGGTGGCAGCGTTGATGTTAAGGGAGCAATAGATTGTTTTCAACATGTGACAACACTGCAACATAGTTCGTTTGCCAGCAGTTTCCTCTGTTGCGTTTGCAGCATGTGATTGACGGAAACCCTCATGTCATGCTGCAGTGTTGTGGTAGATTTAAAAAAAAATACTGCCAAATCATTTTCCTGTGCTGCGTTCATCATTTGATTGGAGGGGGCATTGAGAAATATGAGTGCAGTTTGACTGTTGCGTTCGATGTGGATTGTTAGGAGCAGATTTTTTTTTGCTGGGAAAAGAATTTAGATTGTTTTGCCAACATCAGTTTTGGTGGTGATCAGTAAGTTACAAAACACAATTTTTTTTTTAAACGGAAATTTGTGCCTTGTTGAGAGAAAAAAAAACAGTGAAAATCTCTAAATCTTCAAAGTTAAAAATAGTTTTTTAAGAGAAATGTGTGCCTGCTTTTGGTTAAAAATGGAAGCAAGGTTTTTTAAAATTTCTGCCGGTGATTACAAAAGTTTTTTTGGTTGAATCAGAATTTTTTAAAGACAAAATTCTGTGCATGTGATCAAAATCAGTTTTTTGGTAGTCAAAACATAAACTCCTTGGTTGTCCTTTCCAGAAAGGAAAATTACCAGGAGTGGTTTAGAAAAGTTAAAAATACACTTATATTTAATGATTTATGGGATAGAGTCAGTGAAGGAGAAGGAGAGAATGCACTGGTGCAGCCTGATGATCAGAAACAACTCGCAATATGGCAAAGTAAGGATAAGAAGGCCTTTGCCTTAATATCCGCTTCAGTCTCAGAAGAGGTAAGCAGATACATTAATCAGAGTAAAACAACTTATGATGCCATAAAAAAACTAAAAGAGCTTTATGATTCACATTCTGAATTGGAGATAATTCAGTTATTGTTAAAGTTATTTAATCTGGAAATGAGCGATAATGATCCTCTAAAACTTGACTTTGAAATTAAAGCCATCAATAATGAAATTGAATGTACTGGAGTTAAAGTTGATTTTCCACTTACTGCCTTTATAAAAGCTCTTTACCTCTATGAATAATTGCAACTGACAGAGGAATTTGAACACTAGTAAGTCACTAGAGAGTGAGGGCGCGATGAACCTTAGGTTTTCATTCCTCACTTTTCAAACTTTTCTCTTCCAAGTGCTTTGGTGAAGATGTCAGCAGTTTGCTCATTTGTGGAACAATGATGTAGATGGATTGTTTTGGCCTGAACATGATGTCGAATTAGATGGTACTTTGTATTGATGTGCTTTGTTCGATCATGGAACTTTGGGTTCTTGGCCAACTTTATTGCAGAAGTGTTGTCGATCATGAGTGGAGTGGAATAAATTTGTTTCATCTGCAAATCTTCCAGGATCTTCCGGAGCCACACAATTTCTTTTGTTGCTTCAGCTGCTGCCACATATTCTGCCTCGGTCGTGGAATCTGCTGGAACTAACTGTTTGCGTGATCTCCATGAGACAGCTCCTGATCCAAGACTCATGGTGTAACCTGTAGTAGACACCCCTGTTTCTTTGTCGCCATCAAAGTTTGAATCAGAGTATCCGATCAAGCTGAAGTCGCCTACCTGTGTATATTTGAGTCCAAAGTCTTGAGTCCCCTTCAAGTACCTTAACACTCTTTTTGCAGCAGACCAATGTCCTTCACAATGTTTTTGCATGAACCTTGAGAGGATTCCAACAGCAAATGAAATGTCAGGTCTGGTGGTGGTTAGATAGATAAGACTTCCTACAAGCTGTCTATACTTAGTTGCATCCTCAAATTCCTTCCCTTCAATAGATGTGAGCTTCAAGTTTTGTTCCATTGGAGTGGTTAAGGGATTATAGTCATCCATGCCAAATTTGTTCAAGAGATATCCAATGTACTCCTTTTGAGAAAGAAATATGAATTTAGTATGTTGAATTACTTCAATACCCAAATAGTAATGAACATGACCCAAATCAGTCATTTCAAAACCTTTCTTCAACTCTTTCTTCATGGATGCAATATAGCTCTCATTGTTTCCTGTTATCAAAAGATCATCTACATATACCACAAGATATACAATTGTTTTTCCAACTTTCTTAAAAAACAAAGTTGCATCATCAAGATCAAAGTGTTTGAAATCAAGTTTCAGAAGATGCTCGGTCAACTTCTCATACCAGGCTCGTGGTGCTTGCTTGAGGCCATACAAGGATTTCACAAGTTTGCAAACTTTGTGTTCTTGACCTTTTATCACAAATCCTTCTGGCTGGGACATATAAACTTTCTCCTTTAGATCTCCATTTAAGAAGGTTGTTTTTACATCCATCTGATGGACTTTCCATCCACTCTGAGCTGCTAAGGCAAAGAGAGTCCTGATGGTGGTCCATTTTGCTGTGGGAGCAAACGTTTCTTCATAATCAATTCCTTCCTTCTGTGCGAATCCTTTTGCCACAAGCCTGGCCTTGTGCTTGTCAAGTGAGCCGTCTACTTTGTACTTGTTCTTGTAGACCCACTTGCAGCCAATTGGTTTCGTTCCCAAAGGCGGATCAACCAGCTTCCAAGTGCCATTCTTTATCAAGGCATCATACTCCTTCTGCATCGCTTTTTTCCATTCATCATGAGAAGCGGCTTCTTTGAAGGAAGTTGGTTCATGATCTGTAGACAAACTCAATTCACAGTTATAAGCAATATCCATATCAATAGGAGAATCATAATTATCTACATCACCTTCGATTTGTTGAGTGGAACTTCTTGTTCCTGTTTTTCCAACCTCATCAGGATGAACATTCTCCAGTGTCTTTGTCAGCCATTTGGGAGGACCTTTCTGAGATGGCCCAGGCTGGTCATTTGACCGAGTTGGGATTGATTCAAGATTCAATCTCCCAATTCTGTCAATCACATCATCCAATGTGTCATCCGTGGTTGTTTCTTCATGTGGGGGAGAGAGTGCTTCGGGATATGATTCCACAGTTTGATTCAATATCGGAATCCCCCCTTCAAGGTGTGGAATCACATTATCAAATTCTTGGAAAGACTTTGCATGTGTGAATCTGTCCAGGCGATCAAGTTGCCGCTCAACAACCTTGTCACTCTTGGAAGATTCAAGAAATATGACATCTCTTTCTATCACAAAATTCTTATTTGCTTCATCATAGAGACGATATCCTTTGGAGGTATTGGAGTACCCCAAGAAGATACATTTTCTGCTTCTAGCACCAAGTTTGTTCCTTTGACCCTTGGGTATCAAGGCATAATAGGTGGACCCAAAGACCCTGAAATTCTTTACCGAAGGAATGTGGCCATGCCACATTTCAAAAGGATTTTTGTTTCTAATTGAACTTGAAGGACACCTATTCTTTATGTAAACAGCACATAGAACTGCATCAGCCCAAAACATCAATTTTACATTCTTGAAAAATAACATGGAGCGAACCATATTTAAAATAGTTATGTTCATTCTTTCAGCTACACCGTTCTGTTGGGGATTATATGGCACAGTTGTTTGATGTTTGATTCCATGTCGACGAAGATAATTTTCAAATTCGTTTGAAGTGTATTCTTTTCCATTATCAGTACGTAGAGAGCCAATATGTGTTTGTGCATCATTTTCAATCCATGCATGAAAATTCTTGAAAGTTTGAAAAGCATCAGACTTATTCTTCAGTAAGTAAATCCAACACATTCTGGTGTAGTCATCAATAAATGTCACCATGTATTTGTTTCCATTTGCAGAAGCAATAGGCATAGGGCCACATAAATCTGAATGAACAAGTTCAAGTTTCCTATGTGCTCTTGAGTGTGAATCATGAAATGGCTGTTTGCTATGCTTTCCTAGAATACAAGCATCACATTCCTTAGGTTTTCTAGGAATTGTGGGCAGTCCATCAACACCATTTTTCTTCAACAAACGAAGGCTGTCATAGTTTAAGTGTCCAAATCTAGCATGCCATAAAAGACTTGATGGGAATGTACCTTCATCATGATGTGAACTGAATGCAAAGTTTTGAGCATGAGCAGATGAACCTTTCAGCTTCAAGAGTCTCCCTTCTTCTATTCCCTCCATGACAAGTGAGTGATCCGATGCTTTTCTGACCTCTACCTTGCCATCAAACAAGTGAATGGAGTGTCCTTGCTGGCGGATTTGGACCAGGGACAAAAAGTTTCTCCTCAACTCAGGGAGGTATAGAACCTCATGTAGAATATGATCTGGAAGACCAGGCAACTTAAGCCTGACTGTGCCAAGCCCTGATGGCTTGAGTTTGGATTTATCTGTGAAATATACTGCTCCATCAACTTTGTTAGTGAATTCTTCAAAAAAATCTTTTCTAAATGTCATGTGACATGTTGCTCCTGAATCTAGCAACCAATCATCTCTCCATGAAGTAAATGAAACATCAAATAGGTTTTCAGTTACTCCATTGTTACAATGTGCTAGAACAGAATGAGCTGATTCGGCTGGTTTACCTTTGTCTTGATTTCTTTGCTGTTGAGCTTTAGATTGTCTGCCCCCCTTTTCTCTGAAGTTTCTTCTTCGTCTTCTGCCATCTCTTCTTCTGGATGACCCTGAAGCATGTCTCTTTTCTCTCTGTGCCAAGTAGGCAGCCTCTTTAGAAGATGAAGGGACTGCCATCTTCTTTTGAAGGAGGAGAGAAAAAACTTTGCTGGAGAATCTCTTTTGAAGGAGAGAAAAAAAAAAAAAAAACTCTTTGCTGGAAAATATACTCAGTTTAAAAGGACAGAAACATTGCTAAAAATATGAAAACTGAATTTAAAAAAACACAAGCTCTTTGCTAAAAACTGAATTCTGCACCATATATATATATATATATATATATATATATATATATATATATATTTTGTTTGGGGAAAAAAAAAATGTATTATATGGTTGGGGAGGGGCGGTATAATATGAAGTGGAATGGTATTACATATGAGTGGAGCGGTGTAATATGAAGTGATATTAAATATTATGAAGGGCGTATGGGTATTAGAAGGCAGAATGGGCAGTATTAAATGGAGCGGTATTATGGAAAGCAGTGAGGATAAAGGGCATGGTATATGGAGAGCGACAGACAACGTTTTTATATATATCGACACATATGACAACGTATGGTGTGACAACGTATTATATATTCAAGAGGGGCATATTATTAAATAGGAGAGGGTGGTATTGAATGTAATGAGGGCGGTAATATATGAACAGTGGCAGCGTGCAGTGTAGAATGGATTGGGCGGTATTATGATGGCGGTATTGTATATGAATGGTGTATTAAATGGAGCGTTCTATATACAGACCAAACAACGTTTATATGTGAGCGGTATTGTAATAACAAACTCAATATACAACATTTTGTATTGAGAGCAGTGTTATAATAACAAACTCAATATACAACGTTTTGCAGAGACGGTAATATGGTGGCGGTAATATGGAGCGTATTGGACAGCGTATTGAATGGAGCGACGGGGCTGGTGTTATGGCGCTGTGTTATTTGAATATGCCACGGTCGACAGAGCGTATTGGAGAGCTGAAGCCCGTGATAGGTAGCGTTGATATCATAACCAGGAGGTTGTATTATAACATATGAGTGCTGTATTAAACCAGGAGGCAGCGTTGTATTATAATACGACTGTCATATATGGATGGGAGGGGCTGGAAGGGCCGTGGGGAGATGGCGGAGTGCTGTAGGGAGGGGTCGAGAGGGAGGTCTAGAGCTCGCAGGTGGATCTACAGGTAGGGAGCGATGAAGTGCGAGCGATGGGAGGGGGTAAGAGATAGCAGGGAGCGGGTGAGTGCAAGCCAGTGGGTAGGAGATGAGCATGGGTAGGATGGAGTGTAGCGTTACAAAAAAATTTGGAATGGCAGATTGGCGTTGTATATAGTGAATGAGAGGAATGAGCAGGTGTGCAAAGGGTCGAGGGATGGTGTATGCGTGTGGGGCGTTGGGTAGGTGAAAGAATGTAGGGAGAGAGTGAGGGCGTTACAAAAAAACTGAAATGGCAGTTGCAGGTGTTGAGTTGCAGGAACTGCAGAAATTGCAGGGGCTGCAAAATACTTAGATATTGTAGGAGCTGAACCTGCAGAAGTCAGAGACTGTAGAATTTGCAGAAATAGAAAAAAAAAATGCAGAATTTCAGTCTAGCAGTAAGGAGCAGCAAAAACTATTAATGAAAATTGACTGAGCAAAGGAGAGGGAGTACCAGCTCTGATACCATGTCAAACCAGGAGGTAACTCCTCAAATCAGAATGTGTATTAGCTGAAGAATGTACATGCATTTATAGATGGAGGTGAGGCTATTGGGATTCATCTCCCAATGACTCTTGGCCTTCCTTATTTCCTACTATTATTTATTACACAAAAATACATATCCACACCCATCCCATAGGATTATGTGTCAACAGTTGATTTGTCGCTTACTTTCGTTATAAAATATCTTTACCCTAGTTACTCACACTACTTGGAATCTCTCCAAGATAGTGGGCAATTAAAAGATATAGATTTTGACAAATTAGTGGGGAAAATTAGAAAAAGAGAAAAGGCTTTTGGCAAGAAAGAAGCATCACATAGTTCTAATACCAAAACCCTATGTCTTGCTCAAAAAGACCAAAAACCTCAAGAGGAATCTTTCAGAAATACAAAGGGTTATAGAGGTCGAGGTAGGAAGAATTATAGAGGTAGGGGGGAAAAAATATTTAGGGAGATAAACAGGAAAATGAAAAACAAAGAAAAATTTCTAATAAACCACCTGTAAAATGTTTTAGATGTGGTAAAATTGGACATACTGCTGCAAATTGTAGAACTCCATGGGAGAAAATTAATGAAAAAAGAGAACAATCTCTTGAAAATAAAGATAATATAATTCCAAACAGAGGACTGTCTTCTGAGAATGCACATTATGCTGTCACTCATTGTAATATCCACATGGAAGATGTTTTTAGTACGTCTTTTTCTTCATGGCATGACAGCTGGATTCTAGACATAGGTGCCACGTGCCATATGAACTTTCGAAGAGATTTGTTTGATCAATTCAGTGATAATATTGACGAAGTAGTGTATTTTGTTGATAAGTCCCAAATCAAACCATCAGGGGTTGGTTCAATTTATTTAAAATTCCTGGACTTTCAAATTATATTTTGAATGATGTTATTTACATTTCGCAATTCCGAAGAATTTTTTTATCTCTTATACAAATAAGGAAGCAAGGACATTGCATTCACATATTTGATGGTTAAGTAGAAATTAGAAGAGGAGCTGACAATCAAACTATAATGACTGGTGTAAAAGAAGATAAATTATTGAAGTTGCATGGTATGTTGTATGTTACATTGAACACAATTGATTTGGTTCAACAAAATGATACTATGTCCTATTATTTATTATGGCATGCACGCTTCAGTCATGCTAATTATGAAAGTATTTTAATTATGAAACAACAGGGGATTAAGGGACTTCCAACAGTTCCTAGAAAATTAACCCCATGTAATGCATGAGGTGCTTGTTTCAACCCATACAACGCTCTTTTGAGCCTGCACACATGCGACTCACTGCTGAAGATCTCAAATCCTTCATGCTACTCAATGTACACCTCTTCCTCAATGATCCCATTAAGGAACGTAGTCTTCACATCCATATGATGAATGTACCAACCCATCTACGCTGAGAGAGCAAGGATGGTTCGTATGGAAGAATACCGTGCGACAGGTGCAAACGTTTCTTCATCGTCAATCCCCTCAATATGTGAGAAGCCCCGGGCAACAAATCTTGCCTTATACTTCTTGACACTTGTGGAGTACTAAAAAGGTATGCTTTTGATGATTATTTCAATGGCTTTTTAATAGAATTTGTGAACCTTTTGTATCATGAATTTGGAAAGTAATAAGGAACTATAACAAAACATGTGAGAATTGATGTGCATAACTTAGCCACTGATAATGGTTATTTTCTATACAGGAAAAGGAGAAAACGAAGAGTTGCCGCTCCAAAGGAAAGGACAAAGTGGAGATAACTGCTGTCTCTTTGGATGAGAACCGAACGCAAACATAGGGAAACAGATCAAAGCAAATCGGCTCGGGAAAGAAGGAGAGGACACCAGCTCAGCGCAACAGAAAAGACAGGATGAAGAGTTAACAGTTTGGCGAATCCCTCAGGATCGAAGATCCTGAGGGATCGCTGCTTTATTTATCTAGTTGCTTGGACATCTCCGCCGTCGTCTTTATAAAAAGAGACAGCACTGTTATTTTAAGGGAGATAAGAGAGAGATAGGATACGTTTTATGTAATCTTCTGTAAGACATCAGCTTTGGTTATTAAGTTTTGTTGAAGACTGGTTCGATGTATTTTTGATCGATGCATTAATAAAGGCTTGTTGATTATTCCATCTTCGCGTCTGCATTAACTTAAAGCGGTGTATCCTTGGAGGCTAAGGGCCCGGCCCCGAAGGACACTTGCTTCTGTACCATTACAGCTTCACTTCTGGGTGGTTTGTGTATTCTTGTTATTTGATCATTTGATATGCTTTACAAGTTCATATGATATGCTATGTTCAAGTTTGAATCATTGAAGTTTCTACAGATAGAATTGTATGTTGACTCTGTATCAAGTTATTTATCCTTTCAAGAGTTAATCGCACATTCTTACTGTTATATTACAGAGCTGTTATACTAAAACGTTCGTGTGGTGTGCGTTCCTAATTTATCAGTACTATTCTATAATTCATTCGTTGTTATTGCTGTTCCATTAGTGTGACCTGTGTAAATCGCCTTTAGAGTGACAGAATGTTCTTTGATTGCAAAGAGTGTATAGATTGAGTTTGGTTATAACCCGCGGGACTTAGTTATTCAATTGCTGTTCCATTTTAGAGTTGTTGTTCCATTTCAGAATTGTGGTTCAATCCTTTATTCGCTTTGCTGTTTCATTTACTTGCAGTTGTTGGTTTATTGTGAGAGATGATCTAAGGCTGTAGTGAGCAGTAGCAGTCACTGTCTAGCTCCCAGGCTTATGCTCCAGTCTCGTTTCCATCAGTTTCCGAAGGGATGGGTTATCATTTCCGAACCCTTGACTGATAAGTTATTGAGTTTTCTGAGTGTGTGATTTATTTCTTTAAAGTAATTTAATTTCAGTTAAGCATCCGTTTACTCTTGTATTTCTTAAGCACTGTACTACTAGCATTACTCCGACAAATGAGCCTCGGATTGAGTCACTCTTTGTAATGACAAAACGCTCTCGGGTTGACATATTAATGTGAGGTGATTAGAGGTGAAAGAGACCCTTTATAAACTCTACATTTTCAAGCTGCTAAGCTGTGGAAAGAGTGTAGCCATTTGTCTTTTTCAGAGTAGTGTACAAGTCTGCTAGGGAGGAGTTGGATCCTAAAAACGGAAGGTAAGAACCTACGTGCAGAGCATGTAAAAGACCTGCTCACTATCCGCTTTCCTAACAGATTTGTTTTTGCTTGTTTGAATAGAAGTTGATAGTTTATTTTTGAGTGCATGACTAAGCAGAAAAGACCAGAAAAGAATATCAAACCCTCATCCAAACCTGAAAAAGCTAAGGGATCGGTGACCCTTGGCCGAACGACCTTCATAGACGAAATCTATAAGAAAACAGAGTCTCAGCCATCAGTAGGTTTCAAGAAAAACACTTCTAAACCACCTACTAGTTCCCTTCAGGCCACAGGATCACCATCTGTAGCCTGTGCTGAGGTGCATAGTCAAACTGAGGAGCAGGACTTTCAAGAAGTTGAAAATTCCACTCCAGAATTATTGTAGGAAGGGAACTCTAGCAACTTTTGCGAAGGAGAAGGAGAAACAGGGGAAACCAAGGAACCAAAATCTCCTCTTGAAACAAATCAGCCATTAGATAGCCCAGATAAGGGGAGTGCTGCGAAAGTCATTGTTGACGAGATTCAATCTCCTCAAACACCTGGTATTCCCATTATTCCAGATAAAGGAAGCGCTATTAAAAAGATCCCTGTCAAAACCGTTCCCACCCAACCTAGGAATACCCTCCTAGATATCCCAGAAGGTTACTGGCATATATTCGATCCCATGGCTAAAAACCAACCAAACGCTCAAAACCAGCCAAACACTCAAACCTCTACATTACAATATCCTATAGTGGATTCTGCAGCAAATGCACCCATGAAAGCTATTCCTCTTCAGCATATCCCCACATTTCACGGACTCACATCAGAAGATCCGGATGCATTCCTATTTGAATTCGATGTGTTATGTCGGGGGTATGATTACACCACCGATCCCCAAAAATTGAAATTATTCCCCTCTACATTGAAAGGGGCTGCTTTAAGATGGTTTATGGGGCTAGGTGGCGTGGTTATCAACAATTGGGATCAAATGAAAGAATCCTTCTTAAAGAAATACCAGGATTATTGTAGGTCTAGAGAATTAAAAGACGAAATATTTCAAATGTCAGCCAGACCAAATGAAACACTAGAAGAGTATGTGGAACGTTTTCAATATAATTTACAAAGATCTCCTTATGCATCGCTACCTTTACCTGATAATGTGTTAAAAACCGCATTAATGAGGGGCATGAAGGAACAATGGATTGAAACATTAAACATTATGGGCAAAGGGGATATTTATCAAGAGAGTTTTTCTGACATTATTGATTTGTGTATCAGGAGTTCGAGAGGCAGCACAAGAATAAAACCGACAGAATATGATCGGTTTGCAAGAGATAACAAAGTATCAGCAGAAGGAGTAACACGCGCAGAAATTGGAAATTTATTAGAAAATTTTAAAACTGATATTATGGGGACACTAACTACACAACTTGATATGGTGCAGGCTAAACAGAAGCAGCTGGAGGCAGAACAGAATATGGAAATCTTCTGCCCCCGATGCAGAAAAAAACACAGCCACAAGGAGTGTCCATTAGATAAAGTCCAAACATGCGCCATCTGTACAAAAGATCACCTTACGGAGAGCTGTCCCTCACTTCCTGGATTGAAAGCGGTATATAAGGAAGCAGAGGAAGAACCAGAATCGGTGAATTCGATTAACCAGCGCCGCCCGTGGCAGCCAAGACAACCTGGTATGTTTCCGGACCCAACCTCTTTCTTTCAAAACCCACAGTATAATGCTCAACAATATGGTATGTGGCAAAATCAATCTCAACCCCCATTTACAAACTGGTCACCACAATCGTTTCCTTCTTCAAATCCATGGACGAATCAAACAAGCCAAACTGGTTGGCCGAATTTCCCTTATACTCCACCATATTGGCAAAATGGCCCATACCCTTCACAGTGGACTCCCTCTACTTCGCAAAGTTCACCCTGGCAGACAAGCTGGCAAAGACCGATGTACCATCCAGCTGGAACTATTCCACTCCCTCAACCTACTTTGCCAGCTTTACAACAAAATCCCCAGTCTAACTTGAGGCCGCAACTCCCAGCCCAACCCGATCCCAATCCAAACAACAGGCAGGTCCAATCTATTCAAATCATAGAATCACCAGAAACACGACCTGACTTAAGGGAGTGCAGTGACCTTCAGTTAAGATCTGGACGTATCATTGAAACTGAGGGAGATAAAACAATTCACATTGAAGATCAGTTACCCAGAGAACATCAGTCACAACAAGAGGATGTAAACAAGCAACAAACTCATAATCAAGCAACCACATCCTCTCCTCCGTTCCCAGAACGATTAGCCATACCTCGATCCATACAATATCTTGACTTTGACATTCTGGGAGAATTACAAAATCTGTACATAAAAATTCCATTCCTCCAAGCCATTCAAGACATTCCCATATACGCCAAGACTATAAAAGAATTGCGCATAAAGAAACCAAGGAGGAATATAACAAATAATCCAAGAGTCCAAGTAGTCGGTACCTTATCTGACCTATTGTCTGGAAGAGAAACACCCCTTAAATATGAAGACCCCGGGAACCCAATTATAACTGTTCAAATTTATGGTCAGACCCTGCCTAATGCCTTAGTTGATCTAGGGGCTGCAATTAACATTTTAACAACCACAACTTGCCAAAAGCTCGGCATTACATCTGTAGAACCCACCTCTACTCTGTTAGAATTGGCTGACCGATCTGTGGTTAGACCAGAGGGCACTCTACATGATGTCATGGTCTCTGTAGAATCCTGGGAGTATCCAACTGATTTCCCGATAATTAATCCAAAAACCCGACTTGATGGACACCCGCTAATTTTAGGTAGACCTTGGCTCGCTACTGCCGATGCCTACATTGGCTGTCGGCAGGGAAATATGACCATAACCAGAGGACCAAATAGCAAAAATTTAGTTCTATATCCTCCAACGCAGCCAAGTGTCACAATGATTAAAACTAATAAACACCCTGTATCATACCTTACCGATAACATCAGATCTCCATTAACTATACAAGAGGCACTCGATTTCAAAGATCAAACAGAAGACGATGCCATTAATAATTTCATTACTCAAACTGAACCTCGCACACAGTGTCACATGATAGAAGCAATATTTGACAATGAATTGGAAGAAGATCCCCTGAAAGATATTCATGACCAAGCGATACCTGTTACTCCTGTTGCAAATAGTAAAACTGTGGAAATTGCACCGGGGAAAACTTTAAACATCAATGCTAATCTCACACCTGAACAAGAAACAAAACTCATCCATCTGTTAACAAAATATCAAGAAGCATTTGCATGGGACTACCCTGATATGAAAGGAATCGATCCCCAGTTATATACACACCACATTTATATAGAAAAGGATGCCAGACCTGTGCGTCAGCCGCAAAGGAGACTTAATCCCCATCTAAAAGATGTCGTAAAAACTGAACTTCAGAAGCTTTTAGATGTGAATTTTATCTACCCTATTTCTGATAGTAAATGGGTCTCTCCACTTGTGGTGGTACCAAAAAAGAATGGGAAATGGAGAATTTGTGTGGATTATAGGGAACTTAACAAAGCAACACAAAAAGATCATTTTTCCCTTCCTTTCATAGATCAAGTATTGGACACTTTAGCAGGGAAGAAGTTCTTTTCTTTCCTGGATGGCTTCAGTGGATACAATCAGATTCAGATTGCCCCTGAAGACCAGGATAAAACTACCTTTACTTGTCCTTGGGGAACATTTGCCTATCGAGTTTTACCTTTTGGCTTATGTAATGCTCCTGCCACATTTCATAGGGCTATCCTTAGTATTTTTGCAGATTTAATCAATGATGGACTTGAAGTTTACATGGATGACTTTACACCATACGGAGATGACTTCGATCCAGCTCTAGACACCCTAGAGAAAGTCCTACAACGCCGCATTGTTACTAGGCTTTGCTTAAGCAATGAAAAATGTTTTTTGATGATGACTGAAGGACTTATCCTAGGACACTATGTCTCAGCAGCCGGCATTCAGGTAGACCCGGCCAAAATCCAAATACTTTTGCTTATTCCCACTCCTACTACTCAAATAGAGGTACGCAGTTTTCTTGGATTTTCAGGTTATTATAGACGATTTATAGAGCATTATTCGCACATTGCTGCTCCTTTATATGCACTGACTGGTAACGTTGATTTTCTTTGGACAGACAAATGTGACCGTGCTTTCGAGGATCTAAAGAAGATGGTATCCACAGCCCCAGTCCTTCGAGGACCAAACTGGGACCTACCATTCCAGATATCATCTGATGCCTCGCATGCCTATCGAAAGGGCCTTAAGGTGAAGAGGATAAAACCATGCTATCTATTACACGCGAAAATTTATCCCCCGCCGAATTGAATTACACCCATCGAAAGAAATTTAGCCGCATTACGTCAATAAATTTAGACATTATATCATGTGCGTTCCCCCCCCCGTTATCTTTAAGGCTGCATCTACTCGCTATAAAATATTTAGCAAATAAGCCTGTCACAAATGCCAGAGTAACTCGATGGTTAATCTTATTGCAGGAATTCGACATCACAATCAAGGACCGCCCTGGCAAAGAAAACCCTGTAGCCGATTTTCTTCAAGAATACCAAAATCAAGCGATGCAGCAGCAGTGGAAGACCAATTCCCGGATGAGCACCTGTTTGCTGTTGCTGTTCAAACACCCTGGTATGCTGATGTTGCCAACTACCTTGCAGTAGGTAAATTACCAAAACATTTAACTCCTAATGAGCGTAAGTAGATTATTCAGAAAAGTTCTCGATTTTCGTGGATTGGAGGTTATTTGTTTCACACAGGAGCAGACATGCATATCAGGCGATGTGTTAGAGAGGATGAAATCTTTGACATCCTAAAAGCCTGTCACGATGGACCATGTGGGGGACACTTCGCTGAGCGTAGAACTGGACATAAAGTATTGCAGACAGGATATTACTGGCCTACGATCTTCAAAGATGTGAAGAAGTTTGTCCAAGCCTGTGACAGCTGCCAGCGAGCAGGACGACCTGGTCAAGCTGATGAGATGCCTCTGAAACCACAGTTAGTCATCGAACCATTCGAGCGATGGGCTCTTGATTTCGTTGGACCCATCAACCCCTCATCAAATCAGAAAACATATATTTTGGTGGCAACATAATATGTCACCAAATGGGTTGAGGCAGAAGCATTGCCAAGAGCCACAGAGGACTCTGTCATACAGTTCCTGTTCCATCTATTTGTTCGTTATGGCCTTCCCAGAGAAATAATTACAGATGGAGGACCACAATTTGTTGGGCATAAATTAGCTGCAACACTCAACAATTATCACGTCCAGCATAAAATCACTACTCCATATCACCCATAGGCGAATGGGCAAGTAGAAAGTAGCAATAAGATAATAGAATCAATCCTAACGAAAACCATTGCATCACATAGGCGTGATTGGGCTACCCGACTACCTGAAGCACTCTGGGCCTATAGAACCACATGGAGGAGCACCACCGGTTACTCACCTTATCAATTAGTGTTTGGGAAACAACCCATTTTTCCCATAGAATTCGAAATCCAAACATTACGGACAGCACAGGAAGTTGGCCTAGATCTAAGCGAGGCACAACTCAATCGACTGCAGCAGATCAATGAATTAGACGAAATTCGGCTCTCTGCACTACAAAATACAGCATTGATTCAACAGCAGCGAGCCAAATGGCATGATGCGCTCATCAAGAACAAAGTCTTCCACGAGGGAGACTGGGCTCTGTTATACGATTCTCGGTTTCAGGACTTCCCTGGAAAACTTCAGACTCATGGTTGGGACCATACGAAATCCAGAAGGTACATGACAACGGAACCCTTACTCTAATCACCATTGACGGTTCTGGATATGCATTCAAGGTAAATGGCCACCGAGTCCGTCTCTATCAGAAACCACTTACTCGGGAATCCTTCTGCCAGCAGCTACGCCGAGATACTGATCTGGAGATCTTAGGAGAGGAAGAGAAATCTTCCTCACCTGTAATTCATTAAGGGTCTATTATCTTTTACAATTTGTACATAAGTTCTTGTTTTTGAGTGATTCTTGTACATAAGTTTGATTTGAATATTTTCATATCATTTTTGCTGTTCTTTTTTCTTCCACATAGTTTGATTTTTGCTCTTCTAATAGCATATGCGTGTTTTTTTATGATGTTAGTTTTGCTTGTTTTGCTGTTCCTTTTCTAAAGGAACAACATTCGGATCTCTGCTGTTCCTTTTTCAAAGAAACGATATTATTACATTTCTCGCTGTTCCTTTTGGTTATCACTGTTCCTTTTCCTTCAAAGAAACAACGTTCTTTTATTGCTGTTGTGTCTTTTTCAACGGAATGGCATGTTGAGTGTTTTATAGTATGATTGCCGTTCCTTTTCCCAAAGGAACGACATTTGCATTTTTTTTCCTTTTTCTATTATCCATCGTCGTTGCTTTTCCAACGAAACACCATTAGCATACTTTTGATCTCTTTTGCTGATTTAAATTGAGGATGCTTTTTGCCCGTCTTCTTTCTAGTCTTCAAGCTTCAGCTATGTATTTGTGCGATGAAATATAAAAACACAACATACCGAAATCTGTAAACCATAAATCGCTATATCTATAAGGCTCTGCATTAATAAGAGGACAAATGGAAGGACATACTTATTTCTTACCTTTTGTTGACATGGTTTTACTAATTTTGCCCTGATTGGTTATCTTTATCATGCTGATTCCCTTAAAATTTTTATTAGTACTTGGGAATAAGAGCAAAGAGTTTATATCTTCCTATTGAGATAATAAGACTTCTTCCACCATTCCTACTCTTAAGGAGTGCTGAACCACCCTTTGTGTATAAATAAGGAAGAAGAAAAAGCATGTCAAATGTCAAATGCAGGATAGGGGGTCTCATCGAGAGCCAGCCTACCATGATCATGAGGATGGAAGTGAAGTGGCATTCCCATTCCGGCCACCACACCAGGGATATGGTCCAAAAGGTATATCAAATAAACAAACCTTGGAACAGGAGGTCTCATCACGAGCCGGCCTGCCCACGTTTCGCTCTTTCCTCGTGAATGGCATTATGGTTAACTGGTCACCAAGCCAGCATAATGGTCTACATTTTGATACAACAACATTCCTAAGTATACACAGAGGATCATGGTTCCGAGGGTGAAAAACAACTCTGCCAAGGTTATGAACACCTGTTGGCAGCAGAGTAATGTTAATGGTATTGAAGTCACCTTGCTTACACCAATGGGTAAGATATTAACACTCTTTTGTTTCTTATATCCTAGGCACTAATCATATGTCATTTCCCGATTTATACATCGCATGAATATTTATCATTACCAATCATGGCAACGGAAGTGACCATGACTACTTGAGATTGGCAAGTACGATACATGCCCTATCCATCAGCCTCAACTCATAACACAGCAGCCTCTTATATCATACGCGATCAATTCTCCGCCTCGATTTCGGTAAACTGTTGTCCTTTTTCAACATGGCATAATTCCACATGTTGTTCCTTTATGACTTGATTGCAGACTGGGTGCCGCTCCTTTATTTGCCGGCTGGGACAGCCTATCACACTGCGGGGGGGGAGGTTAACCTCATCATTCCCTGTATTACGTGTCAATTCACCATTCGGAAAAATTAGTTTACGACGGTTTGGCATGGTTTCACGGCATGGCATATTTTTATTTTTACACAAGTTGTCTTTGTTGCACTGTTGCATACTCTGTGTTTTCTGTCTCGAAACCTTGCGATTACTCTCTGTGTTTCAAACCAAAAACGTTTTTGCTGTTCCATTTAGAATTCACAGTGAAATCATGGGAGGAAAGGCAATTCGAAGTGAGCCTCAACAACTGACGATCTCCGCTGCTGCCCGGGAGATCCTGGAAAGGGCGGGATGGTTGAATTATTTCAATCGCCTACAGGAAGCTAATGAAACAATAACAATGGAGTTCTTGCAGAATTTACAAGATGACTACTCCACAGTAAGAGGGAAACGGATACCGGTCACTGATAACATAATTGCAGAAGTCTCAGGACTACCAGCCACCGGACCAGTATGGACCTTAAAAAAGGAACGATTACAGAAGGTCATGGAACTGTTCCAGGACGAAGGCCAGAATTTGACAATTAAAGGAAAGGGAGTTCTGCCAGCAACCCTAGGTGAACCCTGGACAGAGCTAGCAAGAACGGTGCAGAGTTATATTACTTGCGAAGGAAGAAAAGACGTGGTAAGACCACGACACCTTAAACTTTTAGTTGTTTTAAAGCAGAGATGCTCTGTGAATTTACCGGCACTCCTAAACTCGTTACTGCATGATGCTGCACAAAGTATGAAAAAGGCACAGCACGTAGAGGCAATTGTTAGTCACCATGGGTTGATTCGACTTGTTGTTAGTTATGGTCTTACCCAGTAGCAGAGCAGCTGGGAAGAGCTCATTGCAATGATTGAAGGGGGGTCGACAGAACCATCCCCGAAACATAGACATTCTATAAGCCCACCAGAACAACCGGCAAAATGCAGAGAAAATGTTGCTAGTACATCACAACAACCAGAGACACACCAAGAATCGGCAAAGCGAAAGCATGTCGTTGATTCACTCGAGCAACCAGAGGAACCCAGGAAATCAGCTCGGTTAGCTCAGATGAGAGGAAGCATAAATAAGCCCAGAAAATCAGCCCGGTTGGCTCGAATACGAGGAAGGCTGGAGAAGCTCCAGGAAAGCGCCAGCCAACCGGTAGTAATTGAGGACGAACAGTCCGAAGAGGGGGCAGAGGCTGAACAGGAGGAGGAAATAGAACAGCAGGAAGATAGCCTATTACAAGACCTACTGGGAGAAGATGACTTGGCCGCCATCCTAGCCAATATGAGTAAGTATGGTCAACCTTCTAGTTCAGAGAACCCCCACGACCAACCCCAGGAAGAGAACATGCCTGTTCATGATGAAGAGGAGGAAAATACTGAACGGGAACAATCTGTTCCCATGTCACAAGAGGAAAATCTAGAGGAATTAGGAGCAGAAACATCATTTGCTCAGGAAGAATCAGAACCAGTCGAGATGCATACTCCAGAACAGCCGGAGCAGAGCAGTGAGGAAGAACCCCAAGAGGAATATTTAGCAACTGGTCATGATCCAGTCCACCATCGACAGACTGTTGTTCCTTCAAATGAAACGATGGAAATTAAGAAGTTGCGGAAGGAACGAACTAAATTGTTAAATACGATAACCCAGCTCAGACAAAAAATTAGGATTCTGAAAAAGAACCAGAAGGTAAAGAGGAAAAAGAGGGCCAACAAACGGCCTGCTGACCAAAACCCTGAGGATCCAGCTGCCGTTCCACATGATGCTGAGGATCGGGAACAAACGGATGTTCGTGTTAAAATGGAAAAGGATGATAAGCAAATTCAGATAGAGGCACCACCCTCAGGGGTAATAAGGGTTCTGAACTCCAAACAGCATAACAAGAAAGTTCAGGTAAAACTCCCGGCCTCCACTGACCTATGGAAGAAAGATCCGAAAACAAAATACTTGCACAAGATGATGAAGCAAGCACAGCAAGAAGCTGAGCAACTTAAAGAGCAAACGGTTCCCCGAGAAAAATATGAAGAGTTGCAGCAGCAACTAAGGGATGTCAGTCAAGCTAAAAGCCAGGCTTTTGAAGGGTGGATGAAGGAACAAGAGGAAGTCACACAGGTAACTTGTAGACTAGATACTGCTATCAAACAGATGAATGACTTGTGTTCTTTATACAATAATGTTTTAGCATGTAGGGCCCCTGCTAAAAACTATGCTCTGTTTTTGTTAGAACGGTATTTACATTTACAAATAAAAGCTGTTAAGGCAGGCACCCCTATACAAATCAACAATGTCAATGATTTTATAGACTGTTGTAAACATTATGGAGTGAAAGTCCAGAGATTATTGTGTGAACTTTATTTGCACGACCTTGTGCTAAGTCAGGAGACTGAATTGAACCCTGGCCCCTCCATTGGAGATATCCAATTCCAAGCATTCATTTCATTCGGGGTTAATCAGATTAAGTGGCTCAAAGCCTATGATACTTTCCAAGGTCAGGAAAATGGTCTAGATTTATGGGTTAGGGCTGAGCCTAGGAACCCAGTACAGTTGTGGAGAGTTCATAGAAATCTTATAACGGCTCCTGGTGTCATTGAAACATTAGGGCCCATGCATGAGGCACTCATTCGAGAGAGTTTAGAGTATTTCCTTTCCATCAAAGAATTGGCCATTACTGCAGCCAAATTTCGATATCGAATCTCTGATCCACACATACAGCTCAGAGAACCATTTAAGTATAAGAACTTTGAGTTAGCTGCTGACCGTTTGAATCTCTATGGCCAGAGCATTCTGAAAGCAGGGTCATCTTGGTTAGGGTATAGATTTCGCGCTCCAATTATTTGGCATCCTGCACCTGGATACCAGGCCCTGTATGATATGCCTGAGGGACAAGCAGGTCAGTTCTTTGATTATTTAATCACTCAACATGGTTGTAGGCCTCCGCATGAGACTCCTTCTCCAGCATACTCTCTCACTGCATTACATGTCAACTACAATGTTTTCATGAGGACATGAAACAAGGTAAGCAGGGGGGTGTGTGGAGTCCTAAAAAGGTATGCTTTTGATGATTATTTCAATGGCTTTTTAATAGAATTTGTGAACCTTTTGTATCATGAATTTGGAAAGTAATAAGGAACTATAACAAAACATGTGAGAATTGATGTGCATAACTTAGCCACCGATAATGGTTATTTTCTATACAGGAAAAGGAGAAAACGAAGAGTTGCTGCTCCAAAGGAAAGGACAAAGTGGAGATAACTGTTGTCTCTCTGGACGAGAACCGAACGCAAACAAAGGGAAACAGATCAAAGCAAATCGGCTCGGGAAAGAAGGAGAGGACACCAGCTCAGCGCAAAAGAAAAGATAGGATGAAGAGTTAACAGTTTGGCGAATCCCTCAGGATCGAAGATCCTGAGGGATCGCTGCTTTATTTATCTAGTTGCTTGGACATCTCCGCCGTCGTCTTTATAAAAAGAGACAGCACTGTTAGTTTAAGGGAGATAAGAGAGAGATAGGATACGTTTTATGTAATCTTCTGTAAGACATCAGCTTTGGTTATTAAGTTTTGTTGAAGACTGGTTCGATGTATTTTTTATCAATGCATTAATAAAGGCTTGGTGATTATTCCATCTTCGCGTCTGCATTAACTTAAAGCGGTGTATCCTTGGAGGCTAAGGGCCCGGCCCCGAAGGACACTTGCTTCTGTACCATTACAGCTTCACTTCTGTGTGGTTTGTTTATTCTTGTTATTTGATCATTTGATATGCTTTACAAGTTCATATGATATGCTCTGTTCAAGTTTGAATCATTAAAGTTTCGGCAGATAAAACTGTATGTTGACTCTGTATCAAGTTATTTATCCTTTCAAGAGTTAATCGCACATTCTTACTGTTATATTACAGAGTTGTTATACTAAAACGTTCGTGTGGTGTGCGTTCCTAATTTATCAGTACTGTTCCATAATTCATTTGTTGTTATTGCTGTTCCATTAGTGTGATCTGCGTGAATCGCCTCTAGAGTGACAGAATGTGCTTCGATTGCAAAGAGTGTATAAGTTGAGTTTGGTTATAACCCGCGGGACTTAGTTATTCAATTGTTGTTCCATTTTAGAGTTGTCGTTCAGCTTCGGCATCTGTGGTTCAACTTTATTCGCTTTGTCGTTTCATTTACTTGCGTTGTTGGTTTATTGTGAGAGATGATCTTAAGGTCAGAGGTGAGCGTAGTGGCTCACCGTCTAGCTCCTGTGCTCGTGATTCATGCCTCTAGTCTTTTCTACTTCGCTCAAGGGATGGGTTATCACTGCCGAACCCTTGACTGATAAGTTGTTGAGTTTTCTGAGTGTGTGATTTATTCTTTAAAGTAATTTAATTTCAGTTAAGCATCCGTTTACTCTTGTATTTATTAAGCACTGTACTACTAGCATTACTCTGACAAATGAGCCTCGGATTGAGTCACTCTTTGTAATGACAAAACGCTCTCGGGTTGACATATTAATGTGAGGTAATTAGAGGTGAAAGAGACCCTTTTTATAGCTCTACAACACTCCCATCAACAACTTGCTTTACCTTGTAGATCCATCTTGATCCTACAACTGATTTTCCCACCGGCCTTGGAACAATCTCCCAAGCATTTTTTCTCCGACACGAGCTACCTCCACCACATCTCACCGCGAAGCTCCCTCGCACTACTTTTTCCAAGAAGATGGCTCTGTCACAACACACTTGCTCATAAGAGCCATGTATCCAGTAAATCGGTCAAGTAAATGTCTCTGTCTGCACTGTGATGTAGGGACTCCTACATTCTGTGCCACATCAAGCTTCAGTCTCTTAGCTTCTGAGGTACGCTTTCTGCCTGTTCTAATGTTTGGTTCTGCATGAGTGGACTCCTCCACTCCATGAGTCTCCTCCTGTGGATGATCCACATCTAGAGGCTCATCTTTGGGAATAATAAGTTCCTCCTCTGCATGCAAGTGTAGCTCCCTCTCAAGCGACAAATTCATGGCTTTCACCTCATTGAATTTTATATTCCGTCGCACCACAGTCATCTGACTGTTTGAAAAATACACACGATAATTATGGGGTGTTTCTGTGTACCCCACAAATATCCCAACTTTTGCAATCGGCTCCAGCTTCTTCCTGGCATCCTTTGTCACATGAATGTAAACATATGAGCCAAAAATGTTCAAATGAGAAATATCAGGCTTCTTACCAGTAAAATCTTCTTCAGGTGTACTCATTCCAAGTACTCTATGAGGACAACATTTTTGCACATAAACCGCAATGTTGCATGCTTCCACCCAAAAGTGCATCGGTAGGCCCTGGTCATGCAGCATCACTCGTGCAGCACCCACGATCGTTCTGCTCTTTCTCTCCGCAACCCCATTCTGGCCGTGGTTTTATAGTGGGCACTATGAGTTCTCTTCACTACTTCTTTCGCTAAGCCTTAAATTTCTCCAGATGTATTCACCACCACACGCTTCAGAGAGCTTTCACTTGCTTCCCCCGACTCCTTCTCCACCAATGCCTTGAACTCACAAAAAAACTTCGAGAACATTTCACTCTTCTTTCCGCATGAAGAAGATCCAACATCTACGAGAATATTCATTAAAAAATATAACATAATACTCAGAGCCATTGCTGAAGCAACCAAGAAAGGTCCACACATGTCTGTGTTAATTCTCTCCAGGATCACCGAAGCATGGTTCTCCTTCTCATGAAAGGTGGTCTTCACAAACTTACCCATAGTACATCCCTTGAACTGATCTGACTGCGCAAGAGTACCCTTGGGAAGTCTAGTAAAAAATTGTTGCAAAATCTTCAAAGCGCCATGGTGAAGATGGCCCAATCTCCTGTGCCATAATTCGCCCTCATCCTAGCTCACCACTTCTTCTGCTTTGCCCACCATTGCAGCGCAGCCATCTACCTCTAGCTTGTAAAGATTCTTAATTCAAACCCCTATCTTCTTGCTTTGACCCGTTTTTTTATGTCGAAGGAAGGCTTTTCCCTCACTGAAAACAACATCATAACCTTTGTCTTCCATCATTGCGACCGAGACCAAGTTCTTCTTCAGACTTGGAACATGCATAACATTCTTCAACAAGAATGGATTACTGAACTCCCTCTCAAAGGTAATGGTCCCAATTCTAGTCGCACTGTACCGACCATTGTCGCCCATCTCTATATGCATCTGGAGGTCCTTCTCCTCTAAGTCACTAAACAACTCCTTGTCTCCCGTCATATGGAAATACACACCACTATCAAGATACCACACTGATCCCATACAGCTTGAAACCAAGCATGTGATCAAAGAGAAATCAAGTTCAAATTGCGAGGCTAAGGCCTCTCCAGCTACAGATCGAGCAACCTTCTTTTTCTTCTTCTTCTGTGGACAGTTAGTGGCGAAATCCCCATGTTCGTGACAGTGAAAACACTTCACTTTGGACAAATCCTGCTTCTTTCCTTTAGCATCAGATTTTTAAGGATGTTTCTTCCCCTTCCCTTTCCTTGCTTTGGTAGCCAAAGAACAATTCTCTTAATCTTCATTCTTCATGAAGATCCATCCCTGGTACCTCGCCTTATCTCCTCCTGCACAAGATCCGACCAAAGTCGCTCCCATCCCGGCAATTTATCCTGTCCATTGACGGAGTCTTCGTAGCTATGCCAACTCTTTGGAAGCCCAAGGAGAGCCAAGCTCACCAAGTCTTCATCATCAACAGTAACCCCCACACTTCCCAGTTCATCCTTGCAGTGGAAAAACTTGGTGAGGCATTTTGGAATACTGTTGCCTTTCTCCATTTTTATTTTTCTGAGCTTGTCCTTAAGCGCCAACTTCCTCTGGTCACTTATGCTTTGGAACAAGTCTATCAAAGCCTTCCAACTTAAGAATGGAGTGGCTTTCCCGTGAAGGCCGGACAAAATATGGTCCTTCACACCTTCCAACAGAATTCTTCTCGTCTTTGTTGTCTTCCTTTTCCATGCGTCAAGTAATGCAGCATTGCTAGATCCCGGCTTAGGAACATCGCTATCGATAAAATCCTTTAATCCATTATCCTCCAGCACTCCATTTCTCCATCCTTTGTCTTCTAGGCCAGTAATTCGAGATCCCATCAAGGGCATACTCCAATCGAAACCCATTGAAATCCATTTCAATGTATACTCAACTTCTGCACCAAGAATCTTCCGTAGAAAATTCGAATTGTCCACCAGCACAAACTCACTTTACAATTGCAATATTCAATTAAAAAAGCTTCGATACCATGTACAAATTATATGCACTAAGCATGCATATGTCCTAGATCCACCCGATATCACACTATTTAACTTTATGGAAGATACTGAATCTATTCCACTTTTTAATCTTTTGCGGAAAAATTAATTGCACACACATGTAAAGCATAAATAAAAATAGTCGCACATACCACAGTTGTTTTTAACCGAGAAATACTGAAGATGAAAACCCCAACTATATATTATGTATCATGGAATCATATGACAATCCTCATACACAGCTTTGTCAAGTTTTCGTAGAAGATAATCTGCCATATACTAATCAAAGAACAATCTTGCAAACAAGTGCACCCCATTTCGCTCTCGTTAGCCTCGCTCCACCGCGCAATCCCCCAAATAACAACAATGAATTCCGAATTAATTTGCCTTGATCGCGCAATCCTCATTGGAAACTCCAAATGTGTGTGTGTGGGATGTAATCAATGCATCACTATAGCCGCCATCACATAGTCCATCTTGCCCTTTTCACCCACTTCCCTCCATCATTCCACTGAAACTGCCATGCAATGTAGTTAACTGATGTATTCTTCAGTTGATTAATGAGTTATTATTTGTGAATTAATTAACTAATTAATTCACTCCACTCTCACTAGTGTATCAATCAGTTAGACTAGATACAACTAGCTCAACTGAGTCTAACTGAGTTAAACTGAATACAACTCCATAACTACTTCTTCCAACCGTGTCATAAATCTGCCACTTGAGTTCTAACCGAGTCCTCCATGACAGCTTCATGAAACCTCGGGAATTGTGAGAATTTCGGCATTCACCCATGTACATCTTGCATCGAAATAAAGTGCTCCAAGAGAATAAGTTGATATTTATTGTCAGATTATTATTAAGGGCTAATAATAATCGATATGCATCTATTTTTATAGCGATCTATAAATAGACTTCGCCCAATATTCTAAAAATATAATTTCATCTATTTTTCCAACTTGATCAACTATCCACAAATAACATCCTGCAACTTCTGAAATATGATCATCATGTCTAAAAATAGACTTACGCCAAAAATAGCCTGCGGGCCCACTTAGTGAAGGCGAATCTTTTCACTAAGCTCATCATCTTGTTGAATCTCAACACATAATTGGTTTCTTGTCTATCCTATTTGCAGATGCCAAGCCCAATGTTATGTTCGACTATGCTCAGTTCCTTGCTGATGCAATCCACGATCAGTTCTTCAATTTTCAAACAGAAGGGGTATTCAAATACACCTCTGTGTTGGTGTACATGTTTACCTGTTTTCAATCTAGCAAGTTTGAATTCCACATGATAAAGTAAGGTGAAGACTCTGAATCCCAATCTATCATTTTTTGGACAACTCTATTGAGAAAGGAGCAGGAAGACTACTCATACAAGAGCTTTGTAGACCTATTTTTTCATCCAGCAATCAATGCACTCAAAGCACCATAGAGCGTAGGGTCAGTGAGGAAATTAAGAAAGTGATGCAGTTTACAGGGCAGATCAGGACAACAAACTAGTATCTCTACAAGAACTACACAGATGTCAAGGTTTATGGCAATGAATTTGCCACCTATAAACTACCCAAATACCTCTCCATGGGGATATTTTCCCTTGAGTATATCAGGAAAATGATAGATGCTAATGAGGTGCATTTTGTTTCAACCAAGAAGAAGTCACAATTCAGGATCAAATCCCAAATCGGCCCATTCATCTGCAACATCAGGGCAACAGGGGGAGAGGCAGATAACATACTGAAAAAGATGAAATTCACACACAATTTCACCTGTTCATATGATCCAATGGGGATCATCTCCAAGAAGAGGGTGGAAAACAAGTCCACAACCTACACCCATGCCCACAGACTGGAGAGAGAGAAGTACATGAACCAATAAGAATGGGTGGCAGACACACTCCAAGAGGTTGAAGAGCAAGTCACATTTACTTCAGGAATCCAAACACCAACTCCACCAGAGAAGAAAGCAACAGGAGTTCAAGATGACAAAGGAAAGGAGCCTGAAAAGGAAATAGGAAGTAAGAGGACTAGGGAGGATCCAACAAACATGGACATCGATTCCTCCACTAAGGAGTTAAAAATGAAATATAAGAAGAGAGCCAGGGGTCAGCATGGGCCTTGACTAAGGAAATGAGAAAAACCATCAAACTGTCATCACAATTGGTAGTTCACCAAGTTCATCTTCAGCAGGTGGCCACCCGATCTTCTCCACATCCTCTACCACCGTCCCATTCCAACGACAGAATTTGCAAACTCCCACATCTACTTCCACTGTAGAACAAGAGGAGTAGGACATCTATGACACATTCAGGGAGATTAAGAGAAGGAATGAGGTTCTCAAGACCAACACCTACAATCAAATTTAGAAAAAACAAGCTGCTCGTAGAGTAGACTCCTATCAACCTTTGACTCTGAGAAGGGAAGAATGAGGATGGGATTCTTGGAAGCACAAGTTTTTCAGCCCAAAGGTGCAGCGGACTACAAGAAGACATATTTTGAGTTTAATGCAAAGAACATCCACCCAATAGACCAGGTGGAGATGCACAAGCAGACTGGGGAAATGATCTCCTCCACCCTAAATAACACATCCATGACCCTCTCAAAACTACAGGTGAATTTTTCCAACGCACAGTCACAATTAAAGTTGGGAAAGGTCTCTGCCATGGCCAAAGATTCAAAAATAAAATCTTTGGAGAATTTAGTGATACAGCTTGGGTACAATCTATCAAACATAGCAGTGGCACAAACCCTGGTGAGGAATAAGAATGCATACATAGCTGCTTTGAGGAGACAAATTAAGATGCCAGTAACAGAAGACCCTATGGACAAGGAGATAGAAGCAACTGAAACACAGAAAGCAGAAATGTTGCAATTAATTGTTGAACAAACATAACAGATCAAGAAAATGGAGGATGAGATGGGTAAAATGATAAAAGAAAGACAGAAAGCAATAAGGGATGCAGTGAAGGGAGCAAAAAAAGAAGCAGCTAAGGCCACGATCCCCCTACAAGCGGTTCCTCTCACAGTGATCCCAGCAGCTACAACATCCACAGGAGCACTGGGGGAAAGTATTGAGCAGCTAGCCAAAGCGATGGAGAACATGTCTCTACAGTCAAAAGAGATCAAAAGGCTATGGAATCAACTCAATGACCTTCTGGAGCAAATCAAAGGGAAAGACTCTGCCCATGCCATAGAGCTGTAGATTAGCAAAAAGCTAAATGAGATCTTGCAGAAGTTTCTTCAGGAGTCCTCAATCAGCTACATGATGGGAAGGGTGAAACAAATCATATGGTTGGATATAATTGAGTCTGTAAATGATATATGGCCCTCAATTTAGATAATTTTTGAACAAAAGGATCTAATTAAGGTGGTGAAGATTTCCATTGAGAAAACAAACGAGGAACTCTGAGATAAGCTCCAAACTGCTAACAAGATCATCAAATTCATGAATTCCAAGAGAAACCATGAATTGGAGACCCTGGAAATGGTTGACAAAACAACTTCTATTCTTGAGGTTAAAAGGGTGTTGAATAAGAATATTCTCGTCACACAGCTAGAATAAAGATGCCATCAGCTAGAGATTGGGGTGAGTAGGTTTTTCAACAGGATTGAGCCACTTAGCAAAAGGGGTTTGCCTTCCTTGTTTGTCATCGACGATAAATTGATGCCTAGGACTGATTATGTAAAGAAGCTCACAGAGATCTCCGAGGACATAGCCAAGCTCGCAAATCTAAAGAACACCATGACCGGGAAAGCATTCTATGAAGTCATTAGCAACAATGTCTTCATACATCATGAGGTTAAGCACATTTTTCAGTTGAAACCAACATTTGTAAAATACACCGAGACTGATGAAGTGTACAGGAAGATGAAAAAGACCAAGATCCCAACTCCAGAGAGTTATGAAAATCTATGTAGGCTTCAGGAACAATGACAACTCAGTTCAGTGACGAAGCCGACAGCCCAGTGAATTGTCAGTGTCAGTACATCCAGTGTATCAGATCCGCCAGCACAGCAAACTGCCACAACATTAGATAATGGCTCCACAAGAACGTCGGGCACCTGCCAAGAGGGCCATTACAATGAAGGGACACTTCCACTGTAACTTTGGACATCTGTCTAAAAACAGTCACAATGAGTCCATGCATGAGACGCACAGACCCATTTTCAGTTACTCTTAGAGTAGCTGAACCAATTTCCCTTTCGATAACGGCAATCTGGTGCAAATAGTTTAAATATAAGTTTTCATTGTGTAACAAGGGTTGGACCCTGTTTTTGTAAACACTTTTCATTGCAAGTATTCGTACCTTTCAAGTTGGAGCATCAATAAAGAGATCATTCTGCAAGATTCATGTGTTGTGTGTCCTGGTGATGTTTTTCCTCATCATGTTTAATTTTTTTCCCACTGTAATCTCTTCAGGTGTTTCGTTATAATTCTATTTGTAAAGCAGGAATGTTAGATTAAGATTTGTTGTTTCAGAGTACCTTAATTATGACTGTCTTTACAATTTTGATACTTTCTTCTGATGTATGATATAATAATTATTAGTTTCTCTTAATTCATTACTAAAAGCATTCTTCTCCATCCCATAATTCCACTCAACTATTAACATCAGTATTCGCATCTAGCTTGCCTTGCATTCGCTCTAAAATTTGATGCATACACCCAGCCTATTTTGACTCCATAGCCCAATGGAAAATGTTTAGGAAAGACCCCTTCTATCTAACCAAGAACAATCAAACAAACAACCCTTATAATTGATTTAACTAGCCTAATATCAGTAAACTTAAACAAATCTAAATCTAATAGAGAGATCCCTCTCTTAGTCTAGGAGGGCTAGATATTAGGCTTCAAGCGGTTTTGATGTTGTGCTTTATAGTTTAGTCTTGGCAATCTTCTAAATTATAGAGTGATAACACAACCTCCTAGTCATTTCACCAATATGAACTCTGACTCGGATTTTGACTCTTCTTTTTCCGATAACCCTTGTTCCCATTTCCTTTCTGCTCGTGAAGCTTTGCAAAAAGTTGATTACGACATGCATGTCAAATTCTGCCAAATGTATCATTTAAAAATTGAACACGTTGAAATTTTTTTGACTCTCCAACAACAAATTTCAAGATTAGAAGACAAGGTGGATGCTCTTAGAGTTATTTTAACAGACCGCACGCTCAGGAAAAATGATCCTCCATAACAAGATCGTCTCTTGGAAGATATCGGTAAGTGTGAAATCGACCTCAACAAGCCAACAACTAAAAGAAACTAACTGGCAAGCACCATGCTCATTACTGGTGTCTTTTTATCTCTTTCTAATTATGTAATCCTTCTACAACAATTTATAATCCCTCTATTTGTGTGTTAGTTTTGAAGCTGTAATGGGTCAATAACATGATACAGGTTTGTAGTATATAATGGGTCTTTTGTCATATTGTCCTTGAGACAATTCTGAAAATGACGATGTAATCACCTATGTATTTGTTGCGATCAGGTGCAGATTTAAAGCAATGATACTCATATATATAAACACTATAATAATATAAAAAATTAATCAAAATTTATATTTAAATGAATTTAATTTCTCAGTCACACACACACACATGTTTTCCGTCGAGGAAAAATGAAATCTTTAAAGTATAAGATCAATCAATACAAAAGCTTATAACAATATATTCATTAAAAATGAACTATAAAACCCTAACTAAAACCAAATGAATGCAAATTGACATTATGATAGAATAAACCTTAAAATCTCCTTCATCTTACATGCAAAAATCCAAACAGGTTACTCTGTGATTATTTTATCTTTTACCTAATTCTTTCAGGCTTATCGACAATTTAAAAAAATAATAATGATTTAATAAAAATTATTACATTTCCAGCTTATTCTATATAACACACAACATGCAATGTAATATTATTCTTGATTCCATGCGTAGTAGTTTAAATTTGTAATATAATTGTAAAAAGTAAGGTTATCAAGTTTTAAATGTGATTTTTTTTTTAAATAATGCTAATTAGAAGTGAATTTGATTAACGAGAAACTTTTTAAAAATAACTTAAAAATTAATTATATTTAAAAAATAAAATAATTATAATATATTTTTTTAAATGAAAATATTTAGTTTAAATCAAAGTGAGTTATTTAATTGATGTGATAATTTTTCCATTACTTGAATGTTAACATTGTTAATAACTTTGTTATTATGCTTTACTTTTCTTTAATAATGACTGAGTAAACATTTTCCCCATTTTTAATTTGAAATAACAAGCAAACACTCCTCACTCTTGATTTGAAGGAGTACCTACTAGGTATATGATATGCATTTATAGTTTGAAAATTTTTCACATTATTAAATTGTTTATTTTACATATATTTGTTTTATATGTGGAATGGAGAATTTATAAATCTCAATTTCATAATATCAAATTATAAATATAAAGGAGTGAACTTATATATATATATATAAAGAGTCCCTGGATGCGGGTGACACACCTGACACGAGTGAAAATCAAATCTCAAATCATGTGGACTGCAGAAATATCAAACGCAATTCCCCGCATGCAGCGGATCCAATTACCGTTAACTCCTCGCACGCTCCTCGCAGAACTAGAGATAACGCAGATCGGACAAACATTGTGTCACCTGACCCTGATCATCACCTCACCCATACTGCCATTAATGTCCATGATGTATAATCGACATTGCAACCACGCTTACTCCTCTGCACCTGCTCATCTTCTTGAGCTCCACACGCAGTACCATGCGAAGATCATTCATTGCCACACTTACAATCTTCATCCTCACACCTATTTATCCTCCAGACCTCTGCCCATTTTCTCCCTCATCTGTTCTCCATTGCATTTAGCTCTGCTCCTTCTGATCTGGACTCTCATTGATTCCAATCAGTTGCGAAGTCTCAGTCCCACAGTGGAGCTGCGCAGAATCCCTCTGCTTGTTGCCCTGCATTCTACGCACCTGCGCCCTAGCCTCTGCAGCCTCTCCAGCCCGTGTGTCACTCCTGCCTCCTCTCCCAGGTGCGCAATGACCCCCAGAATGCGCCAACGCACTATTTGCGATGGTCAGCGAGGGGCCCTCCCGGTTCGTTACCGTCACGATGAGGATAACCGCCTTAAAAGGATTGAAGGCTCCTCGTCCACCACCCTTGCTAGCCATCAATAGGCTCCTGAGCAACGAGTAATAATTAAATTAAAATTTTGAAAACCATTCCAAAATATACACGCTTATCTAAATAATTAAATTTTTTATTTTTATTTTTAAAATTAATGAAAATTTTGTTAAATTTCTCATCACATAATAAAATCTCTATTTTTTTTTAATATATTAATTTAATTTAATAATTAATATATGTTTAACTTAAATTAACAAAACAATGTATTTAAAACTTTTTGAATTTTAAATTTAAATAGAAACTTTTAAAAGCAACCAAGAATCTAAAAACATTAATTATAATATATCAAAAGATTAAATCACAATAAAACTCTACTTCTCACTAAAATTGTGAAACCAATAATTTTCTTCATTTAAATATTCATTAACTATATTCATTAATATATTAATCCCTTAACCCTTCTAGAAGAGGGTAAAAGTCGTCTCTCCTTTACTTAAGTCGGATTGATTGCTTGCCAGGTAACATCAGATAAAACATATGTCAAAAGAATAGACAAACCTATGTCAAATGGAAATGAAGAAGATAGACAATGCCTAGCCTAACCAATTTCAAAAAGAGACACCTTCTGTATAAAAATACACATGCATATCTAAATAATTAAATTTTAAAATTAATGAAAATTTTGTGAAATTTCTCATCATGTAATAAGATATCTATTTTTTAAAATTATATCAATTTAACTTAATAATTAATATATATATTCCTCGATGGGGGTGCCATAAATGATGGATAGATGGTGGATGAGGCGATGGTGGAGCTTGTATGGCCTCCACGCGCGCCCTTACCCTATAGTAATGCGATGTGATAGTGGTGGGTGCTAGAGCAGGGCATTGCTGCCTGCGAAAACGGTTATTAAATGGTGCATCCTGAGCTTGCTAGGCATCAGCTGGTCGAGGTGGGAAATGGTTTTGATTTGTAGAGAGGAAAGGGTCATGCAACTCTTGCATGCCTCACCAAGGTCTAGGCCTTGGGGGAGAGGCAAAGAAGCTAATTGCGACACTGCAGTTTGGTGGGCGATGACGAACTGAGTCAACCTTTGGGATCCTGGAACACATAGGGAGAATGAAACACTATACCTTCTCGTTGAGCCTCTTTGCCTTCAAAGTGAGGTGTTGGTGAGAGGGGAGGAGCGTGCTTGTAGGCTCTGGTAAATTTTTGGTGAATTATTTTTTCTTTTCTATTGTGGGTTGGGGAATTAGGCAGGGTGGATCGTGGGTTTGGTCTGACTCGAAATTGTGGCCAGCCATCTATCCCATCGGCTTCCTGAGAGGAGTCTTTCCTTGGAGTCCACTTTCGACTCATGGAAGCATGGGGAGGAGACTAATTGGGTGGCAGGCAGAAGGTTCATGGCATTTCAGTGGCAGAAACTCAGAGACTCCTCGCCTTTCACCTCCTCGGAGTGGGGAGAGGACTCCAGACATGATGGGTGCTCGTATGACTCTCAATTATCTTCGTGGACAGTAGTCAAGTGTTACATAGAGTTTGGGTACAGTGTTTCCTTTGGAGGTACTTTCTATAGGAGTAGTGATTGGGGGAGGGGGTATGATTGGATATCGTGCCATAGAGGACAACCTCGTCAAGGGGGTGGCAATCCGCGACATGCCGAGCAGCCAAACCAAGGAAATAGAACTTCTTCGGATTCATCTGGGAGGTGCGGGATTGAGGAGGTCGCTGCAGTCTCCCAAGCCCATTCTTCGGGTCATGTGGTCGCATCGGCAATGTTGGAGTCCAATGAAGCCCAAGTGCGAAATGTCCAGGTAAATATGGACATCCTCAGGGAACATCAGTACGATGATCGTAATGAACCTGTTGCCTACATTAATGGAATTCAGTTAAACAAAGGTGAAATCTTGGAACAACTAGATAGTCTGCAACACCAACACTGACCCACCAATGACCACCTTCACAGCCTAGAAGCGATGGTGGAGCATATTGACTTCCATATGCATGAACACGTTGGTTATTTCATAGGTCCCCCTGTAACTCCCCCCCAAACCCCCTCCTTAAAATGTTTCTCTTTGTTTTTCTTCATATTTTGTTTAATGTATGTATGCCATGGCTTCTAGGTCGTATGAAAACAATGCATGGAGCCGGTTGCTCATGTTTCCCTCCAAATCCCAATCTCAACATGATTTTCCGCAAGGTTGTCACCATCTTTTGATAACCTGGATGACCTGAATAAGGTCTCTTATGGTATTCATCTAAGATTCCATGTTTCAAGGTAGATACATTTGGAATATACAACCTCTCCTTGTAACTGATCAATCCTTTCGAATTCATGGTGTATCTTGAAATTTTAGCTTGATGTAATTTTTCCTGCAATTTCAAATATTGAGGATCTTGTGATAACACTTCTTGAATTTGTTCCTCTGCATCAAATTTTACACTACTATCTTTATATGACAAAACTTGATGAGAATGTCTACTTAAGGCATTAGAAATTCACTTTCCTTTCCTTTTATGTGTTTGATTTCCATATCAAATTCACTAATGAAAGCTAACCATCTTGCTTGCCTTACATTTAAATTTGGTTGATTAAAGAAATAATTCAGACTGATATGATTAGTCATCAACACAAATTTCTTACCCAACAGATAGTGTCACCATATTTTTAGTGCATGAATGACAACATCCAATTCCAAGTCATATACTGCATAATTTTGTTCATGTTTCTTCAATTTTCGGGACTCATAGGCTATTACTGCATTATCTAGCAACATTACTCCTCCCAGACTTTCTATACAAGCATCAATACACACACTATATTCTTTAGTTAGATCAACAATTTTTAGGATAGGTGCAGTAGTTAATTTTTGTTTCAGTTGTTCAAAACTCTCTTGGCACTTGGCTTTCCATTCAAATTTCACCCCCTTTTTTGCAAAAATGTGATGGGGTAAGCCAATGCAGAAAATTCTTCTATAAATCTATGGTAATATCCGTCAATACCCATAAATGATCGTATTGTCAGTACATCAGTGGGTACTATCCAATTTAAGATTGCTTGTACCTTTTCCAGATCTACCGCCAATCCTTCCTTAGAAATAACATGCCCCAGATATTGAATCTTGGGTTTGTAAAACTCACACTTGCTAAGTTTTGCATACAATTGGTGTTCTCTGAGTGTTTGCAGTATTATTCTAAGATGTTCCTGGTGTTCCTCTTTGTTTTTAGAGTACATGATAATATCATCTATGAATACTAACAAAAACTTACACATATGTTTGTGCAGAACACTGTTCGTGAGGCACATGAAAGTAGTAGGGGAGTTTGTGAGTCCAAAGGGTAAAACTATTAACTCATAATGTCCATATCGAGTTCGGAAAGTTGTCTTATGGATATCTCCATCTTTAATACGTAGTTGATGATAACCAGTTCTTAAATAAATTTTTGAGAATACGGTTTCCCCCCTTACTTGATCGAACAGACCATCTATTCGTGGGAGGGGGTATCGATTCTTAATGGTTATCTTGTTTAACTGTCTGTAATCTATACACATCCGTAGGGTTCCATCCTTATTTTTTTTAAACAAAACTAGCGCTCCCCATGGAGATACACTTGGTCTAATGTAACCTTTGTTTAGTAATTCCTGCAACTGAACTTTCAGTTCTAACAGTTCGGGAGTACTCATTCTATAAGGTTCTCAGGAAATTGGGGTGGCCTCTGGTACTAGCTCAATAGAAAATTCAATCTCTCTTCGTGGGGGAAGTTGAGGAATTTCTTCAATGAATACATCCTGAAAGTCCTTGATCACCAGTAAACTTTCTGCAGGTTCATTTTTGCTTATTGTTCCAAATCTTCAATTTGGACAACATACACTGAGCAAACTTTCCTTGTTGTCTTCTTCAGTTGCAATGCAGCAATTTTCCTAATGGACACAGGTTTCTGTTTCCCCTTGACTACCAAGACTTTCCTAAAACATCAGTACAACCTTTTTTTTTTTTTTTTAAGTAGTTTACTATTTCTTTCTGATGTTCCAGCCAATCCATACCAACTAGGAGGTCATAAGATCCTAAGGGAAGGATATTCAATTTGAAATATGTAATGTACCCATTTAACTTTACAAGAATTTTGGTTAGTTTATGTGTGACCTTCCTTTTGGTCCCTGTAGCCAACTGCACTAACCAGGAGTGCTGAAATTTTCCTGTTTTCAGTTTACATTTTTCCATAATGTGTGGACTAATATAACTTAAACTAGCTCTTGGATCAATTAAAATAGACATGGGTTAGTCAGAAATGATACCTTCAATTTCAATCATAGTTAATTGATGCTCAGCTTGTCTATCTTCCAATGCTGCACTGATCCGAGGAATGTTTCGGGCGACATCATTCATTGTGGTTGCTTCTTGCACTACTTAAATGTTCTGAATTTCACAAGCGTTGTGTGGACAGTATCGCAACATGTGAGGCTCACCGCATCCCCGACATTTCAACGGTTCCTTGGTATTTACCAAAGTTTCTCGCTCGTTGTTGCCTTCCATCGGCTTGGAACCTGTGTGAGAATGGGTTGTCTGATTCTCGCCACCTTTATTAAACCTTTTTCGCTGGTTGTTTTTCCCGAAATTTTTCAGATAAGCTGGTTAGGATCTTTTTGAACTTGATCCATCCTTCCCATTTTCCTTATTCTGCCAATTTTTCAGTTGATCATTCCTACCTTTAAATTGCTGGTAACATAGTCGCGCTTTCCGAACAGCCTCATCCATAGACTTAGGATCTTGTTAAATTCAATTCTTTCTTTGTAAATAGTGGGTAAACAGTTCATAAGTCGTTGTATTTTAGTTGTTTCTTCTCTTATGTATGGAAGATAACAAAGTAAATTGGTGAAATTTGTCACCAATTCATCAATGGTGAGTTGTTCAACCCTTAGCTCATGAAATTCCTTTGCCCTATCATCATAATACCTCTTACTGAGGTATCGAGATTTGAGTTTCTCTTGAAATTATTCCCATGAAACAGACTTTTAATCAAGCAAGTGTATGATTTTGGTCTCTTCCCACCAAAGTGTGGATTTACCTTGCAATTGGTAAACTTCCAGTCTTGCTTTCAAATTACTTCCGTATTCATATGCTTGAAATTATTTGACCATATTCAAGAGCCAGGCTTTCGCATCCTCTTTCTTCTCCCCATCAAAGGTTGCAGGCTTGATCTTGCGGAATTCCCCCTGCAACTCCTTTTTCTTTTTGGATTTAGAATCTGTTTTACCAGACTCTTCCCCACTCTCAGAACTCTCTGAGTTGGGTTCCGTTTCTTTCCTTTTCCTTTTCGGTTCTCCCTCTTGATTACTATATCTGGAGGTTAATTCGCTTATCAACCTCTCTTGCTCATTGCTCACTTGTAGTAAACGTTCATTTCTAGTCCTTAGTTGAACCATTTCCTGCTGCAAATTATTAATATTATTAGTAATCTCCAGTATCTGAGCATTTGGATCTGGCGGGGACTCTTCATCCCCCAGTTCCACATACAACTCTTCTCTGTCAAACATGACAACAATTGCAACTTTTCTGCACTTTAATCTGATGCACAAAACACAATTAGCACTCATAACATAATATGAAATTGCTTGATAATTTAATTTCTGACAACATAGTTTTTATTTTATTTTATTTTTTATGGGACCCATAAGCCTAAAGTTTTATGGGACCGAGACTGCGCTGCCCTTGTCTTCTTGTTTATAATTTTCCATTATTGTAATTTAATTTCCAACGTACCCTATAGGCTTGGTCCGCGTGAAATAAGTTGACCCAAGTCTGTGTAACAGTTCAAGGATTTCATCTCTAATTACTTATACTTCAAATGCTGATTATTCAGTTTATATAATTTTTTGTTAAATTTTAAGGATTTTATTTATCTGAAATCTGGGTTTATGATATCTATAGATGGTCCCCTCAATCCTCTACCATACATAGTAACCTCTATCTGTGAGGCAGAGGTAGATAAATTTACCAGATTTCATTGTACACTTATACATGGATTTTTGAAATCCTTGGTTTGAGAGCATTTCATTAACCCTCTCCATACTTTGCTTTAAATGTTTAGAAATGTTGAATACTAGCATTTTATACCCTTTGGTAATTTATCCTCTGTTATTCATATATACCAATGAATATAGATTTAAATGTAAGCATACAGATTCAGAGTAATGTTGATATATGTTTCACTACCAATAATTGTTGAGTTTATGGTTTGTCCTTTACCAAAAGCTATGATTCTCAACTATATATATATATTTTTATTCGTTCTTCTTCCTTAGATTTGAAATCTTGTTCTTTGATGACGTTACACAACCCTTAGTTTATCTTCATTATATATGATTGTACAAGAGTTTATGATCATTACGTACTTAAATTTATTTGTTCATAAAATTTCCTTAGCCCCAAGGATCTCTGTGCATAAAACATTATAGACCATTTTAAAAAATGTTAAAAAATGATTTAAAATACTTTTAAAATGCTTTGAAGAAATTTTAAAATACTTTTAAAATGCTTTTAAAATGACTTAAAATATTTTTAAAACATTTTTAAAATTCTTATAATGTTTTAAAACACTTTTAAAATGCTTTAAAATATTTTAAAACACTTTTAAAATTATTTAAAGTGTTTTTAAATGTTTTAAATTGCTTTTAAAATATTTCAAAACTCTTTTAAAACGTTTTAAAATGTTTTTAAAACTTTTTAAAATGTCTTAAAATTGTTTTAAAATGGTTTTAAAACATTTTTAGAACACTTTTAAAGTGTATTAAACATGCTTTAAAAACTTTTGAAACACTTTTAAAATGATTAAAAAGAGTTTTAAAATGTTTTATAAGTTTTTTAATACATTTTAAAATCAGTTTGAATTAACTTTCATACGTTTAATAAATTGTTTATAGCTTATATAAGATGTTTTAAATGCTTATTAATATGTTTAAATAAAATTTTAAAACGTTTAAACATTTTAGTAAACGATTGTCCAAAAAACTTTTAAAAATATTTTAAAACGTTTTGAACTGTTTTAAAAATGTTTTTAAATAATTTTAAAAGTGTTTTCAAAACGTTTTAAGGTATTTAAAAATGTTTTAAAATCATTTTAAAGGTGATTTAAAGCATTTTTAAAAGTTTTTAAAACATTTAAATATGTTTAAACTCTTTAATATGTTCGTAAATGCTTTAGTATTTAAATAAACACTTTTAATAAATGAACTTTAATATGTAAATTAACTCTTTCAAAAAAAAGTTTTATATACGCTTAAAGCTTGATTAAAGAATTTATTAACGTGATGGTTTTCAAGCTTTTGTGGTTATCAATTGAGGAAGAGCTAACCGGATTATCCATACTGTTACAAGAATGCATTTTATAAGACTTTTGAAAACGTTTATTAAAGCGTCTATAAACCTTAAAACTTTAAAATGATTTCATAAATAAATAAACATTAATAATTAAAAGCTTTTATAAAAGTGTTCAAATATATTTAAAAGCTTTAATGTTTTAAAGCATTATTAAAATGTTTTAGAAGTGTTTTTAAAAATCCCTTTTCAAAGGTTTTAAACACTTTTAAATCATTTAAACATTTTAATTTTTTTTAAACACTTTTAAAAACGTTATATAAAGGATATTAAACACTTTAATAACCACTTAAAATTATTTAAAGTGTTTTAAAATAATTTTAAAATAACTTTCAAACGTTTAATAGATGGTTTAAAGATTATATAAAATGTTTAGAAGCCTATTAATATGTTTAAATAAAACATTTAAAATGTTTAAACGTTTTTAGTAAATGTTTTTTCAAAATACTTTTGAAAAATTTTAAATCACTTTTAAAAAAATTTAAAATGTTTAAAAAATTTTTGAAAATGGTTTTAAAATATTTTTAAAACGCTTTTAAAATGTATGATTTTTTTTTAAAACCTTTTAAAATGATTTAAAAGTGTTTTAAATTCATTTTAAAAAGATTTAAAAGTTTTTTGATACATTTTAAAAGCAGTTTAAAATGTTTTCTAAATGGATCAAAGTTTATATAAAATGTTCTAATTGTTTATTAATATGTTTAAATAAAACATTTAACTTTTTTAGTAAATGCTTCTAATAAATACTTTAAAAAAAACTTTAAAATGTTTTATAAATAGTATAAATCTTATATAAAATGTTTTAAATGCTTATTAATATGTTTAAATAAAACATTTAAAATGCTTAAACATTTTTAGCAAATGTTTTTAAATCATTTTAAAAGTGTTTTCAAAATGTGTTCAGGTATTTCAAAACATTTCAAAGCATTTAAATTTGTTTAAACTCCTTAATATGTTATTAATGTTCTAATATGTAAAGGACCACTTTTAATAAATGCAATTTAATATGTAAATTAACTCTTTAAAAAACACTTTTATAAAATCTTAAAGCTTAATTAAAACATTTATTAGCTATTAAAACATTTATTAAATTTTTTTAATTAAGATATTAAATCTTTAATCCATTTTATAAAATTAAAAATTTGTTTATTAA